>CM024570.1:21799714-22527133 GCA_014182515.1 Eucalyptus microcorys | reverse complement strand
GGACGCTGGCAGAGTACACGGCCGTAAATGAGTCAACCTTGGCTTTGAAGCCCAAGAAGCTGAGTTTTGAGGAGGCTGCTTCCTTGCCGTTGGTCATTCAGACTGCCTATGGAGGCCTCGAAAGAGTTGGCCTCTCACCCGGCAAGTCCCTCCTTGTCTTGGGCGGTGCCGGTGGTGTCGGCACACTCGTGATACAGGTATCATTTTGTTTCCTTCTTTGTTTTTGTACGAATCATAATCACATCGACTTCACATGGGACTTACTCGATACGAGGACTATACTTTTACCTTTTTTTCTTTTCTTTTCTTTTGGTGGTGTTTCACATTTTTTTTTTTGTTGATCGAATTGCACAGCTGGCTAAGGAAGTTTTTGGTGCATCGAGAGTAGCAGCTACATGTAGCACTGGGAAGCTAGATTTGTTGAGGAGATTGGGTGCTGATCTGGCCATTGACTACACCAAGGTCAATTTTGAAGACCTCTCAGAAAAGTTTGATGTTGTCTATGTTGCAATTGGTAAGTAAAAGAACATAAACGAACTTGATCTTTTTGACGTCCCATATTATATAGTTGCGTATGCATGACATTACCATCTGAATGCTATACAATTTTCTTTGTTCACTGACAATCGATTCGCTAAATATGTCCATTTTCATGGATAAGATTTTATAAGGAACTGTTTGGCACCGGGCTTAGCAATTAATGTTTCTCATGTGCAGGGCAAAGTGAGCGGGCAGTGAAGGCTGTGAAGCCTGGAGGGAGAGTGGTGACAATTGTAGAACATAGCAAGACATTACCCCCGCCAGCTTTTTCCTTCGTATCAGCATTGGACGGTGCGACATTGGAGAAGTTGAAGCCCTTCTTGGAGAGCGGGAAGGTGAAGCCAGTGATTGATCCGAAGAGCCCGTTCCCATTTTCGCAGGCCATTGATGCCTTCTCGCATCTTCAAACCCGCCGGGCAGCCGGAAAAGTCGTGATCCATCCTGTCCCGTGAAGCACACCCGAGAAGGAAGTAGAGCCTCCACATGGATCTGCCTTAATCACGAGTCCTTGATTAGCAGTCAATGGTGCTTCTTGTTGTCTCTGTATATTTGACTTCTTTGTATTCCAGTTTCTACGTTTAGAGTTAGTGCGATGGAAGGTTTAAACTTTCCTAGTCTCCATATTGTGCCTTTGTCACCGAAAGTAAATTTTGATGGCGATATATCTAACTATCCTTGAAATTATGTTGGCCAATTGGAAAAGAAAAATGATGATAATGGTGGTAACCAGCTGTTGGCTAATATGATCACACTCTCATGGCCTCAATTGACTAACAAACTTGTGCTGTGTTTAAACGTGTGTAAAATGGAAGCCTAAAGAATAGATATGGCCATTGGATCTCAACTCTGGTCAAGTGTGATTTATCATTCTAAAAAGACTTGATTCGGCGTAGTGTGGAAACAATGGCACTGAGGTGACACAAGCTAAATGGATCGAAAAGGGAACAGAATTCCCCTCGGCAGTACAGATTGATACCAGAATGCATTTGAAACTTTCCATGTTCTCATGATTGGAATATTTCGTGTCGTCTTCAATTCCAGCTATGACCGCTGTGTGCGGAACTGCAGGTAATGAATTACCTGCTGTTATTGGCATCATCATCAGCCGCAACGAGAGAGTCAACGACTGGAAATCAAACTATGGCGAGGACGAGTTCCCACAGAAGGCAACCGCATCCATGGCTCTCTCCCTCCTGGATTTCATGGCCTTTGCTCTCTGGTCCATCATCTCCGGTTCTCACTTTATACGCTCCGTTCCCCATAATCGATCAAAACAGATGAATGACCTGCCTACTTTTTTTTCTCTTTGGTCGTTCAGTTACCTGTGTGCATGTACTAAATCTACTCGATGCAGTTTTGATGCAATGTATGAATGGTGGAGATCAGCACGACAGAGGATTTCATTGTTTGATCGAAGCATTGCGAGAGGAAAAGAGTGAATACGATCAGTCACTGAAATTTTGCCCTATGCAAGTGAGTTTAGTGATTATAAAATCACCCTCGTGGGATCAGTTTCAACAAATTTGAGGCTGTCATAACAGTCCTATCACTTGGCAGGAATTTGTCTCCATTGAAACTAAGGTTTATCTAGGACCAACATGCTTTTAACGGGAAATTATAAAAAAAAAGTTCTAAATCTATTGTATTTATGCTAATTCAAAATACAATAGATTTGTTGAAAGCATGTCCGAGATGAAATCATCGTATCTGTCATTAGACTCCCTTGGAGCTTATGATCATTGCACTCTATAAAAGCAAACGAAGTCATCCCACTCTCTCGTGTGCTTTGAGCTTGAGATAGATCGACCGAGAGATCCCAGAAAAAAAGAAAGAAAGAAGAAGGAGAATTTCCTTCTACTAATTCATCCATTCTTCTCCATGGCCACAAATTTCGCCATTCCAACTACAACGAAGGCTTGGGTGTATCGTGAGCATGTAGACGTCACCAGTGCTGAGAGTGAACCCGGAGTTCGAGGTCCCTGAAGTGCAAGAAGGCCAGGTGCTGGTGAAGGTCGTCGCCGCAGCGCTCAATCCAGTAGACACCATGAGAGTGATTAAGGTTTTACCAGCCCCCGGGATTTTCTTCACCGGTTATTTTAAAAAATATTTTAGATGGACTGTATCGTCGCTTTTTCCCCCTTATAACATGTATTATTAACATTATGCCCCACCATTTTGCATTAGGCCGTGCTGGGCTACAATCTCGCCGGCATTGTGGTGAAGGTGGGTCGCCAAGTGAAGGAGCTCAAGGTTGGGGACGAGGTATGTCACACCCCGATTCACAAGAAGAAGGACATGACACAGCCGTCCTTTTTCCAAAGGACGCAGCCTCAACGTAACCAAAATTTCAACCCGATATCAACATATATACATCCACATATATATATTTGACAAAAATGGGCAATTGGTTACAATATCAGAGTATATCTATAATCTACAAATATCAAAACATAAACCTTCTACAAAGACTAACTTATAAACTTATGAACTATGCATAAGCCATACCCAAAATTTCCACCACAAAAGTTCTCCCCGAATGAACGCTCACGCCTATTCGTGACTCGCTGAAGAACCTGAAAAACAAGTAGATGAGAGGAGTGAGCTACCACGGCTCAGTGAGTAACACATTTCTTCGAAGCGGATCGATAAATCACTATGCACATTTTAAAACATAAACATAACTCACTTTATCATAATATCAAATCATAACTCGAATACCGAAAATACCAATGGTCGAGTCCATTAGTCAATCTCGTAAAACATACATCAATGGTCTATTCCATTGATTAATCTCATCAAATCACATCGATGGTCCATTTCATCGACCAAACTCAAATCACACGTCAATGGTCTACTCCATTGACCAATTCATGCTCAAATGTCTAACTATGGTCACGCGTAACGCTCGTGACAAAACGACCAAGATTCCCCCTTGGCAAGGTCTCCACCTATTATTAGCCGGTGGCTCGGCCCACAAGGATATCCTAGAATAGTATGCGCATACCCACACACCTCTCGGGGTTCACGGTGACATTGAGACCAACCACCAATCACAATATCCAGTAATCCAACATCAGAAAGGAAGTCATATCACAACTCAAAATTTGATATATAAATATCAAAGCATTCTCCAAAACATTTCAAGATTCTTTCACAAAGAACTTCACAAATCATTTTTCAAACAACCATTCAAATCGAAGTCGAAATATAATTCCCTTCGAACAACAAAAATGGCGTAATACCTCGATCCTGTTTTATGCAACAAAATATGCTTTTTATCAACTCATGAAATATATAATCCACCACATTTCTCAAAACATGAGTTTAAAATACAAAGAAAAATAGTGTCACTCACCCTGGAAAAACCAAAAATCAACTACGACGCTCATACGAACCAACGCATTCGGATTCCTAACAATTAACGGAAAAATAATATTAAAAGGCCGAGTAAAAAGGATATTCTTATAACGACTCGCCTATACTAGGCCTATTAGTCGATAAAACGACACCTACGCGCCCCAAAAGCTCACAATTTAGCATAAACCCATCATTTTCAGCTAGGCGCGGTCCATGCGCCAACTTCGTCACGCCATAACTCCCTCCACAAAATTCCGTTTCAAGCCGTCTTATAGTCTTTAGAAAGCTCTCTTAACAAACAACAACAACCCCAAGTCAGCCGCTCCAAAACAGTACTGAAAACAACAAAAAAAAGAGACTCGAAGCCACTGATTGCTACAGTACCAGATTGTGCCCCCAACTTTAAAATTCCGTTCCGAACAAACCGCAAGCTCAAAACACGATCCGTAAAATGCTATAGCTTCACAACATCCCAAAGTACCATTTCTAAAAAATATACAGCTTAACGACTCAAAAATCGGACTTCGCCACACAAATACCCAAGAAATCCGAATTTTGAGCCCTAATTGCGGCGATTGCTTCAAGTAAGTGATTAAAGGCTTCAATTTCTTACCGGCCTTGCAAAACACACTTGAGTTGGCTTGATGAGGCGTCCGGATCATGAGCGCGCCAAAATTTTTCCCTTTTCTCCTTTCTCCTTTCTCTTCTTTCTCTCTTCTCCCCTGTTTCGCGTTTTCCCCTGCTTCTGCTGGTATTCTTCTCTTTCTCTCCCCCTTTAAGAAATACGAGACGTTGGCTGAGTACACGGCGGTGGATGAGTCATCCTTGGCTTTGAAGCCCAAGAAGCTGATTTTCAAGGAGGCAGCTTCTTTGCCGTTGGTCCTTCAGACTGCCTATGGAGGCCTTGAAAGAGATGGCCTCTCTCTCGGCAAGTCCCTCCTTGTTTTGGGTGGTGCTGGTGGTGTCGGCACACTCTCAATTCAGGTACCATTTTCTTGCTAATGATGTCTCTCGAATCGCATCGGCTTTACGTGGGATCCACTCGACATAAGAACTCTACTTCCAACATTTTTTTTTTTGTGGTGCTTCATATTTTTTTTTCTTGGTCGGTCCAATTGCACAGCTAGCTAAGGAAGTTTTTGGTGCATCAAGAGTGGCAGCTACATCTGGTACTGGGAACCTGGATCTACTCAAGAGGTTGGGCACTGATCTGGCCATTGATTACACCAAGGACAACTTCAAAGACCTCTCCGAAAAGTTCGATGTTGGTAAGCATGAACATAAACCGCAGCATCCCTTGACGTTCCTAACTTTTCACGGGCTATGCGAAATTCTGCATCGTCTTACCAAGAGTCAGGGTGAACTGTTGTAGAGGTTGTGTTGTGTCATTCAAGTGAATAAACTTGTTCATCCGCATAACAAAAAGCGAAGAAGAAAGTGTTAATATGCCATTGGTTAACGTTTCGTTTTTTCCGTTACGCAGAGAAAAGTGAGGGCAGTTAGGGCTATAAAGCTCGGAGGGAGTCAGATATATCACCATCGAAATTTTACATTGACAACAAACGCAGAGCATGGAGACTAGGGAAGTTGAAACTTTCATCGCGCTGACTCTCGCCGCACTGTTAGAAAAAGCACCGCCTATCTCTCTCTCTCTACTCCTCCAGGTTTTTTTTCTCTCTCTCTCCCACATCTTTGTTTCTTTGGTCAAAAACCTTGCTGGACAAGTAGCCGAAATTGTTGACTACTTGAAGTCGGCAAGTTGAGAGCTTGAAGGACTCCACCGACTTTGCAGCCTTAATAGGAGGATGTGTGTCTTGTGCGTGTAGTGTGAGTGGTAGGGTGATAGGGGTCTTGTGTAGAAAAGTGTGTGTAGTGGTGTGGAGTGTGAGGCGTGTGAGGCGTGTGTAGTGTAAGTGTAGGGTGATAGAGAGTGAGTGGGTGTGTGCACATAGAGTTGTGTTCGTGTGTGGTTTGTGAAGTGAGCGGGTGAGCAAGTAAAGTGAGTAGTATAGAGAGTTTGTAATATTGTTTATAAAAAAGATAATTATTTTACTTGTACATCCACTTGCTTCTCTACAGGCACTATGTAGAAACTACTATGCAAAGAGAAGCTGAATGTACGGAGGCAAATAACAAGCACCATCGACTACTAATCAAGGGCTCGTGATTAAGGCAGATCCATGTGGACGCTTTATTTTTTTCTCGTTTGTGTATCATGGGACGGGGTGAATCAAGACTTTTCCAGTTGCCCGGCGGGTTTGAAGATACGAGAAGGCCTCAGTGGCTTGCGAAAATGGGAACGGGCTCTTGGGGTCGATCACCGGCTTCACCTTCCCGCTCTCCAAGAAGGGCTTCAACTTCTCCAAGGTCGAACGGTCCGAAGTGACGGCAAAAAAGAAAGCAGGCGGGGGTAATGTCTTGTTTTGTCTTATGATGGTCACCACGCTCCCTCCTGGCTTCACAGCCTTCGCTGCCCGCTCAATTTGCCCTGCAGATTAGGAATATTGATTGTTAAGCCCGGCGCCGAATGGTTCCTTGTCGGGAAAGAAACTGATCACATGGAAAATCTTTATTAATGAAAATGGACATTTTTAGCGAATTGATTGTTGGTGAACAAAGAAACTTGCAGAGCATCCAGATGGTAATGTCATGCATACACAGCTATATAACATGGGACGTCGAAAGAATCTAGGTGTCGTTTATGTTCTCGTACTTACCAACTGTATCGTAGACAACATCAAACTTTTCTGGGAGGTCTTCAACGTTGACTTTGGTGTAGTCAATGGCCAGATCAGCACCCAAGCTCTTCAACAACTCTAGCTTCCCAGTGCTGGATGTAGCTGCTACTCTTGATGCACCAAAACTTCCTTAGCTAGCTGTGCAATTGGACCAACCAAAAAAAAAAAAAAAAAAAGTGAAACTCCACGAAAAAAAAAAAAAAAATGATGGAAGTAGAGTCCTCATATCAAATAAGCCCCACGAGAAGCCGGTGAGATTCGGAAGACATGATTCGCGAGAAAACAGAGAAGGAAACAAAACAGTACCTGTATTGTGAGTGTGCCGACGCCACCAGCACCACCTAAGACGAGGAGGGACTTGCCATGAGAGAGGCCAGCTTTTTCAAGGCCTCCATAGGCAGTCTGAATGACCAACGGCAGGGAAGCAGCCTCCCCGAAACGCAGCTTATTGGGCTTCAAAGCCAAGAACGACTCTTCCACGGCTGCGTACTCAGCCAGCGTCCCGTCTTTCTTGGCGTGCCACATAAATCCATATACCTCGTCCCCGACCTTGAACTCCTTCACTTCGCGGCCCACCTTCACCACAACGCCGGCGAGATCGTAACCTGGCACGGCCTAATGCATAAAGGTGGGGCATAACGTTAATAATACATGTTATAAGAGGAAAAAAAAGCGGCAATACAGTCCATCTAAAATATCAACCAAATTACCGGTAAAGAAAAGGTCGGGAGCTTGATAACCCCCTTCACTCTCGCGGCGTCGATTGGATTGAGCGCCGCGGCAAGAACTTTAACCAGCACTTGGCCTTCTTGCAATTCGGGGACCTTGAGTTCCGGGTCCAATCCCAATACGTCGGCGACGTCTCCGTGCTCACGGTACACCCAAGCCTTCATTTTGGTCGGAATGACGAAATTCGCAGCCATTGGAGAAGAATGGATCGATGGTATCAGGAAATCTTCTATTTCCGCTGGGATCTCTCGGTCGATCTATCTCAAGCTCCAAGCACACAAGAGAGTTTGAGGACTTCGTTTGGCTTTTATAATGTGCCATTAGTTATAAGCTCCAAAGGGAGGCCGATGACGTATACGATGACTTCAAAAAGGCAAAGTGCTGGTTAAAGTTCTCGCTGCGGGACTGTATGGTCGCTTTCCACAACACCCCCCCTCTCTCTCTTTAGATGGACTGTATGGTCGCTTTCCACCGCCGCTTGATATTTTAGATGGACTGTATGGTCGCTTTCCCCCACCCCCTATAACACGTATTATTAATGTTAATTCAGTTTTAAATATTTAAATTTAGTAAATTTGATCTTAAATATTGGGACGATTTGTTTTAGGCAATTTTGATTAGAAATTATTAACATGAATACTGACTGTTTTATGTAACTTAACTGACACTAAAACGGACAATTTTATAAAAAAAATTCTAAATTTTTGTTATAATTTAATTTTTTTTCCTTCTAAGCCCGGCGAGGGGTGTAGGTGAGTGGTATCAACGAGGATCAGATGGTCGGCCAACCCTTGCCTATGACTAGTGAGGGTTGGTTGGCCACCCTTGTGAGACTTCTTAGAAAAAAAAAAAAAGATAAAGAAAAATAATAAAAAATGATAATAATATTTGGAAATTTTTAAAAGAATTATAAAAACTATCAATATCAGTGTCAGCCATCCTACCAGTATTGACGTTAGCAATTTTTAGCCAGAATTGCTCGGAATGACTAAATTGGCAAATTGCCAACACGTTTAAGATTAAATTGATCAAATTGAAAAGTTTATGACTTAATTGGAATATATGCAACCGGTTTATAACTTTTTTTGGTAATTTCCTTTTTCTTTATAAGAAAATTAGAATTATTGAGGACAATTACTAATCATAACTACCATCATTTACAAGAGTTTGGGATATTTTACTATGCTATTGGTTAATAGCTAAGAGTTGGCATATTCACTTTGTGAACTTTATCGGCATATGATTGTTCATAAATGTAAGTTACTTATAGTAGGTTGTAAACAAGTTACGATTGTTACAAGCGAGTTAAAACCCAGAAAGTTAAATTTACCTATAAGCGCAACCAATATTAAAATCATTTTAGGTAAATGACGACAAATTCAGGAAATTATGGGACCTAGAAGGATCGAAATATGACATCCTGACCATTGCCCAATAGAATCGTGAGCCCTTGAGTACCTAGCCGTTATCGTTGCGCCATCAAATTCGTCACTATACTGCCACCACATTGCGCCGCGTTGTCACCTACCCTTCGTTGCGCCACCTGGGCACAGCATGCCGCGCCACTCGGCCTAGCCGAGTGCCTTCCAGTTGGCGCCTTTTCTAGGCTGCCAACGTTGGCAAAGTGGCACAAATTTATGCCCAATATTCATGCAGGCGGGGCAAGCAGTGGGAGAGAAGAAATGGCCCCAACAATTGCATTGAGTGGCACTCAAACCGTGCCTCAACTCATGCAAGCGGTGAGGGAAATGTGAAGAAGACAGCCGTCCACCCTCATTTTCTACTTCAGCACCAGCTGGTGCGTTCCTGTGCTGCCAAGTCAACAACACAGGCGGTCAAAGAAGGGGAAAAACAAGATTATAAGAACCCAGCAGCCCTTCCCCTTCGTTCCCCTGCACCCTCCGTTCTCTCTCCGCCCTCTTCCTCCTCACTTCAACAACACCCCCTCTTAAGTTTTCTGTTTCGCGTGACCACAATGCGAGATTTTCGCGACTTCGCCAGAAGACAAGTAAACTGACTTCCCTTTTATGCTACGTAAATTGATTACTGTGCATCGAGGTTGATTTCCTCGATTTTTAATCATCTCAGTTGATTTCATGCATAGTCGTGTTAGTCAACGACTTTGGAAAACGTATATGGTGAGCATTGCTGAAATTTTAGTTCATCAAGTCCATGGATGTCTTGTTGAATGCTAGATGTTGAGATTTATGCTGGTTTGAACTTGAATGACGACACAAATTGTGGACGAAATCCGGGAACACGACTATTTTGAGGTTCGGTTGACTTGATTTTGCCAATTTTATACCGATTTTCATAGTACGAATATGGTAAGGATTTTTTTCGTGAAAGTTGCTCATTATATTTTGTTCTATAACATACTTTAATTTCGGATTAGTATGATCAAAATAATTTTGGAAAACTTAAGTGGGTTTAAATCTGTTTTCTTGAAATTTCACTAACCCTTATTCGGTTTTTATTTTCCACAGATTTTTTGACAAAAGATTTGGACTAGTATCCTCCATGAAAGTTTTAGACCACACTTCAAACTATAACTTGTAATTTTCCAATGATTTTTAGAACTCATTTAGGCTTTTGAAACACCCAATTTTGGATCGGTTTTACTTCGGAAATCTGCCCTATTTTTGATCTGACGTATCTAAATTATTGGGGCCCGTACAAGCTGAACCGGGTTTTGAGTTCGGAAAACGTTTCCCAGAGTCTCATCCACATTGTATTAAAGTTTAGTAATTTTTGGAGATTGATTCACTTGTCGATTTCTGGTGATTTCTACAGACAGGCGAATTGCTCTCTTTTACTGTTGATTTTGGATTTTGAATAAACTCCTTTTCTACAACCCGTCTTTTGAACTGGTAGCATAGACTAACCATTTTGTATCAGTTCTCTAGCTTACCAAGTATAGTTGATGGTGGATACTAAACTATTTTTGTACATTAAACCGGTGGATGACATTTTTAAATTGAATCATTGAAATTTTGTACCATGTTATGAGTGTGTGATTTGAGAATGCTGTCGGTCTTGGGATGGTGATGTCCCGAGTTGTAGTAGAGATGGTTGGAGGGTAACTCAGTTCCTTCGGATGCTTGGAGGGTATAACATGGTTCCCCCATATGTCCTCGCAATGCTGGATGGATGGGAGATGCCCGGAGGGTAGTGGGGTCTCTCAAAAGATGGTGGTAGCTAATTCACAATAGATATTACCATTGGCATTTTCAAATTTCATTTAAACTTTACTAGTTTACAGGTTTCATAGGAAATGTTTTTCATCTGTTATGCCAATTTAAAAAACGGTTATCAGGCAAGTTAATTTTAAAGCAATCTTCTATATTTTATATTCAAACTTCCTCACATGTGCCATTGTTGACATATGTAGTGTAGATTGGTTGGTAGTTACTTACTAAGTTTTATACTCACTCGTGGTTGACTATCATTTTTAGATTAGTAGTTATACCACTACTACCTACGTCCCCTATGACCCTCTATGGTGCCCCTATAGACTTCACGTGGCACCAAATTGAGTTGAATGACCTTGACTTCCCAAGGCACCTTTTTCGGGTCATTGCGATATTGGTGGTTGAAGCTAGCTAACCATCGGGCTTGGTACTAATTGGGTTCATTGCCATCTATGCCTACGTCGATGGGTGTTTGGTGGGACTACTCCCACTCTCGGACAATGATGATAATGGGAGTAATTGGATCAAGGAGGACAAGGGCAGGAGGGCAAGGATGGCATTTTTTGAAAGATTAGGTAGTGGGGTTTGGACGTATTAGGCGACCTTGTAGATAGATGAGATCATGGTCGGAGTGGTATGGCTAATGGAATTTTGAGTACAGTTTGGAGTAGCAGCATTTTCGGTTGGACACCAATGTACTCGACCTATATAGATAATAAAGAAATGAAATTGCGCGGTTTCATATTTCCACGTGTGTTCTTTGGGTTTTATTTGTCTTGGGTCGTTTTCTATCCATATATGCTTCAATGTGCTTAAAAAGTGAAAGATTTTGGTAATTGTGTTAGCCGGCGCACTCACGCAAATACGAAACCAGGCAATTTCATTTCTTTCTTATTTATATACTTTTGGCAACCTAGGTTGGGTACATTAGGGACCAATAAAAAATGCTACTACTCTGAACTAACTAGCCCCGAGTTCATTCAATAGTCAGAAGAGAAAGTTAGGTTGGTTTGGGAACGTCTTAGAACGGCTCAAATTCATTAGAAAAATTATACGGATCTTAAAAGACGCAAGTTAAAATTTATTGTGGGGGATCACGTATTCTTAAAAGTTTCTTCTATGAAGGGTGTAATGAGATTTGACACACGTGGGAAGTTTAGTCCAAGATACATGGGACCATTCTTGATCTTAGAGAATATTGGTGCAGTGCTATCAGGTATTCATAATGTGTTCTATGTTTCTTTATTGTGGAAATATGTGCCAAATCCTAAACATGTACTAGACTTTACTCCATTGAAATTACGGGAGAACTTGACGTATGAGGAGCAGCTTCTTCGCATTGTTGATAAGAAGGATTAGGTGTTGCAACGGCGAACTATTCCTTATGTGAAATACAATGGCAAAATCGTACTGAGAGAGAGGCCACTTGGAAACTTGAGGAGGAAGAAAGATGCAAATATCCTCACTTGTTCGAAAGTTGAGGTAAGTTCAAATTTTGATGATGAAATTTCTTTTAAGGTGGGTATAATGTAATAGTTGGATTCTCTTTTCCCTTGGTGGTGGGGTTCACTTTGTTTTTAAAAGGAAACAAAAGAAGGTTTGAACAGTCAAAAAAAAAAAAAAAAGAAAAAAAAAAAAAAGAAAGAAAACATAAAAGAGAAAAAGGGGTGAACAATGGTCGCTCACTTTTAAGAGCACGAACCACTTCAGGAGAGAGAGAGAAAAGAAGAAAGTAAAGAAAGAGAAAAGAAGAAGAAGAAGAAGAAGAAAGGGAAAGAAATGAAAGGGGATTTGGCACATGCACACTACAGATGCCCAGCCAAACCCACTCCACTTCGTAACATAACGCTTGGTAAGAGATTGAGCCCCTCCTTTGTCCAATCGAAGTAGTTTTAGGGCTCAAATTCGGAATTTTAGGAAAATTGAGCGGTAAAGTCTGATTTTTGAGTCATTAAGCCACGCATTTTTATCGAAATAATAGTTTAGGGTGTTGTGGAGCTGTGAGATTTTACGGATCATGATTTGAGCTTACGGTTTGCCCGAAACAAAATTTCGAAGTTTCTCGCGCGCAGTAAACAGTGTGCGTCCAGCAGCTTCGGGCTTGTATTTTGTTGATTTTTGGCTTGATTTTGGGACAGTTAAGTTGGGATTCTTGTAGTATGTGTGAAGAGCTTTCTATTGACTATAAATACATTTGGAACGGGATTCGGAGGAGAAAGTTATGGCGTAATCAAGTTGTATGTTAAGACGTAGTTTAGTCATTTTGTAGTTGAGGTAGATTTTTATTTGATTTTAACATTATTCATCGGTTATTTGATAGGATCGCAAGTTCAACTATCGCTTGTTGTTTGGTCGTGGGCGACGAGGTGAGTGGTATTATATCTTCTTTAGTTTTATAAAACCATGCCTTAAAGTATATATGTAGATATATTGAATTGAGAAGAGCATTTTTATTGTATAAAAGCTGGATTTAACACTTGCTATTCTATGGTTGATTATGAATGTTTTAAAAGTGTGTTATACAAAGTGTGTGAACTAACACGCACGCACGCACGCACGCACGCACACACGCGCAGACACACACACACACACACAGATATATGAAAATTGCTTTGCGACTAGTTTATGGAAAGATTTATGATGATTGGAAAAATTGGTAGGAAATGGCGGATGGCCTTTTTGCAAAAATTTATTTGCTTGGTTTATGATATTGATTTATGGATTTGATTTCTGGTATTAAAAGATGGTTATTTATGCTCAATAGGTGCGAACCCAATGAAGGGTTATGAGACATACATACCAAGTTTAGAATATCCTTTTGGGCCGAACCACTAGCTTTGTAAGTGGAGACCTTATCAAGGGGAGAATCTTAGTCACCTTATCAATAGGCGTTGTGTCATAACCATGGTAAAGCATTGAGTAATAAATTAGTCAATGGATGGACCATTAATATGTGATATTTGATGGAAATTATCAAATGAACTTGACCATTGATACTTAAATTGTGATGGCCATTTAAGTGAGTTTTTCATATTAGTATAAAGCTTTGATGATAAAAAATAATTTTTATATGATTCAATATGTATTTTATATATTGAGTTCGAGTTATGAAGTTTGGCATTACTTTGTATATATGTGTAGTGGTTGTTCGATCTGCTTAGAAGATATATACTACTCACTAAGCTGTTATTACTCATTCCACTTGTTCTTTAATTTTTCAGGTTCCTCAGTTAGTGGTGAATAGAGCGAGAGCGCCGTTAGTGGGAAATTTTTGGGAGTGCTATTTTTGGGTATGGCTTAAGGAAGTGGTGTACTTAGTTATTGCTAGCTGTTGGGTTGGCTGAGTTCTAGTTGTATTCTAAGAAATGAGTATCCAATAAGGCTATTCTGGCAACAACTGGCGGCCCTTTGCGACCATGAAAGGTGAGAGCAAGACGAACAACACCATAATGAACATGAGTATATCTCTGTTGAGTCCACTGTCTGGGAAACTCTGGAGGAATTTGAATAGTAACAAAGTACTCTTTTTCAGTAGCAGGAATGGGGTGCTGGTTGAATTTGGAGGACTGGACGTACTCTTTTACTTGCTTTAGGGTTTGGTGTATAAGTTGATGAATGGAGCGGATGGGTGAAAATGATGAGGTGGGTTTAGCAAAAGCAGAATAAGGGTTCATGAGAGGAAGTTGGGTTTCAGAGATCTTAGTTTCATCACTAAAAGAGACTTCATAAAGATAATCTATCTTAGAAGCATTAGAAACACGGAAATCTGAAGGGGTGGAAGATGAAGGAGCAAAAGAAACAGGTGCTTCGAGAATTTCTGGTTCTGTGGACATGATGTAAAAAGATCTTCTCAGCATTGGATTTACCTACCAAGCGCATGGAACGTATACCATTGCAAACAAAACCATGGCTCTGATACCATGAATGGACTTAGACTTAGAACCAGGGAAGACAGAGTCAATTTCTTGCAAGTATGCCTTCCCACAGTGGGCGAACAACTCCCGTTTAAGCCTTTTAGGGACAGCCGTTTAGCAGAAAACCACTCAGCCCTTTAGTTCAGAGCCTAGAGACACTCAGAGATGCCAGGATGGAAACGTTTCTAATATACACGAGCTGCATTTCTCGGAGGATCCTACCGGGCTGGAGAAGAAGAGGAGTTTAGAAAGCCATAGAGAGGTTTTTGACAAAGCACTCACTTTACTTTGAGGGACTTTGCCCAACACATTACACTCTCCTTGCCTTATATAGACAATAAGAGGTCACAAACATACAAGGACCAGGCTCACGGGTTCGGAAACAAGACAAAGGCACCGGAAACTTCCGGTAGGGAATTATTCGCACACTATGAACAGTAACTGTACTGTGAACAGTACCTTCCCTAACCTAGTGCTACAGTAAAAGTGAACAGTAACTTGCTATAGTGAAATTGTACGGACAACGGCTTTTCAGCGGTTTCGTCCGTCATGAGCATTGTAGTCATAGTTCGAGTCATTTGAGTTGTGCCTTGTAGCAAAAAGATGTTCTTTATACTTCTGTTCAAGAGCTTCAAGATCTTCTAGTGAGAGAATCTAATTTAGACGGTGTGATGAGGATGCTTCTTCATGTGCCTAGTGTGATGCTTCTTCTTGGTTCCAGTCTGTAGTGTCGGCAGGAATGCTTGGCTGAGGCCAATTGGATGGTTGTGCATAGAAGGATGTGTTCATGCTTTGGGATAAGGACAAAGGTCCTTGATCATAGGGGTCTTGGGAAAGAGGTTCTCCCCATCTAGCATAGGGGTCCCGAGTCGATTGGACAATGTCATTTGCATTTGTCATTTCATGCTCCTGGGATGACGCAGCTTGTCTGAAATCTCTAAGTGCTTGTTTAGCTTCTGTTGCTAGGTCATAATGATCCCATGCAGTGGGTACATTATAATTTCAGACATATTCAGGAATGGTTTTGTTTTCTTGACAGAGAATTCTCTGGAGTTCTCGGTACTGGTGTTCACAACATCCAACAGGTCTTGGATAAGATTTGTGAATTCGAGCTTCTCTGCTGTCCAAGTGAGGTTTGTAGGATGTAGTTCTTATATCCTGAGGGGCATTAATTATGTTACCATTATTTCTGAAAAAATGCCATGGACGTCGGAAAAACAAAATGGTATGGACTTCAAGATTTGGTATCATGGTTCTCAGTTCTTTTTCTAGGAGATGTTTCCAGTGAATAGGGGGATAGAACCAATTGAGAAAGTCTAAGAGATTCTTATCACTTTCTCTTTCAACATTTTTGCCAAGTAAGAATATCCTGGTGAGGTTGGCAATAAATCTTCTGGTTGGAATTTCAATAGCTATTAAGTACTTGTTGGTTAAGTACCATAATAACGTCTTGAGTTGATCAGGGAAATCATCTTCCTTCCAGATAAGAGGATGTATGAAAGGATAATCCAAATTTAACCAAAAAGGATAAAGAATCGAACCTCCTTTGTCTCGAATAGTTTTGTGTGGCGCCCACATGAGTTTATCTAGATTTTCAGGAGACTGTCATTTTGGATTTGTTCAATAATCTCTTGGGGATATTTCCAGCTCAGCAAATCTTTGATTTTCTCAGTCTTGTATTTCACGCCAAGATTGAGTATATGGAAATCAGGTCTCTTGATGTACATGTTGATTTCTGCTGGTGCTTTTAGTCTTGACAAGAAGTCAGCAAGAACATTCTTTTTTCCAGGCATATGCTTGGTTTCAAAAGAGTATTTTGAAAACCATTCGGCCCATCGAAGCAGCTGGGAATTTGGAATTTGCTTCTGTTTGAACTTGGTCATCTGTGGGAAAGACGCCATGTCTAACTCTACTAGGAAATGATGGCCGATGAGATGGAATTCAAACTTTTTGATCCCATTTTTGACTGCTAAGATTTCTTTGAAAGTGGAATAGTAATACATTTTAGCTTGGGAAAACTTTCCACTTTTATGAGCATAAAGGTGTCTCTTATCATCAATTTTTTCAAGCAGAATTGCTGCCCAGTATTCATCACTGGCGTTAGTTTGAAGAATTCTTTTTCCCGTTGATGGTATTTGCAATGGTGGGAGATTTTGCATAATCTCCTTAAGCTCAGCGACTGCTTTAGTCTGAGTTTTTCCCCAAGGTAGGGGATGCTTCTTCAGCATTGACTATAGTGGAATCAGCAGCTTTGCAATGTTTGGAACAAAATCCCTGAGATAATTAATTATCCCAATAAATTGCTGAACTTGTTTTGTCGTGAAGTTTTCTTCAGGAAATTTCAACAATTCCTGAGCAATATGTGGCCCTGGGTAGTATGTACCTTTGTTGAGGTGCATACCAAGAAATTCAATTTCTGTCTGGGCAATATTCATCTTTCTTCAGGAAAGCATGATACCATGCTTCTTCACGATTTTTGCGAACTGCTCAAGAAGTTTACAGTGCGACTACTCATCAAGACTGTAGAGCAGGATGTCGTCAATGTAAATTGCTACATTTGACAGAATTGGTTGGAAGATTCTACACATGGCCTTTTGGAAGAGGGATGGTGCTACTTTTAGGCCAAAGGAAAGAACTTTCCACTGGAAGTGCTGGTTTGGAATACAAAATCCTGTTTTGGATCTGTCTTCAGGATGAATGCCCAATTGCCAAAATCCGGCTTTGAGGTCGAATTTGGAATAGATGTGGGCCTTGGTTAAACCAGTAAAGAGGGAGTCTCTGGAGGGTAAAAGGGAATTTATCATCTTGGAGAAAAAGGTTGAGAGGTTGATAGTTGATTACCAGTCTCATTTTTCCCCTGGTTTGCTCAGCACGCTTATTGACATAAAAGGCTTCACAAGCCCATTAAGAGTTTGAGAGTTCAATAAGACCTTGTTGCAATAGTTTTGAGCATTCCCTTTGGGCTAAAGCCAAATGTTCTGGCTTCATACCCATGTGACTCGCATTGGTTGGATTGATGTCTTCATTCTTTTTAAAAGGAAGGCGAACAAAGAATTCTGGATTTTCCCATAAAGGATGAGAACATTTTTGAGCGAATTCGGAATGGGATTTTGAACAAGATTCTAACAGTTTTTGCATGATTGGTAATAGACTCATCTGAATGGAAAAAAGTCTCTAAATATTGACAAACTCAGAAAATTGGTCCTTATATCTAAGACCTTTTCCAGGAATGATACGGAGTTGAGAAATCTGAGTCATTATGTCCCACCCAATTATCAAGTCTTTATTAGGGAGATTGGATCCAAAGATTTTTGCGGTTATGGAACACTGAGGAAAAAACTGGACAGTTACGAGAGTAGTTCTGACATTTGTGGAGAAAGTATCTCCAGAGGCTGAGTTGAAATATCGGACATGAGAAGTCCAATATTCTTCAGGCAGAACTTTAGTATCCGGAATGGAACAACTTGCTCCAGTATCAATGAGAGCAATAATAGTGATAGGTTTGGCAAACTTTGAGGTGAGGATTTTTACAGGGAAATGGGGACAATGAGTTTGACTTGAAAATATGTCAGGCATTTGTTATGAAGATGTGAGGGATATATGAAAAATGTCTTCAGAATCTGAATCCGATTCAGTTTCACTGGGAGTTTGGTAAGAAGGAATGACACAAAGAGTTTGTTCAGATGGTTCTTCATCAGCAGAGAATAAGGATCTAATATCATCATTTTCAAGAGAAATCCCAGTTTCACTTTCAATGTGATGAATTAGACGGTTTTGACTTTTTCTCGCTTGGGGATAATTTTTGGCAAAATGTCCTTTCTGATTGCAGATGAAGCAACGATTTGATTTCTTGTGGCCTGTGCGATCTTTCCTTTTGCGTATGTATCGCCATTTCTTCTTTCTTCTGAAGTTCTTGGGGCCATGTTTGGATTTCTTCATCCAGAACTTCTTAAAGTGTTTCTTCTTTCGAGAATACTTTCCACAAGTACCATCACAGTCTTTCTTGGAGCATTTGATCTTTAAGTTTTGGTGAGAGTAGGTTGTCTCGAGTTGCTTATCATCTGTGATGTAGGTGCGGACCATCTGTCGCTTTAGGCATAATTCTTCAAGGCATAGATGGATTTCTTGCTGTATTTCTCCCAAGGGAAGATCCTGTACTCTCCTCTGTCTTCCAAAAAAATATCTTTCAACCATCTCGGATAGTTCTTTAGGGATGGAAGTCAGGAAAACATGCTTTAGATTCGGATAAGCTCCAATATGATAAAAAAGCTTAAGCATTTCTCGATAATGCTTATCAAGATATTTCTTCTGGAGAGAGCAACATTTTCTTTCGAAAAATTCTCTTCTTTTCATTTCTACGAGGTCAGTGGGTTTTCCCACAAAGAAATGATATAAGAGGGTGATGGCATGGCTAAAATCAGGTGACATTAGAAAATGAATTTGGTCTTGTTTTGACACGGATTTCCACCAAAGTTTAAGGCTTCTTGTAAACCTCGTGACAAAATTGTAAAGGACATCATTCATATCATGATTAGTGATGGACTGAGTATTCAACCAAGTATGAAATTCCTCAAGTCTTTCCGGCCATTTGTGATAAGGAATATCATCGATGGTGAAAAACTGTTTTGATGTCATGGACACATTCTGTCTAGGATTGTTTGTCTAAACAATCTCTGGTTCAGAATAGTTTGATTCCATATCCTGATCAGCCATGAATATTTATGAAGTTACTGGTGCAATAGGGAGGGAATCAACAGCAGGAATTGAGAAGGATGAAGAGGAGGAAAGAAATACCGAATCTGATTCAGTATCAAAGATGTTAGGAAAAGTTTGTTCGGCTGAAAATAGAATCTGATCATTTGGAATAGCAAGATCTGGTTGTTGGATAACAGGATCAGGTTGTTGTTCCTGAGTACCCAAATCCTTTAGAAAAGATTCTAATGGATTTGATAGCATCATTTGGTCTGGCTTTTCTCTTGTAACAACCGAACTTGATTCTGTAGGCATTTTCTCCTTTCCCTTTTCCTTCCGGATTTGATTTAAATCTTTGAGGCGATTTCACATTTCTGCCATATCTGGTCCTTTTTTGTAAGGATCTTCTGGGATGGCAGCAAAGATAGACGTCTGGGATTGCGGAGGCAAATACCCGGTTCTTTCAGTAGTTGCAAATGGATCAAAAGAACCTTCCTTCTTCAAGGGGTTGAATTTGTCTCTTGAGTTTTTCTATCTCCCGCTTTGGGCTCTCTAGATGATGATACCCTAGATGTTGTCCTGATTCCAAGGCATTAAGCCTTTTTTGGAATTCAGAAACCATTTTCTTGGTGGTCTCATCATACTTTCGAAGATCTTGTTGCACATTTCCAATCTTGGAATCAATTGCTTTGAAGGCATTGTTTTGTGCTAACAGAGTCTCCGATTACCAATTTAGGACAGCTTCAGCAGCAGGAGTCTTTCCGTGTCTCCCATGTTCATTCACATCAGTGGGGGTAGGTATTTTAGGAGTATGACGGTACCTTTCTTGTGGATCAATGAATTCTTCCGGAGCAGGGAATGAAAGTTTAGAACTTTCTCGGACAAGAGGGGGAAAGTCTATTTCCTAGAACATGGCTATGGAGGAAGTATGTGGTGTTTTTGCTGGAGTTTTGAGTGGGTAAGAATGCTTCTTAGCCAATTTTAGGATTGGCTTATAAAACGGGGAGAGAGTTGGCTTTTTCTGATGTGAGGATGGTGGAGATAACAGTGGTGGATTCGGTGAGACTGAGGGTGGAGCAATAAACTCTGGTGGTGGAGGTGGAGCATAGGAAACCATGAACTGGTATTATTATACTCACCAAGAGTATCAACTGATGGATCTCCGTTTAAGTATCTTTGGAATATAGGATCTTTTCGTTTTCTCCTTCGAGGTGGAGGTTTGTCAAATGGATTTACCTCATTAGGGGAATTTATGCAATAAGAGCACTGGCAAAAAGGATCCCAAAAATAATGACCATACTGGTCTTTGTAGTGATGGACTAGATGTCCATTACTATTGAAATGTCGAACAAGCTTTTTTGGATTTGGCTTGGAAATTGATTCGGGAACACATGGTTCAATCATGAAGAGGGTTTGGAAGATGGATGGACTTTCTTCTTTTTCCTTACCAAATTTGATGGAAACAGTTCCATCTTTCTTTCGGACGAATTCAGAATCTGAAGACTGAAAAGGCTTGTTGCTTTGATGTAGCTTTTCATAGTTAGTGATCCATGTTTCTGGAAGGAGAGTGGCTAACTTCTCCTTTGGAATCTGTCTGGGAACATGGATACAGAAAGCTTGATCATTTTGCATGGAGACGAACAAGGCATCTTCATTTCCATTGTTGAAATTTAGATCAAGAGCATGGTTCTGCACTCGATAGACCATTTGGTAGTGAAGCGTTGCAGCAACGAAATCAGCAGTTTGAGGAGCTCCAGTGAGCTGAACTTGTACCTTTATGAAAGAAAGTAACTGCGGATCTGAAAGGGAGATATTAAAGTTAGGATACAAAGTCACAAAGACTGTGCCAGCATTCAAGGTAGTTTGAACAGTGCCAATACATGCATGCTGGTATTCTAAGAAACGAGTATCCAATAAGGCTATTCTAGCAACAATTGGCAGCCCTTTGCGACCATGAAAGGTGAGAGCAAGACGAATAACGCCATGATGAACATGAGTATATCCCTGTTGAGCCCACTGTCTGGGAAACTCTGGAGGAATTTGAAGAGTAACAAAGTACTCTTTTTCAGTAGTAGGAATGGGGTGCTGGTCGAATTTGGAGGATTGGACGTACTCCTTTACTTGCTTTGGGGTTTGGTGTATAAGTTGACGAATGGAGCGGATGGGTGAAAATGATGAGGTGGGTTTAGCAAAAGCGAAATAAGGGTTCGTGAGAGGAAGTTGGGTTTCAGAGATCTTAGTTTCATCACTAAGAGAGACTTCATAAAGATAATCTATCTTAGAAGCATTAGAAACACGAAAATCTGAAGGGGTGGAAGATGAAGGAGCAAGAGAAACAGGTGCTTTGAGAATTTATGGTTTTGTGGACATAATGTAAAAAGAACTTCTCAACATTGGATTCACCTACTAAGCGCATGGAACGTATACCATTACAAACGAAACCATGGCTCTGGATTTATAGAAACTCTGATGTTGTGATTAATGTTGGTTTATCTAATATGTATATATATTTTGAATATATATATGTTGATATCAGGTTGTTGGTTATATTTGAGACTGCGTCTTTTGTGTAGAAGGACGGCCGTGTCATTTTCATTATTTTTGTGGTTTTGGGGTGTGACAAAGAAAGTGTCAACATACCACCGGCCATGGTGGCTCTGCTGGGTAGGCTCTTGCCTTTGAAGGGAAAGGTCAGGTGTTTGAAGCCCCTGCAACGCAAGTTGCAGGGAGGCCGGCAGACCATTAGGTGTATTACGCGTGGTGCCTTGGTGGTGGGTCCTAGGCTAGCGTCACCTAGGGGTTTACGTGGCGGCTGTCAGACAAAACGGTTCCTCCGGCACAAAAAAAAAAAGTGTCAACATTTTCTTGGGTAACGTTTTTTTTTGTTTTTTTTTTTCCGGATATGCAGAGCAAATTGAGAGCTATGAAGCCAGCAGGGAGAGGGGCAACCACAGTCGATTATCGCTAGGTGTCGAGGCCGCTTGCTTTCGTTTACATTGCCAGTTCAGATGGCTCAATTATAAAGAAGTTGACTGGCCAGAAAAAAAAATGTCAGAAAAAGTTGAAGCCCTACTTTCATAAAGAGTGGTAGAGCAACTGGGAAAGTTGGAATATACCCTGTCCCATGAAACATGGAGTTTAGTGATATCTTTTCTTAAGCATGTTGGGTGGATGCTCTTTTTTTCTTGTCAGAGGGGAGTATGCAACTCTTCAGTCTTGAAATGGTTACTGTTCTGTCTAAAATTGTTGATAAAGCACCGTACAAAATGTAAAGCAATATGGAAATCGGTGAAGGATCTGAAAGGTCATTTATTCATTCTTGGATAGGAAACACCGATTGATGAGAAAATTAAAGATATGAAAACTGGAAGCAACTGTGGTCATCATGTAAAAAGATATCGGAATGTAAAGATAACAGGAACATAAAATTAAACAATAGGTGTTTATTGATTGCTGGTCCTTGATTCGAATTATGATCTCGATATTTATAGTAACTAGCAACGGTTAACCCCAATTATGAAAAAAAAAAAAAAATTACGTCAGTTCTAAAATTTAGCAATATGTGTTAAAATATATCTTGAATTTAAGCTCATGAACAAAGCAAATCCGAGATGAATTATTATTTATGTGGACGTTCGAAATATTGGGCAAAGGAAGATGGGCATGTAATTTTTCCCTTGCTTCTGAAGTTGGCCAAGGAAGAAAAGAAAAAGGAAAGTTTGGGTCAATAAATAAATAAAAGAAATTAAAGATTAAATCTCCACTTTCCTGTTCTACATTCCATTACGGTTAAGAAAGGAAAAGTCCAAGTTGAACTTTGGCTTTGACCGAAGCACACGAATTCCTTTTCTGATTAGAAGTTGGACTGATCGTCACGTTGCTATTGTTGATGCATGCAATCTTGATGCCCTGTTTCAAAGTGAGTGTTTGGCCGTGGGTTTCTTCCTTAATTTCATTCGTGCAATTACACCCAAAAGATTTAGTATTCAAATTGATTAAATCTTACACGTTCAATAATTAATAATTCTTTCGTGAGATTAAGATATTATTTCGCAAGAAAATATTAGGCTAAACATTGTATGCATTATTAAGTATAAATTGAGTTTGGGAAACACTAAAGTGCTTAAGTGACTCGAATGTGTAATCTCCGTTGTATCGTTTGATCTATAGTGAAATTCATCGTTACTCTTCCTGTGGACGTAAGTCACTATGATTGAATCTTGTAAATCTAATGTCCGATTTATTTTTTTGTTTGATCGCTCGCTTTTCGCAATAACATATATTTACAAACAATTACAAAAAGACTCGCTACTCAACGATTATGGCCTCATCTTTTGCCCTAGGTCGACCATTTTGCAACCCCTCTTCCTAACGATTATAACAGTCCATGTTTTTTTGGTCATTATCACTTGTGGATTATGAGATTCTTGGTTTTATGAACTTGCGTTGTCCTTATCCCTAAATTACTACGAGTGCAACCGATCTTACGATAAGTTTAGGTAAATGACGACAAATTTGGAAATTCATGGGACCCTATAAGCACCAGAGAAAGTAAATGGAATTTGATTTACTAAATAAATGTTGGGTATTCATTGTCAGAGCAATTCTACTATCGTCCTTGCTTTGAGTTTATTTCTCTAATAACCACTAAAGCCGGGGCATTGTTTAGGGAATAATTATCCAAAAAGTCATAAATTTATTATATGACGATTAATTTTGTTTGACTTTTCAATTTGATCAATTTAATTTAATCTTAAAATTTTTGACAATTTACCAATGATAGCCGGCATTCACTTAAGAAATAATGGTTAAATTTGGCTGGAATAATTATATTGCAAAATTGTCAAAAGATTTAGGACTAAATTAGTTGAATTGAAAAGTTTAAGATTTAATTGACCGTTATACAATAAGTTCAAGACTTATTGAACAATATTCCCCATTGTTTATTAATTCAAAATTCATACATTGGTGATATTTCTAAACTGCTCTAATCTAAAACCATGAAAGTAGCCCATATAAAAAATAACATAATCCATGGATGAAATTTATATCATGAGCCAAGATCAATTACCACGCTTGATGTAAATAAAATTTATCCTGCCAACCTTTCGGTCAAAAAGAACATTACAAATGAAATATACCAGCCAAAAAAATCTGAACTAGTGATTTTTTTTGAGTGATTAAACGGATTGACTTCTTACGAGCCGTTGGGTCAACCATTAGGGGTTGACGCTGTTAATCACTTTCTTCTCAAGCACATTTTTAGTTTGACCAAGACCAGAAAGTCCGGCACGACATTCCATCCAACTTGTCAAACCTTTTTGGCTTTGCGTCATCAATGACAGTTTGTCCGATATGAAATCATCATCTGTCATTAGACTCCCCTTGGAGCTTATGACCATTGCATTCTATAAAAGCAAACGAAGTCATCCCATTCTCTTGTGTGCTTTGAGCTTGAGATAGATCGACCGAGAGAACCCAGAAAAAAAGAAAGAAAGGAGAATTTCCTCCTACCAATTCATCCGTTCTTCTCCATGGCCACGAATTTCGCCATTCCAACAACAATGAAGGCTTGGGTGTATTGTGAGCATGGAGACGTCGCCAATGTGTTGAGAGTGGACTCGGAGTTCGAGGTCCCTAAAGTGCAAGAAGGCCAGGTGCTGGTGAAGGTCGTTGCTGCAGCGCTCAATCCAGTAGACACCATGAGAGTGATTAAGGTTTTACCAGCCCCGGGATTTTCTTTACCGGTAATTTAAAAAAATATTTTAGATAGACTGTATCGTGGCTTTTTTCCCCCTTATAACATGTATTATTAACATTATGCCCCACCATTTTGCATTAGGCCGTGCCTGGCTACGATCTTGCCGGCATTGTGGTGAAGGTGGGTCGCGAAGTGAGGAGCTCAAGGTTGGGGACGAGGTATATGGATTTACACGGCGTGCCGAGAAATACGAGACGTTCGCTGAGTACACGGCGGTGGATGAGTCATCCTTGGCTTTGAAGCCCAAGAAGCTGATTTTCAAGAAGGCAGCTTCTTTGCCGTTGGTCCTTCAGACTGCCTATGGAGGCCTTGAAAGAGCTGGCCTCTCTCTCGGCAAGTCCCTCCTTGTTTTGGGTGGTGCTGGTGGTGTCGGCACACTCGCAATTCAGGAACCATTTTCTCGCTAATGATGTCTCTCGAATCGCATCGGCTTCACCAGGGATCCACTCGATATAAGAACTCTACTTCTAACATTTTTTTGTGGTGCTTTACATTTTTTTTTTCTTGATTGGTCCATGTCACGCCCCGAACCTCGAGCGTAAGAACAACCCTTGACAGTCGATTAAAGATCCGACGTCCCAAGACGCGTCGCCGATCCATTCTTTTTATCTTTTGATTAAACGCATGCGGAAGCGAATTAAATAAACAGTTAACCAACAAAATGGGGATAGTAAAACACAACAAACGATTTCCAAAAGTCGTACATTTATTTATCTACTTGTTAACCCAAGAAGTTTAACATTTACATGCCTACAATAAAATACAACTCCTACATGACCTATGAGCAAAAAAGGGTCAGAAAGGTCAGAATTAACTCTAGCTTCACTGACGGCAAGGCCAACCAAAAAGTGTCGCATTTCGCGCTCACCACATCCGCACTTAGCAGATCTCCACGCTACGGCCTTGAAAATGGTTAACATCAACGGGGTGAGATAAAATCTTAGCGAGTCAACTTCCTAAACCTCGATTAGGATGCAAATGCGTATGGAGGCAACCTAATCATGCAACCGCATACAATCTTACCTCGCCTTGGCGTACCCCTACATATTAGTATGTCACATATGCCTTTATCAATATAATAAGCCTAAACAATAATCAGAATGCATAACTCTCATACACCAAGCATTCACACGGGTCCCGATTATAAGATAAAACCTATTTTGGCACGTCTTATACCATACCTAACAGTTTTATCCTATCAAGCGCAATACATCACAATCATTCACATGTGTTCTGATTATTACGACCCCTCAGGCCACGGCCAACACACGAGTTGGCGATCTTCTGGCATGACCGGGCATCGTCCCACTCCATTGGGCACGGCAATGCACGACAACGTCTAGAACCCCCGCCTAAACGACATTCCATAAAGGAGTATCGATCGGCCTCAAATGCGACTCGGCATCTAGACCACCACAGGCATCCGATAAACATCAGGCATTGTCCTTAAACTCCCGCTGGGTGACGAGTTCAATTAAATGACCACACAAGCACGCTAACACTCAAACAAATTTTTATCTTCTGTCAATTAGCCCAGTGTAAAAGAGTTCGTACTTAAATAATAAACCTCGAAAAATCTTTACATTTAAAATTCTGGTAAAATAATCGCATGTGGTCACGTATTTGAAATCAACCCATCAAATTTTGCACACTTTCAGTTTAAAACATCACTGCCCCTTTTATCATGTAAAATACGGCGTCCAAACATGACATCTCAAAATTTGCTGTTTTCTTACCAATAAATCATTTTTGAAAAATAACCACCGCTTTGGTGGCTGCGATGGTTTGGGCTCTCTCTCCCTCATGAAGGGGAGGAGTTCGAATCCCCTCACGGTTGCTTGGGGTCTTAAGTGGGACGCCGGGGGTGGTGGGTCCTCCTGCTTACGTGTCCCCTCAGGTTTACTCGCCGGCTGCCGGCTGTACGGGGTTTCTGGGTCACAGAAAAAAAATCATTTTTAAAAAATAGCATTTAAAATACATGATATGGCAATCAAACATCATGACATTACATGCTCAAACGATTAGAATTAAGTGTAATTCATCCAGTAGAACGAACATAAAATTTTACTTAACAGCTAATCCATCATTAATTACACTAATAACAATTAATTAGACTAATTATGATTAATTAGGCTATTACAATTAATTAAACTAAACTCGATTAATTAGACTAACTTTAATTAATTAAAATTAATCAACGTTATCTAAAATAATTGTGATTAATTAAACTAAGCTTAATTAATATAACCATGATTAATTAATTTAATTGTAATTACTTAAACTAATCGCAGTTAAAATTAATGTAAATCCCTTACAAAAAAATTAATCTAAATCATTCCTAATCACAATTAAGAATAAACTAAAATTAACTAATACTAATCGTCTTTGATATTAAACTAACCACTCCTTAAACGCAATTAATGCCTTAATCCTTGATTAGGAGGTTAACTCACCGATTTCTGGCGACGGCAAACCCACAGCGGCGGCGCAACAGCATTGAGAACATGATGCTCGCGACCCAACCGAAGGCTCAACGATGACAGCAACGACTGTTGAAGCTCATGGCCAAAGGGGGGAAGAGGCTTGATTTAGGCGGTGGCCCGCGGCGGTGTCGGGCAAGCAGCAGTGATTTGGGAACTCGGCGGTGGATATGGCGATTCGATGGTGAGGATGGCGAATGGCACGGCTTCAAGCGGCAGATGGAGGTGGTGTGGTGGTGAGTTGGGCGTGGACAGCAGTGGGGTTGGGGTTGTGGGTGAAGCGGCAACCGGAAGAAGAAGAGGGGGTTCGGCCGAGGGGGAGGAAGAAAAGAGAGAAGAAAAAGGGAAAATAAAAAAAGAAAATGGTGTGGAGGGCAGAGGGGTAACGTGTGGGGAGGAGGAGGAGGAGAGAGAGAGAGAGAGAGAGAGAGAGAGAGAGGGTGGAAGGGGGAGAAAATATTGGGTACCCTCAAAGTGCCACGTAATCGGTTCTCTGAACCATTCAGAGCGTGACACTTGGACAGGTGTCAGTCCACGTCGTCCACTTCTCCATTTCAACCCGTCTTCTGCGCTTCTGTCTCTCTCCTCTCTCGAGAAAATAGGGGGCGAGCTCGGCTTGACTCGGCTCGCTGCAGAAGAAAAGACAGATCACGACTCCCGCCCAAAAGATTTCTTTTTCCTCGCCTTGAATTTTCTGCGATTTTCTCTCTCTCTCGCACTTTCTCTCGATCGAGACATGCATTCTCCTCTCTCTCCCCTCTACCTCCGCTGGTTGCTTCCATTGCCCCCCACCCTGACGCCGACACCGACGCCGCTGACGCTCCTCCTCCCTCTTGCGACGTCCGCTCTGCTCTCTCTCTCTCACCCCTCCGCGAAGTCGTGCCTCTCTTCTAGCGAAACGCGACGCCGACGGCCTTCCACCTCCGCCTCCGCCGGTTGCCTCCGTCGCCCTCAACTCCGACACCGATGCCGACGCTGACGCAGCCTCCGCCTCCCTCTCGCGACCTCTAGTCCGCTTTCTCTCTCTCTTTCGTCCTCGAAGTCGCACCTCTCTTCTAGCAAACCCCGACGCTGACGCCCCTCCACCGGTTGCCTTCATCGGTGTCGGAGTCCGTTGCCCCCGTCTCCTCCGCCTCCGTCTACGCGCCTGACGCCAACGTGTCGAACCACGATGGCGAAAATGGAGGAGAGAGAAATGACGAAGCAGAAGAGGGAGACGAAGAAGTAGAAGCGCGTGCGCTCGGGGTTCTGGACATGGGTCGTCGCGTCGGTCGTGTTCCGGCTCGCCCTCATCTACCTTCCCAGGAACCTCCGCCTATCCACCCGCCCCGAGGTTGCCACCCCTCTCACCAGCATTCGTGACCGTAACGCCGCCTCTCTTCGCTCCGTCGATTGATTCCCGATCCCCGATCCCCCGCCCCCTTCTCACTTGAAATCTTGGAGGTCCATTTTCTGATACGATTTCTGGTTTTGCTTGTTTGTGCCGCCTACAGTTGGCGAAGGCTACTGGTTGAAGCAGTCGGTGATGTCTCCCTACGCAGGTTTAGCTCCGTTCGATCTTTGTAGGAAGGAAGCTGCTTGTTTGCCTACTGGTGTGTCGCTGTTTGATGCTTTGATCCCTTCCACAGGTTCCATGTATCACGGTTCTCCTTTGCTGTTGCTCGTTCTCAGACCTCTCGCTGTTGAAAGGTAACTACCGGAGTATAATCGCTGATGCATTTTGAAGGCTAGGTTGATTGTGAGCTTCGCTGGTTATCTGCTAGAACTGAACTAGATTTATTTGGCGTTATCGAAGCGGAGGCTGTGGCTTGTGCAATTATGATCCTTTAAGAATGGCCGCCACCACATCTCTTCTTGAATCCTCCATATTCGACCCGTCATTGATTGATGCCAAGATTATGTGGGGACTCCATCACCCATACCAGACCATCATAATGAAATCTGTGGAGAGCCAAGTTTTGTGGAAGTCAGTAAAATGTGTCTTGTGGTTCCTTGATTTTGAAATTTATGGATATGGAAAAAATTTGGAGGAACAGAGAAGTTTTGTGAAGAACTTCTTCGAGTATTTGGCGATTTAGTTACTTGCCGACGCATTATATGAAGTGCCGGTTATTCAGTTACTTTTGGCACTTCACCAGAATGATGGCGGCAACGGACGACTTCGTGGAGGCGGACAACGCGGAGGCCATCATCTCCAAGATCGAGTACAAGTCCCGCAAGTTTGAGAGCTTGCTCAAGCAGTAAACTTCCGCTCCGCGATCCCTCTCTTGCCACCTTTTGGTCTGTGATTTCGCCGTATCGATTTTGAGCTAACCCACCTTTGCATTTTCTCGTGTTTCATTTCGTCACGTGAAGGTTGAAGCTGGTGGAGGCTCTTGTTGACACCTAAATTTCACCTAAATTAGTTAGTTAAAAATAGCATTAGAGGTTAAAAAAAAAAAAAACGAAAAAATCGGGTTGGGCCGGACCTGGCTTTGGCCCGGCCCGCACCCCTTTTCTTTTCTCTTCCCCCCTCTCGTGCTGGGCTCGGCCCAGCCCATTTTCCCTTTCAGCCCAGCCCGTGAACGAGGGTGTTCTCCCTCCGGTTGGTCTTCGCTGTAGCACCTACACAGGCAGAAGACAGAGAACAGATAGGGGTAGCGATGGAGGAGCAAGGGGATCGAGATGGCAGGCGGCCAGCGTGATCTGCGGGTTGGGATCAGCCTGGCTGGCAGCTGGCACGGCAGGACGACAACCTACAAAAGGGAAAACAGAAGCATAAAACAAAGAGGAGAATCGACACCAAAAAAACACGAAGCTAAGAGCGAGCAAGAGAGAGAATATAGGGAGCAACTAGAAGAGGACAAGAGAGAAGAGAGGAGGGGGAAGAAATGGACGGGAGGAGGCATTGCCGTTGCAGCCCTCGCCGCGCCACCGCTGTCCCCCTGCGACGCTTGTAACCTGAAGCTGCGACGCCGCCGCTGCCCTCGACGCCGAACCAGCTAAAGAGAACCCAGAAGCAAAGAACAATAGCACGAGAGCGAGCGAGAGAAAACACACCAATCGGCACCACAAAAACACCAAGAGAAAAACACTAGGAGAAACCAGAAAGAGGACCAGCGCGAGGAAGAGAGGATCCCTCTGAACGATCGACCACTGTCATTGATCGTTGCCGGAGTCACCCTTCGCCTCCAACCCCATCGGAGCCCAGTAGACCACAACACACAGAGAGGCGGAATGGGAGTTCAAAGGGGAGAGACCGAACCAGAGAGCTTAAGGAAGTAGCTCGTTGTCGCCAGAGGTCCGTCCACCCGCTGTCGTCCGCCGTAGCCCACCACCAGACAAGGTTTGGTCTCCTAAACCCCTTGGTCTCATTTTTGGAAAATGCCAGACCGGAGCTCGCGGCCTACCGGTTCGCCTGAGCTCCGGTCCATGTTGCTTTTTCATTTTGCTCCCGTCTTCCTCGTATGTCATGTTTGAAGACCCCTAAAGCGCATCGGGGCTCGGTTGAGCTGGAAACCTTTGAGTTTGGTAGTGCCCAGTAGCTGTTCGACGAAATGCCTCTTTGAAACGGCCGAACCCAACCCTCGATCAGAGCTTGGCTCTTGGTTTCTCTGTGTTTTTCGGGATTATACTGTTGTCACGCACCATTCCCGCTGTTTTCTTAGCTTTTCGGTAGGTTCCTTCGCGCTGTTTGGGTGAGATGAAGCGCACGCCTTGCTGGGGTCTACCCAGCACCTCCCGGAACACTGGCTGACTAGCGGTTGGCGGTGCTCGGCGTCGGTCGGACAGAACCATCGATGCCAGGCGGTGGCCCGGCGACTTTCTTTAGGGTGGTTAGTACTCATGGCATAGGCGGCGTCGGTCCGGCGGAGGAGCTGTAGTAGTTTCGGCGAGCTATGGCTACGGGAGGAGGGCTCGAAGAAGACGCCCAAAAGAAAAAGGGCAAAAGAAAATAAAAGAAAAAGAGAAGAAAACACAAAAAAGGCTGAAAACATAAAATAGGAAAAGAGGATCTCAGGCCGAGCCCGAACTGCGGGCCTCCACAATAGGCCCGGTCGGGTCAAACCCGGGTCCGGTTGTAGACCCGACCCGGTTTGCCCATTTTTTGAATTAAAAATTATTTTTTTATAAAAAAATTAATTAAAAATTTTTATAAAATTTTATAAAAAACTTTTCAAAAATTTTCAAAAAAAATGATGGGGTTTGATTAGGACTTGCCATGTATTGCCATTTTAGTGTAATTAGACCTTTATTTGCTTGCATATTAATTATGTTGCATGTTTAATTTGCATATCTAATTATGTTTAATTGCACGTATTTAATTTGACTGCAATTAGGATCTTGGTATCTATGGTTGTTACTTTAATGACTACGCACCCGCATGATCACCTCACATGTTAGTGGATATGTGTAAAATCAATCCAAGCTGCCTGATAAAAATATTTTCTTTTAAAATGAACAAGATTAGGTACCGAAAGGGCACTAATTGACCAATTAGTGTAATCAAGTCCCCAACCCTAGATTCTCTGGTTGCGTAGGAAGTGAGGTACACTAACATGCCTCACTTGGTTTCTAGCCGACCCCAATAGGCTAGTGGCGACTCGTTTTGTGCAAAATTCCTAAAATATATCCCAACGTCACACGGGGTATGGGCTTGGGGGAGCCTGCGCCTGATCGTGGGCCTTAGGTCCGTCTTTTAAGCATTACCCCTAAACTTGTTTCATCCCCCCAAGGGTAGGTTGCGACAGCTTGGCGACTCTATTGGGGACTTGGTTTTAAACCTTAGAGGACTTAAGCCAAAATTAATCTTGTTCAAAAATATTTTTGTTTGGCAGCGAAGATATCATGTGCATCCATAACATGTTGAATGTTGAATGCTTATGAGAGTTATAAGGGGTGGTGATTTCTAACCTTTGTTTTGTAGGGGGTGTAAGAGTGAATGGTTTATTTATGTTTGAAGTGCTGATTGTTTTTAAATTGTTATACATGAGTCCCTTGCATTGCACTATACTATAGCACACACTCCCTGCCGTTGGACCTGGGCCGCATAGGATCACTTAGGATGGTGTTTTTGAGGTATATATCACTCCGACTACAAGCATGTAGTATGAGTCGCCCATCTCATCCCCGAAACTTCTTTCTTGATGTCAGAGGTCCCCACCCTGGTTTGCGAGCATGCGACACGGGTCGGTCCTTTGACGAAGCCGGAGTCATGGGTAACATGACCTAGCCGCGAGCTTGTTGGTTCAGTCCTGTGATCCCATGGCTCCATTTTGGGCCATCTAGAGTAGAAATCGAACCACTATCCATGCGCATGTCTACGGCATTGACATCGTTGCTCAATGAGTAGGGTAAGTTTTTGCTTGAATTCTTTTCTTCTTAATTTACTTATTCGCTTTCCTTTTGGTCGGTCCACGACAAATTAGGTTGATCATACGATGGGGGTACCTGACCTTTGTATCATCTCCGTCCCGAAAGCCGAGCTTCGAGCGTGGTGGGATAAATTGGATCCAACTGGTTGTGATTGGGTGCGATCATATGTTGGACGTTTACTTCCCTTATTAGAGATAGAAACTCATTCTGGTGTAGTACAAGCGTTAGTGCATGTTTGGTGCCCCGAAACTTACACGTTCATACTCGGTGATCACGAACTCACTCCAACCCTGGAATAATACAGTGTTGTCATGGGAAAGCCCTTGGTGTCGGAGTTAATTGGCCCACCTGTAGGGACTGAGCATGCATCGACCTTATCTGATTTCCTTAGAGTTAAGGAGGACAACGTGCGGAAAGTTTTGAAAGCTAATCGCAAGACCTATCCGTTTTCATTCCTAAATGAGCTTTTTCAAAATGCCCAATCTTTTCAAAAGAATAGGATCTTCCTGTTAGCTTTCTTTGGGTTCGTGTTATTCCCACATTGTAGGAACACTATTAACCCTTCCATGGCATGGGTAGTTCGTGAGGTATGTATGGGAAAGGGCTTTGTTAACGCCGTCCTGACTGAAACTTTTCTTTCCCTTACTCATTTTAAAAAAAACAAAAACAAAACTTTCCATGCTCCTCTTGAACTCTTGCAAATTTGATTCTTCTCTCACGTTAAAGGGTTTGGTAGCTTAATGACAGTGAACGACATCTCTGACTCTAGCCACCTTATCCTAAAGTTTAAGGATAGGAAGATGTTCGCCCCCGATTATCATTATTCTGAGTGGTTAGTTTTCATGACCAACCCTGGACCCGAAGATTTTCAATGGCACGCTAAATGGCTCCGAGTTCGAGAAGCGCGGTTTGTGTGTGGGTTTACTAGACCTGTTCCTTTGTTGGGAATTACCGGAGTCACTGAGTATTACCCTACCCAAGTCGTTCGCTAGTTCCAAGAAGTTCAACAACTTCCACCGACGATTCAAGAAGACCCGCTCAGGATAGACTTCCCTGATGGATGTCAAGATCACGAAGACTCCGTCGTGTTAGTCAAGTCGATGTGGGATATGTGCCACCCTCGGAAGTTGATATGGCCCGAAGAGGAGATGGAAGGGCAAGAGAAGACCTATTATGCTTCGATGGAATACATCATTAGGCACAAAATCCCAGAGAGCCTACACCCGAAAATTCCCGACGTGCCATTAAAGACCACCCACCAAGCTGAGATCAAGCGCCTCAAAAGGAAGCTCGAAGAAGCCAAGGAGCGTGCCTCGAAGTTGACCCGAGTTAGTGGGGCTCTCACGAGCGGGAGCTATCCTCGTTAGTTAGATTGAGTCAAGCGCGATATGTAATGGGCCCATGCCCACATATGTTACAATGTTAAAGAATTTGTCTCGTGTCGCATTATCGGGAGATAAGAGTCATGATTAGCTTCGTTGTTTAGGGGTTCTCTCTCATGTCTTCTCCAGCGTTATGTAGCAACCTTACTTTCAATGAAACGAACAAATTGGGGCAATTAGATCTTTGTCATGGATCGACCGCCTAATCATTACTTTATGCTTATATATGCTTATCTATCCTTGTTCAGGTACTAACCGATCGATTGTTTTCTGTTAATCGTCGACACGACCAAGCGGAGATCCCCGATTTGCACGCGTGCGAAAGTCAGAATGGAGAACGAGGACACCAATGTGCGCATGGCCAAGATGGAAGACCAATTGGCCCAACTCACCTCAATGATGCTTGAAATAAGCCAAAAGCTTAAGGAGCTCCCTACTGTAGCTGTCACTGGAACATTCACACCTATGTCATCAAGAGACACTCCCCCGTCGACTGGAGGTGTGCACATTGCTGATCTTCCTGGGAAAGAAATTGCCGGAGAGGCTCCTTCCGTCACACCAATCATCGTCAACTTGGATCCTCCTCCGAAAGAAAGCCCAACACCTCGCCTAAGTGAAGAGAGTGAAAAACGTTTGGCAAAGATGGAGGAACGACTGTGTGCCTTGCAAGGTTACGAGCTGAAAGGAGCTGATAGGCTGTCTCCATACACCAAGACGAACTTCTCTGAGAACTTTCAAGAGCCTGAGTTCACAAGAAAGTATGAAGAAACAGGATGCCCAAAGACCCACCTTAGGTATTACATGAGGAAAATGGCTCGCTACGCTGACAACGTGCCATTTCTCATACACACATTCCAAGATAGCTTGGAAGGCATTACCCTGACGTGGTTCATTGCACTGGACATTGAAGAATTCACTAGTTGGGAAGATTTAACCAATGAGTTCTTGCAAAAATACCGATTTAATACCGAGCTCGCCCTCACGAGGGAGGAGTTTACCCGTATTGAGAAGAAGATGAACGAATCATTTAAGGCCTTTGCACAAAGGTGGAGGACTATGGTCTCACAAGTGAAGCCGGCTTTGAATGAGAGGGAGATGAAACAACTGTTCCTTAAGACATTGCCCCTGAATATTTCCAAGGGTTAGTGTTCTTGGGTTGCCAGACATTTTCACAATTGGTGGAGGTTGGTGAAGGGGTTGAATGGGCGATAACTAATGGAAGAATATCTACTGGAAGCGCTAAGAAATTCCTGGAGAGGAAGGATAAGGAAACTGCGGTCGAAGTAGCGCTGATGCAAGAGCCGTTTCTCTCTAGGCCACCTTTAAGACCCGCGCATAAGCCTGTAATGGCCTGAGGGAGCTCATTCTAGGCATATGACAATGGCAAGAGACCCGTTCGAAGGGAATTTTCTCCATTACCGCGCCCGTTGTCGAAGCTGTTGCCCATGCTCCTCGAAAAGAGGATGGTTGTGAAGGAGGTACCTAGAGATAACCCCATGAAGTTTGGTGGGTTCGATGTGACCAAAACCTGTGAGTACCACATGGGAGAAAGGGGGCATGACGTAGATAATTGCTACATGCTGAAGTGCAAAGTCCAGCAATTACTAGATGAGGGGCATCTTGACTTTCAAGGAAGTTCAACCTAACGTGCAACAAAATCCCTTACCAAATCAAGCAGATGGAGTGAATTCAATTTTCGAGAAGGACGTCATATGCACCATCCTAACATGCGAGGAAGCTGAGTTCTCCAAAATTGTAGTTGTCTCCTTAGAGTAGGGCGATTCTTGTTCAGTTTATTCCTCTGTCTTATGTCCAATCCCCTATGTGGGATTTTGTTGTTATTTCTTTCTTGTCTATATCATTCATAGCGTGAACTATGGTTGGCCCCGATCTTGAGCCGTTGGTTGAGGGTGGTGTGTGTTAAAGTACGACCTTATCTTTTTTTTTTTTTCGATAAAGTAGACGCATATTTTATTATGGACATGTGGAAGCACATCAAACTAGTCCTATGATGGTCGCTGAGGCCTGGGCCTCCACATGCTCCCAAGTTTGACTGTTTTGCAAGAACGAGGAGATCTGAGGATATGAGGATGAGTTCTTGAAACGTTTTTCAAAAAGAAATACTTCAAAAAATACGTGGCATCATTCGCATGACCTATTTTCGATGTCACTACGGGTGCTTCATGTCGATGACCCTCGAAAAAAGGGGTTCATAAAAACATTTTTATTTGAGTGAAAAGTGAGACGTTAACCATGCCGAACAAGAAGCACTTAGGATGAAGAAATGTAAGCCGTTTCCAAACACATCATTCAAACACTTTTGAGAGTTGAGTGAAATGCGACCTTCTCTTAGGACGAAGGATTCATTCGCATTGAGCACAAATATTGAAATGATAAAGGCATTCTTCATTAATCTCAAGCACTGAGCTGACATCTTGCTACCTTTTTAGGCCAAATAAAGAGGACCCTTCAAAGTACGCCTGTCAAGAACGATCCTACATTGGAGCAGCACAAGAGGTGTCGGTTAAGATGTAGAGCGAAATATTGAGAAAGATTTTATTACTTTCACTTGCATCAATCTTCTGGTAATAGCTTCAAAGGAATTCTCATTAGTTCTTGACTCATCCTAATGTGAAGAAGAGCATTTCTTTCTGTACCCAAACACTGATATCCATTGCTTTAACCAACTTGGGCCTGATTATTCATTTCTGAACCCCGAGCAGTGATTATCTTCCTTCACTAGGGCAAGGCATAAGAATTGACCAAATACAATTGACAGTCACGAGAAAATGCGAAAAGCATCTCGAAAGTCATAAGAGCTCCACAAGTTCAAAGAGCAAAAAGTTCGACAAACTAGGGGGCATGAAAAAGTAGTGTGCCTGGTAAAAGCAAGGCCAATGCCCGTTAAAAGAAAAAAAAAAGCCAAAATGATGCATCTTATATAGAAGAAAAAATTATCAAAGTCCAAATGCTTGCGTAAAAAATCATCGCAAGGTCGAAGGAAATTAAAGAAAAGAGCAAAGCTCTCATGCATAAATGATTAGTCAAGGGACTTTCGAGATGTGCAGTGTTCCAAAGGCCAAATGATTTCAAAAGATCGAGTGACCTGGTCACGATGCTATGATGATCATCGACTCTTAAAATCCCTATTGAAAATTTTAAGCCTTTCAAGCCTCTCCCGAGCCAACGTTACAACCCTCTTTTGAAGTCTCTTCTGATTGGGATGGTTTGAGTGAAAATGAGAATGCCACAAAGAAGCTATTGCTTGAAGAAGTGGAAGTAATTCTATCTTGTCTTATCTTCCAAGTTCTCGACTTGTAAACCCAACGAAGATAGCGACAAATGTTCATTTATTGGCCTCAAAGCAGTAATCCCTTTGTGTAAGCCCGTGATGAAACCTATATTATGGTCCTTTCAAAAGACCTTTTTGATCGATCAGATTGTGCTCATAGCGAATGTTTCTGAAAGCCTTTGATATGGGTTATGTGGGATACTCTCAGCAATCAGTTACCTCCCACATGAATGGATGAGATCAAGCAGCCATTTTATCGAGAGTGTGTGAGAAACCCTTTCTGATTAAGAAGCTCTAGTTTGGCATGCTTAATGAGCACTTTTCACGAGTCGTAGCCGTTCTGATAAGAACTTGACTCCTAGAGAATTTGATAATTAATTATATATCCTCAAGCAAGATGACAGTTTTTTGCCACATGATGCTGATTGACATCGGATGATTTTCTAAAGCAGTCAGACTTAGCTTGATTAGCTTGTTCAATTAATGCTGTAATATTGCCAATGCGTTTCTTGATGACGTCTCTAATGACATTTGCTCAAGTTGAGTTTGACAGGATTACTCAGTGAAACCGTGTAGTTTTCAAGGGATTAACGGATGCTTCTCTAAAGACTACAAGGTTCATGGTCAATCTTAAACCATGTCATCTACAAATGTTCATGGTCAGCCTTAAACCATGTCATCTACAAAGGTTCATGGTCAACCTTAAACCATCTTTTCTTCTTATGACACGGCGTGCTTCTGTAGCCTGAGGTCTTTTTCTTATGACACGGCGTGCTTTTGTAGCCCGGGGTCTTTTTCTTATGACACGGTGTGCTTTTGTAGCCCAGAGTCTTCTTCTTATGACACGGCGTGCTTCTGTAGCCCGGTGTCTTTCCTTCTTCTTATGACACGGCGTGCTTTTGTAGCCCGGGGTCTTCTTTTTATGACACGGCATGCTTCTGTAGCCCGGGGTCTCTCTTTCTTCTTATGACAAGACGCGCTTCCATAGTTATGAGTCATTTTCGTCAACTTGATATGTGCTTATGCACCTAGGGTCTCTCTATCGCCAAAATAATTTAGGTGTCTTTTGTCTTTGAATGGAACCTCTTGGAGCTCTCATTCAAAGAGGGGCAGCTGTTGACACCTAAATTTCACATAAATTAGTTAGTTAAAAATAGCATTAGAGGTTAAAAAAAAAAATGAAAAAATCGGGTCGGGCCGGACCTGGCTTTGGCCTGACCCACGCCCCTTTTCTTTTCTCTTCCCCCCTCTCGCGCTGGGCCCGGCCCAGCCCGTTTGTCCTTTCAGCCCAGCCCGTGAACGAGGGTCTTCTCCCTCCGGTTGGTCTTCGCTGCAACACCTGCATAGGCAGAAGACAAAGAACAGACAGGGGCAGCGATGGAAGAGCAAGGGGATCGGGATGGAAGGCGGCTAGCGTGATCTACGGGTCGGGATCAACCTGGCCGGTAGCTGGCACGGCAGGACGACAACCTACAAAAGGGAAAACGGAAGCATAAAACAAAGAGGAGAATCGACACCAAAAAAACACGAAGCTGAGATCGAGCGAGAGAGAATAAGGGGAGCAACCAAAAATGGACAGGAGAGAAGAGAGGAGGGGAAAGAAACGGAGGGGAGGAGGCATCGCCGTTGTAGTCCTCGCCGCGCCACCACTGTCGCCATGCGACGCCCGCAACCTGAAGCTGTGACATCACCGCTACCCTCGACGCCGAACCAGCCAAAGAGAACCCAGAAGCAGAGAACAACAACACGAGCGTGAGCGAGAGAAAACACACCAATCTGCACCACAAAAACACCAAGAGAAAAACACAGGGAGAAACCAGAAAGAGGACCAGCGCGAGGAAGAGAGGATCCCTCTGAATGGTCAACCACTGCCATTGATCATTGCCGGAGTCGCCCTTCGCCTCCAACCCCATCGGAGCCCAGTAGACCGCAACACACAGAGAGGCAGAATAGGAGTTCAAAGGGGAGAGACCGAACCAGAGAGCTCAAGGGAGTAGCTTGTTGTCGCCAGAGGTTCGTCTGCCCGCTGTCGTCCGCTGTAGCCCACCACCAGACAAGGTAGGTCTCATGAACCCCTTGGTCTCGTTTCTGGAAAACGTCGGACTGGAGCTCGCGGTCGACCGGTTCGTGTGAGCTCCGGTCCATGTTGCTTTTTCATTTTGCTCCCGTCTTCCTCGTACGTCATGTTTGAAGACCTCTAAAGCGCGTTGGGGCTCGGTTGAGCTGGAAACCTTTGAGTTTGGTAGTGCCCAGTAGCCTCTTTGAAACGGCCGAACCCAACCCTCGATCAGAGCTTGGCTCTTGGTTTCTCTGTGTTGCTCGGGTCACGTACCATTCCCGTTGTTTTCCTAGCTTTTTGGTAGGTTCCTTCGCGCTGTTTGGGTGAGATGATTCGCACGCCTTGCCGGGGTCTACCCAGCATCTCCCGGAACGCTGGCTAACTAGCGGTTGGCGGTGCTCGGCGTCGGTCGGACAAAACCACCGATGCTAGGCGGTGGCCTGGTGACTTTCTTTAGGGCGGTTAGTACTCATGGCATAGGCGGCGTTGGTTCGGCGGAGGAGCTGCAGTAGCTTCGACGAGCTGTGGCTGCGGGAGGAGGGCTCGAAGAAGACGCCCAAAAGAAAAAGGGCAAAAGAAAATAAAAGAAAAAAAGAAAAGAAAACACAAAAAGGCTGAAAACAGAAAATAGGAAAAGAGGATCTCGGGCCGAGCTCAAACTGCGGGCCTGCACAATAGGCTTTGGCTTAACCAGGCTGAACCCCGAGTTGCACCAACCAGGCTGAACCCCGGGTCGGGTTGGACCCGACCCAACTTGGTTCACCCATTTTTTGAATTTAAAATTATTTAAAAAAAATTAATTAAAAAAATTTTAATTTTTTTTTTGAAAATTAAAAATGATGTGGTTTGATTAGGACTTGCCATGTATTGCCATTTTAGTGTAATTATACCTTTATTTGCTCACATATTAATTATGTTGCATGTTTAATTTGCATATCTAATTATGTTTAATTGCACTTATTTAATTTTACTGCAATTAGGATCTTGGTAGCTATGGTTGTTACTTTAATGACTGCGCGCCCGCATGATCACCTTACATGTTAATGGATATGTGTAAAATCAATCCAAGCTGCCTGATAAAAATATTTTCTTTTAAAATGAATAAGATTAGGTACCGAAAGGGCATTAATTGACCAATTAGTGTAATCAAGTCCCCAACCTTAGATTCTCTGGTTGCGTAGGAAGTGAGGTACACTAACATGCCTCACTTGGTTTCTAGCCGACCTCAATAGGCTAGTGGCGACTCGTTTTGTGCAAAATTCCTAAAATATATCCCAACGTCACACGAGGTATGGGCTTGGGGGAGCCTGCGCCTGATCGTGGGCCTTAGGTCTGTCTTTTAAGCATTACCCCTAGTCCTGTTTCATCCCCCCGAGGGTAGGTTGTGACAGCTCTCAAGACCGCCCTCGCAGGATCGCCTCCGAACACGTAGGATGAGCGATGCAAGGTTTGCCGTGTTTTTTTTTTTTTTTTTTTTTTTTTGTGGGTGTTTGCTGCTTGTATCGGTTCCTCCTTGAAGGTAGGTTATTCCAGGTAGGTTCCTTTATCATTTGCACTAGCATTTCCAAGCATCATATAAATTGCATTAAAAAATGGGAGTCATTTTCCGTCAAAAAATCATTCACTGCATATGCATGGTCAAAATTTAGGTTTCAATTCGTCTTTAAAGGCAACCTCTACGAGCTCACCTTCAAAGAGGGGCAGCTATTGACACCTAAATTTAGGCGGTTCGGTCATTTATTTATTGCATAGAAAATTATGGGGAAGTTTTATTCCTAAAAAAATATTAATTGCATAGCATATTAATCTAGGTGCATTTGTTTTTAATTTGCATTTTTGTGTATTTATTTATTGGACCGGCGGCGGATGGGTCGAATTAGTGGTTTTGAGTTCTAAATTAAAAAGCTGGACTAAGCCCATGAAGAGTGCACATTAGCCCGAGCCCATTTTCTTTTAATGAAAAAAATTACCTAAATTGAGATTTGAAATGAGGATTTTTGGAATTTAAGAAAATCGGGTTGTAATTTTATCTTTAAAAATCAGTAGAAAATATTCAAGAGATAAGGAAAATAAGAAGATTTCTGTGATCATGAGGTTATAGGAAAATCTTCGTGCATATTGAAAAGTGGATGAAATATTTCACGAAGATCACATCTTTATTTGCCTATAAAGGGAGCTGTGTACGATGAGAGAATGGGGGGGGCTTCTCTCGAGTTTTAGGTTAAAAAAATTCCACAAGAGAAAGAGAAGAAAAGCTTTGGGGTTTTCTCCGTTCGTTCCTTTGAGAAAAAAGAAAAGCTTTTTGTGGATGAGGAGAAAAGTCAACAGCAAAAGAAGCTTTTGCTTCTGAGAGAGTGTGCGACAAAGAGAGAGAGAGAAGTGACGTGAGAGGCAGGCTAGGAGAGAGAAAAAGAAAAAAAGAAACAAAAATAAAACCAGAATACTGCTCATCTTCCTCGCCGTTCCTTGCTGCTCAATCCGCCGCGCCTCCACAGTCACTAATTCCATGCCGGCCACCGCACCGGCGTCTCCTTTGCCAGCCCGTCGCCGTTCATCCGCGAAGCCGCCGTGCCTCTGCAACCGTCGCCGCCTCGTTCTCCGCCGCTGCGACTCTCGCTCCGCCTCTCTCTGCCCGCCAGTCTGTGATCCTGAGCTGATCCCGACGCCCCCGCCTCTGCACCAGCGTCATCGCAGCAACTCACCTGTTCATCGCCACTGGTCGCCACACCTTCGCACCACCATCCCTGATGCCAGCAGATCCGAGCCAGTCGCTACGCCGCCAATCTTCACCGCGCGCCGTCTGCAACTTGACGTCGCCACTTGCCACCGCTCAGACAGCCTCCGTTTGCGCACCCAGCTACCTCGGCGTCTCCGTGCCCAGTAGCACCGGACGCCAAAAGCCTTGACGCCGACGCTCCTGCTCCGCCTCCACCGGTAGCGCTTGACGACCCGCGCCGCCTCCGCTTCGCTCGATGCCGCGAGCAGCGACCTGCTCGCTTCCATTTGCAGCGCCGCTCGAACGTCGCCGCCGCCTGCGCCTGTGCCTCTGCCTAACGATAATGCCAGCAACTCACCTGCAACCCGACGCCCACGGCCAGCCTCTACCTCTGTCCTCGGCGACCACCAGCCCGAGATCCGCCCGACGACCTTGCAGCGCCCCCACTGCTGTCTCCGCTTGCCAGCCTCGGCACCTGATGACGACGCCCCCTTCTCGTCGACGCAGCGACACCGTCTGCCCGGCGCCAACCAACCTGCTGTCCCCACTTTCCTTAGGTTGCTCAATTTTCTTTTATTTTTATCTTTGATTTTATGTTATTTTACTTTATTTTATTTCTTTAAGTTTTGCTATTATTGTACAAGTTTGAATATTGAGAGGTGATTTTTAGGTTATGAATATTATAGGCATTAACCGCAGGAGTTTTGTCCAAAATCGTTATAATTATTAATTTGATCTATAAGACGTCGGATCATTTTTTAATTATATTAATTATTGGGCATTTTGATAGTATTTTAATTGTTAAATCATTATAATCATTAATTTGATCCGTAAGACTTCGGATCATATTTTTAATTATTTTGAACTTTATGCCGTGATTTTTATAACCCGTGAGATGACGGATTATTTTTTTGATTATTTTAATCATTTATTTGTTGAATATCTTGATTGTTTAGATTTAATGTTTATTTGATAATTACTTGTCTTGGAAAAACACTAAAAAAAAAAAATAAAAAAATCAAAATCTTGCATCAAAGCATGTAGGTTTAATAAATCAGACATGTAGGATTAGGTTTATGAAATTTTCGTCATCTAGGATTGTTGCTAGGTTGATTTAGTTAGAAATTGCTCGTCATTAGAATGAGGTCATTTGATTAATTTAGATTGCATATTTAATTGTTGCATTTCTTTAATTTCGAATTTCATGGAAAATACAAAAAAAATTAGAATAAATTCATTTCATGCTTTAGGATAGATTGCATGCTTATTCATGTTATATAGTTTAGGTCATATTGCCATACCATATCATTTCATATTAAATTAGTAGCATGCATTGCATGATTCTCATTAAAATAAAGTGAAAACCAAAATTGAGTGATTGCGTGTTAATTAGAAATCATATCTAGGATCGTCGATGTGAATTCTAATATAACATTACAGATGCTTTCGTTGCTATGAGGTAAGTTTTGCAATTTATTTATTTGCTTTCTTGAGCGCTAAATTGATGGTTTGCGCACCTGCATGATCACTTCATATGTTAGGGAGGTAAATTAAAATCAATTCAAGTTGCTTGCAAAATATTTTTTAAAATAAAAAGGAAAAGGTACCGAAAGGGCGTTAGAGAAATCTAGCGTAACCAAGTCCCCTCACAATCTCTGGCTGTTGACACCTAAATTTTGACGATCCATTTAGTCATTTATCACATTAAAAAATTAGGGGTTAATTTTATCCCTGAAAAAATATTAATTGCATGGCATATAAATTTAGGTGCATTTGTTTTTAATTTGCGTTTTTTTTTACATTTATTTATTGGACCGGTAGCGGATGGGTCGAATTAATGGTTTCGAGTTTTAAATTAACAGGCTGGACTAAGCCCTGAGCCCGTTTTCTGAAATTGAGATTTGAAATGAGAATTTTTGGAATTTAATAAAATCGGATTGTAATCTTATCTTTAAAAATCAGTAGAAAATATTTAGGAGATAAGGAAAATAAGAGGATTTTTATTATAAGGAGGTTATAGAAAAATCTTCGTGTATATTGAAAAGTGGATGAAATATTTCACGAAGATCACATCTTTATTTGCCTATAAAGGGAGCCATGTACGATGAGAGAAATGGGGGCTCTCTCGGTTTTCGAAAAAGGAAGAAGAAAAGTCAAAGGAAAAAAGAAAGAAAGAAAAATGGAAGACCGGTGAGAGGACGTGCGACAGGTGAGAGAGAGAGAGAGAAAAAAAAAAAGAAAGAAAATGAGAGGATTGTTCATCGTCTTCTTTGTGCAGCCGCTCAGCCTGCCCTTCCGCTTGCGACCCAGCCACAACACCACTACTCCTGCGCCTTTGCGCCGCCTGCGTCTGGTTGATAGCTACCGCCGCGTCCCACCGAAACGCCTTCACCCGCCGGTCACCACATCTGCCCCGTCATGCCTCAGTCCCTGTTCCGCCTCACCGCTCCCGCTCCACCCTAGCCGCAATGTAGCCAGAGCCAAACCCGAGTCTGATCGCAGCCTTTTCCGGCACGCCGCGACTCGACGCCCCTGCTCGTCGAACGCTACATTGCCGTTCGTCCAGTCACCATCGCGCTCCGCCTCACTTGCAACCCGCGAGATCCCGGCAAAGCTGCTGCTGCACCATTCAGTCCGTGATCTGCTCGCCCAGTTGTGCCGTAACGACCTGAAGGGCTGCCGAGCCGCTCCACCATCCCGACGAAGCCACCCATCGTGTTGATCCGTGACGATCCCGACACCGCCCCTGGTCCGTTCGTCGCCGATTCGCCTGCTACCGACCCGCAATGCCACCTGCGGCCTGCTACTGCCGCTAGACCGCTCGCTGCTGATCTACCCATTGCCGATCCACGACGCCTGACGCCGTTGCCCCAAAGACCAGCGATCGACGTCCTTGCTCAACCCGACGCCCTGCTGCCCGGAGTCGAAGCCTTGCGACGCTGCTGTGGCACCACCGCCCGCAATGCCCTCACCGTCGCTGCCTGCTTGCCCTCACCGGAGCTCCGACACCGGTCACTGTCCGCTCGACGCCGACCAATCTGCTACCCTTTTTCCCTTAGGTTGCTTACTTTTTTTTACTTTTATCTTTCATTTATTTTATGTTATCTTATTTACCTTTTTAAGTTTTGCTATTATTGTACCAATTGGAATATTGGGAATTGATTTTCGTTTTATTGTAGGCATTATCGACATGAGTTTTTCCTAAAATTATTGTAATTATTAATTTGACCCGTAAGATGTCGGATCATTTTTTTTTAATTATATTAATTCTTGGGGTTTGTTGATAGTATTTTAATTATTGAATCAATATAATTATTAATTTGATCCCTAAGATTTCGGATTGGATTTTTAATTATTTTAAACTCCTTATCGTGATGTTTAGGGTTAGAATAATCGTTAATCGACTTCGTGAGACGATAGGTTTTTTTTTTTTTTTTTTTTTCCGATTATTTTAATCCTTTATTTGTTGTTTGATTAGTTCATTTGAACTTGTTTATCTTGGAATATGCTAAAAAATAAAATCAAAATCTTTCATCAAAGCATGTAGGTTTAGTAAATTAGATTTTTTTAGGATTACATTTTTAGAATTGCATTTTTAGATAATTTTTTTGAAATAGGTTAGTGTTGGACCTAAATATATATATATATATATATATATATTTTTAAAATAGGGTTTTAGATAATGCTTGCACATTTTAATTATCTCATTTTTCTCAAAAATAGTTTTCTAAAATAGGATAGGGTTTAAGTCAAATTAATCCCTAAAATAAATTAGAAAATTATTCTTTTTTAGATAGTTTAATTAGGATTTTTATTAACTCCGAATTTCAATAAAAAATACAAAAATACTAGGTGCGTGTTAACTAGTTTGTATAATAGGATCATTTAATTAGGATTTGTTTATTAGTAAAATTAAGTCATGTAGTTAAAATGCATTTTTATAAAAGACTTCTAATTTTCAAGAAAACCCAAAAAAATTGTTTGCTTTGTGTTATGCAATTTATTTATTGAATGTTTGAGCATCTGTGTGATCACCCCATTGTATGATAGTAATTTAGGTTAAAATAAATCCAAGCTGCCTGCAAAAATATTTTTTTGAAAATAAAAAGGAAATGGTACCGATAGGGCATTAGAGAAATCTAGTATAACTAAGTCCCCGTACCCTTAGTCTCTGGTTCGTAAGAGTAAAATAATCCTCATATTATTTTACTTAGGTGTCTAATCGACCTACCATAAACCGATTAATGACGACTCTTAGTTAATAATCTTTTGTATGTTAAATATTTGAACCTTAAGTCGCGAATTGATATGGGCTTGGGAGAGCCCGAGCTAAGTTTAAAGACTTAGTAGTCCATTAACCTAGTTTTAGGTGGTGCACCTGAAATTTAAGTTGCGACAGCTTGGCGACTCCGCTAGGAACTTGTGTTGAAGCACTTAGTGGACTTAGGCCAATTTTTCTTTTTCTTTTAAAAATGTTTTTTTTTTGCAGCGAGGACACCATGTAGTCCCTAACATTCCTAAGGTGTTAAATGTTCTTGCATATAGGAGGTATAAGGGGAGTAGTCTTTGCTAACCCTCGTCTTGCAGGTTGAAGTTATGGATGAATGTTTGAATTAAAACTATAGAAGTGTTGTTTGCATTTAAACTATTGTGCATGTTTTGTTGCTTTTAACATTACACTATTGCACACACAACCTGCGGTCGAAGCTGGGTTGCGATAGGATTTCTAGGATGGTGTTGAGAAGGATACTTCCTCCAAAGTGAGACTGCTATGTAGAGGTTGACATTCTCTTCCCTGAAATTTCTTTCATGGTGTCGAATGTGTTTGTCCATATCCATGAGACTGCGTGATTATTGGGTATTCCATTCGACTGAGCCGGGGTTAGGAGGACCTGACACGTTAATGCGAGACTGCAACGGTCAGATCATCCTCTTAGCTCCACCTTGTTAAGCCATCTAGATAGAAATCGAGCCTTACATTTCATGCGCGTGTCTATGTGATTGCCGTTGATTTTCTTTGGTGAAGTAAGTCTTCTATCCCTATACCATGCAATTTATTTTGTTGTACTTTTGGGTCGGTCCATGACAATCTAGGTCAATTATTAATTTGATTCCTTTGTCAATTAGATATGAAATGAGAAATTGTCAAGGAATGAGGCATTTGAAAAAAAAAACTTTGGAGAATTTGTTTTCACATCATGTCTAGGAAATTTGGTTTTACTAGGATGTCCATTTTTCACGAAATTCCCTTTTTATATGAACTTCTCATGAATAAATAAATAAAAAATGAAAAAATTGATTAGATCATTGTCATGGATTTGCTATCTATCTACACTTCATGCTTATTTTGTTCATTTCTTCCCTTTAGGTGACAACGGGTCCGCCACATTCACCTATTGTTACACGATCAAAAGCTAAAATGGCTGACCAAAATGAAGTGCGTGATCGTATGTCCACCATGGAGGATCAACTCCAACAATTGGCCGCCTCTATGCAGCTTATAACAGCTCAACTTCAATCCCTCTAGGTGAATCCAAATCCTCCACCCGCTCTCCCCGAAATAGTAGCCCCGAAGCTGGCAAATAGGGCCCAAATGAGTGATGACGAAATGCCCGAGCTGGAAGATGACCTGATCCTTGTTGGAAAGGCCAAGCTAGACAGTGTTCCCAAGACAGATCAGGATGAGCGTGTTGCAAAGCTGGAAGAGAAAGTGAGACAGCTGTAGGAGTCACAAAGCTCACTCCCGTTCGACCTCTCGGTCTATGAGAAGGTCAAAATGTCGAGCAAGTTCAAAATGCCAGAATTTGAGAAGTACGACGGGACATCTTGTACGAAATCTCACTTGCAGATGTACCACGTGCGCATGGCCCAGCACATAAAAAATGAGCCCCTCATGATTCAATCGTTTCATGCGGGTTTGACCGGGCCCGCACTAAACTGGTATGTGATGAAGAACGTAAACCTTCTCAAAACCTGGAACGAAGTGGCAGACGTGTTCCTCAAACAGTACAAGTTTAACATGGACATCGCGCCTTCCCGAGAAGACCTGGAGCGGATGGAAAAGAAAAGGAGCGAGTCATTTAAAGAGTATGCTGTGAGATGGCGAAATTTGGCAGCTCAAATCACTCCTGAGCCTACTGACAAGGAGTTGATGAAGTTGTTCGTCAAGACTCTTCCGTCTGAGTTCCGTAATCGGATGGCTAGCACATATGTCGAAAATTTCAACCAACTTGTTCCCGTGGGAGAACAAATTGAGATGGGGATAAGAGAAGGGTGGTTTACTGAGCCATTTAACAAGAGATTTTCTACCAAGAAGGAGAAGGACCTTGAAGCTGAGATTAATATGGCCTATGCTCAACCGAATCGTGATACATCCAATCGCGCTCCGGTAATTAAGATTTCTACTGAGCAACAAGGTGAATGACATCAATTCTCGGGTCGACGACGTAATGGTAGGAGACAGTTTACACCTCTTCCTGGACCCCTATCCAAAGTTTTGCTTGTCCTCCAAAAGAAAGGATTACTCTCTACTGAACCGAAGTGACCAAATCCCGAGCATTATCCTGCATATAATCCCTCCGAAAAGTGTGACTATCACATGGGAGAGGTTGGTCACTCCACTAATGATTGTTATGTTTTGAAGCATAAGGTCCAAGACCTCTTGGATACAAAGGCGTTCTCTTTCAGCAGTAATCAGAAAAATCCTCCGCCCAACCATGATGGAGGCGCAAACGCTGTTGCTAAGTGAAGAAGTTCTTATCTTCTAGGACTTCAAGTTTTTTAGGATTTCCTGCTTTCTGAGATTTCAATTATTGCTTTTGTTTTTAGGGTTTGCTTGTTTGCATTTTCCATTCCAATAATGTAATTCATTTGATTATATTCAATGAAATTACAATTTTATTTCCAATTTTGAGGGCATAATGATACACACCAAACCAGCCCGGTGACGATATCCAACAATGAAAAGAAAATGTCATCCAAGGAGAATTCTGAGGACTGGGTTTCTTCATGCTTCCTTATAAAAAAATCCTAAAAAAAAAATTTATTTTTTTGAAATTGTTTCCAAAAGCATGCATTAGGTTAGCCCTGTTTAATTTTCTAACTCATTTACTTTATGTTTCAGAGAATTATTTTCTTGGCCTAGGGAGAAAGAATCTGAAAAAAGGCACATTAGGGGAAAAAGCAAGAACGGAGCGTCTATCAAACTGAAGATCGTATTTTCAGTCTTGATTGATCAATTAGTGTGCTTGCTCCCTTTCAATAGGGGCAATTCAAGAACACCCATTACTGAGATAGTCCATTTTGTGGGGGAATTCCTTGAATGAATGCTTAAAACCTTTTTTAGTGTGGTAAATTGTTTGTTTTAAGATTGACAACTTTTCATGCTTAAAGCTGTTAAGCTCTTTTAAAAGGAATTTTGCATGGTGACTCTTACATGTTTTGTCCACCAATTCCACTAAAGAACATCAAGATGGACTAATTTAATGAATGATGTGGAATTGATTGAGCATACTAAATGAGACGAGTTGGGAGGATGAAAAGCAGACCCTATCCTATACACAGTCCTATATTCATACACTTGTGAGATGAGTGTAGGAAGGTTCATATCCATAAGGTAAAGAATTCTCTCGCAAAAGGTACGGCAACCGAAATGATGAGAGGCAATTCATTTCTCTATCCCAAACACTATAGGTGATCCATTGCTGAACCCTTTTGAGCCCATAAACTTATGGATATTCTTTTCAAATCACCCCTGTCAAGAATCACCTCACATCGGGGCAACTAGGAGATAAAATGGCATCATGAGGTAAAGAAAATGAATTGAAATTTTCTTGCTCTCACTTGCATCAATCTTCAAATCGTGCTATTACATTGAATTCATGTGTTAATTTAAGTGCCTTGGGATGACGAAGAGCATTTCTTTCTCTATCCTATACACTTATATCCTTTGCATAGCTCACTTGAGCCTGCGATTTCATTTCTTTAAACCCAGTTGGTGATCATCCCCCACATTAGGGCAAGGCAAAAGGCAGATGAGGACTCTTGAAAGTTCGAGTGTCATTCAAAGTGTAATTACTTGACGCATGCATTATGCGCAAGAATTGAAATCAAAATAGAACTAAGGGGCATGAAAAAGCAGTATGCCTGGTAAAAGCAAGGCCAATGCCCATGAAAAGAAGTGAAGAAAAAATGCATGAAAACTAGAGGCATGAAAGAGCGATGTGCTTAATAAAAGCAAGGCCGATGCCCATAGATGAAAATAAAAAAGTCAAGAGAAGTGACTATCAATTATAAAAGGTTGCATCCCTCATGGAGCAACATTCAAAGAACACAAATACCGAGCTTTTACAGTTAGTGGAGCACATTGCCAAGACAATCTCTGGTGAAAAAGAAAATTGGTGGCAATGCCTAGATGATCATCAATTCTCACTCTTTACACATTTTTGAGCCTAATGATCATTTCGTTTCTCAACCCATGAACCCGGCCTATGTTACGTCCTTTATAAAGTCTCTTTAGATTAGGGCACTTGAATTAACATGGGAGTTCATATGTTTATAAGTATCGCTCGAAGAAGTGCGAGCATGATTATTTCTTTCTCATTTTGCAGAGTTCTTGACTTGTAAACCCGGAGATGATTGTGAAGCTGTTCTTTCAATAGCCTTGACTCAAAGAGTCCAATTACTAAGCCATTGACCAAGCCCACATTACGGTCCTGTTAAAGACCCCTTAGATTGGTAAGGTCGTACTGCTTGCGAGAATACTCGGACCCCTGTCAATATGATGAGACGGAATGATTCTCCTAAAATAGCTATTCTAAATGAGAGTGAGTGAAAGTCCTTTCTAACTAAAAGTCTCATATAGTATTCTTAAGAAATCCATGTTATGAGTGAAAATTGTCTTGAATGATAATTCTCTCTAATGGAAATTTGGGTGATGCAAAGGTCATTATGTATGAACCTCGATTGAATTGATAAAAACTTTAGTGGATTTTGAAGTATGTATTCCAGAATAGCCTTAATTGCTTATTTCTTTGGTGAATGCATTTTTGCTCTAATCATGTTTGATAGGTAATGTTTTCTCGAAGACCCATGAGCTCCTGACATTCAGATTCCTTTCAGAATGCCTCATGATATTAAGAGATGAGAAACCTTCATGAACATTCCAGGTGCATCCTCGATGTTCCAAAATTTATATCTATTAGGAGGTGAGAGGCCTCTATAGGATATCTAAGTTCCAGAAGACATATCCCAAGAATTAGAGATATCATCAGGTAAGTATATCTCTACCCATTCTCGACACTTGACTCAGTCAAGCTATCCTTTTAAATTGACCTGGCGTGCTTTCGTAGCCCAGCATCCATTTCATCGACCCGACGTGCTTCCGTAGCCTGGTGTCCTTATATTGACTTGGCGTGCTTTCGTAGCCTAGAGTCCCTTTATATTGACCTAGCGTGCTTTCGTAGCCCAGAGTTCCTTCCATCGACCCGGCGTGCTTTCGTAGCCCGGTGTCCTTTATATTGACTTGGTGTGCTTTTGTAGCCTAGAGTCCCTTTCATCGACCCGGCATGCTTTCGTAGTCCGATGTCCTTTATATTGACCTGGCGTGCTTTCGTAGCCCAGAGTTCCTTTCATCACTCAGCGTGCTTCCATAGCCCGATGTCCCTATTTATTGACCCGGCGTGCTTCCATAGCCTGGTGTCCCTTGATATGACCTGACATGCTTTTGTAGCCCAGAGTCCCCCTATCAAATCGGCGTGCTTCCGTAGCCTGATGTTCCCCTTCATCGACATGGTGTGCTTCCGTAGCCTAAAGTCACCTCATTAATTTGGGAGACATATCCCTAAGGATCAAAGTTGTCACCAGGTAAGTATATCTTTATCCATACCTTAAATACTTGTCATTGTATAGGTATTCCTTTCAAGCATTGGCACTCGATAGAGTTTCCCCCCAAAGATTTTTCCAGATTCATTCTGATCAGACGACCGTAGAAAGGTACGGGTCCTGAAAAATCAATTTTTTCGTCAAGAAGACTGTAGAAAGGTACAAGTCCTAAGAAAGTAGTGTCCTTACAGAACCTTACTGCTGTACTAGGCGACCGTAGAAAGGTACGGGTCCTAGGAAAGTAGTCTCCTTATAAAGTCTCGTTACTATTTTAGGCGATCGTAGAAAGGTACAAGTCTTGAACGTGTAACATCAACTATCTTGAATTACTATACCCTCCTTGAAGGTAAGTTATTCTAGGTAGATTCCTTTATCATTTGCATTAGCATTTCCATGCATCATATGAATTGCATTTAAAAAAAAAATCACTTAATGAATGCACATGGTCAAAATTTAGGTCTCAATTTGTCTTTGAAGGCAACCTCTACGAGCTCACCTTTAAAGAGGAGCAACTGTTGACACCTAAATTTTAACAATCTATTTAGTCATTTATCGTATTAAAAAATTAGGGGTTAATTTTATTCCTGAAAAAATATTAATTGCATAGCATATAGATTTAGGTGCATTTGTTTTTAATTTGCATTTTTTTTTTTACATTTATTTACTGGACTGGTAGCGGATGGGTCGAATTAGTGGTTTTGAGTTTTAAATTAACAGGCTGGACTAAGCCCATGAAGAGTGCAAATTGGCCTGAGCCCATTTTCTGAAATTGAGATTTGAAATGAGAATTTTTGGAATTTAATAAAATCGGGTTGTAATCTTATCTTTAAAAATCAGTAGAAAATATTTAGGAGATAAGGAAAATAAGAGGATTTTCATTATAAGGAGGTTATAGGAAAATCTTCGTGTATATTGAAAAGTGGATGAAATATTTCACGAAGATCACATCTTTATTTGCCTATAAAGGGAGCCATGTACGATGAGAGAAAGGGGGGCTCTCTCGGTTTTCGAAAAAGGAAGAAGAAAAGTCAAAGGAAAAAAGAAAGAAAGAAAAAGGGAAGACTGGTGAGAGGACGTGCGACAGGTGAGAGAGAGAGAGAGATAGAAAAAAAGAAAAAAAGAAAAGGAGAGGATTGTTTATCGTCTTCTTCGTGCAGTCGCTCCGCCTGCCCTTCTGCTTGCGACCCAGCCACGACACCACTACTCCTGTGCCCTTGCGCCGCCCGCGTTTAGTCAATAGCTACTACCGCGTCCCACCAAAACACCTTCACCCGCCGGTCACCACATCTGCCTCGTCATGCCTCAGTCCCTGTTCCGCCTCGCCGCTCCCGCTCCACCCTAGTCGTGATGCAGCCAGAGCCAAACTCAAGTCTGATTGCAGCCTCTTCTACCACGCCGCGACCCGACGCCCTTGCTCGTCGAACGCTACATCGCCGTTCCTCCAGTCACCGTCACGCTCCGCCTCACCTGCAACCCGCGAGATCCCGACAAAGCTATTGCTGCACCACTCAGTTCATGATCTACTCGCCCAGCTGTGCTGCAACGACCTGAAGCATTGCCGAGCCGCTCCACCATCCTAACGAAGCTGCCCGTCGTGCCGATCCGTGACGATCCCGACGCTGCCCCCTGGTCCGTTCGTCGCCGGTTCGCCCGCTACCGACCCGCGACGCCACTCGCGACCTGCTGCTACCACCAGACCGGTCGCTGCCGATCTACCCATTGCCGATCCACGACGCCTGACGGCGTTGCCCTGAAGACCAGCGATCGACGTCCTTGCTCAACCCGACGCCTTGCTGCCTGGAGTCGAAGCCTTGCAACGCTGCTGTGGCACCACCGCTCGCAACGCCCCTCACCGTTGTTGCCTGCCTGCCCTCACCGAAGCTCCGACACCGGTCACTGTCCACTCGACGCCGACCAATCTGCTGCCCTTTTTCCCTTAGGTTGCTTAATTTTTTTACTTTTATCTTTCATTTATTTTATGTTATCTTATTTACCTTTTTAAGTTTTGCTATTATTGTACCAATTGGAATATTGGGAATTGATTTTTGTTTTATTGTAGGCATTATCGACAGGAGTTTTTCCTAAAATTATTGTGATTATTAATTTGACCCATAAGATGTCGGATCATTTTTTTAATTATATTAATTCTTGGGGTTTGTTGATAATATTTTAATTATTGAATCAATATAATTATTAATTTGATTCGTAAGATTTTAGATCAGATTTTTAATTATTTTAAACTCCTTATCGTGATGTTTAGGGTTAGAATAATCGTTAATCGACCTTTGAGACAATAGGTCATTTTTTTCGATTATTTTAATCCTTTATTTGTTGTTTTATTAGTTCATTTGAACTTGTTTATCTTGGAAAAACGCTAAAAAATAAAATCAAAATCAAAAATCAAAATCTTTCATCAAAGTATGTAGGTTTAGTAAATTAGAATTTTTTTTTTTTAGGATTACATTTTTAGAATTGCATTTTTAGATAATTTTTTTTTGAAATAGGTTAGGGTTGGACCTAAATAATTTTTTTTTTAAAATAGGGTTTTAGATAATGCTTGCACATTTTAATTATCTCATTTTTCTAAAAAATAGTTTTCTAAAATAGGATAGGGTTTAAGTCAAATTAATCCCTAAAATAAATTAGAAAATTATTCTTTTTTAGATAGTTTAATTAGGATTTTTATTAATTCCGAATTTCAATAAAAATACAAAAATACTAGGTCCATGTTAACTAGTTTGCATAATAGGATCATTTAATTAGGATTTGTTTATTAGTAAAATTAAGTCATGTAGTTAAAATGCATTTTTATAAAAGAATTCTAAATTTCAAGAAAACCCAAAAAAAATTGTTTGCTTTGTGTGATGCAATTTATTTATTGAATGTTTGAGCATATGTGTGATCACCCCATTGCATGATAGTAATTTAGATTAAAATAAATCCAAGCTGCCTGCAAAAATATTTTTTTGAAAATAAAAAAGAAATGGTACCGATAGAGCATTAGAGAAATCTAGTGTAACCAGTCCCCGTACCCTTAGTCTCTAGTTCGTAAGAGTGAAATAATCCTCCCATTATTTTACTTAGGTGTCTAATTGACCTACCATAAACCGATTAGTGACGACTCTTAGTTAATAATCTTTTGTATGTTAAATATTTGAACCTTAAGTCGCGAATTGATATGGGCTTAGGAGAGCCCGAGCTAAGTTTAAAGACTTAGTAGTCCATTAACCTAGTTTTAGGTGATGCACCCGAAATTTAGGTCGCGACAATCATCAAATTACCTAAGTGAACAAGTTTCATGAACAACTAACGTTCACCTTTTCTGTTCCCTACATGTTTTCGACCTTAAAAACAGGGATAAGATTTGTCTATCCCAGCAATCAATGTCCTATTATCAGCAAAAAGCACAATAGACGCTCTATTTTGCCAATTATTGGATCTTTCTACGTCATACTTGCTAATGTATCGTCAGGATGAGCTGATACTCTTTGCTTTACGCCTTGGCACATGCCGCGCAGATGTCAGAAAAGCCATTAAGAGTGAGTCCTTGTTGCATCTGTAGCCTTGCCCAAGGGTTGATGGATGGTCCAGACTGAACAAAAGGATTATGGACCGGCCCCATGGGGCCAATCACTGAGGCAGTGACTGAAGATGAAGATGGAGGCGACAATGATGCCGAAGGAACAGACACTCGCTGACATGAAGGGCACATGGTGAGCGTGGTGGGAGGGTTCATATGCATGTAGAGCTGTGGGGAGAGCTTCAGTGCTCTGAGCTCCTACACTTCCTTCTGCAGCCTCTTGTTTTCCTGTGTAAGATTGTCGCAGCATCTCTTAAGGTACTCACAGTCCACCTCAATTTGCTTCGTCTTAGTCCTACACCAAATTGATAAAAAGAAAAAAAAGATGTTACGGTACATCCTAATACAGAGCTACCCCACACAGATTGTTGGTGCCAAACTACAGCATGATAATAACACATTATCAGCTCAATCTAGTAAGGTATGAATAACAATCTTCAGCCCATTTCCATGTGATTAAGAAAATCAAGATGGCAGCTATTAGACAAAAGAATTGCACATTTGCTCAAACTTAACATAGAGAAGCTGCTTCATCAAACCGATTCTTTGATGTAAAAGACCCAACGTCATTATCCTAACCATAAACAGAGCTTTCCAGAGCTGCATTGTAAATCATGAGTGCATGAATCTAAACTGGGGCCGTCGCATAACAAAATTTTAGGTATTTGAGTACTCCCTAATAACTTCACTTCCTCCCCTGGCGGCTTAGAATTTATGGATCCCACATATCGGTGCTCCATACTAAAGTGAGAACGCGAAGTGTACTCCTAGATTAAGTGACAAGTCACATCACCGGACTCCCGCTACACGCTCACACACCTCGTGTGCAAGATGGCCCAACTGGGATACATGCGGACCCAAAGATTACATGCACTCACTATAAAGAAAAACAACAACTTCGCTGTCGAACTACCATAAAATGATTAAGAGAGAACCAACCACCCCCACCCCTACCCGCTTCTCTCCCACTCCTGACATTTTTCTTCCACAATGATCAGAATGATGCAGATGAGACGCAGATGTAAAGCCATGTATTTGGGCAAAAAGAACTCAAAACTATCAATTACCTGGCACGCCTGTTCTGAAACCAGACCTCTACCTGTCTGGGACTAAGATTCAGCTGCTTGGCCAAGGCAAGCTTTTGCTTGTGAAACTCAAAACAATCTCCAGTTAAACTCATCGAAACCATCCCTTTATTACATCCAAAGGGAAACCTAAAGATGATCTCATTATTCATAAATAAAAATGAAAACCAATTTGTGATTCACACAGATCCAATCATTGCAAAAAAGAAAACAAGAAAAAGGTCTCAAATCCCCAATTCGACTGTTACCAGTAAATGACAACTACAAATAAACATCAATCTCATGACAGAAACGCACTTTAAATTCAATTTTTCCTACCAAACATCCATGTCAGGTTTATAGGGAGTGATTACATGCTCACGCACAATTAAAGAAAGCATATATTTATCAGTAATAGAATGACCAAAATTGCCACTCACAGGGTTAAGAGTGTTATGCTCTTTGAATGTCTCCTCTAGCACCAATGATTGTTCTCTAGACAGCCTGAGATTCTTCCTCGCTCCATCTCCTCCGCTGCCATCTTCTTCGATGCTCTCACAAGAATCATAATTGCACAAAGCCACAACCTCCGCTTCAATAACGCCAGATAAATCTAGTTCAGTTCTAGCAGATAACCAGCGAAGCTCACAATCAACCTAGCCTTCAAAATGCATCGGCGATTATACTTCGGTAGTTACCTTTTGACAGCGAGAGGTCCGAGAACGAGCAACAGCAAAGGAGAACCGTGATACATGGAACCTGTGGAAGGGATCAAAGCATCAAACAACGACACACCAGTAGGCAAACAAGCAGCTTCCTTCCTACAAAGATCTAACGGAGCTAAACCTGCGTAGGGAGACATCACTAACTGCTTCAACCAGTAGCCTTCGCCAACTGCAGGCGGCACAAACAAGAAAAACCAGAAATCGTATCAGAAAATGGACCTCCAAGATTTCAAGGGAGGAGGGGGTGGGGGATCGGGGATTGGGAATTGATTGACGGAGTGAAGAGAGGCGGCGTTACGGCCGCGAATGCTGGTGAGAGGGGTGGCGACCTCGGGGCGGGTGGACAGGCGGAGGTTCCTAGGGAGGTAGACGAGGGCGAGCCGGAACGCGACCGATGCGACAACCCATGTCCAAAACCCCGAGCGCGCGTGCTTTTGCTTCTTCGTCTCCCTCTTCTGCTTCGCCATTTCTCTCTCCTCCATTTTCGCCGTTGTGGTTCGACGCGTTGACGTCGGGCGCGTAGGCGGAGGCGGAGGAGACGGGGGCGACGGACTCCGACACCGACGGAGGCAACCGGCGGAGGGGCGTCGGCGTTGGGGTTTGTTGGAAGAGAGGCGCAACTTCGAGGAAGAGAGAGAGAGAGAGAGAGAGAGAGAGAGAGAGAGAGAGAGAGAGAGAGAGAGAGAGAGAGAGAGCGGACTAGAGGTCGCGAGAGAGACGCGGAGGCTGCGTCGGCGTCGGCGTCAGAGTCGAGGGTGACGAAGGCAACCGGCGGAGGCAGAGGTGGAGGGCCGTCGGCGTCGCATTTCGCTAGGAGAGAGGTATGACTTCGTGGAGGGGCGAGAGAGAGAGAGCAGAGTGGATGTCACGAGAGGGAGGAGGAGGAGCGTCAGAGGCGTCGGCATCGGTGTCGGTGTCGGTGTCAGGGTGGGGGGCGATTGAAGCAACCAGTGGAGGCGGAAGGGAGGGAGAGGAGAACGCAAGTCTCGATCGAGAGAAAGTGTGAGAGAGAGAGAGAAAATCGCAGAAAATTCAACTGAGGAAAAAGAAATCTTTTGGGCGGGAGTCGTGATCTGTCTTTTCTTCTACAGCGAGCCGAGTCGAGCCAAGCTCGCCCCTTATTTTCTTGAGAGAGGAGAGAGATAGAAGCACAGAAGACGGGTTGAAACGGAGAAGTGGACGACGTGGACTGACACTTGTCCAGGTGTCACGCTCTGAATGGTTCAGAGCACCGATTACGTGGCACTTTGAGGGTACCCAATATTTTCTCGGAAGGGGGTGGGTGAACGGCAGAATAGGGGGAGACTACTATGCAAAGAGAAGGTGAATATACGGAGACAAAAAAAAAAAAAGGCACCATCGACTACAAATCAAAGACTCGTGATTAAGACAGATCCATGTGGACGCTTTATTTCTTTCTCGTTTGTGTATCATGGGTAGGGGTGGATCACGACTTTTCCGGTTGCCCGGCCGGTTTGAAGATACGAGAAGGCTTCAATGGCTTGCGAAAATGGGAACGGGCTCTTGGGATCGATCAAAGGCTTCACCTTCCCGCTCTCCAAGAAGGGCTTCAACTTCTCCAAGGTCAAACGGTCCGAAGTTGCTGCGAAAAAGAAAGCAGGCGGGGGTAACGTCTTGTTATGTTCTACGATCGTCACCATGCTCCCTCCTGGCTTCACAGCCTTCGCTGCCCGCTCACTTTGCCCTGCAGATTAGGAATATTGATTGTTAAGCCCGGCGCGGAATGGTTTTTTGTCGAGAAAGAAACTGATCATATGGAAAATCTTTATCAATGAAAATGGACATTTTTAGCGAATTGATTGTTGGTGGACAAAGAAACTTGCATAGCATCCAGATGGTAATGTCATGCATACACAGCTATATAACATGGGACGTCGAAAGCATCAAGGTTTCGTTTATGTTCTCGTACTTACCAACTGTATCGTAGACAACATCAAACTTTTCTGGGAGGTCTTCAAAGTTGACTTTGGTGTAGTCAATGGCCAGATCAGCACCCAAGCTCTTCAACAACTCTAGCTTCCCAGTACTGGATGTAGCTGCTACTCTTGATGCACCAAAAACTTCCTTAGCTAGCTGTACAATTGGACCGACCAAAAAAAAAAAAAAAAAAAGTGAAACCCACCAAAAAAAAAAAAAATGATGGAAGTAGAGTCCTCATATCAAATAAGCCCCACAAGAAGCCGGTGAGATTCGCAAGACATGATTCGCGAGAAAACAGAGAAGGAAACAAAACAGTACCTGTATTATGAGTGTGCCGACGCCACCAGCACCACCTAAGACGAGGAGGGACTTGCCATGAGAGAGGCCAGCTCTTTCAAGGCCTCCATAAGCGGTCTGAATGACCACCGGCAGAGAAGCAGCCTCCTCGAAACTCAGCTTCTTGGGCTTCAAAGCCAAGAACGACTCTTCCACGGCTGCGTACTCAGCCAGCGACCCGTCTTTCTTGGCGTGCCACATAAATCCATATACCTCGTCCCCGACCTTGAGATCCTTCACTTCGCGACCCACCTTCACCACAACGCCGGCGAGATTGTAACCTGGCACGGCCTTAATGCATAAAGGTGGGGCATAACGTTAATAATACATGTTATGAGGGGAAAAAAAAGCGACCATACAGTCCATCTAAAATGTCAACCAAATTACCGGTAAAGAAAAGCCCGGGAGCTGGAAAACCCCGTTCACTCTCCCGGTGTCGATTTTATTGAGCGCCGCAGCGAGAACTTTAACCAGCACTTGGCCTTCTTCACTTCGGGGATCTCGAGTTCCAGGTCCAATCCCAATACGTCGGCGACGTCTCCGTGCTCACGGTACACCCAAGCCTTCATTTTGGTAGGAATGAGGAAATTCGCAGCCACTAGAGAAGAATGGATCGATGGTATCAGGAAATCTTCTTTTTCCTCTGGGATCTCTCTGTCGATCTATCTCAAGCTCCAAGCGTACAAGAGAGTATGAGGGCTTCGTTTGACTTTTACAATGTGCGATTAGTTATAAGCTCCAAAGGGCGGCTGATGACGTATACGATGACTTCAAAACGGAGAATCTTTGTCATTGAAGTGATCGTATACGTCATCGGCCTCCCTTTGGACCTTATAACTAATCGCACATTGTAAAAGTCAAACAAAGTCCTCAAACTCTCTTGTACGCTTGGAGCTTGAGATAGATCGACCGAGAGATCCCAGAGGAAAAAGAAAATTTCCTGATACCATCGATCCATTCTTCTCCAATGGCTGCGAATTTCCTCATTCCGACCAAAATGAAGGCTTGGGTGTACCGTGAGCACGGAGACGTCGCCGACGTATTGGGATTGGACCCGGAACTCGAGGTCCCTGAATTGCAAAAAGGCCAAGTGCTGGTTAAAGTTCTTGCTGCGGCGCTCAATCCGGCTGACACCATGAGAGTGAACGGCGTTTTCCAGCCCCCGGGCTATTCTTTACCGGTAATTTGGTTGATATTTTAGAAGGACTGTATAGTCGCTTGCCCACCCCCCTATAACACGTATTATTAACGTTATGCCCCACGCATTAGGCCATGCCAGATTACGATCTCGCCGGCGTTGTGGTGAAGGTGGGTCACAAAGTGAAGGAGCTCAAGGTCGGGGACGAGGTATATGGATTTATGTGGCACGCCAAGGAAGACGGGACGTTGGCTGAGTACGCGGCTGTGAAAGAGTCGTTCTTGGCTTTGAAGCCCAAGAACCTCAGTTTCGAGGAGGCTGCTTCTTTGCCGGCAGTCATTCAGACTGCCTATGGAGGCCTTGAAAGTGCTGGCCTCTCTCAAGGCGAGTCCCTCCTTGTCTTGGGCGGTGCTGGTGGTGTCGGGACACTTGCAATCCAGGTACCGTTTTGTTTACTTCTCTGTTTTCTCAAGAATCATGTCTCAAGAATTGAATCGATTTCATGTGGGAGCCGTTCGATCTGATGACTCTTCGTGTTCGGTTAACATCTACTCTACCATTTTTTTTTTGGGGTATTGTTTTCACTCTTTTTCTTGGTTGGTCCAATTGCACAGCTAGGTAAGGAAGTATTCGGTGCATCAAGAGTAGCAGCTACATCTAGCAGTGGAAAGCTAGATTTGTTGAAGAGTTTAGGTGCTGATCTGGCCATTGACTACACCAAGGTCAACTTTGAAGACCTCCAAGAAAAGTTTGATGTTGTCTATGATGCCGTTGGTAAGTAAAGGAACATAAATGAAACCTCAATGTTCTTGTAATTTCATATTAGTTAATTGTGCATGCATGACCTATCCGTCTAGATGCTATGCAAGTTTCTTTTGTACACCAGCGATCGATGTGCTAAAAATGCCCATTTTCGCCAATAAGATTTTCTATGTGACTGGTAACTTTCTTGATGATGAACTATTCGGCACTGCACTAAACAGGTGATGTTCCTAATGTGCAGGGCAAAGTGAGCGGGCAGTGAAGGCTGTGGCGCCAGGAGGGAGTGTGGTGGAGATTGCAGAATACCAGAAGGAATTACCACCGCCAGCTTTCTTTTTCCAAGCGACATCGGACCGTTTGACCTTAGAGAAGTTGAAGCCCTTCTTGGAGAGCAGGAAGGTGAAGCCAGTGATCGATCCCAAGAGCCCGTTCCCATTTTCGCAGGCCATCGAGGCCCTCTCGTATGTTCAAACCCGCCGGGGAACCGGAGAAGTCGTGATCCACCCTGTCCCATGAAACACAAACGAAAGAAATAGAGCGTCCCCATGGATCTGTCTTACTCGTGAGTCCTTGATTAGTTAGTCGATCGTGCTTGTTTTTGTCTCTGTATATTCGGCTTCTCTTTGTAGATTCGATTCGACATACTACGGTGAGAGTCAGCGTGCTGGAAGTTTTCAACTTTCCAGGACTCCATATTTTGCGTTTGTTGTCAAAAGTAAATTTCGATGGTGATACATCTGACTATCCTTACAATTATGTTGGCCAATTGGCAAAGAAAAATGATTACGATGACGATGATTACCATTAGATTTGGAACGATTATAATGGCGACAGCTAGCTATTGGCCATGTTAAATGTAATGTTCTAGGACTTTAATTATCACACTCTGCATTTAGAACAAGCGCCCTTCAGATGGTCGACACCAGGGTTCCTGCGACTCCCATTACTTGACCCTCATATCTAGACCGTGCCGGGGTACAAAGTGGCCGGCATCATGGCGTACGTCAGCGATCGAGTGAAGAAGTTGAAAGGTGGAGTTTCATGGCGTACGTCATCATGGCCGGACTCGATTGCATCATGGTCGACTCCCCTCATCACACTCTGCATTTAGAAGAGTGTTGGCCCTGAAGCCCAAGGCGCAAAGCTTTGGTGAAATAGTTTCTTTGCTTGCGGTCAATGTGCTTGTGGTCTATGTAGTACCGACACAAACATGCAATATATGATATAACATGACACGACACATCGACATTTTATTCCTCAAAAATAGAGAATTCTAACATGTTCCAACATGTTATATATTAAATATATTTTTATATATAAATGCATAAATAAATAATAAAAAGAGTCTAGAATTAATTTACACTTAAAACATTAATCTAATATTTGTTAATATAATTCATTATTTTAATATGACAAATTCAATTACATTCTATTGCAATAATCCATAAAACTTGAAGAAAAAAAACGAGCAATCCACATTCTATTATTAAATTTAGGGATATATGCACTACAAGTCTTAAAATTTATTGCAAAAGTGCAATTGAGTCCCAAAATTTATCAAATTGGTGTAATCGAGTCATTCTATTACTACGGTTAATTTATTTAATGCAAAATGCTGAATTAGTATTTTTCAATTAATTTATTTATCCTACGTGGCAATTTTTTGTTACTTTTTTTTTCTTTAAATCTTATTTAAAGAATTGTAAAAAGAACTTTTAAAAAAGCTAAAACAATTCTTCAAAAAACTAGAAAAAAGAAGAAGATAAGGTCATGAGTCTTGTGACTTGTGAGTGGCTAGGCACACGACTGCTACTGCTGCAGTCGTAGGGGGTTGGCGAGGTTGTCGACCCTGGGCAGCGAAGGGTGGGTGGCCCTCACTTGCCCAAGCGAGGCCCAGGCGAGGCTTGCCCAAGATTTGGGTGACGCCAGCCCGCCTATGGCTGGCAAGCCTTCCCAACTCTAGAGGAGGCCTTGCTAGCCCTAGGTGAGAGCCAACAACTCTCACTAGGCTTGAGCAAGGGCGTGGCATCACCTAGATTTGGGCAAGCCTCGTTTGCTCTTGCTTGGCTGACGATGACCTCGCACGGGCTGGCGAGCGCCTCCCCCACTTCGCTACTTGGGGCCGGTGAGGTCGCCGGCCCCCTCCAACGGTGGCAATGGCAACAGCGCCCAGTCACAATCCCTATCCTTTTTTTTTTTTCCTTTTCTTTCATATATTTATATTTTAACCCCTTAAGTTTTGAAAATTATTAAAAGTGACCCCGTGCGTGTTGGAATAGCGTGTCAAAATTCTGAACTCGTGTGTTGGGAAGATTTGACCACGTGTTCGATTTTTTGACACTCATTGACCTCGTGTTGGACACGTGTCAGAATGTCGGACACAACACAGAGGCTCTCGAAAAGTGTCGGTGCTACATAGCTTGAGCTATGGAAATTACTCGTGGAGGCCTTCAAAGTGGAGGCCTGTCCAAGTGAGTCCCTCCTTGTTCTGTGCTGGTACAATTGTTATTCAAGTAATTAACATTTAATCATGTTATATGTGGGCCTTTACTATTTTTTATCCATGAATGATCAAAAGGGAATGGTTGACAAGGTTCCTGATTTAAAGAAAGACAGACATATTGTTAAAATATAATGTGCGAAAACGAGAGTATCTTGCAATTTACATCTATGTGAAATTACCGAAGAAATAAATAATGAATAATAATGACACCAGAGATTTACGTGATTTAATCTGAGTATCGGTACTTACATCTACAGGGAGAGCTAGCGGCAAATAATTCACTATAATAAGAGAATCGTAATTTACAATTGTTTACACACTCGAGTATTTTCTATACATAGAACTCCAGCGTTCGTCTTTTTCGTCTTTTGCTCCGCGCGGCTTCGCGTTCTTGTTCACGGCTTCATGCGGCTTGACACTTCTTTTGGACGTGCGGCTTCGGAAGAGCTCTCTCCTATTTGTGTTTCTTATCTGACTTTTATATTCACAAATAGAGAGACGTCCACTTCTTGGTCAAACTTGGATAAAGAAGAAATAAATCTTGTTAACTAAATCTTGAGATTTATCTTTATTTTCAATAGAATAACAAATCCTTCATTATCCATAAACCACTGCATAAGATATTCACAACTTGAATTAATTTGTGTGATCACACTTTGGATATTTATCCAAATTGATCCTATAGATCGAATTCCGTAAGAATTCAAACTCGAGACATCATTTAACACATATGGTGATAGTGATATCGTGGAATATTTTCTCCTCAAGTGAAGATTTAAGTCATCTACAATGGCAATCCGTCCATAATTCACTCGAAAAGCATGAATTTCCACTTAATTACCACTCGTATAATGTGACAGCTTGAATTTTCAAATTTCGTTTTCGATTAAATAAATCGAGCCCTTCGTCGACGCGCCTATAGTGTTATTCTTTGAGCTGATCATTCACAAGATAACTAGATTATCTGGAGAAGTAATTAAGGAATCTAATTCAATAGACTTGAGAATTCGACAAGGAATCGACTGCTTGACCGTGTCGATCTGTAAGGGTCATTATGACACTATCAGAATCGATCAGAGATCAAAGATTAGAGATAAGTTGATTTGACTAAGATATGTGATCAAAGTGTGGGTGATTCCAGTTGATTGCAAAATTTTCATCGATTGGCACTAAATTAATTTTCTGTCGTTTTGGGTACCCTGTGTCTGTAATTGAAATCTTGAGATTTTCACGACAACCGAGAGTTGCTAATGTGTTGGAGATGAACATTGTAACTCGAGATAAATCGATCATGGTCAATTGTACCAAAAATTCCTAAAAATTACCCAGTAGACTATGTCACGCTAAAAGCGCATCGGAGTGAAATTAACCATGAATTTGAACCCGATTTCATAAATTGAAAGTTCTGTGGTGTCACGAGTTATTTTAGGAACGTCGACTCATCCTACGAGGAATTTTCAAAGATTCTGAGATTTTTTTATGGAAAATCGTTTTAGATGTTGCGGATATTAACGGAAATTCGGATGGGCTAAGTTGAAGGGAATTTTGACCTTCTTACCGAGCTATTTGGCGAAAGGAACTTGTAGAAATTATGTGGGCCTTTCCGTCATCAATATTGGACACCAAATTGGAGGATGGGAGAAGAAATTGAAGCTCAAATTTGTGAAATTCAGAGCTGGATATTGGGCAGCTAATTTGGCTTCAAAATTTATTAATTTTCAATTGTCAAGAAAGAATTAGAGGGGACCAAGTAGATAGACTTGAAGACTTTTTGGACAAAAACCATGATGAAATTAGATTTCATCTTGACTTTTAAAGCAATGTTCCCTCCCTTCGTGCGTGGCCTCTGCTCCTGCCTCACTTTCATTTCTCCTCGCATTTTTTCATCCGAGCAACCCATCCCCATTTTCATTTCTTCCTCACGTGTATTCCCACCACCATCATCATCATCCAACGCCCCACCTTCTTCAACACCAAAACCACACGGCCACGTGATTTTTCCCCCACGAAGCAGCAACCCCACGTTTCTCTCCCTCTTGCTGTCTCTCCACCAGCGAGCTTCTGTCCACGCGGTCAACCGAAGAAGCCACGTTCTCCACATCGTTGACTCCTATATCCTGCAGCAACAACTGGACGCCAACACCTGGCCGCGTGCTCCACCTGTCATCCCCAAGCGACCGTCGAAGCCGCTTCTCCCCTCTGCCGCCAGCCCACGATTCCACCGAAGCTGCTTCTCCCTTTTGCTTCTTCGACAGCCAGCTCAACCGAAGTCTTCGCTCGACGCCAGCTCAGCCAGCGATCCAGCGACTCGGTCAGCTCTTTTGCTGTTGGTCTCCACGAAACGGCCCACGTTCAACCAGCCGTATTTTCAGTGTTGCGATGGGGCGAGCGATCGAACAAAATATAGACAGAAGAAGAAAAATAAATCGGACACCGGATTTACATGGTTCAGTCGTAAAGACCTACGTCCACGGGGAGAGCAGCAGCGAATTTCACTATAGATCAAGCGATACAAGGAGATTACACACTCAAGTTACTCAAACACTCTCTCGGTGTTTCCCAAACCCTAATTTAACCCCAAACCCAACACATGGCACAAAATTACCACACGTTCAAGCTCAAAATACAATACTCTACGTACACCTAGTTTGCGTACACACTAAATCGCGTATCTCTTTAAGCTTCGTGTGACTTCGTTGATCGATGAATGTGCGGCTTCTTGGATCGTTGAACCTCTGCGGCTTCGTAGGGTTTTTGAGCGGCAAACGTACGTTCAGCGGCTCCCTTTTTATCTTCGGCTTGTACGTGCAGCAGCAAAGCAAACCTCTCTGATTCCCTTTTATATGTGTGTGTGTGCCCAAGGTCAAAAGTTTGACCTTGGGCCCCACCTTCCTTTTTGGTTCCACGTCCAAATCCAAGTCCACGTTTGGACTTTCCTATTTCAGGCCAAACTTCCAAATACACCAATCTTTCTTTATTTCAATTTATTTCAAAATTCGGCTTTTCGCTTCGGGCTTAAACTCGAGACATATTTAACAATCTCCACCTTGGCTCGACGTTTGAGCCAAATTACAATCGCTTCACAAAAAAAAGTTCAAATTCTATTGCTACTTTCCCATAGCCCCCAATGGGCTCAACCGCCACAGATATTATCCAAGTTCAAGCCTCGCTTGAACTTCGCCATAACTGAGGACCTCATCAGAATACCAACCCCACATGCACCTTTAACAACTCCGTAAGGATTTTCTGACACAATCTCCTCAACCGCAGACAAAGTAAAACCATTGCTGCATCCATATCTATCAAGAGATCGAATACGTACCTTGTAAATTTCAGCAGTTACAGCAACTGTTGGCTCTATAGGCTCCACCTCGCTATGAGCACCATCTGTGTCGATTACTTTGCTAGTACCTGTACTCGCTACCTTAGGAGTTTCTGGTTGCAACTCTACCTCAAACTGAACACCGTTCAGATCCGTATTAACACTGCTATAATCACTCCTAGCCAGAACTATCGGAGACTTGTCAAGGGTAACATCTCTGCTGTCAACAGGTGAATTTATATCTGGGCACCACAACTGATCACCCCGCTCACCTTGTGCATAGCCATGGAATATGCACCTTGCCCTCCAATCAAGCTTACCATCACTTACTTGAAAATAACATGGGCAACCAAACATTCTAAGAATAGAATAATCAGCAACGTTACCTGACAACACTTCTTCAGGAGTCTGCCATTCAATAGCAGTTGATGGGGATCTATTCACCAGGCAGCTTACCGTACTTAGCACATCAGCTAGGATTCTCCTAACAATACCAGCACTAGAGATAATTTTTTGGGCCGTCTCTAGTAATGTTCTGCTCATCAATTCTGCAAATTGTTGTGATTTACCGGCACTAGTGCGATGTTTCACTATGCCCTCTTTCATGCAGAATTTATTTGCCAGCTCTGAGCAAAACTCCATGCTATTGTCAGTCTGCACATGCTTGATCGACTTACCAGTCTCCGTCTCGATCAAAGCTCTTGACTGCAAGATCTTGACACCAATATCAAACTTGTGCCTTGGCACAAACACCCAGGTCTTCCTCGAACAGTCAAAAGACTCTCGAACAGATGCATCCAACGCCTCCGGGGCGAAACTTGTCATTGTCTCACCTTGAAGTTTATACAGGCCATCATGCTTGATTCCTTTCATTATCACCAGGGCACCTCGTACAACCTTCAGAACTCCACCTTTTGAAGAATACCTGCAACCAGCTGAATCTAGGGCACCCAAGGAAATTAAGTTCTTTTTCAATTCTGGAACATGCCTCACTCCAGTCAATGTCCTCACCATACCATCATGCATTCTGATTTTAACATCACCAACACCCACAACATCGCACTCAGCGTTGTTCCCTAACTGGACTTTACCACTACCCGTGCACTGATAAGTGATAAACCAATTTCTATTTGGTGTGACATGAAAAGAGCAACCGAAATCCATAATCCATCCATCAAGCAATGAATCATTAGTGATAGACAAGACATAATCGGCATTATCTGCTACAGCTGTAACATTATCTGCAGAATCAACCATAATTCCCTTACCCTTCTCATTCTTCAGCTTAAGGCAATCCCTTCTAAGATGCCCCCTCTTGCCACAGCTCCAACAGACAACATTAGCAGTCCTAGATTGACTACATCTGTTCATATTAGTACTACCATTACCCATACGTGTTATAGATCTTCCTCTATTTTCACCTACTAGAGCAAAGATACGATTCGCCGATTCTCTTCTACGAATGTCCTCGCTCAGAATCAAATCTCGAACCCCATCAAACTTCAAACTTGTTGACCCAGAGGAATTACTAACAGCAGTAACGGTAGTATTCCAACTATTAGGCAATGAGGATAATAGAATCAAAGCACGTACCTCATCTTCAAAATCAATCTCAACTGAACTCAATTGACTAACAATCACATTGAATTCATTGATATGATCTGCAACTGACGCACCTTCTTTCATCTTCAAGTTAAACAGACGTCGCATCAAATAGACCTTGTTGATCGCAGAGGGCTTCTCGTACATATCTGACAGGGCTTGCATCAAATCAGCAGTGGTCTTCTCCTTCAGGATGTTAAACGCTACATTACGAGCCAACGTCAGTCGAATAACACCCATAGCTCGTCTATCCAGCAAATCCCAATCAGCTTGCTTCATCATCTCCGGTTTCTCCCCAAATAAAGGCAAGTGTAGATTCATCTGGTAAAGATAATCTTCAATCTGCATCTTCCAGAAACTAAAATCATTCCCATCAAATCTGTTAATTCTCACTTTTACTTCTTCGGTTGCCATCGATTCACTTCAACTCAGCCGAACCTGGCTCTGATACCACTTGTTGCCATGGGGCGAGCGATCGAACAAAATATAGACAGAAGAAGAAAAATAAATCGGACACCGGATTTACATGGTTCAGTCGTAAAGACCTACGTCCACGGGGAGAGCAGCATCGAATTTCACTATAGATCAAGCGATACAAGGAGATTACACACTCAAGTTACTCAAACACTCTCTCGGTGTTTCCCAAACCCTAATTTAACCCCAAACCCAACTCACGGCACAAAATTACCACACGTTCAAGCTCAAAATACAATACTCTACGTACGCCTAGTTTGCGTACACACTAAATCGCGTATCTCTTTAAGCTTCTCGTGACTTCGTTGATCGATGAATGTGCGTCTTCTTGGATCGTTGAACCTCTGCGGCTTCGTAGGGTTTTTGAGCGGCAAACGTACGTTTAGCGGCTCCCTTTTTATCTTCGGCTTGTACGTGCAGCAGCAAAGCAAACCTCTCTGATTCCCTTTTATATGTGTGTGTGCCCAAGGTCAAAAGTTTGACCTTGGGCCCCACCTTCCTTTTTGGTTCCACGTCCAAATCCAAGTCCACGTTTGGACTTTCCTATTTCAGGCCAAACTTCCAAATACACCAATCTTTCTTTATTTCAATTTATTTCAAAATTCGGCTTTTCCCTTCGGGCTTAAACTCGAGACATATTTAACATTCAGCCCAATCGCGCGTGTCTTCTGTCCAACCAGCATCTTGGGCCCGTGTCTCCAGCCCACGGATCCAGCAAATTCTTGAAGCCCAGTTCAGCGAAGCCCAATCCAAATCAAACACAAATCTCAATTTGGGTTGAGATTTGTTGGGCCAAGTTTAGGCTCGGTCCAAGTTCGCCGACGCTGCCAAAAATTTGGATTTCGGCCTCTGTCGTGTCATCGTCGCGGTGAACCGGTTTCCGCAATAAATTGGTAAGTTTATGCACTAAACTCTTCTTAGTAGGCTAATGACGTTTAAGGAGTGTTTAGATTTATTTAAGTGTAATTAGTTTAATTATTAGTTTAGTTAATTAAATTAGGTTAGTTAGATTATTTAATTAAGTGGTTAGAAATTATAGTTAGATAGATTAGTATGTGGTTATATAGCTAGGATACTTAGAATAATTTATTTAGCTCAATAGGTGGTTAGATTAGAATTATTTAGCCTAAGTTAGCATTTTTAATATTTAATGTATTTATTTAATTAATTTCAGTAATTATTTAATTATTAAATATGTTTATGGAAATTAGGCCGGAGTAGCTGGTGACCAGAATTTTATGCTGATTGCAATGGTGTGGTTAATTTCTGCAATTGAGTGTTAAATTGTGAAATTTGAGTGCTGATTGGAAATTGGGTTAGTTATTCCAAAAATTTGTGAATTTTGACATTTATCTAGAAAATCCCGGGTGTCGGGTTTTAAACACCGAAAATGGTTTTATATGCTATATAAACCAGTGAGATTTTAAAAAGAGGATTATGAATTTTTCAGGTCTAATTTGACCGTGTACCTATGCATGACTATTTTCACCAGGTGTTTTTAATACGAAAAAAATAGGCTAGGATCACTATTTTAATTGAGGCATTTGAGTGTAATGCACGGTGTCCTGGGCCAAGATTGAGTGGTTGTGTGTTGGTTAAGAGAACCCGTCCTCGAATTGTGTCGGATGGACGTTACCCTATATGAGATACCCATTTATTGAGATTTGGGTCGCAGTAAAGGCTGAACCTATACTCCTTCGGGAAAGTCGTCTTTGAGAGACGTGAGCATGATGCCTGGCAATACCTGTAGACCACCGAACTTCTAGTAAGCCGTACCCTAGAGTGGGCGAAATTATCAATTGGAACGCATGTTGAGTGTAATAGATGCGCCGGATTATGGGACAAAATTATATGACATGGTATGGGACGTGTCATAACGATTTTGCCCTATAATCAAAACCCATGTACTGATTTGAGAATTGAGTGTGGCGTTTCAGTTGTTGGAGCTTGTTTGTTGCTCATGTCTTTATGATCATCTGTGATATAAATTGTACTGACTTGTAGGGTGGATCTGAGACGAGGTAAGTCTCTATGGCTATATAATTGTGTGGTTAGGACGCTTCTTGGCGTATTTCCTTCATAATCGGGGTTTAGAGCATGGACTTGCTAAGACATTGTCTCACTGGTTATTGTATAACCATTTTTAGGTCCTTAGAAGGTGGTTGAATGGAGGACCTAGAGCCAAGAGGAGGTAATTTGAAGTGTAGGTTAGTTAGGACCATTTTTTTTTGGAAAGACAGTCTTTGTAGTCTTTTGGTCATAGACCTTGTACATGACTCTATGTGAATATAAAAACATGTTTATTTGTGAATTTGTTGTCCTACTTTTTTTTTATCCCAAGATGATTACTGTCGGGGGATTTATTTTCGCTTCCGCATGTGCAATAAAATGAAAAAGGTCGGCGACTTGTCTTGGGAAGTCACAAAATATTATCGACTATAGAGGGATGGGTATGCGCTCAGGGTTCGGGGCGTGACAAATAAGGAGACTAAAACACACATTCACTCGTGTTACACCCCAAAACCATCATGAATAGGGGATGACACGACCGTCCTTCCACTCAAAGGACGCAGTCTCAAAGCTCCCAAAATCCAACTCCTAAAATTCCCTATATCCATATCGCTCTCGTACCCACTTATCGTTAGTCGAGGAACCTGAAAAAGATTGGAAAATAGATGAAAAGCAGGAATTTCCACTTAATTACCACTCGTATAAGGAGACTAAAACACATGTTCACTCGTGTCACACCCCAAAACAATCATGAATGGGAGATGACACGGCCGTCCTTCCACTCAAAGGACGCAGTCTCAAAGCTCCCAAAATCCAACTCCTAAAATTCCCCACATCCATATCGCTCTCGTACCCACTTATCGTTAGTCGAGGAACCCGAAAAAGATTGGAAAATAGAGAGGTGAGTAACCACAGCTCAATGAGTAGTGCATCTCTTCCAAGTGGATCGAGCACCCACTATGCATATTTACAAAACCAAACTACAATTCTTCTAACTCAAATCTAGGATATAACAATCATACAGTAAAATAATAAGTACACACGCTTCAACACGACTATATTTAAAGCATAAATAATCATTTCACAATAATATCAAAATAAACATCAATGGTCTAATCCATTGATCAATCTCATTAATTCACACGCCAATGGTCTATTACATTGGTTAATCTCATACCACATATCAATGATCTAATGAAATTATAAGTCGATGGTCTATTCCAACAACTAATCTCAAATCATATGCTGATAGTCCATTTCATCGATTAAACTCAAATTACACGTCGATAGCTCATTCTATCGACCAAACTTATATCACATGTCAATAGTTTACTCCATTAACCAATATGTTGCTCAATATCAAACCATGGTCACACTTAGTGACGAGGCGATCAAGATTCCCCCTTGACAAGATCTTCACTTATTATTAGCCAATGGCTCGGCCCATAAGGATATCCTAGACTAGTATGCGCATACCCACAAGCCCTTCGCTGGGCTTATAGCGATATTGAGCATCAATATCAATCCAAAACAACACCATCCACAATTCACAAACCAAATTCATAAATCATTTCATATATCACCAAAAGATTTTGCAACTCAACTCACCTCCCAAAAATACTTTTCATAAAACATTCTCAAACAATTTTCAAGACTCGTCTCATAAATCAATTTCAAATCAAATACATTTCAAAAAGCTTATATGTAGCTTTCCATAAACCATCTCAAAGTCGAGATCTTCGTAAAAAAAAGTTTCACAAACCCAAAACATGTAATATTTCTCAACTTTGTTCATCAGACAGAATATGTATTTCCACCAAAAAGTTCTCACACTATTCTTAAATACCAAAACACAGTAAATGCTCAATCCAAATTTTTTGCAACAAATATGCTTATTCATAACTCATAAAATATCAATCATTTATCATTTTAAAAACATGAGCTTATAAATTCTTAGAAGAGATAGTACCACTCACCTAAGAAAGCCGAAAATCAACCTATGTGGTTACTTGAGCCAATGCACTCGTATTCCTATTAATAAATTGAAAACGATATTAAAACTAGGTAATATGCTACTCTCCAACTAACAATTTGACTAAATTATGCTTATTCATCAATAAAACGACTCCTACGCACTAATAAATCACTCAACCAAAACAATTACTCAAAGCTGTCCATAGTGAAGCTTGAGCACGAAACTTCATCATGCCATAATTTTCTCTATTGAACTCTGTTTCAAGCGTACTTATAGTCGATGGAAAGCCCATCCAACATATTACAAGAACCCCAATTTAGCCAACCCAAAATCAAGCCGAAAATCAACAAAAATATGGCCCTGAAGTCCTGGTCGCGCACTGTTCATCATGTGCGATAAACTTCAAAATTTTGTTTCAGGCAAACCGTAAGCTCAAATTACGATCCGTAAAATTCTACAGCTCCACAACATCCCAAGCTATTATTTCTACAAAAATACGTAGCTCAACGACTCAAAAATCATACTTCGCCGCTCGATGTTTTCAAAATTCCGAATTTCAAGCCCTAGGTCCGAAATTACTCCAATTGAACGAATAGGCAGCACGCGCGCTTACCAGGCGTTGCGTTACATAATTGAGGTGGCTTGGCGAGGCTCTACGATGAAAACGCATGAAACCCTCTTTCTTATTTTTCTTCTTCCTTTCTTTGAGTGTGAGCTCTCTCATATCCCTTTCTCTTTTTTTATCTCCTTTTATCTCCTCATTTTCCCCCTTTTTCTTTTCTTTTTCTTTCTTTCTTTTCTTTCTTCTTCTTTTTCTTTTCTTTTCTTTTCTTTTTTTCTTTCTTTCTTTCTTCTTCTTCTTCTCTCTCTCTCTCTTTTTTCTTCTTCTCTCCCGAAGACTCTCGGTCTCTCTCCTTCTTCTTTCTCCTTTTTATTTTTGACTAGGTCAAAATCCATATTTTACAACTTGCATTAAGTGTTGAGAATTCAGTTGTTTCAATGACACAGCAATAGCTGAGGAAGTTTTTCGTCTGTCAATAGTGGCAACTACATCTAGCAGAAGCTGGATCTGCACAAGAGACTGGGTGCCGATCTGGCCATTGAGTACACCAAGGACAACTTCAAAGACCTTCCAGAAAAGATCGATATCAGTAAGTACGAACATAAACCGGGGCATCCTTAGATTCCGAACTTTCAACAGGCTATGTGAAATTCCGCGTTATCTCACCAAGGGTCGGGATGAATTGTTGTGAAGGTTGTGTTGTGTCATTGGAGTGAATAAACCTGTTCATTTGTTGAACAAAGTGTGAAGAAGAAGGTGTTGATGTTCCGTCGGCTAACGTTTTGAATCTTCATTATATACAGAGCAAAGTGGGAGAAGTTGAAGCCCTACCTTCATAGAGAGCGGGGAAGTGAAGCCAGTGATTGATCCCAACTCCAGCAAGTGCACTGAAGGTGGACGCAGAAGTTGATGCTCTTGAGAACCCAAACCAGACCAAGTACTGATCAAAGTCCTCGCTGCTGCACTCCACGCTGTTGACCTGAACAGGGCACTTTGGTTCCTCAAAGCCACCGACACTTCCTCCCCCCCAGTAAGTAACTGTAATATTGGGACTTTTTTTAAAGTCAAAGAAGTGGTGGGCCCACTCGTGTTTAAAAAAGAAAAAGAAAAAGGGAAAGAGGGACGAAAAGTCAAATTGAAAGGGAAAAAGAAGTGAGCAGTGCAAACTTACTGTTTTGTAGGAGTCGAAGCAGTTCGAGAAAAAGGGACAGCAAAGAAAGAGAGACAAAGGAAAGGAAGGAAAGGAGAAGGAGAAGGAGAAGAGAAGGAAGAAAGTAAAGGGGTTTTGCATGTACACGTTAATGAAACTTCGCCAAGTCAATTTGACTATGTAATGCAATAACTGTTAAGTGTTCACACCCCTCGTTCTTTCAATCGGATTAGTTTTCGAGGTGAAGGCTTAAATTCAGAATTTTGGGAAATTTGAGCCGCGAAGTCCAATTGAGTCGTTGAGCTACGCATATGTATAGAAATGATAGTTTATGGTGTTCTAGAGCTGTAACGTTTTACGAAACTTGATTTGAGTTTATAGTTTGCCCAAAACAAATTTTTAAAAATTCTCGCGCATAATGAATGGTGCACGTTCAGCAACTTCAGGGCCATATTTCATTGGTTTTCAGCTTAATTTTGGGATGGTGAAGCGGTTTTTTTTTTTTTTTTTTGTAGTACATTAAAAGGGCTTTTAAGTACGTATAAAATGGGATTCGATGGAGATATTTGTAGCGTGATCAAGTTTTGCGCTTAAGCTTCACTTTACGAACATCTTGAATAATTGCTTTGAGTATGCAATTTGTTAGTGTGTAGGAGTCATAGTATAGCCATTTCATAGTTAATGTAGCGTGTTACTCAATTTTAATGTTATTTCTCACTTATTAGATAGCATCTTGAGATCGATGGTTTGAGCAACATTTGTTATTTGGTTTTGGGGCTTCCGAAGTTGTAAAACCCTCGTATTAAGGTAAAAGTAAATCGATATATACATATATACATACTTGTTAAACAAAGTTGTATGGAGTGTTTGGTACTTTTGAGTTATTGTGCATACATACATACATACATACATACATACATACATATATATTTATATAGAAGTAAGAACATACTTGTTAGACAAAGTTGTATGGAGTGTTTGGTACTTTTGAGTTATTGTGCGATGGTTTGACAAACCTTTCCTAAAGGGTTATACGTACTACTTTGAGTAGTTGATTTACGAGATAACTCTTGGAAGATTATATGTTTTGGGTTAAGAAACTAATGGTGACATGTATAGAAAGGAATAAGTGCTACACAATCACATAACTTCATGAGAGCCGCCTCTAGAGTTGTACTATTTGATTGAAGCATTGCGAGAGGAAAAGAGTGAATACGATCAGTCACTAAAATTTTTCCCTATGCAAGTGTGTTTAGTGATTATAAAATCACCCTCGTGGGTTCAGTTTCAACAAAATTTGAGGCTGTCATAACAGTCCTAGCACTTGGCAGGAATTTGTCTCCATTGAAGCTAAGGTTTATCTAGGACCAACATGCTTTTAACGGGGAAATTATTAAAAAAATTATAAATTTATTGTATCTATGCTAATTCAAAATACAATAAATTTGTCGAAAGCATGTCCGATATTAAATCATCGTATCTATCATTAGACTCCCCTTGGAGCTTATGACCATTGCACTCTATAAAAGCAAACGAAATCATCCCACTCTCTCGTGTGCTTTGAGCTTGAGATAGATCGACCGAGAGATCCCAGAAAAAAGAAAGAAAGAAGAAGGAGAATTTCTTTCTACTAACTCATCCATTCTTGTCCATGGCCACGAATTTCGCCATTCCAACTACAACGAAGGCTTGGGTGTATCGTGAGCATGGAGACGTCACCAGTGTTGAGAGTGGACCCGGAGTTCGAGGTCCCTGAAGTGCAAGAAGGCCAGGTGCTGGTGAAGGTCGTTGCTGCGGCGCTCAATCCAGTAGACACCATGAGAGTGATTAAGGTTTACCAGCCCCCGGGATTTTCTTTACCGGTAATTTTAAAAAAATATTTTAGATGGGCTGTATCGTCGCTTTTTTCCCCCTCATAACATGTATTATTAACATTATGCCCCACCATTTTGCATTAGGCCGTGCTGGGCTACAATCTCGCCGGCATTGTGGTGAAGGTGGGTCGCGAAGTGAAGGAGCTCAAGGTTGGGGACGAGGTATATGGATTTACGCGGCATGCCAAGAAATACGGGACACGGCCGTGGATGAGTAATTCTTGGCTTTGAAGCCCAAGAAGCTGATTTTCAAGTAGGCAGCTTCTTTGAGGCAGCTTCTTGCCGTTGGTCCTTCAGACTGCCTATGGGGGCCTTGAAAGAGCTGGCCTCTCTCTTGGCAAGTCCCTCCTTGTTTTGGGTGGTGCTGGTGGTGTCGGCACACTCTCAATTCAGGTACCATTTTCTCGCTAATCATGTCTCTCGAATCGCACCGGCTTCACGTGGGATCCACTCGACATAAGAACTCTACTTCTAACATTTTTTTTTTCTTGGTTGGTCCAATTGCACAGCTAGCTAAGGAAGTTTTTGGTGCATCAAGAGTGGCAGCTACATCTGGTACTGGGAACCTGGATCTACTCAAGAGGTTGGGCGCTGATCTGGCCATTGATTATGTTGACCAGTAAACAAATTTTTTTTTCTGTGTTCTACTCTTTTTACAAGAATATAACCACACATATATACACCGACGTAAGCCACCCTACAAATCACTACAAATAAAGAGATCTCCTACAAATCAGAAGATACATATATACAAATACCTTAAATAGAAAAACTCTCCTATTGAGGCCCTAATTGATAGCTCAAGTCCCCCTCAAGCTGGTGAGAAAATATCTTTGATACCCAGCTTGACAAGTGAACTATGGAATGCTTGACTTGATACAGCATTTGTAAGTATGTCCACCAACTGGTCTTTATATTTGATAAATGAAAAACTCACCACCCTATCATCCAGATTGCTTGATAAAATGCCTATCAACTTCAACATGTTTAGAGCGGTTATGTTGAACTGGGTTGTGGGAAATCTGAATCGCGGCCTTATTATCACAAAATAGTTGCATTCTTGACTTAGGTGGAAAACCAAGTTCTATCAACAACTTCTCTAGCCACAAAAGCTTAGATAGTCCTTTAGCCATCCCTCGAAACTTGGCTTCAGCACTTGACAAAGCTACTCTTTCTATTTCTTGCTCCTCCATGTAACCAAATTTCCTCCCACAAATGTGAAGTAGCCTGACGTCGATCTCCTATCCGAGGTATTGCTAGCCCAATCAACATCCGTAAATCCTTCCACCCCATGGTGATTATTCTTCGCAAAGAATAGTCCTTTCCCTAGTGCCAACTTCAAGTAGCGTAAAATCCGAACTACTGATAGTGCTAGTATGAACACCTAGAGGGGGTGAATAGGTGTAAAAACGAATTTTATAAAACTCAGCAACTTAATTCAACTTATATAACAACGAAAGACTTAAGATATAGAAGATCTGCAATAATATATAATACTACGAATTAAGTAAAGAGATAAGGAAAAGAGAATTGAAACACAATGTTTTATAGTGGTTCGGCTTAAACCAAGCCTACGTCCACTTTCCCACACTAACAGCCCACCGGCTGAATTTCACTATGAATCAAAAGAGTTGTTACAATCACACGTCCTTGATTCCACAGTGTAGAAACTTTGCTACACTTCCTCAAGGTCTCACAAGTATCTAATCCCTCTTTTGAATACAAGTTTACACTCAACAAATGAATCAGCAAAGAGCTAGAAGCTCAGACTTTAGAATTTTTCTATCTCGCACTCACTCGAATAATTAGAGCATCTTCCTTATATACTCCTCTATGCCTCTATAACCGTTGGCACCTTCCAAAGGAGTTCTTCCAATCTAACCGTTGGACAGAATCAATTAGAGAGATCTCGAGTTACTTAAGAAAAATGAAGATAGTTCATCAATCTTGCTCGCCCATACAATCAGGATTTAGGTTTCCATAAGTAGAACCTTCCAAATTTACTTCGCCAATCAACAGATCTGAATTACTCGAATTATTTGCAATACGAATAATAGATCTTTAAATGCTATCTCCAGTTGTGAGATAATCTTCAATCAAACGGATCAAATCCTTAAAGATAAACTTGCATCTGAATAAGATTTTTTCGTTGGTCTAGAAACTATCAATAAGGGTAGACTTTAAATCTTGAGTCTGGCGGTCTTCAGACTTTGATGGAAGGAAACGTTTTGTCAACTTCAAAACAGATAAGGAAGTTTTCTCTAACAATCTCCCCCTTTTTTATGGTGACAAAACTTTCCTGCAAATTTGGACACTTTGACCTGAGCAAACCAAGATTTCTTATAGATGAAAATTAAAGATTACGATAGAGATAGTAGCAAGTCTGCAACCACAGAAAACGTGTTAGTCCTATAAACACAACTATCTTTAATGTAATCAATAATAGCTTAAGATGCAAGCATCATCAGTCCAAACCAGTCTGAATAAAAACCACACCAAACAAAAGTTAAAGTCTAACAGAAAGTAAACATGAAGTTAATCAAATCTACATAAAACCTCTCCCCCTTTTTGTCAATAGCAAAAAGTAGAGAATAGACTAAAGAGATGGATAGAAAATGGAGTTAAAATCAAGGCTATTTGGGCAGGCGAACGAGCGTGAATTCTCCCATAAATTGCACTGTCTTCTCAAGCCTATCAAAACTCTACTTCAGTAACGGAAAATCTTCACCCTACAAAGACTGAACTTGAAGCTTCAGGGCGTTCAACTGTTCATGCAACGATACTGAAGTCGCCTTAAAAGCATTCTTGAGATCCTGCATCTCAAACCCCATGGCATATTGCTGCTTTCTGACGTCCAAAAGAACTTCCAGCAATCTTGAAAAGTTTGCTGTCTGAGCAAATGCATCACTAGGACCAGCTGAGTCAAGGACGGGGATTTTGAGAATTGATGGAACTTCAGCAGATTGTTCATCATGACTGTCTTTTGGATTGTGCGAGGCATACACATCCTCAGGGTCTGCTACAGAACGACTCACATCACTAGCAGGCAAAGATGAAGAAATACATTTTGGATTAACAACTCCCCATGTTTTGATGCCCTCAGGTGGAGTAGGTGAAGTTTCCTCATCTGCAGATGCACTAGACAGAGAGATAGCCAAGGTTGGCTCGAAAGAGTCCTCTTGACCCTGATCTTATTCTCATTCTCTCTCTTCTTCTTCCTCTTCCTCTTCCTCTTTCGCTTCTCTCCTTCCTTCCTCTTCTTCTTCTTCCTCTTCTCCTCTTCCTTCCTTTTCTTCTTTATCTTCTTCTACCTCTTCTTCTTCCTCTTCTCTTCTTTCTTCCTCTGTCCTCCTCTGTTCTTCTTCATTCTTTGTGACTTATCTCTCTCTTTCCTCTTCTTCTGGCTCTTCTCTTGTCTCATGAAAGCTAACAAAACTCTTTAAGTTTCTCAAGGCTGTTATGGTCAGTTCATCCTCATCTTCTTCATCCTGCAAGATGAGAGTTCTTTTCTTCTTCTTCACAGGAGCAACCATGGACTCCTTGCCTTTTTCTTTTCGTAGCAGCAGAGTCTTGTTTTGCTTTTGAGGGAGACTTTTCCTTCACATGCTCCAACACTTTGTTCAACTCTTTCAATCTCATCTTTGTCACCATTTTGAACCCAATCACCATAGGAGAGATAGTTGACAGGCATAATGGTGCAGAGATGTGAATTTTAAAGTGCCGAAAGAGCCTCAAGATAATAGCAGAATCAGGGAGTTGTCCTTTATCTTTTTCCACGGTGTGGAACATATGAAACAAAATGGTGTGAGGCAAAGAGAATTTATATCCAGAGTTGATGGCACACATCAACTTAGTTTCCGATCAAGAAACATCTATCTTGGATGTTGATTTAGGATGAATGCAGTTTATCACAATCTTGTGCAGCAGGATGTTAGAGGCACTCATCCTTGAGTAAGAAATTTTTCCATCAACATTCCTATCTCTCACCAATGACATAATAGCATGAGTTATAGACACATTAATTGGTTGGAAACTCGATCTTTCCACCCCAATTATGTCGGCTAGTGTGTCTGTATCCACCAAAAACTCTTTGTCCTTCACAGTGAAAATAAAACTGTTCACATCCAAGAAAGATAAGTTTGAATAAAAGTATGCAATGAGTTCTGGAAAAGCAGCAGTGGATTAAGAACAGAATCATTCCAGTTGCAATAAAGCAAACTTCTCACGGAGATTGACCTTGATCGAATCAAGGAAATCAAAATCAACAATTCTAGGGTTCATTACCCCTTTCTTCAGAAGTTTCGAATTGTCACGCCCCAATCCTCGGGCACGCACACATCCTTCTAGAATGCAATATCCCAGGACTATGTATCGCCGACCCTTTCATTTATTAAGCACATGCGGAAGCAATTATAAATCCCCAGACAATAAAACAATGTGATAGAAAAGCAGGCCATATTTTTCATATTGAAATCTACAACCAAACCTTTATACATGGCATTAGACAGAGCACTTCACAAAACTATTCACAACTTCAAAGTCTCACTCTATCTACACATATACAAAGGGTTCACCAAGAGATGGGATTTCAATCCTCATCTGGGTTATACTCAGGATCATCCTGATCCTCTTCTGACTTTTCTTCATTGAGCTCACATCCTTCAAGCTCTTCATCATTTTCCGGCTCATAGTCCTCTTCTGGTTCCTCCTCCACAGGCTCATCTACGGGCCTGAAATGTTTTCCCCAAACCGGGATGAGACTACGTCTCAGCAAGTTCTACCCCACCAAGACTCGATTAGGAAACCAATACGCTAACCGGGCTGCCTATGCACACACGGGTCAGAGGACTTACCTTAGCCTCAGATTCCACCTGCATATTAGCACAGATCAAATAGGCATCCAAGCAATCACATCACTGATCAAAGCATTGATCAAATCAACCGAGTTGATTACATGCCAACAAGACCACTCACGATCATTTCCATTCAATCAAGTAATTCACAACATTAGATCAAAACAATGATCAATCGACCTAGTCGATTACATGTCAACGATGACCCTTCCCCGGCCAATTCAGTTCAATCAATCAATCCATGACAAACAGATCAAATCATATCGGTGATTCCATCTATACTCGATAATTAATCTCAACATTCCAATTCAACATTCCCACTCAAACATAGGCTCAAGGCGCTAGAGGTGACCCCAACACAAAGTCTCGTCATCGTGCGGTACTTAGTCCTTGACCACAAATAACAATAGTATAAGGCGCTAGAGGTAACTCACACGAAATCTCGCTATCGTGCAGTACTTAGTTCTTCACTACAAAAGCAATAGTATAAGGCGCTAGAGGTAACTCACACGAGACGTAGCACTTAGCCCTTCACTATGCATATCAATACTGCAAGGCGCTAGAGGCAATTCCCATGCGGCTCCGGTCGCATGTAACACTTAGCCCTTGACTACAATAAGCGATGGTATAAGGCGCTAGGTGACTCACACGAAGTCTTCTACTTGTGTAGTACTTAATCTTTTACCTGCTCATGATTCATTGGTTTCTCTCAACACAACACACATCACATCAACTTCCAATAATCATCTTGCTTCAACTATAAGCCAACACACGATTAATCCCTCACGGCCCAATGACATTGTGCCTCGCACTTAACTTCCTCAATTAAAGTAATGTCTTGGCCTCATTTCTTCGTATTAAAAATACCCGATAAAAATATCATGCGTGGGTACACGGCTGGCCTTAGCCAAAATATAATATTTTCCTTTCCATAACTCCCACATTTTCTGCAGTCCATTTAAATATTTTTGGCATTATCAACCGATGCCCGGTTATTTTTCAATTAATAACCAAAGATTATTTAGTTAAAGAATAATTCCCAATTTCACAAATAATTCAATTCAGCACAAAATAAAACTCAATTAAATAAACGGACTACGCCACGACAATCAGCACAAAATTTCGGTCGTTGGCCATCTCAACCTTAATTTCCGAAATTTAATTAATTAATTAATTAATTTAAAAAAATTAATAATTAATTACAATAAATCCAATTTAGCTCAAATTGGAGCTCAATTAAATAAACAGACATCACAATAATCATCAGCATAAAATTTCGATCACTAGCCATCCCAGTTGAATTTTTGGAAAATAAATAAATAATTAATTTAATTCCGAAAAATAATATTTAAATGCCAAAAATTCCACTTAGGCCCGAATTGCCAAATTGAAGCCCGATAAGGGTCGGGAAAAATCCCGAGCTACCTTCAATAAATAGTAGACCACGTCTACTTGCTAAATGCACACTCAATTCGTCTAATTCGCATCACATTTGACTAATAAACACTAATCTAACCACCTAAACCTAATTAATTAAAAATAATCAACCCTTAAGCATCATTAGTCTACTAAGCAAGGATTAGTGAGATTACTCACCGGAATCGCGCACAAATCAGATCAATCCGACGGGGATGGCGCGAGGAACGATTCCTCCCAAAGCACGGCTCGGGTTCGAGGCCCGGAAACGGCCCAAAACAACCCTCGAGTGCGCTGGAAACCCACTCGGTGGGTGGCCGGTCTTGGCTGAAAAAGCCCACGAAACAGCAACAAACAACTCCAGCAAGGGCGGCAAGGCTCGGGGAAAGGTAGGTGGTGGTCTGGCGGGGCTGAACGGCGGCCGAAGGTGGCTGAACGGAGGCCGAACAGAAGCTGCAAGGGTCGGGTTGCAGGGGAAAGCGGCGCACGCGGCCAGGCGGTGGTGCGGTCAGTGGTTCAGCGAGGTGGCGTGCGGTGGCGGAGCACGGGCGGCGACGGCAAGCTACTCCGATCTTCAAACGACGATGGTTGCTGCTTCCGTTTCTGCTGTCTTCTGTCTTCGCACAAATAGAGAGGAAGAGAAGGGGGCGGCGACGATGGCCAAGGGGATGAGGAAGAGACGAAGGCGAGCGGCAGAGCGCGGGCGGCACGCGGGTGGTGGAGCGCGAGCGGCTCCTGTCTTCGTGCGCTTGCGACTTCTGCTTGGCTTCTATTTTCGTTCGAACAAGAGGGGGAGAGAGGAAAGAGAGAGAAGAGAGAAGAGTGAAGAAGTTTGAAAAGTCAAAGTGAAAAAGCCAAGAGGGAGACAGCCAAGCATTTGGTGGAGGCTTCACACGAAGGGGAGGAGAGAGGGGGAGAGAGAGAGAAAAAGAAAAGAAAGAAAGAAAGAAAAAGAGAGAGAGAAAAGAGAAAAAGGGTGTTTGGCTAAAAAGGGAAAAGAAGTGAGAATATCACAAAAATAAAAGGATTTCCTCAAATAGAAAATCCTAATCCCAATTTCTTTTAAATTGGCTCATAGAAACTCAAGAGAAATATCAACTTAGAGTTCTTGGTCCCCACTTGCAATTGCATCCAAAATCCCTCTTAAATTTCTCTCAAATAACTCTCCCAAAAATCAATTGATCTTTCCATTATCAAATTGATTATTTTCTTTATCCAAGAATCCCTCATGCTTCTCAATTTCACCAACAAAATTAATCCCCGACTTCAACCGAACGAAAACGGCCCTAAACTGACTTTTTTCCCAAAAAGCCTCGATTGACAGAAAAATCTTCTGAGACTGAGTCGTGGATCTTAGAATTTATTGTGACATGACAGAACCTTCAATTTCTGAAATCGGACTTGAATCGACGGTTAATTTCCATTTGGCGCGTTTTTAGCGTAACCTAGGCTACTGGGTGGTTTTCATAACTTTTTAAGGCAAATGACCCATGGTCGATTTTCTTCGAACCATTATGAACCCATTCGACTCAATGGCGACTCTCGATTGTCGTGAAAATCTCGAGGATTCAATTACGGACACAGGGTACCAAAACGACAGTAAAATCAAATTAGTGTCAGTCGACGAGAATTTTCCAATTTAGTGGAGTCACCCACGATCGGCCACACATCTCAGTCGAACAGACCTATCTTTAATCTTAGATCAATTTTTAACTGTGCCGTAATGGCCTCTAAAGATGAGCACGGTCTGGAAATCGATTCTTGATCGAATTCTCAAGTTTATTGCCTTAAAATTTCCTAATTACTTACCCAGACAGTCTAGTTATCTCAAGAGTGATCGGCTCTGAGAATAGCCCTATAAACGCATTAACGAAATGCCCGATTAATTTAGAAGAAAACAGGTTGAGAAAATCAGGATGTCACACGAATAAACCTTCTTGTGCCCCTTCGATCTAAACAAATTAGAGCCATCAATCACGTTTGCAGCCACACCCGATCTAGGCTGAAAATGAGCAAACAACCTTTCATCATCGTCTTGAGGTTGATTTGCAGAGCCATAGAATGGGTCACTCGGTATGTTCTCAAACGTTCTATCAACCGTTCCTTCCTCTACAACTCCCAATTTTTCCAAATCCCTCAAAAACAAGGTTTCATTTTTTAATCCTCTATCTTTTAAGAATTCATCGATTAAAGACATTGGCGTACCTCCTTTCTTCAAATTAGAGTAGAGCTTATAAGCAACCTTGGGAGTCTGGGTTCTTACAGGTTCAGCATCCTCTATGACCTCATCTTCAGGTTGAGTCGGTGGAGAAGGTTGACGCTGTTGAGAAGGTTGTTGCTGACTCGGACGCAGTGGTGGAGAAGAATCTGCTTCCTCAGTTAAGTCAAAATGGGTAGGACCCTCAAGCATAAATCGTGGTCCCTTACTTGCAATTCTTGAAGACTTTCTCGAAGACATTGTCGCTTCAGGGGAGGAATTCACCACTTGCTCGAAAAAATAGATAACTTTTTGACAGATTGAGAGTGAAAGTGAAAGCAAATAGGAATTTTGTAGTCTAGGGTTTCAGTGTAAAAACGAAAAAGACGAATCTCGTCAGTATATAAAGCAAGTGAAGCGAGGTAAACGTAATGTCGTAAAAGGAAAATAGAAATACCTTTTTGAAAAGGATAACTTCCCTTTTCGAAAATAACTGTCTTTTCAAAATTGATAACTGCCTTTTTGAAAAAGTAAAGAAAACTTGAAAAGATAATTTCAATCAATTAGTGATTAATAAACAACCATACCTTTTCAAATTTAAAATTTAGAAATAACTCACCGTTGTAACTCTTGGTTTTGAGTCTGAACACATTCAGACTTTACCTTTTGAGTCTTGTGCACATCTAGACTATACTAGGTAAGAGATATAATGTTCAGTCTGGTTCGAATAGACTCAAATAAACTTTTCTCCAGTGGCTTTGTAAATATGTCCGCCAGTTGATTCTTTGAGTCAATAAACTAAATCATTACTTCTCCATTTTGAACATGATCTCTAATAAAATGAGGTCGAATCTCTATATGCTTTGCTCTTGAATGAAGAATTGGATTCTTGGTGAGATTAATAGTGCTGGTGTTATCACATCTGATCTCCGTGCATGAATCTTTGATTCCAAAGTCTCTTAGTTGTTGTTTTATCCATAAAATTTGAGAACAGCAACTTCCAAGAGCCACATATTCTGCTTCTACTGTTGAAAGAGCTACTGTATTTTGCTTCCTTGAAAACCAAGATACTGTCCTGTTACCAAGCAATTGACAAGTACTGGAAGTGCTTTTTCTTTCAACTCGGCAACATGCTAGATCTGTGTCTAAATATCCAAGGAGAGTAAAGTCCCCCTCTTTGGGATACCATAGACCTATCTTCAAGGTTGTTGCAATGTATTTGATGATGCGTTTCGCAGCACTTAGATAAGATTCTTTTGGATCTGATTGAAATTTAGCACACATGCAAATACTAAACAAAATGTCAGGTCTAGAAGCAGTAAGATGAAGAAGTGAACCAATAATACTCCTGTAAAGTTTCTGGTCAACTTTCTTTCCTCCTTCATCTTTATCCAACTTCAAAGAACTAGACATTGGTATTTCAGTCTTTTTGCAATTATCTAATCCGAACTTTTTAACAAGTTCTTTTGCATATTTTTCTTGGTGAATAAAAATCTCTTCCTTCAATTGCTTTACTCGAAGTCCAAGAAAGAAAGATAATTCATCCATCATGCTCATCACGAATTCATCCTGCATAGACTTAGAAAAATTCTTGCATAGATTTTCGTTAGATGATCCAAATATTATATCATCAACATAAATTTGAACAAGTAAAAAGTTTTTACCTTTCCTTTTAATAAGCAGAGTAGTGTCCACTTTACCTTTGACAAAACCACTTTGGATTAAAAACTTACTTAACCCGCCATACCAAGCTCGAGGTGCTTGCTTTAATCCATATAGAGCCTTCTTCAGTCAGAATACAGAGTCTGGTTTCCTTGGATCTTCAAAACCAGGAAGTTGTTTCACATAGACTTCCTCTTGGATAAAATCCATTCAGGAATACACTTTTGACATCCATTTGGAATAACCTAAAATTCTTATAATAAGCAAAAGCAAGTAATAATATAATTGCTTCTAACCTTGCTATTGGTGCGTAAGTCTCATCATAGTCTATCCCTTCTTCTTGTGTATATCCTTTGGTTACGAGTCTTGCTTTGTTCCATACAACTTTTCCTTTTTCATCCATCTTGTTCCTGAAAACCCATTTAGCTCCAATAATAGATTTACCTTTTGGTTTAGGAATTAGTTCCTAAACATCGTTAACATTAAACTACCTGAGCTCTTCTTGCATAGCTTCGATCTAGCTTTCATCAGTTAAAGCTTCTTCTATGCTCTTGGGTTATATTTCAGAAATAAGAGCTACAGTGCTAGACTCTTCATGCCTTTTGGATCTTGTACGAATTCATTCATCAATGTTACCAATGATGAGTTCTTTAGGATGATTGGACTTGTGCTTTTAGTTGCTGGTTGGTCTGACAGATTGTTGAACTTCTTCTTCAGTTGATTCTTCAATATTTGTTCATTGTTGTTCTTCTGTAGTCTGAGCCGCTTCAGGAGAAGTAGACTTTGTAGAGTCTGGAGCAGGTTCAGATTCTTCAGGTTCAGTCTGGATCGATTGATTTTGTATAGAGTCTTGAAATTTGACATTCATTGACTCTTCCACAGACTAAGTCTTCTTGTTGTATACTCTATAAGCTTTGCTGGATGTTGAGTATCCAAGGAAAATTCCTTCATCTGATTTTTCTTCAAATTTACCAATTCAATCATTTGCATTTTTCAGGATGAAGCATTTGCAACCAAACACATGAAAATAAGAAACAATTGGCTTCTTTCCTTTGAACAACTCATAGGGAGTTTTCTCCAGAATAGGCCTTAAGAAAACTCTGTTAATAATATAACATGCTGTAGAAACTACTTCAGCCCAAAAACGAGAAGAAATATTGCTTTCAATTAAAAGAGTTCTAACCTTGTCAAAAAAAAAATTAAAAGAGTTCTAGCCATTTCTTGCAACGATCTTTTCTTCCTTTCCACAACTCCATTATGTTCAGGAGTGTATAGTGAGGAGAACATATGTTGAAAACCAGATTTATCATAAAATTTAGCAAAATCTTGATTTTCAAACTCACCTCCATGGTCTGTTTGTATGCTTGAAATAACATACCATTTCTCATTCTGAACCTTCTTGGCATACTTAGTAAAATAATAAAATGTTTCAGACTTACTTGCCAAAAAGTAGACCCAAGTAAATCATGAATAATCATCCACTATTACTAGGCAATATTTCTTTCCACCAATGCTTTGAGTTCTAGTTGGTCCAAAGAGATCAATATGCAGGAGCTACAGCACACGATTAGTGGAAACTTGATTTATTGGTTTGAAAGAATTTCTAACCTGTTTTCCCAATACACATGGTGTGCATAAGTCAGATTTTTGGTACTTTAGATTTGGGTAGTCCACGAACAAGCTTCTTTGAAGAGATCTTGGCAATTTGCTTCATGTTGATATGGCCAAGCTTTCGATGCCAGAGATTTTCTTCATCTTGAATTGAAATTAGACATTGAGATTTTTCTGGATTGATATCCAAAAGATAGGTATTTCCATGTCTTCTCCTAGTAAAGGATTGTGAAAAATCTTTACTAGTGCCCGAACATATTCCTTCTTGAAAATTGATCTTGAATCCAATTAATCGCATAATTGGCTGATCTTTGAGCAAGTTGTAGTTGAGTCCTTCCACTAAGGAGACGTTATTGATTGTGAGACTTCCTATCTTTACAGTTCCACATTCAATCATTTTTCCCTTGTTGTTTCCGCCAAATGAGACTTTTCCACCAATTACTTGTTTAAGTTTAATAAAACAATTTGAATCTCCAATCATATGCCTTGAACAACCACTATCCAAATACTATTTGACCTTTTTCTTGATAGTGACTTGCAATCAAAAAAGAAACTCAAGCTTTCTTTGATACCTACACTTTCTTGGGTCCAGTGGAGTTAGTGCAATATACGGTCTTTGCCAAATCCTTCTTAACAGGCCTCTAAACTATAGGACATTTTTTATCAAAGTGTTCTGAGCTGTTACACTTAAAACATCTAAGAGCACTTCGCCCAACAGGTTTTACAAAAAAAAAATTGAAAATGATTTCTATAGAAGGCTTTTATAGGTCTTTGTTTGATTCTTTCATTTACTTTTGGAAAATCAATTAAAGGAATAATTTCAAATGTCATTCCCAAACCTGATTTGTTAAAGTAAGGTCTTTGTACTGAAAAAATCTTTTCCAATTTCTTAGATCCCATAGAAAACCTTTTTGAAATGTTTGAAATATCATTTTTCAAAAGTGTGTTTTCTTTTGAAAGAGATTCTGCATTTTCTTTTAAAGTAATAAAACTTTTCTCTAGATTTTCAAACTTTTCTTTCCATAAAATTTCCCGTTGCTTTAGTGTAGAATTCTCCCTTTTTAGCTCGGAAATCCTCTTGAGAGAGGTTTTGAGACTAAGACACAGTTCATCAATATATTTTGAGACCTTAATAGGAATTTTAAAATTACTTCCTCGGTTTCACTATCTGAATCTGAGTCTGTACTGATTTCTAAGTTTGAATCTGATTCTGATTTCGCCATTAAGCAAATATTAACATAATTATCATCACTCTTTTCGCATTCAATATCACTCCAAGTTTCTGCTTTGAGTGCATTTTTGTATTTCTCAGCTTTTCCTTTCTTTTTTTTCACCAATGGACAGTTGGGTCTGATGTGTCCATTTTTCTTGCATTCAAAGCAAATCACATCTTTATTGGATTCATCATCCTCAGCTGATTTGTTTTGAAATCTTTGAGAGCTTTGTTTCTTCCAATTGAATCTTCTTCCCTTTTTGTTCAGTTTCCTGAACCTTTTTATCATGAGAGCAAGTTCTTCATCGTCTATGTCCTCTTCAGAATTTATAACATTAGAATCATCGTTAGACTTTAAGGCAATTGACTTCTTATCTTTGGGATCTTCTTCTTCATTGTTTTGCTCCACTTCATAGGACTGAAGTGTTCAAACCAGTTCGTCAACGGAGAGTGGTATGATTCTTTGTGTTTCCCTTATTGAAGTCTTTACGTGATTCTAGTCTTTGAAGAGTCCACGCAACAATTTGTTGACCTTCATTGGTTCTGAAATTGGCTATCCCTGATACTCTAGACGTTTACAATTTTTGTAAAACGACTAAACATTTCAGTGATAGATTCTACTGGTTTCATCTTGAAGGCTTCATACTGTCCAAGTAGAATGTTGATCCTTGTTTCTTTCACTCCATCAGTTCCTTCATAGGTAATGTGCAGCCTGTCTCAGACTTATTTGGCTATTTCACAAGAAGATATTCTGTTATATTCAGCAAGAGATAATGCACAATATAATGAGTAAATTGCTTTAGCATCAAGAGCTTGTCTCTTAGATATCTCTTCTTGAGTCATATCGCTGGCTTCTGCAACTTCTTTTCCCCTTTCTAACACCGATGTAGCTTTAGGAATAATTCTTTTTTTCTACCATATCTCATTCCATAGGATCTTTCGATCTTAGGAATGCCTTCATCTTGTTTTTCCATATGCTATAATCATTTCCATCGAAATAAGGCGGTCTAGTGTTGCTTTGCCCTTCAACCAAACCTGGAGCCAACATACTAGCCATGGATCTTTAACTCTGAAGTAAAAACATTTCAATTAAAAGAGTACACAGACTCTGATACCAATTGATAGTGCTAGTATGAACACCTAAATGGGGGTGAATAAGTGTAAAAATAAATTTTATAAAACTCAGCAACTTAATTCAACTTATATAACAATGGAAGACTTAAAATATGGAAGATTTGCAATAATGTATAAGACTGCGAATTAAATAAAGAGATAAGGGAAAGAGAATTGAAACACGGCGTTTTATAGTGGTTCGGCTTAGACCAAGCCTACATCCACTCTCCCACACTGATAGCCCACCGGCTGGATTTCACTATGAATCAAAAGAGTTGTTACAATCACACGTCCTTGATTCCATAGTGTAGAGACTCTGCTACACTTCCTCAAGGTCTCACAAGTATCTAATCCCTCTTTTGAGTACAAGTTTATGCTCAACAAATGAATCAGCAAAGAACTAGAAGCTCACCACCCGCGAGGGTGGCTCCGCTGGTAAGCTCCAGGACCTCCACGCTGGAGGCCGGAGTTCGAAGCCCCTGCAACGCAAGTTGCAGGGAGGCAGGTGGAGACACTTGGCGACTTACCCGGGGTGCATGGGTGATGGTTTCCTACGTGCCTCCCCAGGGGTTTACTCCCAGCTGTCGGCTGTGCGGAGTTCCCCTAGGTCACAAAAAAAAAAAAAAAATAGAAGCTCAGACTTTGGAATTTTTCTATCTTGCACTCACTCGAATAACTAGAGCATCTTCCTTATATACTCCTCCATGCCTCCATAACCGTTGGTACCTTCCAAAAGAGTTCTTCCAATCTAACCATTGGACGGAATCAATTAGAGAGATCTCGAGTTACTTAAGGAAAATGAAGATAGCTCACCAATCATGCTCGCCCATACAATTAGGATCTAGGTTTCCATAAGTAAAACCTTCCAAATTTACTTCGCCAATCAATGGATCTGAATTACTCGAATTATTTGCAATACGAATAATAGATCTTTAGATGCTATCTCCAGCCATGAGATAATCTTCAACCAAATGGATCAAATCCTTAAAGATAAACTTGCATCTGAATAAGATTTCTTCGTCGGTCTAGAAACTATCAATGAGGGCAGACTTTAAATCTTGAGTCTGGCGGTCTTCAGACTTTGATGGAAGGAAACGTTTTGTCAACTTCAAAACAGATAAGGAAGTTTTCTCCAACAACTACAGCATTCATGTGATCTTCACTAGGAGCGTGCATAAATTGACTTACAACTCCTACAACATATGCAATGTCAGGCCGAGTGTGCGACAGATAAATTAATCTCCCTACCAACCTTTGATATCAGTCCTTATTAGTCGATACCCGATTAGGAAAAACTCCAAGTTTATGATTCTGTACTATAGGGGTATCAGCAGGTTTGCAATCCAACATTCCCATCTTAGCCAACAAGATTAACACATACTTTCGTTGAGATAGGAATATACCCTCCTTTGATTTGACCACTTCAATACCCAAAAAATATTTCAAGCCCTCCAAGTTCTTCATCTTGAACTCATTTGCTAGTTTCCTTTGAAGTTTTGTGATCTCCTCAAAGTCATCCCCTGTTATGATCATGTCATCTACATATATAATCAATGCCGTCACTTTGTCATGCTGCCGTTTCAGGAACAATGTATGGTCCAAATTACTTTGAGTGTACCCATACCTTTTCATTGTAGAGCTAAAGCGACCAAACCAAGCTCGTGGTGATTGCTTTAATCCGTACAATGATCGCTCAAGTTTACATACCACTTTCGATTTATTAGCACACGCATATCTTGGTGGGATTTCCATGTAGATCTCTTCTTCCAAATTTCCGTGTAAGAACGCATTCTTTACATCAAATTGATGTAAGGGCCAGTCCAAATTTGCTGTAAGTGATAACAATACCCGCACAGTGTTTAGTTTTACAACTAGGGAGAATGTTTCTTGGTAGTTCATGCCATAGGTCTGGGTATATCCCTTTGCTACCAGACGTGCCTTGTACCTCTCAACAAAACCATCTACTTTATATTTAATGGTGAAGACCCATTTACATTCTACTGCCTTCTTTCCTTTCGGTAACTCGACAAGGCTCTAGGTCTTATTTTTCTGCAAAACCTCCATCTCTTCTTGCATTGCTTGAACCCACTTGGGATCCCTCAACACCTCCTTTACTCCACTAGGAACTCTACTTGCAGAGACATTCAAGACAAATGCCTTTAAAGGGCCCAACAACTACTTCGTCGAAACATAATTGGAGATCGGATACTTTGACCTTCGTTCTTCCACATCTAGTGAGTACCTATTGGGAGCCTTGCCACGATTATGTTTGTCGGGCAATTTATAATGAACAGCTACATCAGTATCAACAAACAAATTCCGTGTGGTGGGAGAACTTACCTCAGGAGTATCCTCAAGAGAATTGTTAGGTACTAAAGAAGGGGTATTTTGAAGTGGAGGGAGCTGTTCTTGAGATTGTTTGTGTGTCTCTTACACCAAATCAACCCGATGATCAGATTCCTTAGTGTACTGCCGCTCATTTTCCAGTGTCCCACCATGATCCATGACCACACCATTGCTAGCCAACGCTACTTGCTGCAACATGTGAACCCATTTGTCAACTTGCACCTTAGCTTGTGTGTTACTAGTCCTTGTGTCACTAAGTGCTAGCACTACGAGGTCATTTTTACTTAAAGCAAAATCAGCCGCAACCCCTACTATCACACCACATTCCCACCAATTTGTCCTTCTAGAAGTAGTCTCCCCCTGAAAGGAACAATTGGGTGTGGGAAAAAATAGTTCGGACTCGACGAAGGTGACGTCCATTGTGATGTGGGTTTTCTTTGTAGCCGGATTGTAACAGCGGTATCCTTTCTGATGAGTGCCATAACCAATGAAAACACACTTCACCACACACGGATCGAGTTTTGTCCGTTGGTTCTTGTGGAGATGGACGTATGCCACACATCCAAACACTTTGGGAGGTAGTGTCATAATAGAAGGAAGAGGAACATAGGATGCAAGTGCTTGAAGTGGGGTCTAAAAGTTCAACACACGAGAGGGCATTCTATTCATCAAATGTACTGTTGTAACCACGGCGGCATCCCAAAAACGAGATGGAACCTGACCACCTATAAGGAGTGCCCGTGCCGTCTCGAGGATATGGCGGTTCTTTCTCTCAACAATACCGTTTTGTTGTGGTGTCCTGGTGCAAGACGTTTCGTGTATAAGCCCGTGATCCTAAAAGTAAGTTGCAAGATGCTGGTTAATATATTCCCCACCATTGTCACTACGAAGGACTCGAATTTGAGTCCCAAATTGTGTTACAATCATCCGATGAAACATACGGAATATTGGTGCCACTTCATCTTTATGCTTCATTAAATAAACCTAGGACATCCGGTACAATCATCCACAAATGTTACAAACCAACGAATCCCAGATAGAGTAGTAAGCGGTGAAGTGCCCACACATCCAAATGAACCAAAGAAAACAGCCTAGTGCTCTTATTAAAACTCAAAGGAAAAGAGACACAATGACTTTTTGCCAAAATACATGTCTCACATTGGAATTCAGTATCTAACAAATTATGAAACAAGTCTGGAAATAAATGTTTTAAATGCCCAAAAGACGGGTGTCCTAAACAACGATGCCATAACCAAATCGCTTTCTCTTTATTAGTAGACCCACTACTTGTGTGATGTGCTCGGCCTGCATGAAAGTCATCAACATAGTACAGCCCCCCCAATTTTAGTACCACAACCAATAATCTCATTCGTGAGGATATCCTGACATAAGCAAAAAGACGGATACATAAGAACACAACACTTCAAAGCATTAGTGAGTTGGCCAACATAGAGTAAATGGTTAGACAAAGAAGGCACTAGTAAAGTGTGAGACAATGATAAAGAAGGTGTCAAATCAACATTGCTAGCCCTAGTGATAGGATAACTAGTGCCATTCGCATTATAGATACTTTGTCTCCTTAGAGTGGTGTAGCATATAATATCGTTACGATTTGGTGTCATGTGATCCGTTGCCCCAGAATCAACAATCCATCTCTCCCCACCACACTGAGAATTACTAACAAGTGCACACCCAGTGTTACCTTCAGGAGACACATCAGAAGTATTGGTAGCATCTACTCGCGATACCAAAGAAAGGAGTGAGGTCCCGGTAGCCAATGATGCTTGCCCCTGTCCTATAGCATTTTCTATCTTTTCTTGTTCTGCAAGTCCTTCCACCAATCCGGATAACTGTGCAATTTAAAACAAGTATCTTTTGTATGTTTAGTATTACCACAATGAGCACAGCCTCCCGGATGTTATGGTTTAGCCTTCGAACCTTTGTTAGTCCTCCCTCCACTAGATGCAGTATTAGGAGGGACCATTTGGAGAGCTTTAGACTCATTGTTGGCCTCGAGAAAGTGTAAGATAACCTTTCCACCACGTGATACCAGGTTGTCGCGATGCTAGATGGTTCAATTGAAGATAACATAACAGCTTGGCGTACATCCTCCTGCCTCACCCTGGCATAGACTTGCTCCACCATCAGGAAGGGATGCATCTATAGAACATCAGCCCTGACTTTGTTCAGGTGGTCATTGGGCCCGTCAAGGAAAAGATATACATGGTTTTCTTGCACAATAGCGTTGTAGCGTTCGATATCACGAGGACAAGTCATGGAATTAGGCCGTCGAAAATCAACCTCCTGCCATAAACCCTGAAGATCATTATAATACTTTTCAATCTGGCCGCCTGCTTGCTTCAGTCGGGACAAACGTTGCTTTAGATCATACACTTGGGAGACATCGATGCCATCAAAGAACGTAGTAGCCACCGAATCCCATACTGCATTTGCTGTTGGAAAACGGATAAAATTTCCAATCAACACCGGGTCCATGGAATTGATGAGCCATCCTTTAACTGTACTGTCGTCAGTCTTCCACTTCCAAAAATTAGGGTCAATCGGAAGTGGGGGGGGGGGGAGATCCCGATTGATATATCCCAATTTGTCATTCCTGGAGATATACATCTCGACAACTTGGGACCAAAGGCCATAATTACGGCCATCCAACTTGACTGCAATTGGTGGGGCGAAGTTTTCAGCATGAGAAGGTGTTGCCTAATGGTGAGTCAAGATTTGTGTCAACTTGGATATCAAGGTTTCAAGGAAAGCATCAGTAGTGGAAGTCCCTCCCGAAGCTTGATGTGGGACTACAGTGCCCAAAGACTTCGTAGTGCCTTCTGTTGGAACCGACGGAACTATCTCGATGGGTGGCTTGTCATTCGCCATGAATCCCGATGAAGGGTGCAGTCGGTGTGGCAATCCGCACAAAAACACCGCACGGCTATGCCACAGCAAGGAATTCGGATCATGATTAGAACACAGAGTCCTTAGATCATTTGCTCTGATACCATGTTGACCAGTAAACAACTTTTTTTTTCTATGTTCTACTCTTTTTACAAGAATATAACCACACATATATACACCGACGTAAGCCACCCTACAAATCAATACAAATAAGGAGATCTCCTACAAATCAGAAGATACATATATACAAATACCTTAAATAGAAAAACTCTCCTATTGAGGCTCTAATTGACAACTCAAGTTAACAAATTACACCAAGGACAACTTCAAAGACCTCCCCGAAAAGTTCGATGTTGGTAAGCATGAACATAAACTGTAGCATCTCTTGACATTCCTAACTTTTCACGGGCTATGCGAAATTCTACATCGTCTTACCAAGAGTCAGGATGAACTATTGAAGAGGTTGTGTTGTGTCATTCAAGTGAATAAACTTGTTCATCCGCGGAACAAAAAGTGAAGAAGAAAGTGTTAATATGCCATTCGTTAACGTTTCGTTTTTTTGATACACAGAGAAAAGTGAGGGCAGTTATGGCTCTAAAGCTCGGAGGGAGTCAGATATATCACCATCGAAATTTTACATTGACAACAAATGTAGAGCATGAATACTAGGAAAGTTGAAACTTTCATCACGCTAACTCTCGCCGCACTGTTAGAAATAGCACCGCCTATCTCTCTCTAGATTTCTCCAGATCTCTCTCTACTCCTCCAGGTTTTTCTCGACCACATCTTTGTTTCTTTGGTCAAAATCCTTGCTGGAAAGTAGCCGAAATTGTTGACTACTTGAAGTCGGCAAGTTGAGAGCTTGAAGGACTCCACCGACTTTGCGGCCTATAAATAGGAGGAAGTGTGTCTTGTGCGTGTAGTGTGAGTGGTAGGGTGATAGGGGTCTTATGTAGAAAAGTGTGTGTAGTGGTGTGGAGTGTTGAGGCGTGTGAGGCGTGTGTAGTGTAAGTGTAGGGTGATAGAGAGTGAGTGGGTGTGTAAACAGAGAGTTGTGTTCATGTGTGGTTTGTGAAGTGAGTGGGTGAGCAAGTAAAGTGAGTAGTTGTGAGAGTGTGATAGTATAGAGACTTTGTAATATTGTTTATAAAAAAAAGTAATTATTTTACTTGTACATCTTGGTTCTCGACACGCACTATGTAGAATATGTTAAAAAACAAAGGAGATGCAAATATGCAAATATGCACAAGAGCAGCGTTAAAAAACATAGGAGAACAGAGGAGATACTGATATGCACAAAAAATAGAGGAACCGTCTGCATAATCACACCCATAAAAACTGACGCCATAGCCTTTATATAGGCTTTACACAAACAAATAACCACCACAGCCCACTAACTTCACACGTACAACAACCAATCCACATAATAGAAGTGCTTAATAGACTATTAACACATAAAAAACAAACCAGAAACATTGACTCATTCAACATTCCCTCCCTTAAACTGATGTTGCAAACAATCAGTTTAAAGGACCTTCTCTCAATTTGGAATATCCAACAAACGAACACCAAGGAGCTTTCTCAGCTTCTGAAACATGGACAACTTTAGGGGCTTGGTGAATATATCAGCCACTTGATCTTCACTTATATAGAAAACTAGCTCAACTACTTCATCCTTTGTAAGATCTCTTAAGAGGTGGTACTTCACATCTATATGCTTGCTCCTCCCATGTAGAACTGGATTTTTGGACAGCTTGATAGCTGAGCTGTTGTCACAATAGATTGTAGTTGCTTCTTGCTGTTTGAACTGAAGCTCTTCAAGAATCTTCCATAACCATATGGCTTGATAGGCGCATGAAGTTGCAGCAACAAATTCTACTTCAGTTGTTGATAAAGTAACAATTGATTGCTTCTTTGAAGACCATGAAACCGCCCCTGAACCAAGCATGAATACATACCCTGAAGTACTTCTTCTATCATCAACATCTCCAGCATAATCGCTATCTGTAAACCCAAACAAATCTGACTTTTCTCCCTTTTTATAGAACAGCCCAAAATTTTTAGTTCCTTGCAAATAGCGAAAAATCCTTTTTGCAGCTTGTAAATGTAACTCTGTTGGGTGCTCCATATACCTACTTATAAGGCTCACAGCATGCATGATATCTGGTCTTGTCCCCGTCAAATACATCAGGCTTCCAACAATTTGCTTGTAGAGAGTGCTATCCACCTTACTTCCATTAGGATCTTTCAAGAGCTTCAATCCAACTTCAGTTGGAGTAGTCACGGGGTTACAATTATTCATTTGAAACCTGTCCAAAATCTCTTGAACATACTTCTTTTGAGACATAAAGATTCCAGCTGCAGATTGAATTACTTCTATGCCCAGAAAATAATGCATCAATCCAAGATCAGTCATCTCAAATTCATCCATCATAGACTCCTTGAATTTGTCAAACATGGCACTATCACTCCCAGTAAAAATAAGATCATCCACATATAAGCATAAAAGAAGCAACTTTCCACCATCACCAATTTTAATAAAGAGTGTATGCTCATATGGACATTTTCTAAAACCTTTCTTCAAAAAATAGGCATCAATGCGACTATACCAAGCTCGGGGAGCTTGTTTTAACCCATATAGTGCCTTTTTTAATTTATAAACTTTATGTTCACTACCGAGCTTCACATAACCAGAAGGTTGATCAACAAATACCTTTTCTTGAAGATCACCATGCAAGAATGCTGACTTCACATCCAATTGGAAGATAGGCCATGAATTTTGCGCTGCTAATGCAATTACCAATCCGATTGTGTCAAGTCTTGCTACAGGTGCAAATACTTCTTTGTAATCCACTCCAAATTCTTGCTTGTAGCCTTTCGCCACCAAGCGCGCCTTATACTTATCAACTTCACCATTCTTGTTCAATTTTGTCTTGTACACCCACTTGACTCCGATTGTTTTGTGCCCTTTTGGAAGATCTGTTAACTCCCAAGTGTTATTCCTCTCAATAGCTGCAATTTCTTCATCCATTGCTATCCTCCAATTTTCTTTTTGTACTGCTTCATCAAAAGTTGTTGGATCACAATCTGAAAACAAAGCAAAATGGATAAGTGGATCTTCATATTGATCAACTCCTGTTACTTCATAATCACTCATCCATGCAGGCCTCCGTCGAACACGATGAGGCCGATCTTCAGGTTCCGCAGCTACTGCTGTACTTTGGACTCTGCCTGTGGCGATTTGGGTTGTTGTGAATTGCTGCACCAGCTCATTTTCATCTTCAAAATTCATTGGAATTTGCTTACCAACACCTTGCTCACCCCATGGCCAAGTTTGTTCTTCATCAAAAATCACATCACGGCTGATAATGATTTTCTTGGTCATAGGATCATAAAGTTTATAGGCTTTTGATTGATCACTAATGCCAAGAAAAACACATTTGACTCCTTTGTCATCTAGCTTCTTCCTCTTCTGGTTAGGAACATGGGCGTAGGCAATACACCCAAAAATTCTAAAGTGATCTACTGCAGGTCTTTGGCCGCTCTATGCTTCTTCCGGTGTCATATTTTTAACAGCTAGAGTGGGACTTCTATTTAAAATATGAATGCTCCAATTGACTGCTTCAGGCCAGAAACTTTTTGGAATTCCACTTCCCCTCAAGAGACTTCGCACCATATTCAAAATGGTACGATTCTTCCTCTCACATGCGCCATTTTGCTGTGGTGTATAGGCTGCTGTAAGTTATCTCTTGATGCCATGCTTCACACAAAAATCTATAAACTCAAGTGAGTTGTACTCTCCACCATGATCCATGCGAAGGACCTTAATTTGATTTCCTCCATCCTTTTCAACAAGTGCTTTGAAGTTCTTAAAAGCTGCAAAAGCTTCAGATTTTTCTTGCAAAAAATACACCCAAATCTTCCGGCTAAAATCATCGATGAAGGTAATGATATACCGTTTACCTCCATTGGAAATTGGAGATATTGGTCTGCAAATATCTGAATGAACCAATGCCAACGGACTTTTTGCTCTCCACGATTTTCTTTGTGGAAATTAAGCACGATGTTGCTTGCTAACAACACAATCTTCACAAATTTCCAAAGGAGCAGAAATTTGAGGAAGACCCTCCACCATCTCTTTTTTATATAGTGTTCGCAACCCACCGAAATTAAGATGCCCATAGAGAAAATGCCATAGCCAAGCTTCCTCCTTCAATCTTGCAGAGAAACATGAATTTGTAGTGTTGTGGAGATACAGTGGAAACATCCGATTGCCTGTCATTTTGACTTCAGCAATTAAACCCAACTTCTCATCTTGGATTTTGCAAATCCCACCTTTAATAGAGATTTCATATCCCTTCTCTTGCAGCTGACCAGCACTTAACAGATTAGTTTTCAATTCAGGGACATACAATACATTTGAGATGGTTTGTACCGAAGTCCCTTTTGGATGAATTGCCACCGTTCCTTTCCCTAACACCGACACAATAGAATTGTCACCAAACTTCACCGTGTTGTGGTACGATTCGTCTAGATCAAAAAAAATCTTCTTGTCTCCACACATGTGATTGCTACAACCAGTGTTGAGATACCACATGTTTGGTTGAGTTTCTTCCTTCTCATGGCACACCATCAAAAGAGATACTTCTTCTTCTTTTTCAGCAAAGTTAGTTCTTTCCATACTTTGTCTATTCAAATTAGTTCGACATTCAGATTTGTAATGCCCATACCTGTGGCATCTAAAACACTCCACTTTGGATTTGTCTACTGACCTTGGCCTAAAACCAGTTGAATGTCGTCATCCACAACCTCTTCCTCTCCCTTGGAAATCACGATAGGAATGGCTTTCAGACTTTTGACAAAGCTGAAGCTGCTACGATTGTTGTTCCCTCTTCCTCTGCCTCTTCCTTTGTTCACCCTTGCTGCTGATGAAGAATCATCTCCAGTTGAGACCTTCAAAGCTTGCTCTTCTGTCTCTTGTTGTAGGAGTTTTTGTTCATGAACTAACAAGGATCCTTGCAACTCATCAATGGAAAGTTCTTCAATGTCCTTGGCTTCTTCTATGGAACAAACAACAAAGTTGAACTTTGGTGTCAAAGATCGAAGAATCTTTTCAACAATGGTGATATCCTCCGTCTTGTCGCCATGAATCCGCATCTTATTAAGTATTGCCATTGTCCAAGAGAAGAAATCTGTGATTGTCTCTCCCGACTTCATTCGTAGCATTTCGAACTCCAAACGAAGCGTTTGAAGCTGCTGCCTCTTTGCTCTTGCTGAGCCTTGATACTTTTTCTTCATGGAATCCCATATTTCCTTGGAGGTATCCTTGCAAAGAATTGTCTCCAAAATGGATCTATCAATTGCTTGGAAAAGATAATTTTTGGCCTTGAGATCCTTCAACTTTAATGCATCCAAAGCCGTTCTTTGCGCTACCGTTAACACAACTCCTTCATCAGGTTCGGCAACTCCCGAAGAAACAACATCCCAATACTCCTTGGACTTGACAAAATTCTCCATTAGCATGCTCCAATGATCATAGTGACCATCAAAGTGTGGAATAGCAGGTTGTACAAATGTTTTTGAGGCCATTACTGCTGCTGCAAAACAGAACCACCACAAAAGCAACCTGCTGCTGCTACAAACGAAAATAACCTGCTGCAATACTCTCCTTTGACTGCTGCAAACGAAAGTACTTGCTGCAATAAAACTCTCTTTTGGTTCTCACCTTTTTACAACACTCAAAAACACTTTTCTTCCTAACCTCAGCTCTGATACCAATGTTAAAAAACAGAGGAGATGCAGATATGCACAAGAGCAGCGTTAAAAAACAGAGGAGAACAGAGGAGATATTGATATGCACAAAAAACAGAGGAACCGTCTGCATAACCACACCCATAAAAACTGATGCCATAGCCTTTATATAGGCTTTACACAAACAAATAACCACCACAGCCCACTAACTTCACACGTACAGCAACCAATCCACATAATAGAAGTGCTTAATAGACTATTAACACATAAAAAACAAACCAGAAACATTGACTCATTCAACAGAAACTACTATGCAAAGAGAAGCTGAATGTACGGAGACAAAAAACAAGCACCATCGACTACTAATCAAGGACTCGTGATTAAGGCAGATCCATGTGGACGCTTTATTTCTTTCTCGTTTGTGTATCATGGGACGGGGTGGATCACGACTTTTCCAGTTGCCCGGCGGGTTTGAAGATACGAGAAGGCCTCGATGGCTTGCGAAAATGGGAACGGGCTCTTGGGATCGATCAACGGCTTCACCTTCCCGCTCTCCAAGAAGGGCTTCAACTTCTCCAAGGTCGAACGGTCCGAAGTTACTGCAAAAAAGAAAGCAGGCGGGGGTAATGTCTTGTTATGTTTTACGATCGTCACCATGCTCCCTCCTGGCTTCACAACCTTCGCTGCCCGCTCAATTTGCCCTGCAGATTAGGAATATTGATTGTTAAGCCCGGCCCCAAATGGTTCCTTGTCGAGAAAGAAACTGATCACATGGAAAATTTTTATCAATGAAAATGGACATTTTTAGCGAATTGATTGTTGGTGCACAAAGAAACTTGCATAGCATCCAGATGGTAATGTCATGCATACACAGCTATATAACACGGGACGTCGAAAGAAGGTGTCGTTTATGTTCTCGTACTTACCAACTGTATCGTAGACAACATCAAACTTTTCTGGGAGGTCTTCAAAGTTGACTTTGGTGTAGTCAATGGCCAGATCAGCGCCCAAGCTCTTCAACAAATCTAGCTTCCCAGTGCTGGATGTAGCTGCTACTCTTGATGCACCAAAAACTTCCTTAGCTAGCTGTGCAATTGGACCAACCGAAAAAAAAAAAAAAGTGAAACCCCACAAAAAAAAATAAAAAATGATGGAAGTAGAGTCCTCATATCAAATAAGCCCCACGAGAAGCCGGTGAGATTCGTAAGACATGATTCGCGAGAAAACAGAGACGGAAACAAAACAGTACCTGTATTATGAGTGTCCCGACGCCACCAGCACCACCTAAGACGAGGAGGGACTTGCCATGAGAGAGGCCAGCTCTTTCAAGGCCTCCATAGGCGGTCTGAATGACCACCGGCAGAGAAGCAGCCTCCCCGAAACGCAGCTTCTTGGGCTTCAAAGCCAAGAACGACTCTTCCACGGCTGCGTACTCAGCCAGCGTCCCGTCTTTCTTGGCGTGCCACATAAATCCATATACCTCGTCCCCGACCTTGAGCTCCTTCACTTCGCGACCCACCTTCACCACAATGCCAGCGAGATCGTAACCTGGCACGGCCTGATGCATAAAGTTGGGGCATAACGTTAATAATACATGTTATAAGGGGAAAAAAAGGCGACCATACTGTCCATCTAAAATATCAACCAAATTACCGGTAAAGAAAAGCCCGGGAGCTGGAAAACCCCCTTCACTCTCGCGGCGTCGGCTGGATTGAGCGCCGCAGCGAGAACTTTAACCAGCACTTGGCCTTCTTGCAATTCGGGGACCTTGAGTTCCGGGTCCAATCCCAATACGTTGGCGACGTCTCCGTGCTCACGGTACACCCAAGCCTTCATTTTGGTTGGAATGACGAAATTCGCAGCCATTGGAGAAGAATGGATCGATGGTATCAGGAAATCTTCTATTTCTGCTGGGATCTCTCAGTCGATCTATCTCAAGCTCCAAGCATACAAGAGAGCATGAGTACTTCATTTGACTTTTATAATGTGCGAGTAGTTATAAGCTCCAAAGGGAGGCTGATGACGTATGCGATGACTTCAAACGGTTGAAGTCATCGCATACGTCATCAGCCTCCCTTTGGAGCTTATAGCTAATCGCACATAAGGGTGAGTATGGTCCGGATTGGGCCGGCCCATCCCCTAACCCTAGGATTAACCTGCACAGTACTAGTCTTCAAATTTTGGGACCAAGGACCAACCCTGTTGAGCTTGGGACCGAGGATCGGACCGACCCAGTGAATTCAGTCCGATTCCAAGGTCAACCCAGGACCAACCGATAATTAATTTATTTTATTTTTTGTACTCTTTGAAAAGGCAATCGATAACCGGATCGACCCAATAAATTTGGTCTGGCTCTGAGGTTAACCCGGGACCAACCAATAATTTTTTATTTCATTTTTTGTACTCTTTGAAAATGTGAGCGAGGACCGGATTGACCCTATGGGTTTAGTGATGAGCGAGGTCAACTAAGAGGGGTGAGCGACGAGTGTCGAGTGGGGTGAGCATCGAGCATCCAACAGGGAGCAACAAGCCAGGCGAGCATCGAACGGTGAGCAGCATGAGTGACCTAAAACGAGTGAAGCGAATGTCGAATGGCGAGCGGAGAAGTTGTTTCTTTCGATTTTGACAAATTAAAGACTAAGAAAACAAATAAGACAAAAGAAAATAAGTACTAGAGGAGAATGCCGTGAGGAGCTATTTTTGTCCTTTTGAACATCGCGAGAACTCCTCACGAAAACATTTTCCTCATTTGTAAATTATGGCTATTGACGCCATAAAAGACATTAAAAGATCTAAGTTATTAAAAAATAGTGTAAAATTACTTTAACTCCTCACTAATGAGCTATTTAATGTTGTTGACGCCGTTTATTTTAGGGTTTTCTTTATATAAAAAAATTATAAGTAATATATTAGATATATAGAATCAGGGTTGGTCCGAGTTGGATCGACCCTAAACTCTTAGGACCGAAGACTAACCCGCACAATGCTGGTCCAGGAATCCTAGGATCAAGAACCGACCCAGTCTCCTTAGGAATCGGATAAGGACCGGCAGGGTTGGGCTGGTCCAAGGTTGGTCCAAGGTTGACCCTAGACCGATGGTCACCCCTAATCGCACATTATAAAAGTCAAACGAAGTACTCACGCTCTCTTGTATGCTTGGAGCTTGAGATAGATCGACCAAGAGATCCCAGAGGAAAAAGAAAATTTCCTAATACCATCATCCATTCTTCTCCGATGGCTGCGAATTTCCTCATTCCGACCAAAATGAAGGCTTGGGTGTACCGTGAGCACGGAGACATCGCCGACGTATTGGGATTGGATCCGGAACTCGAGGTCCCTGAATTGCAAAAAGGCCAAGTGCTGGTTAAAGTTCTCGCTGCGGCACTCAATCCGGCCGACACCATGAGAGTGAATGGCGTTTTCCAGCCCCCGGGCTTTTCTTTACCGGTAATTTGGTTGATATTTTAGATGGACTGTATGGTCACTTTCCCTCCCCCCCTACCTATAACATGTAATTTGGTTGATATTTGAGATGGACTGTATGGTCGCTTTCCCTCCCCCACCCCCCCCCTATAACACGTAATTTGGTTGATATTTTAGATGGACTGTATGGTCGCTTTCCCTCTGCCCCCCAACCACCCCCCCCCCAATAACACGTGATTTGGTTGATATTTTAGATGGACTGTATGGTCGCTTTCCCTCTGCCCCCAACCACCCCCCTCCCTATAACACGTATTATTAACGTTATGCCCCACCTTTATGCATTAGGCCGTGCTGGGTTACGATCTCGCCGGCATTGTGGTGAAGGTGGGTCGCAAAGTGAAGGAGCTCAAGGTCGGGGACGAGGTATATGGATTTATGTGGCACGCCAAGAAAGACGGGACGTTGGCTGAGTACGCGGCTGTGGAAGAGTCGTTCCTGGCTTTGAAGCCCAAGAACCTCAGTTTCGAGGAGGCTACTTCTTTGCCGGCAGTCATTCAGACTGCCTATGGAGGCCTTGAAAGTGCTGGCCTCTCTCAAGGCGAGTCCCTCCTTGTCTTGGGAGGTGCTGGTGGTGTCGGGACACTTGCAATCCAGGTACCGTTTTGTTTACTTCTCTGTTTTCTCAAGAATCATGTCTCAAGAATTGAATCGATTTCATGTGGGAGCCGTTTGATCTGATGACTTTTTGTGTTCGGTTAACATCTACTCTACCTTTGTTAAAATAAAAAATAAAAAAAACATCTACTCTACCATTTTTTTTTTTTGGGGTATTGTTTTCACTCTTTCTCTTGGTTGGTCCAATTGCACAGCTAGGTAAGGAAGTATTCGGTGCATCAAGAGTAGCAGCTACATCTAGCAGTGGAAAGCTAGATTTGTTGAAGAGTTTAGGTGCTGATCTGGCCATTGACTACACCAAGGTCAACTTTGAAGACCTCCCGGAAAAGTTTGATGTTGTCTATGATGCCGTTGGTAAGTAAAGGAACATAAATGAAACCTCAATGTTCTTTGTCATTTCATATTAGTTAATTGTGCATGCATGACCTATCCGTCTAGATGCTATGCAAGTTTCTTTTGTACACCAGCGATCGATGTGCTAAAAATGCCCATTTTTGCCAATAAGATTTTCTATGTGACTGGTAACTTCCTTGATGATGAACTATTCGGCACTGCGCTATAAGGTGATGTTCCTAATGTGCAGGGCAAAGTGAGTGGGCAGTGAAGGCTGTGGCGCCGGGAGGGAGTGTGGTGGAGATTGCAGAATACCAGAAGGAATTACCACCGCCCGCTTTCTTTTTCCAAGCGACATCGGACCGTTTGACCTTAGAGAAGTTGAAGCCCTTCTTGGAGAGCAGGAAGATGAAGCCAGTGATCGATCCCAAGAGCCCGTTCCCATTTTCGCAGGCCATCGAGGCCCTCTCGTATGTTCAAACCCGCCGGGCAACTGGAAAAGTCGTGACCCTGTCCCATGAAACACAAACGAAAGAAATAGAGCGTCCCCATGGATCTTTCTTACTCGTGAGTCCTTGATTAGTTAGTGTTGTGCGGAAGAACACCCTAACTAAATGAGAAAAGTAAACAAGAATAATCAAGAACACGGAGATTTACGTGGTTCAGCGAAAGATCCGCCTACGTCCACGGGAGAGAGAGACGATTTCTTATTTGAGCGTATGTCAAGAGTACAAGGTACAATGCTGAAATAAATAGATCTTTAGATCCCCACTTTCCTAAACCTAGTAGGAAAGGAATTCCATCATAAAGATATTATCAAATTTGAAACCCAAATCTAAGAAATATATTAGGAAACAAATAGCCCGCAATCTTCAAGCCTTCCTAGATTTCCCAATTGAATATTGTGGAATTCAAGACAACATCAGCAAATCTCCACCTTTGGCTTGAATAAACCACAAGCCTCCACTTGAACCAAGAAAACGAATATATCTCTCCCTCCACTGTACCTTCGCAAAGGTACGCCCACACCTGGATCGATGCAGCCTCCATCAACTTCAATGATGAGTGAGAGAAATCAAGTCCCTACAGGACTTGAACTTCTCTGAAGTAACCGTCTTCGTGAGCATATCTGCGGGATTATCTTTAGTATGGATTTTCTTCAAAGCAATGCTCCCATTCTCCACAAATTCTTGAATTTTGTGGTACCGAACTTCAATGTGTTTCGTTCTGGAATGGAACACTTGATTATTTGCAAGACATATTGCGCTCTGGCTATCGCAATATAATGTAGCACTTTCTTGCTTTATACCAACTCTGTGACCAAACCAGTCAGCCATATTTTCTCCTTCGCAGCCTCAGTTACCGCCATATACTCAGCTTCGGTTGTAGACAATGCTACAGTAGGTTGAAGCATTGCCTTCCACGAAATAGCTCCACCGCCAAGAGTAAAGACATATCCCGTGATGGACCTTTGCTTGTCCAAATCACCAGCGTAGTCCGAATCAACATAACCTATCAAATCGATCGATCCTCCCTTGGAACTGAACATTAAACCCATTCCGGAATTCTAGCCAAATAACGAAAGATCCACTTAACAGCTTCCCAATGCTCTTTACCCGAATTGCTCATGTATAGGCTGACGAGACTCACCGCATGAGCCAAATCCGGTCTGCTACAAACCATAGCATACATGAGGCTCCCTACTGCGTTGGCATAGGGTACTCGAGACATCTTTACAACTTCCTCATGTGAAACAGTGCATTGTTTCTCAGTAATTTGCTAAGGGTGTACTAACTGGTTTAGCTTTACCCATGTTGAACCGCTCCAAGACCTTCTCAACATACTTCTTTTGATTTACCTAAAGCTTACTTGCATGTCTATCTCGAAAGATTTCCATGCCAAGGATCCTCTTTGCAGCACCAAGATCCTTCATATCAAACTCCCTACTTAACTGAGACTTTAGGGAATTAATGTCTCTCATTTTTCTTGCAGCAATTAACATATCATCAACATAGAGCATCAACAGAATAAGCGACTTATCATCCAAAACTTTGTAGTAGACACAAGAATCATGCACACTCCTCATGTAGTCAATACGAAGCATAAAAGAATCAAACCTTTTATTCCATTGCCTCGGAGATTGCTTCAAACCGTAAAGTGATCTCTTGAGCAAATAAACATGATCCTCTTTCTCTTCCACCTTGAAGGCTTTAGGCTACTCCACATAAATTTTCTCCTCCAAGTCACCATGAAGGAATGCCATCTTCACATCTAGTTGCTCAAGCTCCAAGTCATACATGGCTACCATAGCTAGTAAAACATGAATTGATGTGTGTTTTACAACCGGGAAAAATATCTCGTCGTAATCAATCCCCTCCTTCTATGCATAGCCCTTAGCAACAAGTCGGGCCTTGTATCTCTCTTGCTCTTTCTCCGTTGTTGCTTCCTTTCTTCGAAGAACCCATTTGCAACCAATGACATTCCGATCCTTGGGCTTCTTCACAAGTTCCCATGTCTCATTCTTTTGTAACGACTCCATCTCCTCCATCATTGCGGTCATCCTCTTTTCTTTGTGATCACTTTTCAAAGCTTCATGGTAGGAGCTTGGATCGCCAGAGCCTACGGTAAGAGCATAAGCAACCATATCCTCAAAACCGTACCTCTCCAGTGCTTTGGGAGTGCACCTTCCTCGACCCGTCACATTGGTACAAGGAACTTCTACCATTTCTTTGACTTCCGGAGCCTCATCGGATGACTCACCATTCTCTGCAGATTCTCTGGTTTCAAGCTCTATCTTAACGATAGATTTATCACTCTCCTCTTCAGCAGCCGCGCATGGCACGCAGCTTGACTTCAACATTGCAGATTCATTGAATATAACATCCCTGCTCGTCAGAACTTTCTTCTCACTTGGATCCCATAATATGTAACCTTTCACTCCTTTCTCGTAACCAAGAAATATGCATTGTTTTGATTTTGGATCCAACTTTGAGCGCTTCGAGCTCTGCACATGTACAAAAGCAAGACAACCAAATATTCTTAAATTAGAATAATTGGCAATTTAACTAGTCCATACCTCTTCGGGAATTTTGCATTTAATTGCAGTTGATGGAGACCAATTCACAAGATAACATGCCATGCAAACAGCTTCTGCCCAAAACTCCTTGCTCAGTCCTGCATGTAACCTCATGCTTCGAGCTTTCTCTAATAAGGTCCAGTTCATCTTTTTCGCTACGCCATTCTGTTGGGGCATATCCGAAACTGTGAAGTGACATTTAATCCCTTCATTCTTGCAGAGCTCCATGAATAGTGTCGATTTGTACTCTCTTCCATTGTCCGATCTCAAGCACTTAACCTTCTTCCCTGTTGAAGTCTCAACTTCAGCTTTCCATTCTTTGATTCAAAGACTTCACTTTTGTGTCGCATGAAGTAGACCCAAACTTTGCGAGAGAAATCATCAATGAATATCACGAAGTATTCCTTCCCTCCTTTTGACTTTACCGGTGAAGGACCCCATACGTCCGTGTGTACATACTCGAGCACGCCCTTGCTTGTATGAGTTGTATCATTGAACCGAACTCTGCATTGTTTTCCAAACACACAAAATTTGTAGAAATCTAATTTGCATGTTTTTATTCATTCGTTCAAAAAAAAAAATTGCATGTTTTTATACCTTGGAGTGTATTCCTCTTGTGAAGCTCCATCAATCCTCTTTCTCCCATATGCCTGAGACCCATATGCCATAGATAGGTGTTATCTATCTTCGTGCTAGCATCTATGGACACAGATGCTCCACCTTGCATGTGGTTCCTATAAGTCGATATAGGTTCCCGTGCCTCTGTCCCTTAAGAACAACCAGAGCTCCCTTAATCACCTTCAAGACTCCACCTTGAGCCGTGTACTTGCATCCATTAGATTCAAGTGCTCCCAATGAGATCAAATTCTTCCTTAGACCTGGAACATGACACACGTCTGCCAAGGTTCTAATCATGCCATCAAACATCTTGATTTTCACGATTCTAACACCCACAATCTTGCACGAAGTATCATTCCCCATGAGAACTGAACCACCATCATATGCTTTGTACTCATCGAAGGCTTCTCGATGAGGACACATGTGAAAAGTGTATCCGGAGTCCATGATCCACGAATCTTCAAAGATGTCCTTCCCCGACGATATGGACAAGACGTCCCCATCATTGGTCTCAACGTTGTCGGCTATACTTGCCTCATTCAAGCTCTTCTTCTTTTTCTTGTTCTTATTTGGACAGAATCTCTTGGTATGCCCTTCCTGATTACACTCGTAGCATCTTCTTTTGAACTTTCCCTTAGATTTTGATCGACCCCTATTGCTCGATCCTCGATCCGTTGATCTTCCTCTTCCTTGATTGCTTTTCTCCTTTGCAAAAAGTCCCTCTCCCGAAGATTTTGAACTACTTGCCCTTTTCTGGAGATCGTTTGAAATTATGACAGCAGTCACCTCTCTAATCTCTAGGGTTTCCTTGCCATAAAGGAGCGTAGTCACCAAGTGGTCAAACGAATCCGGCAACGATGCCAGTAGTAGAAGCACTATGTCTTCATCCTCAAACCTTACCTCCAAGCTTGTAAGTTCACTAATCATTTGATTGAACATGTTGAGGTGTTCCAATAGATTTCCTCCTTCACTCATCTAAAGTGAATACAATCTCTTCTTCAAGAACAACTTGTTCGTAAGAGATTTTGTCATGTAAATGCTTTCGAGTTTGAGCCATACCTCTGGAGCAGATTTGATTTATGCTACATATTGAAGGGCCTCATCCGATAGGTTCAATCGGATTGCGCTGCACGCCCTCTCCTCCATGTCGGCCCAATCATCATCAGTGATGGTGTCCGGCTTGTTTGATCTTCCCAGAAGAACCTTTGATAAACCTTGTTGAATCAACAGATCTTTCATCCTTCTCCGCCATAGTGTAAAACTATTCTTCCCAACGAATCGTTCAATATCAAATTGAACGGTTGAACCTGAGAACCTGGATTGCTCTGATACCAATTGTTGTGCGGAAGAACACCCTAACTAAATGAGAAAAGTAAACAAGAATAATCAAGAACACGGAGATTTACGTGGTTCGGCGAAAGATCCGCCTACGTCCACGGGAGAGAGAGAGACGATTTCTTATTTGAGTGTATATCAGAGTACAAGGTACAATGCTGAAATAAATAGATCTATAAATCCCCACTTTCCTAAACCTAGTAGGAAAGGAATTCCACCATAAAGATATTATCAAATTTGAAACCCAAATCTAAGAAATATATTAGGAAACAAATAGCCTGCAATCTTCAAGCCTTCCTAGATTTCCCGATTGAATATTATGGAATTCAAGACAACATCAGCATTTAGTCGATCGTGCTTGTTTGTCTTTGTATATTCGGCTTCTCTTTGTAGATTCGATTAGACATACTGCGGTGAGAGTCAGCGTGATGGAAGTTTTCAACTTTCCAGGACTCCATATTGTGCGTTGTTGTCAAAAGTAAATTTCGATGGTGATACGTCTGACTATCCTTACAATTATGTTGGCCAATTGGCAAAGAAAAATGATTACGATGACGGTGATTCCCATTAGATTCGGAACGATTATAATGGCGACAGCCAGCTATTGGCCATGTTAAATGTAATGTTCTAGGACTTTAATTATCACACTATGCATTTAGAACAAGTGCCCTTCAGATGGTCGACACCAGGGTTCCTGCGACTCCCATTACTTGAGCCTCATATCTAGACCGTCCCGAGGTACAAAGTGGCCGGCATCATGGCATACGTCAGCGATCGAGTGAAGAAGTTGAAAGGTGGAGTTTCATGGCATACGTCATCATGGCCGACTCCCATTATCACACTCTGCATTTAGAAGAGTGTTGGCCCTGAAGCCCAAGGCGCAAAGCTTTGGTGAAACAGTTTCCTTGCTTGCAGCCTATGTAATACCAACACAAACATGCAATATATGATATAACACGACACGACATGCGGACATGTTATTCCTCAAAAGATAGAGAATTCCAACATGTTTAACACGTTATATATTAAATATATTTTTATATATAAATGCATAAATAAATAAATAAATAATAAAAAGAGTCTATAATTAGTTTACACTTAAAACATTAATCTAATATTTGTTAATATCATTCATTATTTTAATTTGATAAATTCAATTACATTCCATTGCAATAATCCATAAAATTTGAAGAAAAAAATAAGCAATCCACATTTTACTATTAAATTTAGGGATATATGCACTATAAGTCTTAAAATTTGTTGCGAAAATGCAATTGAATCCTAAAATTTATCAAATTTGTGCAATCGAGTCATTCTGTTACTATAGTTAATTTATTTAATGCAAAATGCTGAATTAGTATTTTTTAAATTAATTTATTTATCCTATGTGACAATTTTTTGTTACTTTTTTTCTTTAAATCTTATTTAAAGAATTGTAAAAAAAATTAAAAAGCTAAAATAATTCTTTAAAAAACTAGGAAAAAAAAAAAAAAAGGTAAGGTCATGAGTCTTTGTGACTTGTGAGTGGCTAGGCACGCGGTTGCCGCCGCTACCATCGTAGGGGTTGGCAAGGTCGTCAGCTCTGGGCAACGAAGGGTGGGTGGCCCTCACTTACCCAAGCGAGGCCCAGGCGAGCTTGCCCAATATTTGGGCGATGCCAGCCCGCCTATGGCTAGTGAGCCTTCCTAGCTTTAGGGGAGGCCTTGCCGGCCCTAGGTGAGGGCCAGCAACTCTCACTAGGCTCGAGCGAGGGTGTGGCGTCGCCTAGATTTGGGCGAGCCTCACAGGCCCTTGCTTGGCTGACGATGGCCTTGCACGAGCTGGCGAGTGCCTCCCCCCATTCGCTACTTGGGGCCGATGAGGTCGCCAACCCCCTCCAACGGTGGTAGCGGCAGTGGTAGCAACGCCTAGCCACAGTCCATATCCTTTTTTTTTCTCTCTCTTTCATATATTTATATTTTAACCCCTTAAGTTTTGAAAATTTTTAAAATTGACCCCTTGCGTGTTGGAATAGCATGTCAAAATTCCGAACTCGTGTGTCAAGAAGATTTGACCAAGTGTTCGATTTTCTGTCATTAACCTCGTGTTGGACACATGTCGGAGTGTTAGACATGACATGGAGGCTCTCGGAAAGTGTCAGTGCTACATAGCTTGAGCTATGGAAACTACTCGTGGAGGCCTTCAAAGTGGAGGCCTGTCTAAGCGAGTCCCTCCTTGTTCTGTGCAATGCATGTAGTGTTGGTACAATTGTTATTTAAGTAATTAACATTTAATCATGTTAAATGTGGGCCTTTACTATTTTTTATCCATGAATGATCACAAGGGAATGGTTGACATGGTTCCTAATTTAAAGAAAGACAGACATATTGTTAAAAAATAATATGCGAAAACGAGAGTATTTTGCAATGTACATCAATGTGAAATCACCGAATAAATAAATAAGGAATAATAATGACACCAGAGATTTACGTGATTCGATCTAAGTATCGATACTTACATCTACAGAGAGAGCTAGCGGCAAATAATCCACTATAATCAGAGAATCAGAATTTACAATTGTTCACACACTTGAGTGTTTTATGTACATAGATTTAAGCTCAAACTCAAAATGTTTATAAATAAGCAACTCATTTTGATGTATTAAACTCACGGCACAAAATCACCGCGTATTTAAGCTCAAAGAAAATGCTCTATGTACGCCAAAAAACAAGAACTCCAACATTCATCTTTTCAACGTTCATCTTTTGCTCCACGCATGCACGGCTTCACGTTCTTGTTCAAGGCTTCATGCGGCTTGACACTTCTTTTGGACGTGCGGCTTCGGAAGAGCACTCTCCTATTTGTGTTTCTTATCTGACTTTTATATTCACAAATAGAGAGAGACGTCCACTTCTTGGTCAAACTTGGACAAAGAAGAAATAAATCTTGTTGACTAAATCTTGAGATTTATCTTTATCTTCAACAGAATAACAAATCCTTCATTATCCATAAACCACTGCACAAGATATTCATAACTTGAATTAATTTGTGCGATCACACTTTGGATATTTATCCAAATTTCCTACAGATCGAATTCCGTAAGAATTCAAACTCGAGACATAATTTAACACATTTGATGATAGTGATATCGTGGAATATTTTCTCCTCAAGTGAAGATTTAAGTCATCTACGATGGCAATTGTCCATAATTCTCGCTGAAAAGCAGAAATTTCCACTTAATTACCACTCGTATAAGGAGACTAAAACACTCATTCACTTGCATTAAGTGTTGAGAATTCAGTTGTTTCAATGACACAGCAATAGCTGAGGAAGTTTTTCGTCTGTCAATAGTGGCAGCTACATCTAGCACTGAGAAGCTAGATTTGCTCAAGAGATTGGGTGCCGATCTGGCCATTGAGTACACCAAGGACAACTTCAAAGACCTTCCAGAAAAGTTCGATATCAGTAAGTACGAACATAAACCGGGGCATCCCTATGTTTGAGAAAACTCTCTTATTATTTTGAAGTTGATAAAACATTTCCTCAATCTAGTATGAAGACTCCAAGACTTTAAGGTCAAAGTCTGAAGACCGACAAACTTTAGAATCAAAGTCTACTCACGCTGACCGATTCCAAACTAAACGACACTGAAGAATAAAGATTTATTCAGATGTGAGATTATTTTTATTTGCTAAATAAACCTGTTCATTTGCTGAACAAAGTGTGAAGAAGAAGGTGTTAATGTTCCGTCGGCTAACTTTTTTATTCTTCCTGATATACAGAGCAAAGTGGGAGAAGTTGATGCCCTACCTTCATAGAGAGCGGGGAAGTGAAGCCAGTGATAGATCCTAACTCCAGCAAGTGTACTGGAGGTGGACGCAGAAGTTGATGCTCCTGACAGCCCAAACCAGACCAAGTAATGATCAAAGTCCTCGCTGCTGTACTCCACGCTGTTGACCTGAAGAGAGCACTTTGGACCCTCAAAGCCACCGACACGTGCCCTCCAGTACGTAACTGTAATATTGGGACTTTTTGTAAAGTCCAAGAAGTGGTGGGGCCCACTTATGTTTTTAAAAAAAAAAGGAAAAGGGGGATGAAAAGTCAAATTGAAAAGGAAAAAGAAGTGAGCAGTGCACACTTACTCTTTTGTAGGAGACGAAGCAGTTCGGGAAAAGGGACAGAAAAAAAAAAAAAAAAAAAAAGAGAGACAAGAAAAAGAAGAAAGAAGAAAATAAAGGGGATTTTACATGTGCATGTTAATGAGACTTCGCGAAGTCAACTCGACTATATAATGCAATAGTTGATAAGCGCTTGTAGCCCTTGTTCTTTCAATCAGATTAGTTTTCTAGGTGAGGGCTTAAATTCAGAATTTTGGAAAATTCGAGCCGTCAAGTCCAATTTTTAAGTTGTATATATATATATATAAATGATAGTTTAGGATGTTTTGGAGCTATAGGATTTTATGAAACTTGATTTGAGTTTATGATTTGTCTGAAACAAATTTTTGAAAATTCTCGTGTGTAATGAACAGTACGTCCAGCAACTTCAGGGTCATATTTCATTGGTTTTTGGCTTGACTTTGGGATGGTCAAGCTAGATTTTTTTTTAATTATTTATAGTACGTTAAAAGGGCTTTCTATTGACTGTAAATACGTCTAAAGTAGGATTCTATGGAGATAATTATGGCGTGACCAAGTTTTGTGCTTAAGCTCCGCTTTATGAACATCTTGAATAATTGCTTTGAGTATACAATTTGTTAGTGTATAGGAGTCATAGTATAGCCGTTTCATAGTTAATGTAGCATGTTACTCAATTTTAACATTATTTCTCGCTTATTAGATAGCATCTCGAGATTGATGGTTCGAGCAACAATTGTTATTTGTTTTGGGGCTTCCCAAGTTGTGAAACCCACGTATTAAGGTAAAAGTGACTATATATATATGTAAGTAACAACATACTTGTTAAACAAAGTTGAATGGAATGTTTGATACTTTTGAGTTATTGTGGGATGGTTTGACAAACCTTTCCTAAAGGGTTATGCGTACTACTTTGAGCAGTTGATTCATGAGATAACTCTTGGAAGATTATATGTTTTGGGTTGAGAAACTAGTGGTGACATGCATAGTAAATGACTAAATGCTACACAATTACATAACTTCATAAGAGTCGCCTTTAGAGTTGTACTATTGATATGTTAGTTAAGTGTTACACAATAATGTAATTTCATGGAAGCCACCTTTAAGGCCTTGTAGTTAAGAACTAAGTGCTATACGATAATATAATTTTGTAAGAGCCACATCAAGGGTCTTGTAGTCGAGGAATAAGTGCTACACAATAAAGTGATTTCGTGATAGCCACTTCTAGAGTCTTATACTATTGATATATGTTAGTTAAAGGCTAAGCGCCATATGGTGATATGATCACATGGGAGTCATCTTAAGGGTCTTGAGATTTGAGTGGTACAATATCTTTTTTAAATTTGTAAAACTCATGTTCCGAAAATATTATGAATTATATATAATATTTACGAAATGACATTATTGTTGTATAAAAAGTCAAATCGAGCATTTACTACAATTTAAAAATGGTTGTTGGTTGTTGGTTGTTTGCAAATATTTAGAAAGCATGCTATGCAAAGTATTTTAAAGTATTATATATGTGTGTGTGTGTGTGTGTGTGTGTGTGTGTGTGTGTGTGTGTGTGTTGTGTGTGTGTTAATTGTTTTGCGACTGGTTTATGGAAAAAATTATGAATGATTTGAGATATGAATGAGAATTGGTGGATAGGGTTGCTGCTATTTCACTGGCTGTTTTCCCTATTGTTCTTTTTTCCTTTTCTTATTTGTTACCGTTGTTTGGCAGCTTAGTTGCCATTTTGGCTATTGCTTTCAGTTGGTTGGCAAGTGGTGGTTCTTTTTTCTTGACACCCTTCCACTCGTATAACTTGTTTGTCATCATGAGTGTAAGTTTTTGGTGCCGTTAACCCTTACTGTATAGCTTTTTGGTTAAAAGTCAATATATTTATTACCTTACCCAAAAAAAAAAAAAAAGGAGAATTGGTGGATGAGCTATGTTGATAAAAGTATTCACTTGGTTTTTAAGATTAATTTCTAGATTGAATTCTAGTATTGGAGGATAGTTGTTTATATTTAATATGACTATGAACTCGATGAGAGACTTATAGGTAGGCATATCAGATTTAAGAAATCCTTTTAAGCCGAGCCATCAGCTGTGTAGGTTAAAACCTCGTCAATGGGGGAATTTTGATCGTTTTGTCACCTGACATTGGAATCTTGGTTGCTTTGTCATTAGATGTTGTGTCGTGACCATGGTTCAATATTGAGAAAAAGATTTGTTGACGGATGGACAATTAACATATGTTTTGGAATGAGATAAATCAATGAAATGAATCATTGACATTATTATGAATGAGATTAATTAATGGACCTGATCATTGATGTTATTAACTCATATATGATTTGATGTATACTACTTACTGAAATGTAGTTGCTTACCCCTCTCTTTCCCAATCTTTTCAGGTCTCTCGGTTAATGACTAATAGAGCAAGAGTGATATCGATGGGGACTTTTGTGAGCTTGACTTTTGGGTGGTTAAGGGCTGCGTTCTTGAGATGGAAGGACGATTGTGTCACCCCATTCTTGTACGATTTTGGGGTGTAACAGTAACACTTTCCACTATATGATTGACGTTGACATATTATTTGGTTGTAAAGAAACACTGGTCGCGCCTAGGTCCCGAATCATCGAGGCAAAGACCTTGAGGGCCAGGTTGTTGACCCAAAGGTAGAGCGCAGGACCTTAGTGGCTGCCCTAAAGCCCTTGAGGCCGATGCCAAGCCTAGATCCTTGACACCCTAGTTGGGACCCTGATGACTGGACTCGAGAACTTGGTTCTCTAGCCTGGTCCTTCCAAAGATATATCTAGGCTCAGGATTGTCAGAACTTGAATCTAAAACTTGGAGTTATACTTGAGATTTCGACTTTCATATTATTTGCAAAATACCCCCCCCAAAAAAAAAAAAAAAAAAGACTCGTCCTTTGAAAATATTTTTCAACAAAGTTCATTTTTCAGTAGAACAAGCAGACATATAAACAAAAGGTCGTTTTGTTCAAAACCCCAATTAACGTCGCATTAATATGCTCACCAATCGTAAGACAACATCAAAACGATTGGAATGCATAGATGAAGATTACTATCCTACCAAGAATGTCCCACCATCATCATGAGATCATGGAGTTCACCCGAACAGCATCTAGACACGATGAACTTGGACCACGTTCACATCTTTGTACATTGACAAATCCAAGCGCAAAACCCCAAGTCAAGCTTCACCAAACCATGACAAATAACCTCATCCACCCTCTACCTTGACACTATATATGGATTGACAAGGATATTTCACTTCAAGCACCAAAAATCAACAAGACTATTCTCCTCTATACTCCCACCAATTCACACTCGATTGCTTAGCTTGGCTTTTGCTTATTCAATGGCTTCCGACTCGGATGTCACCATCCCCTCTAAGATCAAGGCTTGGGTCTATGCCGAGCGTGGGAACCCCGTCGATGTCTTGAAGCTGGTTCCAGATGTTGGGGTTCCTGAGATTAAGGAAGACCAGGTCCTTGTTAAGGTTGTTGCTGCTGCCCTAAATCCTGTTGATTTCAAGAGAGCTCTTGGCTTTTTTAAGCACACCGACTCTCCCCCGCCCGTAAGACATCATATTACCTACAATTTTTTTTTTAAAAAATTTCGTTCATCGCCGGTGACCACTGATGCCTGCTAAATGCGAATCTATTAAGATATGGAAATTTTTCGTTTTGTATTTCATCAGTTATGATAACACTTGTGAAAACTAATTTTTGGCCGATATAAAAACTTGATAGCTTCTAATTACTCGTTTTCTGTTGGAATATTTTATTTTTCATCTTTCTTTTTTTCTTGTTCATTAAGATTGTGCCTGGCTACGACGTGGCTGGTGTGGTGGTGAAAGTCGGGGATCAAGCGAAGAAGTTCAAAGTTGGGGACGAAGTGTACGGAGACATCATTGAGAAAGCTGTGGACCACCCAAAGCAACACGGCACTCTGGCTGAATACACTGCTGTGGAAGAGAGGCTGCTGGCTCTCAAGCCCAAGAACTTGAGCTTTGTCGAAGCCGCTTCACTTCCCTTGGCCATCGAAACCGCTTACGAAGGCCTCGAAAGGGCTGGCTTCTCGCCTGGCAAATCCATCCTCGTTTTGGGCGGTGCCGGCGGTGTCGGTTCCCTGGTGATTCAGGTATATCATTTTGAGTTGCTGAGCTCTGCTGATGCTTGGAAAAGCAAAAAGAAAGGCTCATAACGGGGTAGAAGTACAATCAAAGTGTCAAAACTTGGCACGAAGGGACACTTAAGTGCCAAAACTTTGAAAATGTACACTTAAGTGTCAAAATCGGAGTAAAATAAATTACTTAAGTGCCAAAACTTTGAAAATGTACACTTAAGTGCCAAAATCGGAATAAAATGGATCACTTAAGTGCCACTCCGGCCAAAATCCAGCTAAATTGCTGACGTGGCAATTTTCCGGCGAGGTGAATGCAAAACGGCGTCGTTTTGCATGCTAACATGGCGAGAAAATGCAAAAACGACGTTGTTTTATCTCGATGTGTAAATAATTAATATAAAAATTAATTCAATTAAATTTAAAACTAAATTTCTTTAAAATCTTCTAAAAATTAAAAAACTTAAAATTTAAAAACTTAAAATTTAAAAAAAAAAAAAATGATGTCAACTGTTATTGGGTCGGGGTCTGCTCCAGTATTCATTCAATTTAGACTATGAGAATACGATGCTTATGATATAATTGTCTTATCGTTTGAACTTATGGATGCATATGATCTTTTGTTGGTCCCAAAACACAGCTAGCCAAGGAAGTCTTTAGTGCATCAAGAGTGGCAGCTACATCTAGCACCGGAAAGCTGGACTTGCTGAAGAGTTTGGGAGCTGATTTGGCCATTGATTACACCAAAGAGAACTTCGAAGACCTCCAGGAGAAATTCGACCTGGTGTATGATGCGGTTGGTATGTGTTTGAAATATACTCTGTTATTCCATTTACAAGTTTGGAGTTCGCCCAACTTCTTAGTCTTGTCTTAATAATTTTAAGCTTTGATAAATCCCGCCGTCTCAACAAAACAAACAAGGGGATGCATATACACTTTCCAAGTAGAATTACAGCTATTTCTTTATCCTCTTTTAGCTGGTATCTGACTAAAGTTCAAGGTGCACTTATCATATGCTTTGTAGGCTTCTTTGAAGAGTTTAATGATTATAAATGAAATGCATGCAGGTCAAAGTGAGAGGGCAGTAAGGGCAGTGAAGGAAGGAGGAAGCGTGGTGACAATATCAGGGAAGGCAACTCCACCTGCTGTCCTGTTCATTTTGACATCTAATGGCTCAGTCTTGGAGAAACTCAATCCCTTCCTAGAGAGCCAGAAAATAAAGCCAGTGATTGATCCCAAAGGCACATTCCCATTTTCTCAAGCTCTCGAAGCGTTCTCGTATCTCCAGACTGGCCGAGTCACCGGAAAGATCGTCATCCACCCGATCCCATGAGATTAGAGAGAGGGAGATCTTAGTGTTCTCTCTAAATATTGAACTAGGAGCACATCCACACATATGTATATATAGTGGCTAGCTGTATAAATTATATGTATGATATCAAAAACAAGTCTTCTATCTTTTCAATAAAACTTTGTGCATATTAGAAATATTCATTTCATTAGTAATATTAAAGCAAATATCGACAGTTTATTTCAGTGATCAATCTCATACTAGGGTTGTCCAAAAACCCAACCCAACACGACCCGAACATGACTCAAACACAAACTGTATACAAAACAAGTTGAGTACATGTTTCAGGTCTTAAATTTGTTCAAATAATGATTATAAAACAAGCAAACAAACATGTTTTGGGTTGGTTTAAAGTTGGAACTTTGTTTGGCCCCTGAACACTTTATTGACTCCAAACAAACACGTTCTCACATCCAAACACATCAGACCCCGAGTACTGACGACTCTGCCTTCTCCTGACAACTATGCCTTCTCCTCTCGTCACCAATTTCATTGCCCTCCACCGCCCGTCATTCCCCTCAATACTCACCCGTGCCTTCCTCCTCTTTCTTTTCCAGATTTATGCATTGCGCGCACGTCACTGGTGATTCGCTCCTCTCGTTCGAATGCCACTGTCAATGGCTTCTTGTGACTCTCTCTCTCTCGCTTTTTGGACCCTCGCCCGTGACTTTCGTTGGCTCTGTTTCTACGAGCGCTCTGTTCTTTCGCGTTGATAAAATCTTGGGGAGGAGGAATATGGCGTCCAGCGAATCCGGGTCTCCGTAATTACATGCTTTCATGTCTTGATGCTTTGAAGCGTTTTTGGTTAACTAATTCTAGTTTCCTGGTCGTCTGCGTTCTTTCCGTAGTGCTCTCTAGTAGTTATTTGATCTTGTAAAGCACCAGGAAAGAAAAAAGGCGAGGATATGAGATTCTGCTGTAGTTTCTCTACGTTGGGCTCTGTTTACTTTCGCACATTCTCTAAGTCCACATCTACCGCACTGCTGTTGCATGGAAGATGGCTCGACAGAAAAGAGAACTGCTTAAATTTTGAAGGAAAAAAGTCAATTTGTCTGCTTTTGTTATTAGTTTTAGACTGTGTAGATGAGAATACTGCACTTTCTTTCTCTTTTTAATGTGCAATCCAAGCATCGACACCAGCCAATCTATGTCGAATCCATGCGGCACTGCCATTACAATTGATTTCATGTGTGATGCTGGATAGTTAGTTGTAGGGTTTTATAGTGAGAGATGATAGGTTATTAAACACATAGATTGCACTGAACCTGGAGGCAGAAGTTGATGCTCCTGAGAGCCCAAACCAGACCAAGTGCTGATCAAAGTCCTCATGCTGCATTGCACGCTGTTGACCTGAAGAGAGCACTTGGGTTCCTCAAAGCCACCGTCACTTGCGCTCCAGTAGGTAACACTTCCAACTGTATGATTGACCATGACATACTATTGGGCAGTAAAGAAATGCCAGTCGGGCCCAGGTCCCGGATGATCGGGACCGAGACCTAGGGGGCCGGGCCGTTGACCCTGGCGGCAGGGCTTGGGACCTCAGTGGCCACCCCAGAGCCCTTGAGGCTGATCCCAGGCCCAGATCCCCGACACCCTGGCCCAAGATCCTGATGACCGGACCTGGCAACCCGGTTCTCTGGCCCGGCTCCCACTAAGGATGAGTTCGGGCCCGGATTGTCAAAGCTTGAATCCGAAACTTAGAGTTATACTTGAGATTTCAACTTTCATATTATTTTCAAAGTGCCAAAAAAAAAAAAAACTCATCCTTTGATAATATTTTCGAACAAAGTTCATTTTCAATAAAACAAATGGAGATATAAATAAAAGGTCGTTTTATTCAAAATCACAATAAATGTCATAGTAATATGCTGACGAATCATAAAATGATATCAAATCAAAATAATAGTATCTGAATGATTGAAAAGCATTGATGAAGATTACTATTTTACCAAAAATGTCCCACTATCATCATGAAATGACGGAGTTCACTCGAACACTGCATCTAGATACAATGAACTTGGACCACAATCAATCCTTATACATCGACGAACACAATGAACTTGGACCGCAATCAATTCATTATACATCGACGAATCCAAGGCGCTTAAACCCAACTCAAGCTTTCGCGACGATAATGAACCTCACCCACCCTTTACCTTTACACATTACCTTAACTCTTTTTATAGATTGACAAGGTGAGGTCACTTCAAGCACCAACAATCAACCAAACTCTATTGTTCTTCCATCTCCCACCAATTCACACACAATTGCTTAGCTTAGCTTAGCTTTTGCTTATTCAATGGCTTCCGACTCAGATGTCACCATCCCCTCCAAGATCAAGGCTTGGATCTATGCCGAACGTGGGAACCCCGCCGATGTCTTGAAGCTGGTTCCAGACGTTGGGGTTCCTGAGATTAAGGAAGACCAGGTCCTTGTTATGGTTGTTGCCGCTTCCCTAAATCCTGTTGATTTCAAGAGAGCTCTCGGCTTCTTTAAGGACATCGACTCTCCACTGCCTGTAAGACATCATAGTACTTACCTTCTTCTTCTCTTTTTTTTTTTTTTTCCTTAATTTTGTTCATTGCTGGTGACTACTGATGGCTGTTAAACGCGAACCTATTTTGATCTGGAATTTCTCGTTTTGTAATTCATCAGTTATGGTAACACCACTTGTGAAAATTAATTTTTAACCAATATTGGACGATATAAAATCTTGATAGCTTCTAATTACATTTTTCTGTTGGATTTTTTTTTTTTTTTTTTCATATTCATTAAGATTGTGCCCGGCTACGACGTGGCCGGTGTGGTGGTGAAAGTCGGGGATCAAGTGAAGAAGTTCAAAGTCGGGGATGAAGTTTACGGAGACATCAACGAGAAAGCTTTGGACCATCCAAAGCAACATGGCACTCTGGCTGAGTACACTGCTGTGGAAGAGAGGCTGCTGGCTGTCAAGCCCAAGAACTTGAGCTTCATTGAAGCCGCTTCGCTTCCCTTGGCCATTGAAACTGCTTATGAAGGCCTCGAGAGGGCTCGCCTTTCGCCTGGCAAATCCATCCTCGTTTTGGGCGGCGCCGGCGGTGTCGGTACCCTCGTGATTCAGGTATATCATTTTGAGTTGCTAAGCTCCGCTGATGCTTGGAAAAGGAAAAAGAAAGGCTGATAATTTCAACAATGATGTCGACTGTTATTGGGTCGGGATCTGCTCCAGTTTTCATTCAATTTAGACTTTGAGAATACGATGGATATGATATAATTGTCTTATCGTTTGAACCTATGGATATATTTATGATCTTTTGTTGGTCCTAAAAAACACAGCTAGCCAAGGAAGTCTTTGGTGCATCAAGAGTGGCAGCTACATCTAGCACCGGAAAGCTGGACTTGCTGAAGAGTTTGGGAGCTGATTTGGCCATTGATTACACCAAAGAGAACTTTGAAGACCTCCCGGAGAAATTCGACGTGGTCTATGATGCAGTTGGTATGTGGCGTTCAAAATATGCTCTGTTTTTTCCATTTACAATTTTGGAGTTCATACAACTTCTTAATCTTGTCTTGATAATTTTGAGCTTTGATAAATTCCTCTGTCTACACACAACACACAAGGGGACGCATATACATTTCCAAATGGAATTACAGCTATTGCTGTATCCTCTTCTAGCTACAATTTTTACTAAAGTTTAAGGTGCAGTTAACATATCTTTTGTAGGCTTGTTTGAAGAGTCTAAGATTCTAAATGAAATGGACGCAGGTCAAAGTGAGAGGACGGTAAGGGCAGTGAAGGAAGGAGGAAGCGTGGTGACAATAGCAGGGGCGGCAACTCCACCTGCTGTCCTGTTCATTTTGACATCTAATGGCTCAGTCTTGGAGAAACTCAATCCCTTCCTGGAGAGCCAGAAAATAAAGCCAGTGATTGACCCCAAAGGCACATTCCCATTTTCTCAGGCTCCCGAAGCGTTCTCATATCTCCAGACCGGTCGAGTCACCGGAAAGATCGTCATCCACCCGATCCCATGAAATTAGAGAGAGGGAGAGAGGGAGAGAGGGAGAGAGCAAGAGAGAGCGGTTCTAGCGTTCTCTCTAGATATTGAACTAGGAGCACATCCACACGTATCTATATATTGTGCCTAGTTGTATATAGCATATGAACGAGATCAAAAATGACTCTTTATCTTTTTAATAAAACTTTATGTATATAAGAAATTTTCATTTCATCAGTAATATCACAGTTAATATCAACGGTCCAATTCCTCAATATTTAATCATTATTACGACACAATGTCCAATGACAAGATGATCGAGATTCCCCATTAGCAAGGTCTTCACCTATTATCAATCGGCGGCTTGGCCCAAAAAGATATCCTTAATCGAATATGCATATCTAGAAATCTCTAATCGGGTTCACGTAATAGTGAGCATCAAATCATCATCCTACAATAAACCACCATACTAAATTCAGATCCATCTCATAATCATAATCCATCTTCCCAACCAAAACATATATATTTTTACAACTCCATTTATCAAACAAAATATATTTCTCAAACCATTTCAGAATTCATTTTATAAACTATATTCAAATAAATATGTACAACCTTTGATGTTTCTCAAAACATTTACAAAAAATTGAAAAATAATAAATGTACAATCCAAATTTTTACGAAACAAATGTGCTCTTTCATAACTGATGAGCCATTGATTAGTCGTTGATGGTGTTTGTTGTTATCTTTGTATATTCAGCTTCCCTTTGTATACTAGTTCCAATGTAGTGCGGTTATAGTTGGTGCAATGGACGACTTTACATGGTCTCTGTAGCGCGCCCTCATTGTCAAAAATAAATTTTGATGTTGATATCTATGACTATCCTTTCAATTATGTCCGCCAATCGGAAAACAAAAATGATAATAATGATGATTCACATCAAATTTAGATGGACTATGATGGTGACGGCTAGCTATTTTTTTTGGTAAAGGTAAGTAATATATTGATTTTGCAAGAAAGAATACAAGAGGGAGGCCCAGCACAAAACAAAAACAGACACTCAAGAAGACAAAAGTCTATAACGAGTGTAAGGGTGCCATGGTTCCCAGAAAAAAGGAGCAACAACAACAAAAGGAAACAAAAGACAACAAAAACTAGAAAACCTCCATCAATCAAAAATAGAAGGATGGATGTTCCAGCTTCGTTGAAGTCTTCTATTCATGGGCACATCGGGAACATGTTTAAAGGTCATAGCCTTATCTTTGATAGCCTTCTGAAGATGCATTTTCATCGTTGGAAGAAAGAGAGTCTGATTCCGAAAAAGCACATTGTTCCGCTCTTTCCAAATAATATAACACATTGCACCAAAACTAAACCGAGCCAGGATCTGATAAAAACTCTTCCCCATAAACCGCTTGGAAGCCCAGGCCAAATTATCCACCCAAAGCTTGTTTCGCCACACTAGGTTGAATCTTGCCACACTAGGTGACGGCTAGCAATTGGCTAATGCTAAAGTGAATAATCTTACAGGATCATTACCTCCCGGTACAAAAGAATCAACCCTGATAACATCTACCTAAACACCATTAACATCCTATTCAAATCTAATAATTGAGGGGCAAAAGTATGTGTTGTGTGTGGAAGCGTGGCAAACAATCGAACAATAAAATAAATAAAAGGGATAACTGCTGTAGAAGTCCTAAAACTTGTCACGAAAATGCATTTGAGTCCTAAAACTTGCAAAAAGTGCAATTAAGTCCTAAAATTTGTCAAAATATTTCAATCGAATCCTAAAACCGACGTCGTTAGCATTTTCCGTTAAAAATGCTGACGTGGCATTTTAAATGATTTTTTATTTTCCGCTTGGATTTTTTAATTATTTTTATTCATTTTTTAAAAAAAATTAGATTTATTCATTTTATCTTATTTTCACCAAAAAAAAAAAAAGAAAAAAGAAAAAAATTATTTTAAAAAAAAAAATCAGTGTCTCCTCTCCCCCGTCACCCATTGCTGGAGGGGTCGGTGACGATCACTAGCCCTGGGCGGGGGTGGCCGGCCTCGCCAGCTAGGGTGAGACCTCGCCGGCCCCAGGCGAGGGCCAACAACGGTCGCCGGCCCTGGGCAAGGCCTTGTCGGCCCTCGCCGACCCCAAGCGAGGGCCGACCAAGCTTTGCCCGGGGCCGGCGACGACTCGCCCGGCCTTGAGCGAGGGTACCCAAATCTGGGCCCGCCGGCCCTCACGGGGGCCGGCGGCCGTCGCCCGCCCCGGGCGAGTCGTCGCCGACCCCCTCCGGCGATGAGCAGCGGCGGCGGCGGGAGAGAGGAGCCGCTAATTTTTTTTTTTTTATCTTTTAACTTTTCTTTTTAGTTTTTGGTGAAAATAAAATAAAATGAATAAATTTAATTGTTTAGTTTTTAAATATATTTTTTAAATGAATAAAAAATAATTAAAAAATCCACTTGGAAAATTAAAAAAATAATTTAAAATGCCACGTCAACATTTTTAACGAAAAGGCTAACAACGTCGGTTTTAGGACTCAATTGAAACATTTTGACAAGTTTTAAAACTTATTTGCACTTTTTGTAAGTTTTAGGACTCAAATGCATTTTCGTGATAAGTTTTAAGATTTCTGCAACACTTATCCCTAGATAAAATGGATGAAATGAATCGAACATCAGATTTATGTTTATTCGATTAGTATAGCTTACGTTTATGGGCAAAGCAACATAAAATTTCACTATACATTAAGCAATACCATGGAAATTACAACTACACTCAATTAACTCAAATACTCTTAATGTTACCTAACCCCCACACACTGTCACATCCCGAATTCTATAGGGATGGGGATGACATGGCCAATGTAATATTTGAGTGAGTGGTGAGCCCTAAAAAAAAAGAAAATAGAATAAAAGGAAGAGTTGAAAAGTCAAATAAAGGAAAAGGAAAGTGAAGATATGAAAGGAAGAGAAGAGCAGAAGCACATGTTTGGGAAAAGAAGAAGAAAGAAAGGAAAGAAGAAGGAGAAGAAGAAGAAGAAGAAGAAGAAGAAGAAATGAAGGGGGAAGATGTGGAAAGGGTTTCATATATGCATACCAAGGGAACCTTGCCAAACCGACTTGACTGCATAACGCAACGTTTGGTAAGTGCTTGCATCGATCGTTCATCCAATCGGAGCAGTTTTGGATTTAGGGTTAAAATTTAAAACTTTAGGAAATTTGAATTGTGTATTTCGATTTTTGAGTTGTCGACCTATGGAATTACATGGGAAATGGAGTTTTATAATGTTGTGGAGTCATGGGGTTAGTCAAGAACTGCTTTAGAGCAATGGTTTTGTTAGGGCGAGATTTTAGGGTGTTGCGAGCAATATCCACGTTGTGTTTAGGTTTAAATAATCATCTCTAGTACGCAATTTGTTGACGTGTAGAAATTATTTTATTAGCGTTTAAATTTAGTTTAGCTAAGTTATAGTTAAAATAGCGTTTTACTTAGTTTTGATGATATTTCTCGCTTATATGATAAGAATGTGAATTCATTGATTTGAGTGAGTTTTGTTGTTTGGTTCGAGCATATTTTAATGAGTGGTGTTATATCTGTTGGAGATAAGCTAGGATCAATAGTCGATCGTGATCAATCAATCCAAGTTTATCTAGGATTATGATTGATTAATTATATCAATCCAAGATTGGATTTGATTCTTTATATCTCTTTTTATTATTTTCTTAGTTAAATCATTCACTACATTATAAATAGGTGATTGTACATTGTAAGGAGATATATCAATCATAGATAAAATATACATCATTTCCTCCATTTTTCCCTTTACTTCAAATTCTGTCATGGTATCAAAGTAGGTCACCAAGCTCGGAGCGACCATCGCCAATGATTGGGAACGCATACAGTGAAAAATCGGGTCCAAAAAACGGGTAGGGATTGCCCAGTGTGGATCCAAATCTTTGACTTGGATTTGTCCGACTCGATCCGTCATTCAGGTTGGCCTCGGGTGGCGAATCGTTCTACTCACTTCCATTGTGTTGGGCTCCAAAACTAGGGGACCTTTCCTTCTAGATGGGCCATATTGGTACGGTTAGGTCCATGCTTGTTCTAGCTTAGTCCCATAGGCCCTAGACAAGGTACTAGTGAACTGGTGGCCACTGAATTGGCCTAAAGATTTGGGTTGAAACGAGAACAAGAATGCTGCCAGCGGGATGTTGGGAATGGTCACCACCAAGATGCTGAACGGGATGATGTTGCTCTCCGATAGAGTCAATCTGTTCAGTCAAGGCTAGGGTTTGATTTTGTGGTGAGGCAAGTCCCTCTTCCATTGAGGAATCGATGCTTTTATCTTTGGCCATGCTATTAAAGCTATTCTTCTTGGCCTAGCTTCCACAAGAAGACAAATTGAACACTAAAAATGTGGAAAGGAAATACTATGACCCAAACATTGATGAGAAAGAATAAATTTTCATCGGTAACTGTATTACACAATGATTTTTATTTATGGGAATACATGATAAATCACAATTTTCTAGTAATCTGGTCTAAAAATATAATCCTTGTCATTGAAGGGGCTTGAAAGAAACATGTGTCAAAATTGAAGAAAATGACAAGAATTGTCCTCACAGGCTTTCGATACTAAGATAAGATCGAATTGAAACTAAGGGACATAAAGCACATTCTGAAGAGTAATGGATGGACTAAGTTTTACTGTCCCTACTTTTATGACGTATGCAATATTCACATTTGGAAGTTGCACATATATAGGGAAATGGCTTTTATGAGTATGAGAAAAGAAATTATTGTCATAGATAATGTGGTCACTAGCAATTGAATTAATTATCCATGCATCATGAGAAATAAAGCTGAGATAATATGAAGCAGTTTGTGATCCACATTGGTAAAAGGATATGGAAGCATAATTATATGCTTTAATAAAAAAATCAGACACAAGATATAGTACTTTTACCTGCTCATCGAAAACCTATCGAATGCAAATAGGTATATAAGATCAAACACAAGGCTAATGGATTTGTTGAACGGTATAAGGCCCGGTTAGTGGCCAAAGGCTTCACGAAACTGGGGTTTCCATTACCATTGGACATCCTCTCTAATTGCGAAAGATGTTACTGTTCATTCCTTCCTTTCTATTGCTGCTTTTTGGGATTCGAAGTTACACCAAATGGATGTTCATAATGCCTTTATTCATGGAGATCTTGATGAGGAAATATACATGGATCTTCCACCAAGATTATAGCGACAAGGGGAGTCTAGAGTATGTCATCTCTTGAAATCTCTATATGGCCTCAAACAAGCCTCTTGACAGTGGTATGCAAAGTTCACCACAGCCCTTACAATTATCGGTTTCAAACAATCCAAGCATGATTATGCTCTCTTCACATGAACAAAAGTTACGTCATCAATCGACCTAATAATCTATGTTGATGACATATTTATTATGGGAAACCATGAATTGGCCATCGAGAGTTTTAAAGAATGTCTACACTCTACTTTTCATAGTAAAGACTTGGGGGCTCTCTAATATTTCCTTGATATTGAGATTGCTAGCTCAAATTTAGAGATTTCTCTCAACCAACGAAAATATGTGTTAAAGATTATATCTGAAGCAGGGTTATTAGGATATAAGCAGGCTGTTGTTCCTATCAATTTGAATATTAAGTTAACCACGATTGATTACAACGCCGGATTATATTATGAGATTGATGACCTATTACTTAAAAATCCATCTAGCTATCAGAGGCTTGTAGGGAAACTCATATATCTTATCATGACTAAATCGAACATATGTTATGCAGTACATACACTCAATCAGTTCATGCATAAACTGAATGAGTCTCATATGAATACGGCCTTAAAGGTCGTAAAACATTTAAGAAATGTCCACGGTTTGGAATACTTCACTTTTGAGATTGTAATTTAAAAATGACAAATTATTATAAAATAGATTATTCCACATGTCCCATGAGTCAAAGGTAAATCACTAGTTTTTACACTGAGCTAGGAAAGTCCTTACTCTCACAGAAAACGAAAAAGTAGTCGATTGTATCATTATTATTTACTGAAACAAAATATCGAGCTATGGCCAAAACTGTTTGCGAGATAGTTTGGATATGAGGTTTGCTTTCAAACTTGGTTATACAAGTTAAAAGGCCAACAAATTTATTATATAATAATGATGTGGCACTAAAACTTGCAGCAAATCCCATATTTCATGAGAGAACGAAACATATTGAAGTAGAATACCATTACACTCGAAGTAAAATTCAAGAAGGGATTATCAAGACAAATGGAATTGGAACCATAGAACAACTGCCGATATCTTTACTAAGCCATTATCTCAAAGATAACATGCATATTTACTAAGCAAGCTAAGCATCTTGGATATATATAAGACATTAGCTTGAGAGAAATGTTGGAGATATGCAAGAATCAATAGTCGATCGCGATCAATCAATCCAAAATTTTCTAGAATTATGATCGATTAATTATATCAATCCAAGATTGAATTTGATTCCTTATCTCTTTTTATTATTTCCGTAGTTAAATCATCCACTTTATCATAAATAAGTGATTGTATATTGTAAAAAGATATGTCGATCATATACAAAATATACATCATTTCCTCCATTTTTCCCTTTACTTCAAATTTTGTCAGTATCTTCTTTGAGCTTGTAAAACTCATATTCCAAAAATACTATGGATTATATATATCATGGATTATGAAATGGTAGTGTTGTTGTATAAAAAGTCAGATCGAGCATTTATTACTTGTTAAAACTTTCGAATGGTTTGAGAATGATTTTAAGAAAAATATTGTGAAATGATATGTGCATCGCGTTACGAACGGGTTTATGCAATGAGTCTAATGATTTGAATTACCTTTTATGGAAGGCATTTTGAAATGTCAAGAATTTATGAAATGGATTTCAAAATATTATGAGAAATGTCTTGTGAAGTGTATTTTAATTGATAAATTGAGTTATCAAAAGTTTTATGATTGATTTATGAAATGCATTGCGGATTATAAGATTGATTATGGATTATATTTTTAAATATTGGAAGATAGGGGTTTGGTGCTCAATGTTGCTGTGAGCCTATTGAGGGGTTGATGAATATGTATATCAGACTTAGGATATCTTTCAAGGGCAAACAGCTGGTTTTATAAGTGAAGACCTTGTCAAGAGAGGAAACTTAGTCGCCCTATCACCGAGCATTATGTTGTGACCATGGTTAAGTATTAAGCAAAAGATTAATTGATGGATAGACTATCAACGTGTGATTTAATATGAGATGGATCTATAAACCCTTAACATGTTTATTGATAAGATTGATTAATAATGTAATATTTGAGTGAGTGGCGGGCCTAAAAAAATAAAATAAAATAAAAGGAATGGTTGAAAAGTCAAATAAAGAAAAAGGAAGATATAAAAGGAAGAAAAGGATAGAAGCACACATTCAAGAAAAGAAGAAGAAAGAAAAGAATGAAAAAAAAAAAAAAAAGGACAAAGAGGAAGGGAATTTTACATATGCACACCAAAGAGACCTCACCAAGCCAACTCAACTACATAACACAACACCCGATAAGTGCTCGTACCTATCATTCATCCAATCGGAGTAGTTTTTGGAACATGAAAATGTAACTAAATTGGTCCTAATTACTTTTCAAGACGGCGTAGAAGAAGGTTAATCGAGAATTGTTGTAGAGCAATGTTTTGTCAAAGCAAGATTTTAGGGTTTTATGTGTGAATTCTGCATTGCATTTAGGTTTGAATAATCGTTTCAATTAAGTGATTCGTTAACATGTGGGAGTGATTTTGTTAGCATTTAAGTTTAGTTTAGCCAAGCTGTAGTTGAGATAGCATTTTACTTGATTTTGATTCTATTTCTCGCTTTTATGATGGGAATGTAAATTCATTGATTCGAGTCAATTTTGTTGTTTGGTTTAGGGCATATCCAACTGAGTGGTGTTATATCTTCTTTGAGTTTATTTTGAAAATACTATGAATCATGTATATATTATGGATTACAAAATTGCACAAAAAGTCATATCAAGCATTTACTATTTGTTAGAATTTTTGAATGGTTTGAAAATAATTTTAAGAAAAATATTGAGAAATGATATGTGTATTGCGTTACGAATGGTTTATGCAATGAGTCTATATTGATTTGAGATATCTTTTATGCAAGGTGTTTTGAAATATTTAGAGTTTATGAAATAGATTTCGAAACATTATATTTTAATTGATAAAATGAATTACGAAAAGTTTTATGATAGGTTTATAAAATGCATTGCGAACTATGAGATTGATTATGGATTGAATTTCTGCATATTAATGAATGGAGATATTGAGCGGTTGGTGGATATGTATACCGGGTTTAGGATGTCCTTTTAAGTCGAGCCACTGACTTTATAGATTGAGACCTTGTCAGTGGGGGAATCTTAATCGTCTTGTTACCAGGCGTTGTGTCATGACAATAGTTAGGTATTGAGCAAAAGATTAATCGATGGATGGACCATCGACATGTGATTTAATGTGAGATAAATCAATAGAATAGACTATTGATGTGTGATATAATATTACATTACATTAGCTTATTTATTGACGAGATTGATTGATAATGTAATATTTAAGTGAGTGGTGGGCCCTAAAAAAATAATAATAAAAGGAATTGTTGAAAAATTAACTAAAGAAAAAGGAAAAGGAAGAGAAGGACAAAAGTGTATGTTTAGGAATAAAATAAAAAAGAAAAGAAAGAAGAATAAGAAGAAATGAAAGACGAAGAGGAAGAAGGTTTCACATGTGCACACCAAAGGGACCTCGCCAAATCGACTCGACACATAACATCTGGTAAGTGCTCACACCCGTTGCTCGTCTAATCAGAGTTATTTCTGAATTTAGGGCTAAAATTCGAAATTTTAGGAAATTTGAGCCACTTAGTCGGATTTTTTATTGTTGACCTATAGATTTATATGGGAAATGGAGGTTTATGGTCCCGTGGAGCCATGGGGTTAGTCAAAAATTGTTTTAAAGCAACGATTTTGTTAGAGCGAGATTTTAGTATTTTGCGGGCAAGTTCCATGTTGCGTTTAGATTTGAATAATCACTTTGAGTGAACGATTTGTTGATGCGTGGGAGTTATTTTATTAGCGTTTAAACTTAAATTAGCTGAGTGATAGTTGAGATAGTATTTTACTTGGTTTTGATATTATTTTTCACTTATATGATAGGAAAGCGAATTCATTAATTTGAGTCAGCTTTGTTGTTTGGTTTTGTGATATATCTAGATGAGTGATGTTATATCTTCTTTGAGTTTGTAAAACTAATATTTCGAAAATACTATGGTCTATATATATTATGGATTATGAAATGGCAATATTGTTACATAAAAAGGTCAGATTGAGTGTTTTCTATTTGTTAAAACTTTGGAATGGTCTGAAAATGATTTAACTAAAAATATTGTGAATAATATGTGTATTGCATTACAATCTGATTTATGCAATGAGTTTTTAATGATTTGAGATACTTTTTGTTAAAAAAGCGTCTCAAAATGTCGAAAGTTCATGAAATGGATTTTGAATTTTGAAATGTTATGAGAAATGTCTTATAAAATGTATTTTAATTGATAGGGTTAATATTCTGAAAGACCCCAAACCGGTATACATGTGACAAATTTGCCATAAACTAATTTTTTTCTCACCAAAAATCTCAAAATGATATATCTTTGATAAATTTACCCTAAACTTGTAACTTGTGACAAATTTACCATCTGTTAGTTTTCGTTAAACTTTACTATCAAATTGCTAAGTTTGATGATACGTGACAATTAACTAATGTACCAGTTTAGAATTTTACTCTTCGTATGTCATAATTCTATAATTTTTGTGATTTTTTGTGGTATTAATCCAATTTAATGGATGGTATATTTGTCACAAATATAATATTTTGGGGGTTTTGGTAGTCGAACAAATTAGTTTTTGGGTAAATTTTTCGTAAATATACTAGTTTTGGATTTTATTTTATTTTTGTCATTTGGGTACATTTGTCACATGTGTACTAGTTTCGGATTTTTCATAGTTAAAAAATTAGTTTTTGATATATTTGTCACACATGCATCAGTTTGGGATTTTTCACGATATTAACTATAATCGATAAATTGAGTTACAAAAAGTTTTACAATTAGTGTATGAAACATATTGCAGAGTACAAGATTGATTATAGATTAAATTTTTGGATATTGAATGATGGGGGTTTGGTGCTCAATATCGCCATGAGTCCATTGAGGGGCTGGTGGGCATGCATATCGAGTTTAGAATATTCTTCTTAGCCAAGCCACTAGCTTTGTTAGTAGAGACCTTACCAAGGGGTAAATCTTGCTTGCCTTGTCACCAAGCATTGTGTCGTAAATATGGTTAGATATTGAATGAAAGATTAGTTGATGGATAGACCATCGACAAATGTTTTGATATGAAATGGATCAATGGATAAACTATTGACGTGATTTTGATATACATTAATTAATGGATTTGATCATTGATCCTTGAATTGTGAAGATGATTTAAACAAGTATTTTCTGAATTGTAAAAAGTTTGTTGTAATGAAACAACTCATATATGATTTGATTTGTATATTATAGAGTTGGATTATGACCTTCTGGTATTACTTTATATACATACTTGTGTATAGTGGCTACTCAATTTGTTTAGAAGAGATACACTACTCACTTAGTTTGTGGTTGTTCACCCCTCGCTTTCCAAACCTTTTTAAGTTCTCAGTTAGTGGGCAATAACAAGAGCGATATTAATGGGGATTTTTAGGAGTTGGATTTGGTGGTTTGAGGCTACATACTTTGGGAAGGACGACTATGTCATCCTCCATTTTGATAGTTTTGGGATGTGACACATACCTAATAATTCGCACAAAATTTGGAAACTAATATGAGAGGCAATAATAGGTAAATTATCGCCTAATAATGAAATAAATGCAGCCATGCCGTTAGTTTATAAAGTGGATGGCATCACAACCACAAATTTTGAAGATGGAAAAGAAATATTTGCTAATTGTCCCAAAAATCATAAACCCATTATACGATGTCTAATTCAGCATTAAACTTTTCAATTTCTCCAATTGGGTCTTAAACTTTTTAACGATTTACCAATATTATACCATGACCACTAAGTCAAGCGATTTTCAACAAAATGATCACATTGGCAAATCTTCCAAAGGTTTAAGACTCAATTGAGAAAAGTGAAAAGTTTAGGATTAAATTGGTTGTCTTACAATATGTTTAGGGCTTTTTAGACAATCTTTCCCGCTTAGCAAATTTCATATTTTTATTATATAAAATAGCCACAAGATGAGAATGATTTTCTTGTTTTATTTTAAGAAAAACAAATCAAATTGATAATAGTCAACCAATAAGTAATATATTAAGGATTCTGTTGTAACTTTTAAAATAATGGATAATATTCTTCAATGAACTTCCAATTATTTTAGGATTATGCAATCAATCAACACATACCTTTGGAGAAAGATTCATTAGTTTCTCTACTTCTTTGATTGCAAGAAAGTAAGAGATATTTTATTGTGCCTTGCTGGCAATAATAGAAAGAACAGTGAACCTACCTCTAATTTTGTCTCTAAATTTGAGCTTGCCAAAGGAAACATTGAAGTAAAAAGAAAAGAAAATACATATGAGAGCTTTATTTATTTTGTGGAAAATAAATGATTTATATGATATTTTCTTAAAAATGATCACGTGTATCCTTGAAATAATTAATTAATATAAAATGTTTTCATTGTTGATAACAATTTATATCTAAATATATTCATGAATAATGAAAATATTTTTCATCAATTTCATTTTTGTAAGTAATACAAATGATTGTTATTGAGAAAATGTATTTCAAATCATTTTATTTTCTGCCAAACAAACAGAGAGAATTCTTCCTATTTCCTCAAAAAAGATTTGTGGTTAGCGTTGGACCTTTTGACCGTCCTTCTTCAACCAGCTGTTATGCTAGCCGCTCCCACTTGAATTTACGAAATAGATTAGAAATGTTACGTTGGCAATAGATCAAAGAGCATATCATGTATAGATATGATGACTATTCTACCAAGAACGTCTAAACTATTATCGTGACGTGATGAAATTGACCCCTAGATTGCATTTAGACAAAAAAGTACTTGGACCCCATCCATGTCTCTGTACATTGCCAAATCCAAAATGCTTAAACCAAAGTCAAGTCTTGCTAATCCATGATGATAAACCTCATCCACCCTCTACCTTAAACTATATATAGATTGACAAGGTGGGTTCCCTTCAACTACCCAAAAACCGAAAAAGAAAAGCTTTGTTCTTTTCTATACTCTCACCAACCCCTACGAAGTTACTCTATATACAGATTGACAAGCTTAGTTAGCTCGGCTTTCGCTCATTCAATGGCTTCCAGTTCAGATTTCACCATCCCCTCCAAGATCAAGGCTTGGGTCTATGCCGAACTTGGGAACCCCAACGATGTCCTCAAGCTAGTTTCGGATGTCAGGGTTCCTGAGATTAAGGAAGACCAGGTCCTTGTTAAGGTTGTTGCTGCTGCCCTAAATATCATTGATGCCAAGAGAGCTCGCGGCTTCTTAAAGGGCGACGACTCCCCACCGCCCGTAAGACATCATACTATGTAATATCTTTTTTCTTTTTGTCCATCGGCCGTGACTACAGATTTCTGCTGAATGAGAATCTTTTATGATCTTGAACTTTTCGATTTGCATACCATCAATTGCGATAGCATGACTTGTAAAAAGCGATTTTTGGCCAGCATAGGAACTTGATTATCAGAAGACTTTCTCGAGAATTATCATTACAAATTGGTTATTAGCTTCTAATTACTTTTTTGGAATGGTTTTTTTATGGCTTTCTTTCTTCTTCATGTCCATTAAGATTGTGCCGGGCTATGACGTGGCTGGTGTGGTGGTGAAAGTCGGGGATCAAGTGAAGAAGTTCAAAGTTGGGGACGAAGTGTATGGGGATATCAATGAGATATCTTTGGTCCGCCCGAAGCAACATGGCAGTTTGGCTGAGTACACTGCTGTGGAAGAGAGGCTGCTGGCTCTCAAGCCCAAGAACTTGAGCTTTGCTGAAGCGGCTTCACCTCCCTTGGTCATTGAAACCGCTTACGAAGGCCTCGAGAGGACTCACTTCTCGCCTGGCAAATCCATCCTGGTTTTGGGTGGTGCCGGTGGTATCGGTAGCCTTGTGATTCAGGTATATCATTGCAAATTGCTAAGCTCTGTCAATGCTTGGAGAAGAAAAATGAAAAGTTCATAACAGAAACAATGATGTCAATGGTTATTGGGTTGGGATCTGCTCAACTATTACTTCAATTTAGACCTTGAGATTACCACACGTTGGATGTAATCATATTACTGTTTCATCTATGTATATGTGGAAGTTTTGGTTCTTAGGATCCAGTATTGGTTGATATTTTTACATATAAATATATGATTCTCTCTGTCCCAAAACACAGCTCGCCAAGCAAGTCTTTGGTGCATCAAGAGTGGCAGCTACATCAAGCACCGGAAAGCTGGACTTGCTGAGGAGTTTGGGAGCAGATTTGGCCATTGATTACACCAAAGAGAACTTCGAAGACCTCCCAGAGAAATTCGACGTTGTGTATGATGCAGTCGGTATGTGGGATTCCCAATATTCACCATCTGTTTCCATTTACAAGTTTGGAGTTCGTAGAACTTCGAACTCTTGTCTAAATGATTCTGTGCTTAGGAAAATTCCTCCACACACAAATAACCACATGGGCATGCGTATATTTCTAAATGGAATTACAAATAATTTCTATGTCGTCTTCCAGCAGTAGCTCTTTTGCAGAGTTCAATGATACTAAAATGAAATGCATGCAGGTCAAAGCGAGAGGGCGATACACGGAGTGAAAGAAGGAGGAAGTGTGGTGACAGTAGGGGGCCCTGTAACTCCACCTGCTTTCAAGTTCCATGTGACATCCAAGGGCTCAATCCTGGAGAAACTGAATCCCTTCCTAGAGAGCCTGATCATAAAGCCAGTGCTTGATCCCAAAGGCACATTCCCATTTTCTCGGGTTCTCGAAGCGATCTCACATCTAGAGACTGGCCGACCAGCTGGAAAGATCGTCATCTACCCGATCCCATGAGATTAGAGAAAGAGAGAGAGAGAGAGAGAGAGAGATACTGTAGTGTTTCTCTCTGAATATTGGACTGGGGGCACATCCACCCGCATGTCCATAGTGTTCCTGGCGATATACTAAATAAGCTTGTTGAATGTTGGACTCGACAAGATGGAGAATGTTGTTTGTCATTATGCACATTAGCTAATTCGACTCGAGTACGAGTTGCTGTTCTATTAATGTCTTCACTGATATTGCGAAAATAAAGACAATGAAGCTTCCCCATGATTACACGGCGCCGATGTTTATAGCCTACTAATTACAACCACTTACGAGCGGCGCTATTCCAGATACAGTTACAACTACATTCCCAAGGTTTCAGGCCTCCAGATCACATGTCGACCTTATCCACAAACAGTTACAGATGTGATATTAACCGTTGCTTCATTTGACATCTACAGTCCATGCCTCTGTGTCCAACACTTGCCAATTTCACAGTAATTGGCCTTCCGTAAGCTTAATTGCAGAGTCATGAGACCTGTCGGTCATCCTTCGTTCAAAGATAACCATATTACGTAGTTGTCGATGATCATACCATATAGTTGTCAATGTCCACACCATATAGTTGTCGGTTCTCTCTATATCCTAATTCATCTTTCCCAACCAAACTCAATTAGTCGATCCAACTTCACAATTTATCGATGACGAAGAGTTGGCTTTTTATTTTTTGCGTATAAACACCCATATTGCATCATTAGGCGAATAAACTTCTTCATTCTCTGAACAAAAAGCGAAGGCAAAAGTAGTTCATCTGTTTGGATTGGATGCTGAAGTTGTCGATAAAATATAAACAACGCAATCCATATATAATTATAGTAATTATACATAGGAGCTTGTTAATTATGTTCAACATTGATATATTGATCAGCACAATGGGATTCCTAGCTTTCCCTCATTTAATGGGAATAATATCAAAAAAATCATAAACATATTATACTTACGTCACATAAATCTTAAACCTTTCATAAATACCAACATAGTCCATTTAGTCAGTTTTAGCTAGAAATCACTAACATGGATGGCAACCATCTTACATGGCACGATCGGCATTGATGCAGATAATTTTATAAATTTTAAATACCTTTTTCTGGATTTTTTATTCTTTTCTTTCTTTTCATTTTTTTTAATAATATGGGTTGGCGAGTTCCCCAGCCGACCATTGCTAGCCATAGGCGAGGGCATAGCCCTCGCCCAAATCTAGGTGAAGGCCAACACCCTTGCGAGCCACGAGTGAGGGCCTCTGCTCCCTCGCCAACATCTAGGTGATTACTTCATTTGTTTTGCGAAAAATAAATGATTTCAAAATTATTTTCCTAAAAATAATCGTTTTTATCTCTTGAAATAATTAGTTAATAAAAAATATTTTCATTATCGATAATAATTTATGTCTAAAATTTTTGCGAGAGATAAGAATATTTTTCATTCATTCATTTTTTCCGAGCGATACAAATAATCATTTTAAGAAGAAATTTAAATTATTATTTATTTTTTGCGAAACAAAAGAGGTCAAAGATGAGAAACAACAGGAATAAGGCCAGAGTACTTGAAGGAATCAAGTCAAAAAGAGAATTCAAGAATTCCTTTGTAATGGTGAACAGATGTGGAAGATTCGTCCTAAAGGCGGTATAAAGCCAGGATATTTGTGGGTCACCGCTCAGATCGTGATCTTGACCGTCTGCAACTGGAATATCCATCCATAATTTTCAGGTAAAATAGTGAAAAAGAAAAAATAGAATACAGAAAAAGAGTTGTTCCCTAGAAGGCTCCTAAACCTTTAGCTATCTCTTCTACATTTTCAGAGATGAAACTATTCATTTAAAACTAATATTATCACGGCTGAGTGCTGAGATACTGCCAGATATCCTCTCCACTGCTGAAAACAAGCAAGCTGAGCAACTCTCTTAAGTACTTGAACACAGGCCTACCCTAGGTAATTAAGCACTCGATTTACCTATCATTAATTTTCTGTTTTGCGTTATCACAAACATGTCATAGATGAAAGCTGGTGGGCACAGCCTTTACCGAAGAGAAGGCCAAGAGAGACCAAGTCCGAATGCGTCAATATATCCAATTGAATTCATTTTTATTCAAAAACTCAAGCCTATAAGTTATAAGCCAATTAGTTTAGATTAACTATTTTATGCCATATCAATTCTTTGATATAGGACTTTTTTTAATATAAATTACACGTGCATCTCAACAAAAGAAAAAAAAAGGACCAAATTATTAAGTTAATGAAGATTGATATGGTGGGGAATAATAGGCCAATAAAATGTTAACAAATTAACAAAATAAATTACTATATACTAAGGAAACAATTAATTAGGAAATAAACGCGATGGTCAATATCTGTGAAGTCCATGAATATTGTAATATGTATATATAATAACAAATTTGAGTTTAAGGAAAAGACTTAAAAATGCTGAGTTGGCAATGGTTGAAATTGCTTAGAATGGTTAGAAAACCTTAACAATTTTTTTATTTTCACTTAAGATTTCGATTACCAAAAATGTGCAGCTATTATCATAAACGATGAGATTCACCCGAACATTGCATGTAGACAAAATGAACTTGGATTATATACATGTCTCTGTACATTGACAAATCCAAAATGCTAGATTGATAAGGCGAGTTTACTTCAACTTATTAAAGAACGAAGAACCTCTATTCTCTTCTATTCGCCCATCAATCCACACACAATTACTTAGCTTGGCCTTTTGCTTATTCAATGGCTTCCTACTCAAATGTCACCATCCCCTCTAAGATCAAGGCTTGGCTCTACGCCGAACATGGAAATCCCGTCAATGTCTTGACGCTAGATCCAGATGTTAGGGTTCCTGAGATTAAGGAGGACCAGGTCCTTGTTAAGGTTGTTGCTGCTGCCCTAAATCCTGTTGATGCCAAGAGAGCTCTTGGCTTCTTTAGAGACGCCAACTCTTCGCCACTTGTAAGACATCATATTATGTGGAAAATATTTTTTTTTTATATAATTTCGTCCATAGTTGGTGACTACAAAAGCACGCTTAATGCGAATCTATTATGATCTTGAATTTCTCATTTTCTATTCCATCAATTGTGTTAGAGTCAATTGTGAAATGCGATTTTTGACAGATATATAAAGACTTAATTACCAGAAGACATTTTCGAGTATTATCACTCTTGAGTAGGTTCTTAGCTTTTGATTACTTTTCTTTATTGAAATGTTTTTTCGGCGTTCGTTTCTTTCTTCCGTGTTCATTAAGATTGTGCCGGGTTATGACGTGGCCGGTGTGGTGGTGAAAGTCGGGGATCAAGTGAAGAAGTTCAAAATTGGGGACGAAGTGTACGGAGCCGTCAATGAGAAATCCTTGGACCAGGACGAAGTGTACGGAGACATCAATGACAAATCTTTGGGCCGCCCAAAGCAACATGGCACTATGGCTGAGTACAATGCTGTGGAAGAGAGGCTGCTGGCTCTCAAGCCCAAGAACTTGAGCTTTGTCGAAGCTGCTTCACTTCCCGCAGCCATCGAAACCGCTTATGAAGGCTTGGAGAGGACTCGCTTCTCATCTGGCAAGTCCATCCTCGTTTTGGGTGGCGCCGGTGGTGTGGGGAGCCTCGTGATTCAGGTATCCGATTTCGAATTGCTTAGATCCATTGATGCGTGGAAAATAAAGAAGAAAAGCTCATAACAAATACAATGATGTCAACCGTTATCGGGGTGATATCTGCTCAAGCATTCGTTCAATTTAGACCTTGAGATTATGATGCGTATGATATAAGCATCTTATCGTTTCGATCTACGTGTATTAGAAAGCTTCAATTCGTAGGATTCAAACGTCGGGTGATGTATATGTCTGAATTTTTCTTTGTCCTATAACACAGCTAGCCAAGGAAGTCTTTGGTGCATCAAGAGTGGCGGCCACATCTAGCACCGGAAAGCTGGGCTTGCTGAAGAGTTTGGGAGCTGATTCGGCCATTGATTACACCAAAGAGAACTTCGAAGACCTTTCGGAGAAATTCGATGTTGTTTATGATGCAGTAGGTACGTGGGGATCGAAAGATTCACCAACCTTTTCCTTTTACAAGTTTGGAGTTCGTACAACTTCTTAGTCTTGTCTTGATAATGTTGTGCTTAGATATATTTCCAAATGGAATTACGACTGTTTATATACCATCTTCTAGCTAGTATTTTTATTAAAGTTTAAGGTGCAGTTAAATGAATACCCTTCTTGAAGATTTTAATGGTACCATATAAAATGTCTGCAGGTCAAATTGAGAGCGCGATAAGGGCAGTGAAGGAAGGAGGAAGTGTGGTGACAGTAGTGGGGAGTGTAAATCCACCTGCTTTCAAGTTCGTCTTGGCATCTAAGGGCTCAATCTTGGAGAAACTCAATCCCTTCATAGAAAGCCAGAAAATAAAGCCAGTGATTGATCCCAGAGGCACATTCTCGTTTTCTCGGGTTCTCGAAGCGTTCTCATATCTCGGGACCGGCCGAGTCACCGGAGAAATTGTCATCCACTCGATCCCATGAAAAGAGAGAGAGAGAGAGAGAGAGACATATTATTCCTAGAGATATCCTGAATGAGATTATTGTTCCACACGAGGATGGATGTTCTTTTCATTGTGTACAGTAATTAATTGGCATTAAGTATGTTAAAAACTCAAAAGTTATCGTCTTCTTGATGCGAATGCTAGATTTTGTTCCATTAATGTTTTCATTGATATTGCGAACATCATGAGAGAGAGAGAGAGAGAGAGAATCCATATTGTTCCTAGTGATGTATGGAATGAGTTTGTTGTTGACAAGAGGGAGGATATTCTTTGTTATTGTGTATAGTGATTAGTTGGCATAGAGTATGTAAAAAACTCAAAAGTTATCGTCCTCTTGATGCGAATACTAGATTTTGTTCCATTAATGTTTTCATTGATATTGCAACCATTATGTAAGAGGGATAGAGAATCCATATTGTTCCTCGGGGAAAAGTACCAAAAAGGTTATAGACATATTGCATTAGTACTAATTCAGTCCTAAACTTCTCAATTTGACCAATTTAGTCTTAAACTTTTTTCACATTAGTATTGATTTAGTCCATCCAGCCAATTTTGGCCGGTCGGTGGCCAGATATTAACGTGGCAATTTTTTAATATTTTTTTTCGAATTTTTTATTAAATTTTTATTTTCTTTTTCTTTTATTCCTTTTTTCTTTTTCTTTTTCCTTTTCTTTTCTCCCTTCTTCCTCCTTGGACTTAGGGTTGCAGCCCTCGCCAGGCCTTGCCCATGGCCCTGGGCAAAGCTGCCTTGCTTGCAACCTTGGGTGAGGTCAAGTGAGGGTCACGACCCTCGCCGGAGGCTCACCAACCAATGAAAGTCCAAGGAGGAAGAAAGGAAAAAAGAAAAGGAAAAAGAAAAAAAATTAAATCAAAAAATCAAAAAATTAAAATTAAAAAATTGTCACGTTAGCATCTAACCACCGGGCGCATCCACATCAAAACTAGCCACTAGCCAGCATCCACGTCAACGCTAGTCAGCCAAAATTGGCCGGATAGACTAAATTGATACCAATGTGAAAAGGTTTATTACTAAATTAGTCAAACTAAAAAATAAAAAAATGAATTGTTACTGATGCAATAGGTTTATGATTTTTTTGGTACTTTTCTTTTGTTTTTAGTGATATTTTGAATGAGCTTATTGTTTGACAAGAGGGAGGATATTCTTTGTCATTGTGTATAATGATTAATTGACATTAAGTATGTAAAAAAAATTCAAAAGTTATCATCCTCTTGATGTGAATATTGGATTTTGTTCCATTAATGTTTTCATTGATATGGTGACCGTTATGACAGATAGGATCTCTCTCTAGTGAGAGTATTATGATGATATGATGACATTTGGACCAAATTATAGCCATTTCTCTTACAGCAAAGCATGGTAATTTCATAGATGTTACATGTGCCCGAACCTCAGGCAAAAAGCATCCTGTCAACCCAAATTGAGGTTGTCTAAGTTTATTATGTTGGATGTATACCCTAAAGTCACCATGTAATAGTTACATGTTAAGGATTTAAGTTATGTCGTCAATCTTATTATTTAATTAATGGAAAAAACGTATTTATTCATTTGTCCAATTATTTATATATATGAATGATTCCATAAAATCAGTTGTAACTAGACCTATTCTTGAAACATTAAAAATATGCATGATGAGTTCAAAGTTAGACTTAATTCATAAACCGTTTCAATCAATGGACTATTGAATGGATATTTATGATCCTATTGAGACTGATGTATTCTTAGTTTCACCATTAAGTATTGGATGCTAAAGGTAATGATGAGTTACGAGTCATTGGGTATCATGATACTTGAATTAGAACATAGGTGCTTGTAGCATACAAGTTCACTAAACATGACACGCATAGAAAAATTAGTGACATAGAAGCTTTTGGCGTGGTAAATGTCTATTCTTTCCATACTCCGGTCTTGTGTAAATAATCCTTAGACCTAATGCATAATGTTGACTTGTATGTTGTACGGCTATGGTTCACAGGTGCAAATATTAGTGACTTATTGATCCATCTCTATACCTGATGGTCGTAGTTTGTTCATATATAAAGTTACACATGTGCATAATATAAAAATCTGTCTCATTGTTACATGTAAGGTACAGTAATTATGTCATGTGTGATTTAATTATGACATTGCATTGAAATCCCTGGCCGAGTTTGTAACTGAGAATGAATTGTTTATATTTTGTATAAAATGCAAGTCAATTAGATTTCTTTATATGATCGAATTGGTGACTTGACAAATATTTTATGGTATTCGTTCGATCGGGATATAGTAAGACAGAAGAATTGAATTACACTATAACCAAAGCTAACATGTTCATTATGTTTTTAAAGCATTCACATTGTCTAGGTAGCCATAACATATTACTAGATATCAATCATGACTTATAAGACTTAGAGATTGATCGAGACAATTAATTCTCTTAAGAGTATAAATATGTTAGTGCAAGTCTTACTACCAGCTTAGTGATAAATTTAGGAATGTCACACACCATAACTAATTCACTCAATCGGATGCAACCCACTCACAAGAGCTGCTCTCTCGCTCACCCAACTTTTGGAAGAAGTAATCAATAAATTCTTTGAGAGGTTAAAGACCAGCTTCTAGAAGAAGTAATCATTTAACTTCTTTGAAAAGTTAGAGACTTGCTTATGGAGGAAGTTAAACGTTGACTTCACCAAGACATTATATATAGAGCAGAGAGAGAGTGAGTGGATTAGAGAAAAGGAGAGAGGATTACATGGACCATGTGTACAAGATTGTCTCCACAAGATTGCTGGCACAATCATAGTGGTAATTACTTTCGAGTTCTTTTTCCATTCGAGATGCGTTGATGGTATGTCTGAACCAGAGGTCCAACATTTATAGGGCTCAAACTGAAGAACATCTTAATCAATTTTTTTAAAGCGGCTTCGAGAGGTAACTTGTACAATTCCTTTCAATAATTTGATTTTTGATTAAAACGCACAAACAACACCTTTGGAATATGTGTATAGTAGAATTTTATCTTTGCTTCCACTGCATTTATGTTTATATCACCCATACATGTTTCGTAAAACCCTAACATATTGATCAAAAGAAAATTTCAGGGATACCCTTACCATTGACCAGACTACTTTACTAGAAGTTGAATTCAGTATTTAGCTAATGTTCCTAGCTCATTGAGCTGCGTTTCATAAGTATCAAGTGAGTACATGTAAACAAAAACTACTACTAAAGATAACATATAAGTGACAAGTGAATTTGTAGAAAGATCGCATGTGATCTGCTAATTAGGCGAGCAAACTCGCAAAGTTACTAGACAATGAACATATGTGATGGATGGATTAGATTTCACAAAGTACCAAGAACCATTACATGTAAATGGAAACTACTCGTACATTCACATCCTTATTTCTGTTTATGATATATCAATGCGTATCGCTACGGATTTAAGCATGCAGAATTCCCCTTCTTTAGTGCGAAGTTATATTCCTTGACCAAATATATTGATCTAAGAGTCTAGACACCAGCAGTAGTAATCAGACCTCGAGATGTCCAGCAGTTCTTCAGGGCTCATCCTCTCGAGCTCACTTTGCCTATACAAGTCGAAATTGTTTGCCAGCGGATAGTCCTCTTTGATGTGGTTTTGAGCTCTCATTCTCATGTAAAGCCTCATCGTTGCAACACAGTCGTCATAAGGGTCTTGAATACCGATCTGAATGTCATACCTGTGCCCACCAAAGTTTCATCTGGTTGCTATGTTTGTAATATCGCAAAAACAGAAACTGAACAATAGATGGAAATTGAGTGCTTCATTACCCAAGATAGGCTTGTGTTAAGTATTTGAGAGAGTTGCTCAGCTTGCTTGTTTTCATCAGTGGAGGATATTGTGCAGTATCTCTGCACTCGGCCACGAAACGATTTGGGTTAATGAATAATTTCATCACTGAAAATGAAGAACAAAGAGCTAAACTTTTAGGAGATTTCTAGGGTTCTGTTTGTTTCACATAAAATGATTGATTTGGAAAAGATTTTCCTAAAATTCACTTTTGTCACTTACAAAATAAACTAATGGTAAAATATTTTTAATCTCAAAGAAAATGTTTCAACATAAATTGTTATCAGTATGAGTGATCAATTTTTAGAAAATATTTTTTAAATCATTCATTTTTCGTGAAACAAATTGAGCTTAGGGAGAACCCTTTTTCCTCGTTTTTCTTTTTCACAAGTTTACCTGATCATTGTTGCTGGGTAATCTAGTTGCAGACGGTCCAGATCGTGGTCTAAGCCGTGACCCACAAGAATCCTGGCTCTACTGCCTTTGGGACGAATCTTCCACATCGGTTCACCATTGCAGAGGAATTCTTGAATTCTTTTTTGGACTTGCTTCAGTGGCATTGCCTCCCTCAAGTACTCTGGCCTTATTCCGGTTGTTTCATACCTGAAAGGCACTTTTTCAGGGTCCTCTTCGATGCAAAGCAGATACAAGCATCAACCCGGTTTTGTGTGAACTCAAAACATCCAAACTGCAGGATTAGATGGATCCCACATGGACTATATCATATTGGAGAGTTTCGTTCTAAATGAAGCAGGGCTTACTTGAGCTGAGTTCATGCAAAAAATTTTATTATCTACAGTCTCAAGCTTTTGTTAAGTTTGGTTCGCGATCCAACCCTTTAATGCAGGAAAGTACCTTAATTAGAAGTTTCTCAAGAGCTTGCACAATTGAAAATGTACCTGTAGTTGGTGACAGGAATGGGAGGCTTAACATAGGTGTGGAAGATGATGTTTTCATACTCATCGATGATGCAAACCCTAGCACACAGGTCTAGGGACCCATCACTGCCACCTCCAACCATCTTGCAAGCCAGGGCGACCACTTGTGGCCCTCTGGTTCGACCGGTGTCGATGCTCAGTTTGTCATGGATCCCCAAGTTAGCCAAGCGAGCCAGAAGTCCCTAAAACACACAAGACCTTGAACAATCCTAAGAAAACATCTACAAATTTCCCCAGACTTGATGTAGAAAAGAATTTTTTTTTCTAGATGACAAGGTTTTTGGGTTGAAGGTTATTACAGCATTAACACCAGAGAATTGGCATCTTCCTTCATGCGCTCGACGAGAATTAGAGTTGTCAAGTATGGTCAGGCAGAATCTGCACCCCAGGATGCTGAATAAGTTCTTGCATTCTTGTTTTGGCAGTGGCCCTGAAAATTAGAGGAGTACAAAATCATCAGGTTAGTTCTACGCATAGAAGCTAGCAAATTTCATTAGCCGATATGGTTTTACTATATATTATCTAGGATGACGGATACAGATGCCAATAGAATTAAGGAAAGGATTGATTCGTGTTTTAGGAAATAAATTAAACAATATTATACCAATAAGATGCTCCCTGAGAGATTCGAAAGATCTGCAGTGCTTTTTGCAGATCCCACACATCGGCTCGTGGCCGGAGTGATGCGAAATTTTCATGTGCTCCACCAGGTGCTCCTTCCTATTGAACTGTCTGAAGCATGCTGCACATTTGTTCCTGCTCAAACCAGAAAATATAATCAGGGAATTATATAGACATGAAAGCACTGCCTTGTGTTTAAGCCTCACGCGAATATACATGCTGACAAACTGTCTTCAACTCTAGTGAATTCTTATACTTCATCTAAGTTAGACAATCAAATTCTTAGATATACGCATCATCTTTACAAAGTAAACTAGCCTATAGTGGCTCCATGCGGAGAGGTGCATGCATATATGTCCTCATCTAACTTGCGTGCACAAAAATGGGTTAAGCATGCGCGCATGAGAGAGATGGGGAACAGAAAACCTTAAAGTTTCCGTAGACTCGCTTCGATAGTCCATGTGGTTGCTCTCGACTAGTCGTATGGCCGTGAGGCAGGTAAGAGAGAGAGAGAGAGAGAGAGAGAGAGAGAGGTGCTACTTAATTGCAATGAAGAGGACCCTTGAGGAAGCAGAAGGGGGAGTGTAGAGGGTATTTATAGTAGGAGAACATGCTTCCAAGTTAGTCTTAAGAGAGGTGATTCCTCAAGGCCATCGAGATTTGTCTGAACTCTCTCTCTCTCTCTCTCTCTCTCTCTCTCTCTCTCTCTCTGTTGGTGGTGGGTCGGTTGAGGTGGTGATGCAAAAGATTTGGACTGGAAGGGCGAGGTGAATATTGATGTGAGCGTCTTGGACTGATATGAGAGAATAAGAAGAGCATTATCAAGGTACCCATTGAGCGTGTGGGAATCACGATGACAATTTGTACCGGTATCATACATTACGCAAAAGTGTGTAAAAAATATGATATCAGATTTGGATATCGAGAATGTTCGAGATCGCGAAATTGTTATTTTCTCATATCTGAAAATTTTACTTGGGTATGGATTTGTTCTGATGCAAGTACTTCTAACATGGCTCATTTTATTGTCAAGTCCTGAAGATTTCCAATCTCTGTCAAAGATGCCCATTGAAAAATCTTAGCCAATCGAGAGGAAACAAATACAGCCCCAGTGAGAAAATATCTTTGCCTTGCCACTTTTACCAAAGATTAGATAAATCAGACAGATTTTTCTTTCCAATACAAGGCATGAGATTTTGGCTTTTTGAATTGTGAGACAACAAAGTTGAGATCAACTTTAAGCGATGACAGCAGGCACAGCACAAATTCACCGTACCACATCTACTGACAAGACATAAGGGTCGGCTAATTCATGCAGGCAAAAACTTGAGATAAGATAACAGAAGTCTGCACATAGTCAACATACAGCGGATAAGGTTATCTCTTCTAAAGCCCTCACAGCGTACAGCAGCTTCTCGTTTATCTACCGCATTCTTTAGCAACTTCTAGTTTTAGATTCTTTGGTCACGTCACCAAAGACAAAACCTCATATAAACTCATCCAATGGCCATGTATTATAGAACTTACTGCAGTAGGAAAATATATAGTATGGTATATGATCTATTTAGTGAATTTACTACGGCTAGTTTCTCATGACTAATTTGTTTCGTAAAATCAGTTTAGACAATAACAACGTGAGGATGACGTGACATGTAAAAGTATTTTGACTTTTGAAACATGGGAATGTCAGCAAAGACTTCTTTTTGACTGAGGTGGGTCCCGCTGGATTCTCTTGCTTTGAAGATACCCGCAAAGGCAAAAAAGAAAGAAAGCTCAAATTTTAAGAATCAAATTTTTTTTATTTTTTGCCACAAGTTATTCTGGTCCACAACCACAACTCTGCAAGGCTCCGTAGCCATCGCGCCCACTAAGTTCTTCTTTCCTGGTCATTTTTTTTTTTTGTTACAAAATGGCAAACCTCCCCGAGGTAAACGGATACCCTTTTTCCTTTCCTTCGTTTACTTTCTCCCTTTTGCTTTTGCTGTAAAGGACAACTCCACCAACAGGTGTGGCATTGTAAAAGTTCCTTCTTTACAGCGCCAATGATCATAAGGGGTATGAGTGTTGGATATATGGCCAATAGTGGTTAGAAACCTTTCCATGATGAGTGCTGGATAGTGGATATATGGACCCTATTCACTCTTTTATTGAGTATTAGTACTCTTTTATATCTACCCTAGTCAGCAAAAAGTATGCGCCGGGCGAGATAATAACTGACCGAGCTCCTGTCACGGAGCTTTGCTTTTGGCGGAACGCATAGACTTCAAGCGATTTTTGTGCGGAGTGATGTACAAGATCGCAATCCTCTGTTCCGATCTGACAAAAGTTTTGCACATAGTTAGAAAGTTAGAGACTTGTTTTGCCAAGATGAAACTTGCATTTATAGTCCGAGAATGAATTCGTTGGTTTGGTAAATTTAAAGCTGTTCTACAAAACTGAAGAGAGACGGAGAGAGCATTGGGTTTAAAAAAATTACGAATCGATGTCCATGAATGTGAGGTCGTCCGGTGGGCTCAGCTGAGAGATATTTACTTCTGTAACATGCTGTAGTCTCTGATGACTCTGTAGTATAAGTGAGAGAGCTCTGAAAGTAGTTGACCGCGGTGATCTTATCACAATTGCCGACATCGGGCATATACTTTTAGCCCATGAATGTGAGGCTGCGGTCCATACCCTCTAACACTCTCCAAGGAGCAGCACTTCGTCTTCATGCAGATGAGAGAGAGAGAGAGAGAGAGAGATTCTCATAGACATTGCGCATTGTCTGGTTCTTTGCTTCGTACCCTTGAGGGTTCATTGAGATACGATGAGGCCACCATTTTTTGGTCCACCCCAAAAAGCAGACATGTTCGTTAAAACCACATGAGAAGTCAAAGGGAAAGATGGAGAGACCGAACCTTTGAAAGATAAAAGAAAGAGATGCGTTTTGGGGCTCTCTTTGAGAATATTCACGCATAAAAAGAAAAACTAATTATTTCACGTTGCTTTTTCCCTATGTTTTTTTTTCCTTTCTCCGAATTGACACATTGACATTGTTTAAACATATCCTCGGTGCATGATAAACCGAACTAAATGCGTCCCGATGAAAATAGGAAAGCCTTCTTTCCCTTGCTCGATCTTATCATTGTTGTTCCGATTGAAGAAAGTGGACATACTTACAGCAGATGGGAGAATAGACTCATTCCGTGGATAATTGGGTGGCCGAAGCAGATTGAAATATAGGAATTTTTTCAAACTCAGAGACCCCAATTACAGGGGTAATTTTTTTGACATGGAATTGATGTGATCCGGTCAAGCGGAACACTAAAATGAACTTCGACAGCTTCTTGGCAATACTATATTCAAATTTTGACTTTATCACTACAAGGCTCGCGATTGGGCTCCTAAGTTGTGAAGAAAAACATACATAGGTCCATCAATGGAATGAGAACAGGCGAATTCCTAAAACTACACGTCAAACAACAGTTGCCCAAAATACATGTTCAAACGAAAAAGAGGAGGCCCAGCAGACGAGCCCAACAAAAGTCGAACTGCAACATTTTCATCTTCTCGGTGCACCAGAGCACGACCAGCCATGATTTGCCTACCTACAGACAGGAATCGTGAAAATATCCACTCCCAAAATAGGGGGTCGAGAGACAGCTAATGAAAACAATATGAACCGACTCTTCATCACCTGTCCAGTGGAGCAGTTGACGATGATGCTTAACTAAATTCATTTTTGTCTTGACATGCGTCAACAACCGCATACGAATGTATTTCTCCCTTCCCTTCAACAAATCAGAATATTCACGTACAGAAGAACGAAATTCAGAAGTTGCGGCATCGCTTTCTTTGATTGGGATTCAACTTCAGATATGCAATTGCTTCCGCTGAATTTTCTTTGGGAAACAGCAACCAAATCCACGTTGAATAGCTCAGCTCACCAAAGAAATCTTTTTTAAAGATAGTATGACCTTCTGTTGAAGAATTAGTAATTGCCAATGTCCTTGCGGCAGTTCTTCTTGGCTGCTAAGTTATACCCTGTGATTGTATGTATGTGACCCTAGAAACGTCACGAAAGCATTTGGTTCTTGTCTTGGAGTTGTTCCTAGATGAGACAAATTACATGATTGATTCCTCCTCTACTTTGGCAGCAATATATAGCACTTAAAAGTAAATGGAAATGACCAACCAAATGATTGATTTGGTGGAGCCAGGCCTATCTATTATGAGATTATTGCCAGATATAATGCGGAAAAGGCTATGTGCAGACACTTCAAAGATATTAGTGATACCCATCACCAACTTTTGCCAAAAGTGGCGTTTTGATGATCGGTATTAAGTTATTATTTGCCAGATTACTGTTTTGAAAATCGCTTGATGATAAAGTAAGAATATATACTAACTGCATTTATCTCATTAACCATGTCTAATTGATAAATGAAAGATAAAAGACGTGGTCCAAATGGATACTCATCTCATTTCTTTAAGAATTCTTGGCATACTGTCGGGTTGATCTTGTTCGAGCCATCATGAACTTTCTTCATGAGCTGAAGCAGTCAAAGGCAGCGAACTCTACTGCTATTACAATGGCGCCTACAGTTCAAAAATGCCTCCAGAATAACTTATTACATGCCTTTTTTTTTGTTGTTGCAATGTTGTATATAAATGCATGACCGAGAGCCTTCCCAGTAGATCGAAGGTAGTGCATTTTCTGTACCTATTAATGGTGGAATAGAAGGCTAGCTTTCTGGTGGTAAGGGGCTACAACAAGGAGACCATTTCTCCTGAGTTCTACGGCATGGTCATTGAAGTTCTTTCTAGGTTGCTTAGTCAAGCTGCTAAGATAACTGCCTTTAAATCTTCATACCCATTCTTTATCTCGCGCCCTGAGTTCGAGCTGACTAACTTGCTGATGTACATTCAAGAGACCTCCGACAATCGGATATATACATAAGCTAACAAATTTTCCATATGCAGTGCATGCAAACACATTAAGATTAATATATTGAATATCACTTTCGGCTCTTGGGGGCTTCTTCGACAAAGAGAATATAGGATTGGTACTGGCCAGGCCAACCGAGACCAACTTTGATTCTCACAATTCAAGATTTTAGAAAACCATCATGTTTCCCAACCGGATTACGCGCCACGTGTCGCGACAAGATAGCTCAGCACCCCCTTTATGACCTACACGTTCTGTGGTTTTCTCTGATTATAAATTTGGATTTGGGACTTGATTAAGGGTCCCTTTTTGGTCAGCTAGTTTAGGGGTTAAGGAAGGTGCACCGTCGGTATATGCTGCGGTTGTGATGGTGCTCAGTGACCCACCATCCATCATCGACCAAACTCCCTACTTCATGTCATCACCAAGCATCAACGCCTTAATCATTCGACCTTTGTCCTCACCTTGTCCCACGAGCATCCTTAGATTCTCTCCCCCCAGGCTCTTCATTATTCCGTTGAAGACTTAAAAAAGATCGCCTCGAATCATGTCTTGACACCGTTCTTCAAGAGAGAGCACAAAAGGTGGAAATGATTCGTTTAGTCGTGCGGGGTTTTGGTTTATCCGACGTTAGGTGGTGTCCTGACAGAGCGCAACTTAGTTCGGTGGTCCGGGGGAGGATTGACTTTCCCTTTCTTTCGCCAGGGCAAATGAGTTTGACTTGTTTTCCAATCACTTGTCGATGGAGACTCCTAGAGAGTTTATTGTCCTGCAAATAGTCATATGAGCTATAAGTATCGTTTCAACCGCATATGTGTGGCTTCTTGAGACATAAGTCAACGTAGGACGATTTAGATACTCGTTGGAATATCCAGCTTACTCTTGCAACTCAATACATTACCCACCAATCACTGCACATGAATATGTTACTCATCAAATGACTTAAACAATTTATTCCATGCATTTACTGACCATGTATTTATAAATAGATTATCCATCGCGTTACAAGCAGTTTCAGGAGAGTCAAAATAGTACTTATCAAGGAAACTCTCGACTAACATAAAGTTTTCTTAATCAATAGGGTCACCAACCGAGTTCTTAAACCTTTTTCAAAGCACTTTCGCCATACGTATATCAAGGCACATATCCAAAGCAATAAAGTTGATAATGATACCGCTCCTTTGAGAATAATTGGGGCCCACTAGTCTACCCTTTTCTCTATCTTTTGCTCCCTTTTTTCAAAGGCATTTCACGGGCGTGTATTTGGGCCCACATACTGTGTCTACTTTTAGGCCTAAAAGAGATTTGACAGATCAATGTTAAGTGAAGTGACAATTTTAAGCAAATGTTTAAATAATAAATAGATCAAATTCAACATATGAGTCCGCTGTATCATTTTCTATACTGATTTTGCAAGCCAGATTATTATTATAAAGAAATAAGTTATCACCAATAATTTATTAAAATTAACTCGGATGTCATCCCTATGTAAAAATATCGTTGTCATTATAACTTCCATGATATTTGTCAATAAGTCACATCTATGTCATAAGCAACAATGCATTGTGTTGATCTTTCTTCTCTATTTAATCTTATTGTACTGTACTTTACTAACTATACTATAATACACTCTACTGTGCTGGACATTACAATATAGCTCAAAATGTATGACATTCACGATGAATTTCGTTGAAAAAAAAAAATGGATGTTCCTTTGATACTGTACCTGGTTCAGTTTTTGGGCAATTTACCAAGACAAGCAATGTTCCTTTGGCCATCTCAACCGATCACCCTCTTCTTTCCCAGCTTTCGGAAAAAGGTCAACTGTCAATTCTCTGAAGAGCCAGCCGTTAATTGCGCCAACCTTTTTATAATTCATAGCAAAGACAAGAATTAATTACTTGTTACCAGCTCCACAGAGACAGAGACAGACAGGGAGAGAGAGAGAAAGTGGGTAGGAGAGGAGTCCCCTTCCTTATGGCTTCGACCTCAGACATTCCAACGCGCTGCAACCCCACACCTACACATTGAATTACCTGTAATTGACATACCCCCACTATTATTCTGCTTCCCGTTTGCCCAATTCTGCCCTTACCGTTATGAGAAAGCCAGAGGGTTTCTTTCCTCGTCTTCTCATTGCTCTGCCTGTGAACTGAAGAGGCTATATATAAATATATCTAAGCAAGCAAAGATAGAACCATCAAGTATCGAAAGTCTCTCACCTCCGTCTCCACTTTCCACCTGTTCGCCTGGTACTGGAAGGTTCCTGAACTGGGTCTCTCCTCTTTGCTGGTCATACCACTTCCAAGGTGCGACTCCTCTGTCGCCTGCATTATCTGTTCCAGTTCGAAGATTGTCCGCTAGTCTAACACGTTGCGAATAGGATTATAAACGCATCCATGCAGCTGTGTCAATTGCTTCTGCTATGTTGTTCTGTTGTTCTTTTCGGTTTGATCGTGGTGTCCAACGTCCTATTGCAGTCTGTCTGCTGCCATTCTCATAATGTTTTAGGACATTGGGACAACATTGTCTCTTGATGCTTCTTCATATAGCATTGAACTACGCATCGGATGGGTGCTGTCGTTATAAGTAGGCTTTTTTTTGGGGGGGGTGCCCTCGTCTAGCTTAGAGGATATTATTATTGCCTATAATTTTTTCCTTCTGGATGGTCAAGTGCCATCGAGTGATTAGTCCCAGCATTTAGTTTGTTTGCAGTGAATGCATGATCATGTTATCATGTTGCTTTAGACATTTCGATGCATAAGAAAATGGATTTGACATTTTTCAGTAAAATGCCGGGACTAGTCATGTATGATTCAAGGCGAGATTACAGAATCGATGATTCTGGTGGAAATCAGTCATTTTACAAGGAGGACTCCACCCAACAATTTTCTCCGAGAAGTCCACTGAGTCCGCACACCCCTAGTCCTCATAGTGATTCTGATGATCTGGCCCTGGATGGTGTGGTGGACACCTCAATCGAGCAACTTTATTACAATGTATGTGAGATGCAGAGCTCCGATCAGTCCCCATCAGGGCCCAGTTTTCTGTCGTATGGAGAGGAGTCTCGGATTGATTCAGAGCTCTGCCATCTTGTTGGTGATTTCGGAGCACTAGAAATTATGAAAGAGGTTGTGATCGAGAAGAAAGAAGAGGGTGGCCAAACAATTTTAGTGGCGGCAACTCCACTCCATTCAACGGGAGTGAGTTCGCCATAAACCTGAAAGCAACCCCGAAGCAGAAACCAGTGAGAGGTGCCACGAAGAGAAATGCTTCCGAGGGGAAACCTCCAATTGGCAAGATAAGTCAGAAAAGTACTAGAAAACCAAATCCCACTTCGTCCGTGAAGAAGCAACAAAATCTTGCTGTAATTGCAGCAAGATCCCAACAAGGAGTTGGAGATTCTACTGATGCAGGACTAGATAACCCTGACCTTGGACCTTTCTTGCTGAAACAAGCAAAAGATATGATGTGTGCAGGAGAGAATCCACGGAGAGCCCTGGAAGTGGCCCTTCGAGCAATGAAGTCATATGAAAAATGTTCCAATGGCAAACCTAATCTAGATTTTGTTATGTGCTTGCATGTTTTGGCAGGAATATACTGCAACTTATGTCAGTTCAGTGAAGCGATTCCCATTCTTGAACGCTCGATTGAAATACCGGTTTTGGAGGAAGGCGAAACACATGCACTTGCAAAATTCGCTGGGTGTATGCAGTTGGGTGACACTTATGCGATGCTTGGACAGATCGAGAACTCAATCTTGTGTTACACTGCAGGTTTGGAGATACAGAAGCAAGTTCTAGGCGAAACGGACCCACGAGTGGGCGAGACATGTAGGTACCTGGCTGAGGCTCATGTTCAGGCATTGCAATTTGATGAGGCTGAGAAACTTTGCCAAATGGCTATTGACCTCCACAGGGAAAAAGGATCACCAGCTGCTTCTCTTGAGGAAGCAGCCGACCGGAAACTCATGGGGCTAATTTGCGATTCGAAAGGAGATTACGAATCTGCCCTTGAGCATTATGTCCTGGCAAGCATGGCTATGGCTTCCAAGGGCCAGGAAATAGATGTGGCTCTGATAGATTGTGGCATAGGAGATGCATATTTATCTTTGGCTCGGTATGATGAGGCGATATTTGCATATCAGAAGGCACTTACGGTGTTCAAGTCAAGCAAAGGGGAGAATCATCCATCAGTGGCTTCAGTTTTTGTCCGACTAGCTGACTTGTACAATAAGATAGGGAAGTTTAGGGACTCCAAATCTTATTGCGAGAATGCGCTGAAAATTTTCGGGAAACCCACTCCTGGGATACCCTTGGATGAGATAGCTAATGGGTTGATTGATGTGTCAGCCATCTATCAATCCATGAATGAATTGGAGCAGGCGCTGAAGTTACTCAAGAAGGCTTTGAGAATATATGGGAATGCCCCAGGAAAGCAGAGTACAGTTGCAGGAATAGAGGCCCAGATGGGTGTCATGTACTACATGATGGGGAAGTATTCTGATTCCTACAACACTCTGAAGACAGCCGTTTCAAAGTTCCGTGCCAGTGGTGAGAAAAAATCTCCTCTGTTTGGAATTTCTGTGAACCAACTTGGCCTTGCCTGTGTCCAGTGTTTTGCCATAAATGAGGCTGCAGAATTGTTCGAAGAAGCAAGGGATATTATGGAGAAGGAATATGGGCCTTATCACCCAGATACCTTAGGTGTCTACAGCAATTTAGCAGGCACATATGACGCAATGGGCAGGTATAGATTATTTACGTTTCCTATTGTTAATTGTTAGCAGAGTAAGGTCATTGTAGCTTAATTTCCATATTTTGCATCATGTCATTTTATTCTTTCTATTATGGTTGGTCTATGTTATTTTGAGTTCTTCCTTCTTTAGTTGATAATTATTTTATAAAGTGGAAGCTGGGATCTTGATACTTTGGCAGTACAGATTTAATAGGATTTCATTGCCAGAGCTGACAGTAACATCAAGCTTTAAAGCAGATAGTAACTAAATAGTACATGAGTGTAGCTTAACGATTCTGTTGATTCTTTCAATATAGAGTGTTTATTTTCTTCTCCATTGCATCCGGGTCCCGTTGATTTGATGAAGTTGGCCTTGGATGTGAACATATCTTCAAGTTGCTTTCTAACCTAAACTTTGCACCAGCCCTTTGTTCGATTTAGCTTTGAAGTAATTTCATTCACTTTCCTTTTGACACATGGAAGGTCGGATGACGCGATCCAAATTTTGGAGTATGTCGTTGGAATGAGGGAGGAGAAACTTGGAACAGCAAACCCTGATGTGGAAGATGAAAGGCAGAGGTTATCCGAGCTTCTGAAAGAAGCAGGCAAGGTCAGGAACAGGAAATCCAGGCGATTAGAAACCTTACTTGACACCGACACCGACACCGATGCTATACAAGATGACGGAATCAGAGTACTATAACAATCAAATGTACATGTATCACTGCGGTGTGATATATAGTTTACGGAGGAGTAGATGGATGGTTTGCTTTGTTAGCTCCCAGCTGGCGAAATTGGACAAATAACGGCAATAAACTGTTCCGGTTTTACTTGTGGATATTGGATTGTAGTGTGCTTGAAACATTTCATTCACGCACTTAATGTTTGGGGAGCTGAGTAAAGTTCTTGTCATTGGCTCATTCCTATTTGTATATGTGAAGTGTGGATTGGAAAGTGGTAATGCATCATTTTCTCTTCTTGGTACACCAAAGTGTTAGCAGCAACTTCAGCAAGTTTCTACCCTAAGAAACAACTGTCAAGTGGCTCTAGACTATATTGGCTGTTCCTGGCCTATGTTCCTAAAAATTACGATTTCATTCATAGCTAGATGCAGATAGAGTAGTAAAGAGGTTTCTGTGATATTCTTCCATGTAATTATTTTATGCCACCCCGAGCAGAGTAAATCTCTGTAACTGATGGATTATTTTAACCATCATTCTGCTTAGAGGGCAATTACCTCAGCTTTCAAACCTTAAAGCTGAGGAACATCATATCAAAACAGGTCTGTTTTTGGCAGCTTCAAAGGCGATAATATACTGGGATGCATGTGCATTGGCGGACGAAATATAATGGAGTTCCTTTAAAGGACTTGCAATCAGCAATGCTGATATGTAGTAATTGCCTTGACTAGTGCTAAAATCCAAAGCTTGAAGGGAAATCCTAGTATTCCGTTGCCCAAAAAATGGAATATGGTTCTGTGTTGGTACAATGTAAAGAGCATTGGTTGAGACAATAAGAATAACTACCAGAAGAAACATAGTGCCCCGCCTCTTCGGAGAGAGGTTTCCAAATAATTGCTACTAGAATTATGAAGACATCAGGTAATATGAAAACCTCAGTTGGCTTCAAAAACTCTCAGAAAGACTGTTTGTATTTAGTGACATGCTCGAGACATCCACCAATTTTTCCACATGTTGAGCGGCAGCATCAAGAAATAAGATAACATCACTCAATGTTGATTTCCCTTCACATAAGTCATAACAGAGATAGCATGTCTTTGCACGTTCATTCCCCGTCGGAGTGCTCTCAAATTTATTTGGAAAATCTGTTATGTGAGGAAAGAGGAGAACCGACCTTAGAGGTCACCAGCTAAGAACTTGTGGACAAGATGTAGGAACTGGTCACTCGGACTCCATATGCCTACCCCTCAATGCCCTATCACAGCAAATATGGCAGTCATTATACTTTTAGTGTACGATCCATGTCGTCTATCTCTCTGGCCTTACTAAAATACATGACCGCAACAAATCAAAGGCCATGCAGTGGATTTTGAACCGTTTCATAATCCATTACTCTTGGTGGAATACATTCATGAAATTTCAGAGAAGACAGACACAAATTATCATGCTGTTACCTTGCTGGAATATATATCTAAAACAGTTAAACTTCACTTAGAAGCATCTCGGAGGAATGACTACATTCCAACTCTAGTATGTAATATCCAAAAGTAAGATACTGTCGGGATGTACCATGTATGGTAGCTCTCAAGAAATTAACGCTAGTTCTCGACCCACTTGTGGTCATGGATTCTTTGAAGCATGACAAGACTTCCTAATTGAAACTGCAGGGTGAGAGAAAGAGCCACCGAGGATTCGGCTTGCGAGCCATTTGTTGGCCGCCTCTGAGTAGTGTATGCCATCCCAACTTATGTGCTTCGATGGATCCTCACATGGATTTCCATATACGGTTCCATTTACTATAGCTTTCTTGCCACAATCGATATGGTAGCCATAGTAACTGCCGCAACAAAAACTAGACGGATCAACGAAACCTGCACCACAGTGCCACAATCATTAAACTAATACCAGTACAGACTACACAAACATCCTATAATAGGCAAGAGAAAAGGAAATGCAACTACCTTGATCCTTCGCTTCACTAATCAAAGAATATTTGGCTGAATACACATCGACATATGTGAACACAGCTGCCGAAAGCTGTGCCCTTAGCTGTAGAATCCTGTCCTTAAGCTGCTTGTTGAAGTCTTTAGCCACCTCATTTTGGGGCCTTACACATCCATATCGATCCAGATTACCGGGTTTAGACTTGTCATATATGATATTGTATGGCAAGCACCCGATGGGCCCGGTGTTATGTACCCAGAACACTCTGGCCCCTTCCTCATAGAGTTGCTGAGACATAGAGCTGAGTGTCAGAATTTTAAAAACCCACAGTAATTATTGGGCGAGTCTGTTGCTTACATGCACTGCCCGAGAGAACTGGTTCAAAATATCAGGAATGGAAGCTATGACTTGCTCCCCTGTCGTATGTTGAAAGCCATACGCAAGATCATTCTGTCCTATGTCGAAGGTGTAAAGAGCCTTCGAGAAGTCTTGAGGCCTGGGCAATCTGTAACTAAATGTCGAGGCCTTTTCTGCTGTCCCAATTTGCCAATTTAAAGTCATTATCATCAATATTACAGAAACAAACATACGGCAGGTCTCGCATAAGCAAGACTATATGCAGAGAGGTCTGTGGAGGAAACTCACTGGACTGGTTGAGCCGATTATACAGTTCAGTGATGCGAGATTTGAACCTCACGAACTGCGATATTTGAATACCAAGATGGAACGGGCTGTAGCCACCAGGCCGAATGGACGAGCCACCAGCCGCAAAGTTTGCACCTTTTCTAAAATTTGTTTCGATCGAGTCTAGATATGCACTCAAATAGGGCAATTTAAGATCTTCAGCTGCACAAAAAAGTATTATCTGACAGAGTTTGAATGTAGAAGGTAAGAAATGCTTCTTGCTAGGAGTAATTCCAAATTATCAACTACAATCTCAGAAGGTGAAATTGCGGCCGATAAGGTGATCATTCTAAAGAAGCGGTAGATGAATGTAAGGCAGGGCCAATATGGCTGAGGCTTGTCGCGTTAGTATTTCAACAACAGGCTTCAGAAACCATCAACAGTTGCACTTGAGAGCAATTCAAAAGCCCACGGATTTCACACGAAAGACAATGCATAAGCCAAGCTTTTCGCACAGTAGAGGTGATCATTCGTTTCAAATCTTTGGATGGCGAAAACATCTACACCACCAAATTTCTCCAGGATAACATTCTTTCTGCTGTAAGTGACATGCTGAGAGTAAATTACACAGAAGCCATGGCCGAGACGAACCGAACGCCATCTTTCCACGCTACTACTCTGCTAAGCTCACTCCATCACACGACTGACGGAATTTTATACCTTTCTTGGCCTTTGGGCTAAAAGATCAAATGACTGACAAAACACTATCAATGACTGGATTGCCCAGAGTCTGGTCTGGCGAGACTAACAACTAAAGGACACAAGATATCCTGAATGTCCGCCGCAAAGAACATCAATTGCATCAAAAAAATAGATTACGAACAGCATTGACCGGTCTCTATTCACCATATTTGCTAGTAAACTACGTGTGAGCCGGCTCACCGATGAAATCAATGATGAGACGGCCATCGCAGAACCTCCCGGAAGGGTGTCCGAAGAAGGTCTCGCCATTGGGCGCGGCGACCTCGGACAGCGCCGCGGATCTCGCTCCGGTGTCCGAATTCGAGTCGCCGAAGTTGAAAATCGCCGAGAACTCGCATCCCGTCGGTCTGCCGCCGCCGCCGCCCCCGCCAGCGAGAGCTCCGAGCAGCTGGATCAGCACTAAGCAGAGGAAAGGTAGTCTGACTGAAGAACACATGTTTGGACGGCGAGTTCACGAGGAAGAGAAGCTTGACAAAGGCACTTGCTTTGATAGAGAGAGAGAGAGAGAGAGAGAGATACTGGGAGTGTGCTGACATGGAGGGAATGATTGGATGAAGATAGCATGGAGAGAAACGAAGACGACGATGATGATGTTTGACAGTTCGACAGTGTATCCGCACCAGACGGCCCACGCCGAGTGATGAAATCTTGGCAGCACGTTCGCAGCCCACGAGGCCGTCCCATGCAACGCAGTCCGATGGAGCCAAAACACAAAAAACAAATAAACAGAAACAAGGGGTCCCATGAAAATACCGTGCATGTTTGTATCAAATTAATTTCTTTCATGTCGCAAAATTCTTGAACTTTTGTTCAATGTCTCTTTTATATTACATGGAAACATGCGTGAAGTATCAATGGCTCTCGGAAATGACATTATCTTAGAAATCCAAGCTCGTCCAAAGACGATCTTGGAAAAAGTGGCGAGACTTCAGCCATCTCGAGGCGAGCATTATTGTCGGCAACGTATCTCTTCTTCGTAAGCTCTATTATGGAATATACTCTTTTTATTGAGCGAAGAACCTCCGAAGCCCCGCATGTGATGTTTGACTTGGTGGGCCCCACAGGAAAAAAAAAAAAAAGTTGAAAATTCAAATAGAATAGGGAAAAGAAGGGAGGCTCCGTTCTTAAAGGCCAAAGGAACACGCGAGGAAAGGAAAAGGAAAAGGAAAAGAGAGGAAAAACACAGGAGAAGAAACGAGGAGGAAAAAGGAAAGGGGTTTTGGGGCACCTACCAAATCGATACAACTCCGATTCGTAGTGCTCAATAAATGTTTGCGGCCCTCATTATTTCAATCGGAGTAATTTTCGGAGTTAGGTCATACATTTGAAGTTCTATGAAAATCGAATTTTGAAGTGTTGAGCTATGAAATTTCATGAAAATAATTATTTATGGCATCATAGAACTGTAGAGTTTCACGAATGAGTTCCGCATTACGTTTAGGTTTAAATAGTCACTTTGATTGAATGATCTGTTAACATGTAGAAGTTATTTCATTAGTGTTTAAGCGTAATTTAGTTATTTCTAATCACTATAGTATTATACTCGATTTTGATATCAATTTTCATTTAATTGTTAAGATTTCGAGATAGTCGACTCATTTAGCCACTCACTATTAGGTTTGGGTATTTCAGGTGAATGGTGTTGTCTCTTTTTTAAATTTGTAAACTCATGTCTTGAAATATATAGAGACTTGATTTATTATGAGTTATGAAAGAGCCTGTTTATTGCATTAAAATATATTTACCATGTTTTGGTATTTGCGAACTTTGTTTATGAAATAGGTTATAAAATGGCATGTGAAATGTATTTTGGTTTAAGAAACAAGTTTTGAAATGAATATACGAAAAGTATTTTTGGTAAATGAGCTGGGTTGCAAAAAGATTATGTTTTGGTTACTGATGTATAGTTTAACTTTGGAAATTGTGAAGAATGTTGTAAATTTGTCTTGTGCTCAATATAGGTGTAATCCCAATGAAAGGCTTGTGGGTATGCATACTAGCTATGATATCCTTATCGGGCAGCCATTGGTAATATAGTTATAGACCTTACCAAGGGGAAGCTTGATCGTCTTCTCTTAAGCGTTATACGTGACCAAAGTTGGATATTTGAGCAGGAGTTTGGAGAACGGATAAACGATTGAGAGAGATTAGTCGATAGAATGGACCATTGGCATGTATGTTAATGAGATTAATCAATTGACTTGACCATTGATATTTGTTATGATATTATTGATTTAACAAGTTTTTTTTTTTAATATGCATATAGTTATGTTAAAGCGATATAGTTCATTCTTATCTTGTATGTGTATCATCTACTAAAATTGAATTGAATGAGTTTCATATTGTTTTGTAAAGTGCATAGTGGGTGCTCAATAGAGGTGTGCAACGGGAACCGCCCGAACCGGGAACCGGCCGGTTTTGGGCAGTTCCACATCGCGGCGGTCCGGTTCCCAGTTCCTAATCTTGGAACCGATGGCCGGTTGGTCCGGTTCCCGGTTTCAAGGTGGGAATCGAGACCAAACCGGACCGGACCGAGACCAAATCAAATTTTTTTATATATAATTTATATACATAGAATTAATAAAATATATAAACATGATAACTTATTGCAACCAAAATTGCAATTTGAGATAGCAACTTTTTATGTGGCTAAGAGACCATTAAAACCCTTTTTGTTACCCTTTTATTTATAAAAAAAAAAAAAAAAAATCTCATTGTTAGTTTCATCTTCTACTCGATGCGGGACTAAGGCTCCAAGAGACTCACAAGGCACTTCAAGCCTCCAAGAGTCTCATATCGACTAAACATTTAAAGAGCAAAAGAAAGCTTGTCTATAAAATCTAAGCCAAGCACAACCTTTAGCCAAATTGTCCATGGCCTTCATGGTTAAAGTTAAGTGTGAAACACACAAAGTGTGAATCACACAAGTGAAGTTTGAATATTTTGCATGTGGAAACATGTGTGATTAGTTTTGTGAATCGCCCGAGAACCGGATTGGATTGATCGGTTCGGAGCGCGGTCACTCTTTAGTGCAAAAAGTAGAGCCGATTTGTAGAGCCGATTTTGTTGGACCAAACCAGACCGGACCGGAACCGATGGTCCGGTCCGGTTCTCAGTCCTAGGACCATGGTTCGCAATTTTGGGAACCGGTGCTCCCGGTCCAGTTCCCGGTTCCACCTTGGAACCAGACCGAACCGGGAACCAATCACCCCTACTCAATCTACTTAAAAGAGATGCACTGCTCACTAAGTTGTGGTTGCTCATTCCATTTATCTTTCGTGTTTTCCATATCCATCGGTTAGTAAAAGCATTATCGTGGGGACATTTGGAAGTTGGATTTTGATGATTTGAGGCTACATACTTCAAGTGGAAGGATGTCCGTGTCATCACCCGTATCCCTATACGATTTAAGGTATGACATCATAAATTCCCCGTCACCTTATCTGGATCGAGCACCTTCTTGATGACCGCAATTCCTCTCCATTCTTGCCATATTCAACATCATATTCAAATCTGCTCTAGTTGACAATCTCAGACCATGATTTTCATATCTGACTTCACCACAATCACGTCAGTTAAAATGCTAGTTATATTGAATTTTCACAGAGTCACATTAGAAGAGTAGTTTACCACGTGTATTTCCACATTAGCAATTTAATTGGAATAGCAAATTGGAAGCTATCAATGGATAAATCCGTCGGTAATATCAATTTGGAATTTTGTGTGACGGAGAAATTAATTTAGGGTAAGTATATCACAAGTATAATAGACCAGTGGCCAAAAAAATTATCAAAATGTAATCACATGTCATGTCAAGAGACTGGAGCTCAGGTTTTTATATTGATGAGATGTAGCATTAAAAGTCCTCAGCTGCACACAGCCATGGCGCCCCTAGGGAAGTCTCGAGGAACACGACCACCGTAGAAAGCAAATCAAATGATCAAACGGAGATTTTACTCGATCTCGAATGTAAAGTTCCCTTTTGAAGACAAAAGCTTTGCATCTGTTTAAGATAACTTCAGTTCGCACAGAGGGCAGAGTCATCCTTGTCAGTGATGCTAGAGAGGCAATCATGCCCTTGGAGAAGCAATCTTTCGTGAAACGATCCACGTACAAATTGCAAGAGAGATCTTCTCTGCAAGGGATTGAGAGGCCACCCATAGGATGATCCAATCCAAACTCCTCTTCAGCATGACAAAGCAAGTCTTGGAATGGAGGGTGATTCAGATAATAAAGTCGGCAATGCAAATCGCTTCTGTTTTTCTTCAACAATGACAGACAAGTGCCCTCTAGGAATATCTGCATTGTCTGTTGATGAAAGAACATGGCAAAGCATGTGTTCGCCCAAACCCCCTTCGGGAAGCAAATGGGAATGAGTCTTGGGATATATATCGGAGAAAGTTCAGTCCTTATATCATTTTTTCTCTAGGAATGAGACTGAGAGTATAAAAAAGGAAGCTTCAATGGCAAGGTGTGAAATTCTGTGTCAGTGGTAGAGCCGATGGTATATATAAATAAGTAGATGATATGGATTTTATTTACTAACAGGAATGAATGAGGAGGAGGAGGTATCAGCATGCAGAGCCGAGCTAGAGAGACATGGACTCACGAGAGATCACATGGTACTGTCTATGTGCCAAACAATCATCGAGACAATGAGAGCAAGTACTGGAAAAAACAGTACCCTGCGCCTCTTCCGAGAGAGGTTTCCAAAGAGGTCCTAGTAGAATGATGAAGACATCAGGTAATGTGAAAGCCTCAGTTGGTTTTGGAAACTCTCAGAAAGAAGTATTTGTATTCAGTGACATGCTGGAGAGCTCAACAGGCTCGACCTATTTTCATAATCCATTTTAACCTCAACAGACCAAATCAAAGGCCATGCAGTGGCTTTTGAACTGTTTCATAATCCATTTCTCTTGATTGCATACATTCATGACATTTCAGAGAAGATAAACCCAGTAACTGCGTTGTGACTTCGCAGAGTACATATCTAAGCATAGTTAAACTTCACACATAAGCATCTCTGAGAAGTAACTACATTCCAACACTAACATGTCATATCCATAAATAAAATACTGAACTCTTAAGAAACTAGCACTGGTTCTCGACCCACTTGTGGTCGTGGATTCTTTGAAGCATGACAAGACTTCCTAACTGAAACTGCAGGGTAAGAGAGAGAAAGGGCCACTGAGGTTTCAGCTTGCAACCCATTTGTTGGCCGCCTCTGTGTAATGAAAGCCATCCCAACTTATGCGCTTGGATGGATACTCACATGGATTGCCATATATGGTTCCATTTGTATAGCTTTCTTGCCACAAAATGGTAGCCATAGTAACTGCTATAGCAAAAACTAGACGGATCAACAAAACCTGCACCATAGTGTCAAACATCGGATTTGGAGCATGGGTTGCATTTCACTAAACTAATGCTGGGACAGCCTCAAAAACATCCGAACTTTATTTCTATTCAATAAGCAAGAGAAAAAAAAAAGTGCAATTACCTCGATCCTTTGGTTCACTAATCAAAGGATATTTGGCTGAGTACACATCAACATGTGACACAGCCTCCAAAAGCTGTTCTCTTAGCTGTAGAATCCTGTCCTTGAGCTGAAGTCTTAGCCACCTCATTTTGAGGCCTTACACATCCATTCTGATCCAGACTACTGGGTTTATGATGGTCATATGATAGTGTGCGGATCATATATGATAGTGTGTGGCACACACCCCCGATGGGGCCAGTGTTGTGTACCCAGAACACTCTGGCCACTTCCTCATACAGTTGCTGAGACATGAAGCCGAGTCAGTATTTTTAAAAATTGCAGTATCATTGAGCGAGTGTTGCTTACATGCACCACCAGAGAGAACTGGCTCAAAATATCAGGAATGGAGGCTATGACTTGTTCTACCGATGTATTTTGCTCCATCGTCGTATTCTCAGAAAAATACACAAGATCATTTTGTCCCATGTCAAAAGTGTAAAGAGCTGAGGTCTTTTCTGCTGTCCAAATTCGCCAATTCAAATTCATTATCGACAACCTTACATAACCAAATGACATTTGGTCTCGCATAAGCCAAATTACATGCAGAGAGGTCTACAAAGGAATCTCATTGGACTGGTTGAGTGGATTATAAAGGTCGCTGATGCAGGGTTTTAACCTCACAAATTGTGATATCTGAATGCCGATGGAATGGACTGTGGCAAGATGGAACAAACTGTAGGCACCAGGCTGAATGGATGATCCACTAGTCACAAAGTTTGCACCGCGTCTAAAATTTGTTTCAATAAAGTCTAGATATGCACCCATATATGACCAAGATCTTCAGCTGCACAAAATAGTATTAGCAGAAATACAGTTCTAATGTAGAAGGTAAGAAAGCCTTTTTTTTTTTTTTTTTTTTTGATCATGGAACCGCCTTGCGGCCGACAGTAGCTACGCGTAAACCACAGGGGGTGCTAGCGCAAGGACCCACCTCCCACGGCTTCCCACTTTAGTCGCACATTATGACGAGTTGGGGAATCGAACCCTAGCCTTGCGTGTGGCCAACGTGCAATTCCACCAACTCGACCACCACGGGGTGGGTAGAAGGTAAGAAAGCTTTCAAATAGGAGTAATCCAAATTATTGACTTCAAGCTCAAAAGGTCAAATTGTGGCTTTCGCTTGCACCCCTCTATGGCATACTAAAGAAGTGGTAGATGAATGTAAGATGGGGCCAATTTGGCTGAGGCTTATCACGTTAGTATTTCAACAACAGGCACCAGAAACCATCAACAGTTGCACTTAGGAGCAATTCAAAAGCGCATAGATTACACACAAAAGACAAAATATAGCTAAGCTTTTCGCACGATAAAGGTGATCATTCATTTCAAAAAGATATAAATGGTGAAAACATCTATGCCACCAATTCTCTCCAGGATGCTACTTTTTCTGTTGTGCAAGGCATGCTGAGAGTAAATTACACACAGAAGCCACGGCCGACATAAACTGAATGTGATCGTTCCACGTTACTACTCTGCTACACTCCCTCAATAACATGACTGATAGAATTTTTATACCTTACTTGGCCTTTTAGCTAAAAGATCAAATGACTGACAATATGCTATCCATCACTGGACTGCCAAGCTGGTCTCGTAAGACTAACAATTAAAAGAAAAGGAGGCAGGATCCTGAATGTCACACCATCGAATGTTAAATGCACCAAAAAACAGAGGATGAACAACACTAACCAATCTACATTCACCATTTTTGCTAGGAAATCACTAGTGAGCCAGCTCACCAATAAATTTGATAATGAGACGGCCACCACAGAACCTCCTGAAAGGATGTCTGAAGAAGGTCTCACTGTAGGGGGCAGTGATCTCATATAGCACGGTGGATTTCGCTCCGGTGTTTGAGTTCTACTTGCCAAAGTAGAAAATCGCCGGTAACTCGCATCCCGTTGGATCGCCAGTGGCAGTGAGAGCTCCAAGCAGCTGCATCAGCACCAAGCAGAGGGAAGGTAGTCTGACTGAAGAATACATATCGGAACGGCGAATCACAGAGCACAAAAGCAAAGGAAGAGAAGCTTAATAAAAGCATTGGCCTTTAATAGAGACTGGGAGTGCACTGACATGGAGGAAATGTTCGAAGATACAATGGAGAGAAAGAAGATGACAATCATGATGTCCGACTTTTCGACAGTGGCCCATTACCAAACGCAGTGAGGGAGGGTCATTGATTGCAGCGAGTTCAAGTTGGCGAGGGTCGTCGTGAATCACACGAAACTGTTGGATTCAGAATCCGTTTAGCAGAGGGAAAACGCAATAGTGCTATTAAGTTTCTCTGTCCGACACAACATATGGAACACGAAAATGCATTAAAATGCAATGATAAGTCAAACTAATAGTAGGTAGGGAATGAATTGAGTTTACCTATTTGTCATGTCAAGAGAATTTCAACCCTCATGAACTAAAGCAGTTTGGAGTTTCAGTGAACTACCCACCCTCACTCTTGATTTAGCCAATTCAAGAGTCAAATTTAGATATTTACAGTTTGATCTGCGCCTTCGTGCAAAATCTCTCTGCCTGACAAAGTTTGGGCAATATCGGAGAATATTATATCATCTTAACTCAAAGATTAGGGACGGACCCTGAACTCGGGCTCAAGCAGCCGCAATCTGATATAGCAATGCTGACGTGAATGGTTCGAAGCACGTAAAAGGAGAGTGCACAACGTCAATTGCATCAAAACAAGAAGCACACATGGAAAACTAACAGTTCAAAGAGAGAAAAACAGGTCCACAAAACTTTCAGGAAAGCACACACTTACATCTTCATGTATGTAGAACAGAGCATGGTTCCTCATGAAACTTTTCTTTGAGGACAATCTAATACGCCATTTTCAGTAGCAATCAAATCAATAATTTTGGCAGTATAAAAAACAACCAGATGACCTTTGCTGTGATTCATTTCTTCTGTGTGACCTTTAAATACAAATTCTAGCTTGAATAAATGACAGCCCCTAACCAATGATTATAGGGACTAAAAGTGTGAAAGAAAATAATAGCATCAAAGAAAATTAAATCTGCACCAGTTATTAAACCGGCTGCCTGTGCAGTTGCCGCGAGCTCCACGTGGTATTGATGGTCGAACACGGGAGAATAATTGTCGGGAGCCTCATACTTTCCTCCACATGAGGGAAATCGATTGTATAATGGAGGCCACGACTCTCATGCCTGGCCAGGGCGCTGCTCACCACCAGCTTCGCGCAACAAAAGAGATTCCTCATTTCACAGGCCTCAAGCGCAACCATAGTCGATTCCCATCCTCGCTGAAACAAGAACTTCTCCCATTGAGTCTCCAACTCATGGATCTTTTCCTCCGCACTCTCTAATCTCGTGGTGGACCTAACGATTCCTACATACCCCCACATGATAGATTGCAGGTCCTTCCTCACTTGCTTTGTAACGTTCAAAATGTCGTCCATGATGCTGCTCCGGAGGGAAGAGGGCATGACTGGCCGCGCCCACCGGCTCGATGGACCGACGTAAAAGCCGGACTGACTCATGTGATCTATCGAGGGCTGCACAGCTCTTCGAGCAAACACCAGTGCCTCAAGCAAAGAATTGCTGGCCAGTCTGTTCGCTCCATGCAGTCCAGTGCAAGCAACCTCACCAGCCACATAAAGACCTCTAACATTAGTCTCACCTTGGAGTCCAGCACGGACCCCACCACACATGTAATGAGCAGCGGGAACTACAGGGATTGGCTGGCTGGTTATGTCTAGACCATACTTGAGGCACTCAGCAGCTATGTTGGGAAAATGTGCTAGAATTTGCTCTCTGGGTTTGTGACTTATGTCGAGAAGCACATACTTCTCATTCCGTTTTTTAAGCTGATCGTCAATACTTCTCGCAACCACATCCCTCGGGGCAAGCTCTTCTCTCTCATCATATAAAGGCATGAACCTTTCCTTGGCCAGATTGTAAAGTATTCCACCATCACCTCTGACAGCTTCGGTGATGAGAAAAGCATTTTCCCGGCTCTTTTCTGGTTTAATGGGCAACCCTTCGTCTGCTAAGGCAGTAGGATGGAACTGTACAAACCTGTAAAAGTATATAAATACTGCCCTAAGCACAAGTACAGCATTGGTTCAAAAGCCAATGGAAAGCCAACCTATAAAAGCCAGAATAAGAGGCTTTTATCTTGTGCTTGTGGTTCTTAAGTTGAAGTATATATGAAAACATCAAAAATACAGTCAAAAGGGTGTAGTGCATAGCAACAAATTTGTGGCTAGACTTTCCTGACATTAAGGACACACCATACAAAATTCATAATTTACAAAGTCGGAGCCACCAAATACTATACATACAGTGGCAGGTCACAATTGAAGTCAAAAAGCCAAATGCTGCAGTTTTTTTTTCTATCAGAATCCCAGCAAGATACACTTTCAATTCCAAATATATGTTCTAGGAATTAAACTGGTGGCAAGCAACGGATTTTGGTTTTTGATCTTCAATCAGGTGGAAATTGCTACATTTATGATCAGTATGATATTCATAAAAATCCACAGCTGAAACACATATGACAAGAGACACTTGGGTACTCCATATATAGATAAACAGCAGCAGTTAGCAAGTATATACTCACTCCATATTAGAAATCACAGCCTCGGCCCGATGAGCCATGGCTATCCCATCTCCAGTAGCCACCTGTAAAATAAAGATAATTAAATAACTTAATCTCGCTCATCCCAAATCTGTATAAAAGATTGTATCGTGTTCAGTTGATAGATAATTTCTTTCTCCAGAAATTCAATAATGAGCTACCAACTGTACTCGTGAGAACATCTAAAAGAGAGAATGCATGCTCACCGCACTGTAGGTCAATTTTCAACAACTGAAATGATAGAACATATAAGGAAATCAATCAAACTGGGGAAGAGGTGAAGAATCCTATTTCTACTACTCTTCAACTACCAAGATATTGTGACCAAAAATAAATAAACTACCATGAAACAGAAAAATCCATGTAGTTATCTTTCACAAAGCAAGGTTTTCCCACACAAACTCTACATATACTATCAAAAGACTTCCAAGCAGAACAAAGCTTAGAAGCAGATTAGTGCACACTTTTAGTGCGCTCCTATACTTGCATTCGCAACCGTTCAATTCTAGCTTAACAAACTATAGCCAGGTTGTGAAAGAAACAAGATTTTCTGAATAATTGTCAGAAAGTTTTATTGGACACATCTTCATGAGTCAACTTGAGATACATTTGCAATAAGTAGCATCTCAGATCCCCAAAAAAAAAAAAAAAAAAAAAACCCAAATTCAAAGTCTTTTGTTTGGGTTCCATGTTCACTTTTCAGAATTGATGTAGGCATGATAGCTGGCACCAAATCCACGTCTTGATGAGATCAAGAACATTAAAAGAGAGAGAGAAGAGGCACAAAAATCGTGGATGCATGAATATCATAACTAATATGGATAATTAGATAGAGTGAAGCTTGGCAAAAAACATATACCGGAGGATTTGTGGTTGTCGGATATATATGTCCAGCCCCACCTGATGCAAGCAAAGTCACCTTTGAAATGAACCTCACTACCTGAAAGATTAGAAAAGGAATTCTTCAAATTATAATGTGAAACCTTCCAGTAATTCTGCACAGATAGCGACAGTTCACTTCATCACAACCTCCAGAGTTTCAGTGTTCAAAGTGTCAACGCCGTGACAAACTGTCTCAGAACCATCCTGCAATGGCAAAACTTTTATGCATTAGCGGTGGTATTACTAGGGTACTGCTTCAAAATTCCTCCTGTTATGAGCATTTAAAGCCTGCCCGTGTCTCCGTAAATTGGTAACTCAAAGTGAAATGATATGCCAAAAAGCACAACCATACAGTCCAAGAAAGAAACCATCCAGGAAAAAGGAAAAGGTGAAGCAAACCTGAGAGGTGAGTAAATCTATTGCAAAATGATGTTGGAACATAGAAATGTTGGGATCATTTACAACCGCTTCAAGCAAAGCCCGCTCAATCTCTTTCCCAGTCATATCAGCAGCATGAACAATTCTGTGATGCGAGTGGCCCCCCTCCCTTGCTAGATGCAGGTTCCCATCCTCCCCGTGATCAAATGATGCTCCCATGGCAATCAATTCTCGAATTCTGTCAGGTCCTTCTGTACAAACAACCTGAGAGGAGAAAGAAAAATGTCAGGATTCCTCAGTCATTTTGCCTGTCAATGGCTCTTCATTCCCAGGCTATGGATATGTCATGAATTCAACATAGATGATCTTCAAGAGTGTACAAAACCTGATATTTGCCTCAGTTAATGAGCATAAGTGTCTCAATTGCCATATGACATACCAGTGCCACAATGTTTAAAAGAGAAAAGGTTGCAGTACTTAATTGCATAGCTTGTACTGTAAGAGCAGCTCCAAAACAGACCACATAAAGAAATGCAGAGGAAGACCATTGAAACTTATCTCTATAAACTCTCAAATCCAAGAAATTCGAATTCATAAAGAAACAAGAGGATGGCCAGTCATCTATCCTGGTACTTACCCTAACAGTCTCCTCATCACATAGATAAGCACCTGCAACAATCGTGTCCCTCATGTGGCTCTCTACAGAATCTGAAGGACAGAGCACAGCACTAACACCGCCCTGAGCATAATTTGTGTTGCTCTCATGAGGCTCAGCCTTCGTAATCACGGCAACAGATCCATGTTTTGCCACTTCAAGAGCATACCGCAGTCCAGCCACCCCACTTCCAATGACCACAAAATCAAAAAATTTTGTAGAACCATCTTCTAAGCACGAATTAACAGCTGTTCCACTCGGCTTCCAGCTTGCATAGAATGGGTAACGAGAGAAGTTATATCTCTGGGTCTTTAAGGATTTTGATACCCCATGTGACCTGCAAATTGAAGAAGACATACCATTCAGTTGAGAAATACAATTTATTAAACTCAAAGGTGGAATACTCCAATGCTGTAAGTAATTATGCATCAAAATGGTTCCCGCAATTCAATGATGAGATGCAATGTGCGAAGAAAATCTGTTCATTCAATATCTCTCTTTTCCGGTTTCTTTCTGCCACACATTGATGCTGCTGCAAACAGATGAGCCAACCAAACACCACTCTATGGTTTATAGTTACAGAAGTATTGACACTGTCCTAACCAATTTGAGCATTCTTCTAGTCCACTGGAGTATTTCCAAATAGAAAATGAACTAACAGTCAAAATGTACTCCGAAATTAGAACATGCGCCTATCCAGCTGTAGCCAATTACCATGAAAGATCTTTCTGCATGCATCTTTTAAATGCTGTGACTGAAACCCAAGAATTTCGACGAAGATTTTGCCCCTTGTAGATCGTCACACTGTAGTGCAAAGTGCCACTTCCAGCTGGAAGAACAGTTGTCATTGCAGGTCTGCAACATACAAATGAACGGAATCTAAGTAAGACACAATTATAGATTCGGAAAAGAGCCCCCAAATCATAAACAAATAGAAAATCATGTTCTTTTCACTCAAGGACATCCATCGTCAGATTTGAGGTGCCACCGCAGAAAGAAATGGCATAATTGAAGAAGAGTACAATTAAGTTTACAGAATTTGCATATATGAAATCATCCCCCACCCCAGCCCTGCAAACAAAACCGAAAGAATGATACCAAGGGGAAATTTTGAAACAAATCATCTTCACCATGTTGTTTCTCCTGGAGAAAAAGATGGTTCTTTTTCAATTGACTCGTTACCTCACAAGACAAAAGAACCCCATAAACTAAATTAGCAATTTTGTAAACGAACATGATCGACTTACCCATGAAAGAGAACAAAAATGAAGAGACAAAGGTACAATGAGCAACCGAAAACGCACACACCGCAAAAACAAAAACAAGAAGAAAAACAAACGGGCTTACAGCAGAAAGCTCGTATAAAGCAGAAAAATCCATAAATCCATCAACCAAGCAACCACTCAGCAGAGACAAAGATTCAAAACAAGAACGAACATTCCCAGATTCCAAAACCTCGAGAAGAAGAAGGAAAAGAAGAAGAAGGAACTACTCACCAAAGGGTTTCTTCTTCTCCTCCTTCTTTTCTCGGCTTTCGACGCAGAGAAAAACTCCACCAAGAACGTGACCAAGACCAACGACTACCAAAGTCCAAGACTATCACGGTTCGCTCTTTCGCTTTCTTTACGCGAAGAGATCAAAGGGAGGGAAAAGAGAGATCGCGAGAGGATTCGGAGGGAGGAGAGAAACGAAGGGTGGTGAAGGGCGAAGGGGAATCCTAGACTACCGAGACGCCACACCCTCTCTCCTTTTTAGAACGGAACCGGGGGCATGGCAACCCGCTCGCCCGTTCTTGAAGTTCGCGCCATGTGCGCCGCCATTTTTTTTATTCTTTTCTTGTCCTCTTTCTGTTTAACTGTTCCCAAGTCGTTCGTCCCTGGTGGCGAGGTTGTCCCCGTGTGGCGCTGATCGGAACGAACGAGGAATCAAGAACGGGAAGGATCGCACGTAAATTCAATGGAAATCGTGCGAGTTCTTTAAAAAAAAAAAAAAAATTAATCTTTGCTCGAGCTAAAGAGCTAAAGAAAGATCGACTCAAGTAGGACCGAGACGGATCTTCCTTCCTTTTTCATGGAATACCTAAAGATTGGTAGGAATGAACACCGGTCCTACGCCTATACGAGAACCAGATTGGCTTGTCGGCATGCCCCCTTTTTTTATATTTTATTTTTTTCTCTTCTAGAACTAAAGTTGCATCAAGGGTGGAGGAAATATGCATTGTGAAATTTTCTGCTTAGATCCAAAGCCAAATTCCAAAATCACAATCATAACTCAAAAAAAAATTAAATCTTTATTATTTTTTTCACAAAACAGGATAAAGAAATCATGCTAAGTTTTCAATTAAAATAGGAAATCCATTTATACTTAGCAAAAAGATGAGCCTTGAATTATCACATTACAATATAAGAAATATTATATGCAAAAAGAAATAGTATACTCTAATTTAGAAAGAATTATAGCTCAAAGATACCATTGGTTTTCCAGGTAGATAGAGCCAGTTCCAGATTCGACAAACCAGGAATCTACCCTGTCTCATTTGCTTCTTGATTCCACGATTCCGAAACCAATCATCTTCTATTATTTATTTTAAGGCTTTTGTAGTAAGTCCCTCGAAAATTGGGAAATACAAATTTCAACGACAGAATTTTCGCGTTAGAATATTTGGAAGGCTAAAGCTCTAAATTTCAGGGCCACATGCTCCACCTAAAAAGTGCATATAGAGAGGGGGTGGCCCTAAAGCAAAGGTCAAAAGGGTCTTGCTGATTTATGGGCCAAGAACGTGGTCCATTCCCTCAGCTATGTTTATAAGCCACAGGACCATGATCTTCGCCAAGCGATTCTCACCACCCAGTTGGAAAAAAAAGGCGTGGAAAATCGAGACCAAAAAGGCAATTGGAATTGAACGTGGTAGGTGGGTCATGAACTTTCCGGGAAAGGCCAGCGTTCCCTTCTTTTTTCTTCTTTTTTTTCCCGACATTATTATTTGTTTTTTTTTGGAGAAAGACATTATTATTTGTTGAAATGACTAAAAACGCAAAGGACAGGACAGGGGGAACCAGGATGGTGGTCCTGACATCACGTCGCTTAGCGGAGAAAGAGGAGAGACTGAGCTGAGGAGAAGTTGGATTTGGTTTCTGTCTAGTCATTGGCCATTGCTAAGAATAATGGCCCGATCAGAAATTGGAAAGGCAGCTAAACAGATACCCCTTTTTCTTTTTCCCTTTTTGGGAAAACAGACGCTGCCGGCTAGAATTTTTTTTTGGTGTTTATCCAATGGAAATTCACCTAATTCGACTCCCCACATCACCAAAATTGAAAATTATTTCGTATTCAGATTATCATGAGGGATCGACATTGACCCACGTCTCATTGATTCATGAAGTTGGTGCAAGCGTTTATTTCTTCTATTTAATTCGAATTCTTTAATTGAAAATATATGAATCGCACGCGTTAATATTGACTCTTCGTGAACTCGAAATAAGAAAAGATAGGACTGGAAAGTCCTGTCATTTGAGTTGATGGTGCACGCGTCAAGATTGACCTTCGTGAACTCAAAGTAAGGAAAGATAGGGTTGAAAATTTTCGTCATATGAATTGGTGGGGCACGAGAAAACAATACACCATGTGATTGTGGGCCTACTTCCCTAACGAAATGAAACACTACTGCAATTGAGTGACTTGTCGTATCTTTCTTCGAAAATGAAAGGAAAGTTACAAGAAGAAGAGAAAATAATGGATTTCTTTTCTAGGATAGCAAGTCAAAGACTGGATTTCTTTTATAGGATAGCAAGTCAACTTGGCGTTGCAAAAGAGAATTCGGAGGGGGGGGGGCGGCCAGGGAAGGGGGAGAACAGTAATGTCAAAGTAAACTGTCCAATGCTTTTGGAGGGAAGGAAGCAGCGGTGGAGTTTCCGGTGCATTTCTATTGGACAGATAAAAGCAAAGTTTCCATAGTTGACTTATGTCTTTTTTTTTAGCTATCTGTTCTGTCAGCTTGTGCGGAGCTTGCATGGTACAACACAAACAGAACCATCGGAGGAGAGTTTAGGCTACCTTAATCAACCCGAAACTAAGTATTAGAAGGGGACAAAAAAGAGTACATAATTATAAAAAGAAAGAGCATGTATCTACCCACTTCCTCGCTTTCAACACATAACTCTTCATCACCCAATTGCACAACTCAATGCCAAGTCTTTCTTCATGCCTCTCAAATTTCATTCTAAACAATGTCATGCCCAAAAAATGTATGGTCGTTATTGATGATGTAATGACCCAACTTGACGAGGACAGAAAGTGATCGTCAGAGCAAAGTTGACAAGGATGGAAAGTGATTGTCGGGGCCAAAGAGCTCGAATAAGAAGTAACCCCCTATAAGCTTTTAGGATAGAAAAATGAGTAGAAATGAATCGAACTATACATCGAACTAGACAAGAGTGTTCTTGAAATATATATGTGAAATTAGAATTAACTAACAAGAAATGCTTTTGACATATAGCACCATAACTCCAATTTCAAGCATGCTCAATTAAGAACATTACCAGGATAAGTAACCCTTGGGAAAGAGTGCCCACTTGCTTGGCATGGCACAAACCAAAGCGAAAAATAACTTAAGTGAGTTAATCCATAAATTGTTTCAAATTGTTCAATTGGTTGCCCAGACTTTTTTTCGTGCAAGTGGCTCCCTAAAGTGAATGTTCTTTTGTTTGAATTAGCCCTTCCATCTAAATCATGGACGGCAATGCTAACATTGCTTTGAAGACATCATTAACACTGCAAAGGTGTCCTACATGGTATTCATGATGTGATGACCCAGCTTGACAAGAATGGAGATTGATAGTCGGGGCTAACTTGACGAAGATAGAGAGTGATCGTCGGGGCCAAATGACTCGAATAAGAAATAGCTCCCCATACATGGTATTCTATTTCTATTTGAAGAACCAATTCGTACAAAGATACATATATTTTAAGAACCTAATTGCACCAAAAAAGAAATTGGATGCCTAATTAAACAATTTGAAAAAGTTCAAAGACATGTAGAAGTGCTTTTATCTCTATTTTCCAAAGGGGGAGAAATAAATTCCTGCGGACCATAGGCTTGTCGCAAGGCCCAACTCAAGTTTGATAATCGAAAAGCTCGAGTCCAATAAGCAAATAGGCCCATCTTCTTCCAAGAATGCCCAAACCATTTTTCTTTTTCTTTTTTTTTTTCCGTCTTTTTGCAATATAGCATCTTTCTTTACGGCATTTCCAGGCCCGATCACAAAATGACATCATTATCCTAAGACGTATGTATATACTCTTAAACAATGCACCAAAAAGGATGTGACCCATTTGATTGATAGAAATTTTATGTTTAGTTGTGAAATTTCCAAATTCAGTCACGACTTAATTGTCTAGACAAATAATATAAATAAATGAAAATGAAAATGGACAATCAAAGCATAATGAATATTCATAATCGAAAAAGAAAAAAAAAGTGTCCCATGAATATGAAATGGACTCGGTGGAGATTATATATGTGCATCTTGATTGAGATGTATTTAATCAAGATCACATATGATATCTTGATTTCGATGCGGTAATTTACTATATTTTTTTGTGCTTGAACTATAATAAACTTGTTTGATTTTGGGTTTCCTACTATGAATCACTTATTGAGAGATGTGGCTTCAAATAAAATTTAGTTAAAAAAATTGAATCATTTTTTACTTAGTAAGCCTAACAACTTCTGTGAAAGATGCTAATACAACAATTCATTTTTGGAAAAGGGGAATCACATTGATCCCTATTTAAAAAATTTAGGTATTACATTTCAGTTAAAAGAAGATGAACTCTAAATTTGAATATCGAGCAAAAATTCATGATGTACTCGCCACGCAACATATCCGGGTGGGGAAAAAACAAGGGGGATTTTTCTTTCGATTCGAGAGGAAGCCACCTCACCCCCGACCCGACCCGACCCGACCCGACCCGGAAGAGGTCTTCGACTGGAACTGCCACGTCACTGGCGTCTGTTGCCGCTGATGTAGAGCGCCCCCCCTTCTTCGAAACCGTTCTTCTTCAACCTGGAAAAAGCAAGAGAGATATGCGCGCGCATCGAATCTCTCTCTCCCAACAAAATTCCTCCTCCGTCTCCGTCTTCTTCTCCTTCCGTCTCCCTCTTCTTCTCCTTCTTCGCACTTCCTCTGCTCTCCATTTCTCGACCGGAAGAAACACCTAACGCCGACCATCGCGGCGAGCTCGGGTAGCGCGCGCCGGAGAGAGTGAGAGAGAGAGAGAGAGAGAGAGAGAGAGAGAGAGAGAGAGAGAGATGGGGAACTGGTTCTTCAAGGAGCAGCCGCCGCCGCCGCCGGTGGTGCTCGTGCCGCCGCTCTTCGACTTCCCTCCTCTCGCCGCCCGCACCAGGTCTCTGCTCCACGCCGATCGTTTCCTTCCGCTCGCGCCTCGGTCTTGGAAGTCCGTGTTTCCGCTGCGACTTCCTTGATTTCTTTTTTCTATTTTCGGTTGGCGCATTGGCGAGTTTCGTGAGACTCGCTCCGTCTTGGTGATTGCTTTAGTGTTTCTATGGAGCTATGGATGCAAATCGGAAGTCGGTGCTCGTTTTGCACATTGATCAGTGTGATGTCTATGTTTTCGTTAGTTTAGCTGAAGTGTCTTTCACTGGGGAGCTCTGATTGCGACCGCTGATTGGTATTTTTGTCCGAATCGATGTGAAGTTGTACAGCGAGCTGCGTGCAGTTTTTCCCGTATATGTTTGAGTTTATTTCTAATAGCTTGTGAAGGCCTGCATTTCAGCTGCTCTGGTCCTCAACAATTTTGTTTATCCTCTTTTCACACGGCTAGGAATATAGAAGAGCAACGTCTATAAATTTGATTACGTTTTCGATTTAGATGTTGTCGGGCCAGATTGTTTTGTATTTGGCCTACTTTATGCAGTGGGTTTTTCCAGCTTTTGAGATAATTCACTGCTCTTTTATATATGAAATTGCTGTCTGCTAGTGTGGCTTGTTTTACTTCAATTTGAGGACACATTCAGCGATTTGTGAAAATGAAGAATGTTTTGGGTATTGCAGAATGTTGGAGTCCTCGTACAATTTGTTATTCGGGAAGCTTGTGCTTAAATGTTTATTTGAGGACTATTTTGAGGATGCAAGGCATTTCAGCACAAGAGTTATGTTAAAGCCAATCGATGATCCTCATGTGGATTTGGTGGCAACTGTATCCTTGGTTATTCTTGCTATTGGCTGGATATTACCCAAATAATGTGCAAGATTCCATGGACTTTCTTGCTGCTTCGGTCTCTTTTTCCTTGACTTTTATAGGTTTCTGGTCCATTAGATCATAAGCCAGACGAGCAAATTGTAGGAAATGCAATATTTCGATGGCAGAGGTGATTATTTTTCTTCTGTCAATATGCTTCATTGTTATGAGATATGTTCTAAAGTTACTCATGGTACTTACTCTATCTTCTTTTTATGGTCTCTGTAAGAGCAGTGATGTGGATGATCCTCATACCTTCATGGATCTTTTCGTATCAAACTCTGATCCGTAAGAAACATTATTTGAAGATAATATTTACTATCACTAGTTCTTTGCATTTACGTTCCATGATTACAATATGAGGCTTAGTTTTGCTGTGCTTGCTGCACCGAAGGATCTTGCAGGTGAGATCATGTGCTTACCATCCTAGATTTGGGTTTGGAGCTTTCGGCATTTTCCCTTTGCTATCGGCAAAGAGGTAAATTCCTACACAAGTCATCTCACTTAATTATTGAGGCCTCGCTTGCTATACAGATTTATTTTGGTCTATTTTGCTTAACAGTATTTGAATTATTGACACTGCCTTCTACTCTAGCAGAGAATCATCAGAAGATTATGGTGTCATGGGCTTGAGATATGGCTCAGGAAATTTGTCCTTGGGCGCCACTTTGATGCCATTCTCTAGTAAGTCACTTCAATTTGCAATAACATATATTTTTCTAAGCATATGACTGGAGTCCACATCTATAGCTTTAATTTATGCAGTCATTTTTTGTTACATCTAATTAGTAGTCACTGGTTAACTATTTCTTTCTTGTGTCATGGCAAGGCAGTAGAACAACATTTGATTCTATCATTGTTAAGTAACCAAACATCTTAGTCCTATCCTTGGTTGTATCTTCCCGATAGGTTGAAAAAGAAAGATCAGGGTGAAGTCTGGGGAAAGTTCATCATCGAGAAAATTTGATTATTGGACAACCAAGATGAGATAAAATGCTAGTTCCTTGAAAGAATTACCTGTCACTTTTTTTTTGTCCTCCATGTTAACTAACTCCCTTCTTCTTCATCAGAGAAGGGAAATTGTAAGGTTTGAAGTTGTTAATAGTGTCAACTTGCCTTTTGAGATGGGTCATTGTAGCTTGTCTTATTACTTCTGTGTAGCTCACTATGAAATTAGGGTTCTTACGCTTTGGTATCTGATGCAGTGAAGGATGAGTTGCCAAGGACTGCATGGCTGGTGAGCAAATTGGGAAGACTAACTGCTGGACTGCAGTACGAGCCACTATGTAAGGCCAGTTTGAGTCAAATTATTACATGAAGAACGTTTGACCTAGGAAGAAGATATTATAAATCAGGCAGATACCTACATGTAACTGCATGTATCCTTCTGAGAAGATTGGCATACCTTATACCATGGAAAAGTATGCTCAGGCCAGCAATATCATGCAGTTGAAACTGGTCATCTGAATTTATTAGATCCATTGTCCTCCAGTCCTATATCTTATTCTTCTGGAGCATTTAATAAAACTTTCTTTCTGAAAACATTATCTAGTGGGTGTGAAGGCAATAGAGCATGTGTGTTGTGTAATTGCAGCTGAACATATGGGAGATATGCATGAGTGTAGTTTGGTACATCAGACACATGGCAGATTTTGATGGTCAGTCTTAACAACCTTTTGAAGCATGCATGTACATAATATATATGCGATGTCGATGAGACTGAGAAATATCTCTGAAAGTTTAAGATGCTAGGATGTCTTTTTGCCCCTTTTTTTTTTCAATTGCTACTTGTACCAGATGGGAAAGAAGACAAGGCAAAATATAAGAACTTGCAGAACTGGAGTTGTGCAATTGGCTATGGAGGAGGATCTGGCAGTCCCTTGAGCCCTTCGTTCAATTTTAATCTTGAACTTGCAAAGAGTTCCCAGGTATCTCTATGCTCGAGTTTATCTAGCCCTATGGAGTGGTTAAGAACTCTGAGGTAGTCTTCACCTTTTTCCAAGGTTTCAATAGGTTAGTTAGAATGTGGACTTTTAGATAAATGTTAGAGGTTGTTTGGAAGCAGTCATTAAAAGTGTACAATCTTGTTCAAACTTAATGCAGTTCTTTATTCAGAGTTTTAATGCAGTTCTTTATTCAATGTTGCCCTTCACAATGTTCAATATGAATCTTTTTTTCCTTTATACGATGCTCGACGTAAATTCATTGAATATAGTTTGCTATGATCATCTCACTTTTCTTGGACTGCAGTTCATTGCCTCATTTTACCAACATGTGGTGGTCCAAAGAAGGGTATGCTACTTTTTCCATTCCAGACTTTTGAATCGTCTTGTTTTCATCCTTATGTGTAGGCAATTTTGTCTTCATCGAGTTTACTTTTAGCTATTTATGCTGTTTTTATTGTACTTGTTGCGTTCATACATATGGAATTTTTAATTAGATACTAATGGTACTATACTTTAGCTGCCTCAGTTATATTTTACAAAGATAAGATTTCTACTAGTTCAAGATAAAAACAATGCTAAGGACAGAAACCGCTGTATCATGTTAAATTCCACAATTAATTTAAGAACCCCATACTGTGTCTGACTGCAATTGAGGCTATGTTTGACCATGTTTGAAAAAGAAGAAGGGGAAGGAGGAGGAGTAAAGAAATTTCATGTATTTGGCAGCTACAGACGTGGAAAATCTGGTTGAACAGTGAGCATTGTGCTGTTTTGGTTCCTTTTCGGCAGATACCGGTGACTAGCTTGCTTTTCTGCAGTGTTAGAATCTCATGTCATTGTTGTGTTTAGTAAACTTGTAAGTGATAAGGTACTTAAGATCATGACACATCATCTTCCTGGTTGCAATTGTTACTTTCCTGATATGTTTCCTGCTGTGTACATTATGACACTTATTATCGCATGGCATTGTTTATTGAGCTCTGAAGTGCTTCATCCAAACAGGTGAAGAACCCCCTTGAGGAAAATGAAGTCGTCGGAATCACAAATTATATCGACTTTGGTTTTGAATTACAAACAAGGTACTTTAAATGCTAGAGTCTGTTATTTTGTTGCAGCAGAATATCTTAATAGATTTACTCCTTACAATAGGGTCGACAAAACCCAAACGTCAAAAAACTATTCAGAGTCCACATTTCAAGTTGCTGCGTCATGGCAGGCCAACAAGAACTTCCTGTTGAAGGTAAGAGATCTTCAAAAAAATTAGTGCTCGTTGGTATGCACTGTAGCATTTACTAGTTAATATCTTTTTTCCAGGGTAAGATTGGTCCTCTAAGTTCATCAATAGCATTAGCATTCAAGTCATGGTGGAAACCTTCCTTTACTTTCAGCATTTCAGGTATCTTTTGGGTACAGAGTTTTATACGTTTGGTTCAAACCAGCTTTGTTCTTTAGTACGGATAGGAACTATAAACTACTATATAATTAAAAATATTTGAAAATCTCAAGAAAGAGCGAGAGAGAAAGATTCAAAAGCTACATTTTCACTCATAGCTTAATAAGAGAATACCTAAGATGCCTCTTATTATTGAGCATGAGAGATGCCCCAAATCTATTAACTTTAATCAGACCTTACCCCACTGATTAATGCTATTAAATATACTTCAACAGGATGGAGTACAACTTGTGAATTCTTTGTTCACCAGATTTGTTCTTTTAGCTACCCCCTTCCATACTGGTCCTGTAGATCTTGATTTGGTATAGGTCTCGAGCAACAAGGTTCAGGCCAGTGATCGGTAGAAGCAAATTTATTCCATTCAAGAATGGCTTTAATGTCAAGACTCCTTGAAAATAATATGTTGGAAATAGGATTTTCAATATTGATGATGGAGTCTTGCCTTCTGAAAGATCTTAAAGAAATTGTTGAAGTTGGATAGCTACTCGTGACTTGTATTCAATTGGACATGAAACGACCTCTACTTCTCAATTATTGCATTATACGTCATTATAGTGTTGTGACTGGATCTTCCGATCATCCTGCAGCTACTCGAGATCGTTTGACTGGATTGAACTCCTGTGGGTTTGGCATCCGTGTTGAGCATCTAAGAGAAGCCAGGTTTGAATTATACTCGTGGACATGTTTGTTGCCTTTGTACGAGACTGCTTTTCAAAATTACGACAACTTTGCTTGAGAATTCATAGGATGCCTGCAACTTCCCTTGAAGTTCTTCTCATCAAATGAGTGCAACATGGTACATTTTGGTATTAATGATGAAAACCAACCCTGATTGTTCTTTTCAATTCCCAAACTTGCAGCTACCAGAGAGCCGATCCAAATTTCGTGATGCTGACACCAAACAAGGAGCACCTAGCAGAGGGCATGGCGTGGAAGACTGGGAAAAGGCCGATGCTGCAGGCCGATGTCAACGCCGGAAACTTTTCTGGCTTACCAAAGGAGTTGAGACCCTTCGAGAAGATATTATAGTTCATGCTTTTCGTTTCTCTTCCCTGATCTAAGCCACCTCTTTCTTCGCTGTTCATGATTAGATCGAGGGATTCTCTCGACGCTATAGTGGCAAAATGTTCCAGACGTTTCACGACTCGATAAACCATCTTTTCATCCGATGCTGTTACATTCGCACGCACTCGGTCAGATAAAACTTTCTAGTGTAGTGGATGAGACAAAAGAAGGTGCAAAAAGACGAAGACGAAAAAAGGCCGTGGGCAACTACGTAATCCAAGGGGCCACATTCTTGTGGCTGAGACGCGATTTTGGAGAAGAGGGGGGATCCTTCGGAACGCACACCGGAGCCAATGGCGGAACTCTCTAGGACGCTCCAAACGAGTTCCCTCGGTCGCCGTGGTGCTCTTCCGACAATCGACGCAGCCGCGGTCCTCGACACGAGACAATAAAATAGAGGAGGAAAAAGCAATTTGATTGGCCAAAGAAATTCTCATTGGTCGAACGAGCAATTTTTTTTTTTTTTTTTTGGCTCTTTTTTGAATGGTCGGGGGATATTCTGGACGTAGCTCCACCACAAGCTAAAAAAACAGGACGTTAACCCGGGAGTCAAATCCTCTCCCGGCGGGTGCTCCGACGAAGTTGTAAACCCGAACAATGGCGGCGGCAACTGCTCTCCATTCGTGCTCTGCACCTCACTCTCCAATTCCTCCTCCGCCTTTCCTCTCTCTCGCTCCCACCTCTCCAGGCCCGCCAAATCCGTCCTCTCCCTCCACCGGACCCCCGCCGCCGTCGTCTCCATCCTCGGCCCCGCTCCTCCTCGATCGCGGGACTCCGGTTCCGGCCGGACCGCCCTCCTCCTCCTGGCGAGGGCCAGGGACCGCCCCCTCTCCTCGGCCCTCGACTCCGTCCTCCTCGTCTGCACCTCGATCGCCCTCTCCGTCTCCCTCCTCGTCGCCGACGTCGACCCCGCCTCCGCCTTCGTCGTCACCCCCCAGCGGAAGCTCCAGACCGACGAGCTCGCCACCGTCCGCCTCTTCCAGGAGAACACCCCATCCGTCGTCTACATCACCAACCTCGCCGTCAAGTACGGGCTCCTTTTACCCTCTCTCTGTCGATTGCGTTTTCCATCTTAAGAAATCCTGCACACTGCTAGCCCCCACCGTTCGTGCTTGCTTTAAAAAAAAAAAAAAAAAATCAATTCTTTTGAGCGCTGCCTTTTGATTGGTGCATGCCTCGGTGGGAATTTTTGTGGGTTCAGGCAGGACGCCTTCACTTTGGACGTGTTGGAAGTGCCGCAAGGGTCGGGGTCTGGATTCGTTTGGGACAACGAGGGTCACGTCGTGACCAATTATCACGTCATTCGCGGCGCTTCTGATCTCAAGTTAGTCACCTCCTTCTCTGGTTTTCGCTTCCTCATCTTTGAATGCCGCCACTAGTTTCAGCAACCCCTAGGTGCCTAGCCTACTCGTCGGGCAATGTAAAATAAGGGAGCATCGTTTGCCTCTCATCTATGTTATGTTAACTGGATATGAGGTGCTTACTGGAGACAATTGATCAAGTGTGCTGGTATTTAACGAGTCATCTCTATTGAAACCTGCTTTCATGAGTAAATTGTAATTCTTGAGGCCCAGATTCCTAAGTCTGTTTCCCGGTGAGATATTCTGATTTGATTGAAAGCTGGTTACGGATACATTACCATTTCGTTGCTATGCCATGAATTCCTTTGCCTATGGAATAGAACCCTCTTGTCGTGCTTCATCGGGAACTCCGGAGGCCAGGGTTGCTGGATCCATTTCCTTATGCTAATGGATCAATCTGAAAGCTTCCGTTGTGTTCTTCGGTGTAATTTGGCTATAGTTGCCCATAGGGTCACGCTTGCGGACCAGTCCACGTACGATGCGAAAGTTGTTGGATTTGATCAAGACAAGGATGTTGCAGTGTTGCGTGTTGATGCGCCGAAGGACAAGCTTAGACCGATCCCAATTGGTATCTCCGCAGACTTGCTTGTTGGTCAGAAAGTCTACGCAATTGGCAACCCTGTAAGCATGGACATTCGCTTTACCATTTGAACAGTGTTTTCACTGTTCCTGGTCATGATTTGTGCCCTAGGTCTTACCTATAAAGTCTTGTGAAGTATGATTTCCGTTTTCCTTTCCTGGTGAAATATGTACATTTTAAGAACATTTACCTAGTATATTACTTCACAACCCATGTATGTGTGATACTTATCTAAATGATATGCATTGTTTTTTTAAAGTAGCAAATTGGCAAATTTCAGATGCTTATTTTGGGCATGAAACCTTCATATTACCTCAATTTGATAACTCATATATTTTCTACGTGAAGAATGTGGCATGGTCACTTTTGAATGTCTTAATATATGCATCTATTTTTTTGTCCTTTTGTCATGTCGGAGGCTGAGTGAGTCATGGTTTAGTTATTGCTTGACATGAACATGGTGGACAGGAGTGGCAAAGTTTATGCATCTATTTAAGAGATTACACAGAATTCAGTTTAGTTAAAATCCAGACTTTGTTTTGTGATATAATCATTTGATATGATTTTTGTTTCTTGCAGTTTGGACTTGACCATACCCTCACCACTGGTGTTATAAGGTATGATAGTGTGAGAAAGGAGCTTTGCAATGTTAAAGAAGAGCATCTTGAGTTTGTTCATGCTGCCTTTATTTCCTTTTGTACTTTTTGGAGATGTTTTGCATTTACCTACACAGTTTTCACAGTTATGTAACCCTGCTCACTTAACCTGATTTAGTGGTACTGAAATGAAAAGGTGGTAATCAATTTTGAGGGCACATTATTGGAGGGGTGATTAGACTAAAAAAATTGATCCTTTGGGGCAAAAATAATCTAGGAGCTTATAATCATTGAGACTCTCCCTATAGCTTGAATGGATTATTGGCTGTTTTAATTTTGCAAATTTTTGCAATTACAGTTGGGTCTAGCTTCAAATAATGATCCTAAAGTTCTCACAAATTGAAAAGGAAATGATCTCTTCAACTGGAGGATATGCTTGATGAATCAGCTGTTTTGAGTTTATCTGCCAGTGAACTATAGTCTGGAACTGAAGAAGAAACCAGGCAGACAACGTGAAAGAGAAATAAATGCTATTGAATTTTTTCTTTTTCTGGCTAAGCATGCTTGATTGACTTACAAGTTACAATTAGAGAATTTTGCAAATTTTAAGTGAATATCCCTCTCATTTTATCCCCTACCTCTTGCAGTGGCCTTCGCAGAGAAATCAGTTCTGCTGCCACTGGGCGTCCAATACAAGATGTCATACAGACTGATGCAGCAATCAATCCTGGTAATAGTGGGGGGCCGCTACTAGACAGTTCAGGAAGTCTGATTGGAATTAACACGGCAATATACTCTCCCTCTGGTGCTTCCTCAGGAGTTGGATTTTCAATTCCTGTTGACACTGTGAGTATTTCTTGGATTTTTTTTTTCTATATCCTTAAGAGGCCTCTGCAGTATGCATTCTGTAGTTGAAGTCAATACTGGCATAATTCAATCATCATCTGCCTTACGAGTAAGTTATTGATATAAATTAATTGATTCAGGTAAGTGGAATTGTTGATCAGCTGGTAAAGTTTGGCAAAGTCACTAGACCAATTCTAGGTATTAAGTTTGCACCTGATCAATCTGTGGAGCAGTTAGGAGTAAGTGGAGTTCTTGTGCTAGATGCCCCTGCTAATGGACCAGCTGGCAAAGCGGTATAATTGATCTTCTTCGGGCATCATATTTCATACTATGTCTCTTCACAAGTTTATTTCTTTGGAGACAAAGGCTCTGCTTCAATGCATATAATGCTTAATTGGTTTTAATCTGGCAGGGCCTACTACCGACCAAACGTGATTCATATGGTAGGCTTATTTTGGGTGACATCATAACATCAGTCAATGGAAAAAAAGTCGCTAACGGCAGTGATTTGTACAGAATTCTTGATCAGTGTAAAGTGGGTGATGCGGTATGTGCTATATGAGCTGCTCAATTTTGTTATTGGCGGTGCATGCTAAATGAATGATAGCCATCTTATGTGATATGAGTCAGAAATCAGACCTATGGCTGTATGAATTAAAACTTCATCAAACTTTTAGCAAGCTGTCATATTTATTGAATCTTGGACGTTCTTATGCAGGTGACTGTGGAAGTTTTGCGTGGTGATCACAAAGAGAAGATACCCGTTGTCCTTGAACCAAAACCAGATGAGTCATGATAAGCCAAATGGTTCGAGATTGCAGTTTTGTGCAGTACATATAAAGAGGAAATACCATTATTTTTGTGCCTCTGCCCTTTTCTCTGGTTAAGTCTTGTTGTACATATTCCTCGTTTGTGCTGCATGCCCGCCCAAATTGTAAAATTTAGCCTCATACCAAGATGCAACTATGACATTTTATCCAGCTGGTGCTAAGTTACTTCCTCATGTAACACAATACCTGTGTAAGATAAGAAGCGCTCGCCATTACCATTGTAGTGGGAAATGTTCTGACGATGAACCAAGTAAGCCTGGTCAGGGAGTGATGTGCAAAGGGACCAACATTTAGTCTGATTTCAGATCTCGTTTTTGCAAGTGGATGATTTCCGTTCCTCCAGTGGTAATGCCTAACGGACGGCATGGGCACAGTCAGACTGAATTGTTATGAGGAGTTATGGAGAGATAAGTAGGGAGCTTTTATGCTTGAAACTTTAAGATCAGTGCTCGTTATTTACAGTGCAATGAAGTGTCGCTTTTCAAATGAGGAACCTAAATTATGAGTGCCCGGACAAGAAAGCATACATATCAAGATACAAATCCGGCAAAATTCGGTGCATCATTCGAACGGGTGGTCAGTGGTTGTTGTCAAAAACTACACATGGCTATTCCTCTTTTGTCTTTTCATCCGTCTTTAATGCAGCAAATTAAAAATTGATCACCGCCTGAAAAGTTGGTATTGAGACGTTGAGCATAGGCAATGCCTGCAAATTTCAGTGCACGATCGACAGTTCTGTCATCTTTTGGTGGCTCCACCCCCTGAGCGTCGGCAATCAAGAACGTGAAAAGGAAATCACATGTGAGGCCAAGTACATCACAGTAAAAAATCTCACTAGTGCGATGGTTATATTGCCAGTACACTTAGCTCAAAATGGTACTCACCTGAATCTCCATCGCTGGTTTTTCAAGCACCTACTATCATTTTCCCATCGATTCGGGCATGCTTCTTTTGATTCCTTGAAGTCAATCTTAAAAAAAAGATGCAGATGCGTCTTCCAATTATGCGCAGCATCTTGATGCATGAGTTAAGCAATTTCACACGGCTTTCGTATTGTTACCTTCGAGTGAAACTCATGAAACCTATCAGGCCAATAATCCCACCGGAATCTTCTGACTGTAGTCTGATAACGGTCCTCATTGTCAAGTCTATTACCGTTTACTCTGTTTACTCAGGATTTCAGGAGCTCGAGAACCACATTAGAGAAGAGCGCAGCAGTAATTCCCGACCGCTAATCGCAACTTGTCGCCCTGGTGAGGTCAAGAGATCAGCATTTCTTTTTCCTCTCTAGTCATTGTGGTTTTTACCAATGGAAATAACCTCCAAGAAAGATGATATGTTTCCTTATCGAGCCCCACATGAAGGACCAAGAGATTGACAACTAAATGTGGGCAAACAGTCTAGCAATAAATAGTTTTACCAGACAACGACGATGATGAAAACAGATAAATGGTCCTCCCTCTGCTGGTCTGACTTTCCATGGACCACGGGTCTCTTCTTGTCCTTGGATTTCATGACTGATCCAACCTACTTCGACCGTCGAGGATCAATTTAGGCATGAATGAATGGCTTTTTACATTTTTACTTTTAGCAGCAGCGACACTGTCCTTTCCAAAAATATCTCCCCTGGACTCTCGGGCTACTACTAAAACCTCATTCGGAAATTTCAAATTCATGTCTTGTCTGTCCCTTGGAACTTTTTCCATCTTGCTCCAGGTCATGTGATAGTTGGAGAATTCCAGCTCTGCAGTGAAATGAATCCAAAGCTATGGATGAAAGCCTTCATTTATCTTGAGAAATCAAAGCACAAAGAGGCCATCTAAAAGGAAAGAGGAGGCAAATTATCAATTAACACTCGATTCAGCAAAAATAAGAAATGCTTTAATGACACGCATTTTAGCTCTGAGATGTGTGCCAAAGCTGCATATACATATATATAATACCCAGACAACATCCATTCTGTTATTTAATTTTCCACTCTCTCGGCTCTGGCAAGTCAAAAATACATTCAAAGCAGGGGCAAACAAAAAAAGAAGTCAAAATTGTATACTAGTTTATTCGTTATCATCATGTTAGCCAAGTTTCCTTTCATCTGTTTTTTCACTTTTAATTTCTATTTTACTGCAACAGACAACACAGAGATACCCTTTTTCAGCTTATAAAAGAGTGTAACATACTGAAGCATGATTGCTAGTGCGATCAACCCTTTTTCTTCCTGGTTCTTGAACCGAGTAAGAAAAAGAAGAAGAGGAAGAGATGACAAAAACAGAGGGAGGAGGAGGGAGTCAACTCAAGAGAGGCTTGTGGACTGTGGAGGAGGACAAGATCCTCATGGACTATGTAACAGAACATGGGAAAGGAAAGTGGAATTCCATGGCTAGGAGGACAGGTTTTAGAGATAAAAGTCTTCTTCTTTCTTTAATATGTTCTCACTTGTTTTGCCGTGTCCTTTCAAGATGAACTCATGGGCAAACCACATTGCCTTGTGATGTATAGGCTTGAGAAGATGTGGCAAGAGTTGCAGGTTGAGGTGGATGAATTACCTGAGCCCAGACGTCAAACGAGATCGCTTTACTGAGGAAGAAGAAGACCTCATTGTTAGACTTCATAATTTGTTGGGCAACAGGTTACTTGTTTACTCCTCTCTTTAGGTATTCCCATTATAAATTTTTTCAGCTATGTGAACCTCAGGTAAACTTGAATTGTAAATGATGCTATCTAGAGAGAAAATTCTCGCCATGATTATTCTTTGTTTCACTAGAGATCTGTTATTCGGCAAAACTCTTGATTGAACTCATTGTTGTCTGGTCCCTCTGATATGGTGATGCGCCTGATAAAGCAGAACATTTTATGGACACAAGGAACATGTCTCTCATAGGTTTAAGAAATTCCAACGTGGACAATATGGAGGTAAAATTGTACAGTACAAGCAAAAATTAATCCCATTCTCTTCCTACTCTTTACTCTAGGCAAATTTTTTCCATCTATAGTACAATTTGAGTTATGCACAATTTTGATACTTATCGGCATAAAAATCACTGCAAATGTGTAGCAGCAAAATGGGATTTCTACTCTAACTTGTGGAAACCATTTTTCCCCCACTAGGTGGTCTTTGATTGCAAAACGGGTGCCCGGTCGAACGGATAATCAAGTGAAGAACTACTGGAACACTTATTTGAGCAAAAAGCCGGGCATCAAAAAGCAAATTTGTCGAGTCGGGAGGACAAAATCTAGGATCTTGCATATTTCTGAGAGTTCAACACATAAGGTTTCTATTTCATCTTGTGCTGGCAACAGCAGGTCTTCGGAAATGAATGTGGACAACAAGAGTCCGGAATCCCAAGAGACATTGGACCTGCCGGAGTTGACGAGCAAAGAAGAGTATTCCACCCCCTCTTTCTGGGATTTTGAATTCGATTTAGAGATGAATCTTAGCATGATGGAGTTTCTGGATGGACATTCTCTTCCTTCCTATTAGCATCATCCAAGGGTATTTTCTTATTAGTCTATCTGTTGAATTTGGAGCATAGAGCTGCTCCAATAACCAAATAGATGATTGTTCTCCTGGAAAAAATGTTGAAGCTTGCATCGGAAGACTGAAATCATCATGTGTAAGTGCAAATTATTTCTAATCTTGATATCTTTATCAACGGGGTATCTTTACGCCAGTTTTATCAAATAAGCAATTATAAGAATCTCGTATCAGTCCTCAGGAAGAACAGTATACTTTCACTGGGTCTCAAGGTAAAGAGAGTGTAGAATGTCAATCAGACCAGAAGATGCATCCCTTAAATGTGACTCAACACAAACAAAGCACCGCCAGGTGATGAGTAAGTGAGATGAAGACACCAATCCCTCTAATGCAGCAAAACTGGCTTAAGTCGATATGTCCTAAAATTAGACATGGCAACCAACTCACGATTCATCTAGGCAGCTGTTTGTGCCTCCACGAAAGCACACTCTAGTTCTGTATTCTTGCACATGAAGTTTTGAATCTATTTGGCCTCAAGTGTAGTGAATGACTTCTGAAAACCGACTTCAATATCCAGTCCTCTTATTATTTTATTATTTGTGCATTTAAACCAAAGATAGGAATCATTTAGTTGATCAATTAATCCGGTTGTCTGCCAATTCATTTGTTATGTGGACTTCGGGTGAGGGACTCTAAATGCACCAAGAGTAAAAGAAACAGCTAATGAACTTGGCTTTAAAATGATTCAGATTCTGAACCACCAATTCTTGCAAAGGAGGTTTATCTACATAGCCCAGTTCATGTTATTTCATGAAAAAACACAAACAGAATCTCCTCTCTGCAGGGAACAAGTGACTTCTAAGCGTGTCTCTAGTACTCCCTAAAGCTTCCAATGCAGTATCGTGGCGACATCTTTCATCTGACAAACAAAAGAAAGAAAAGGCAAAATTGCCGTATGAATCAAAATAAAGTAGCCAAGTTTATTAAATCATCAAATTCTCATAATAAAAACAGAAATTTCAGCCAGCAATCACACAAAAAAGGGATGAGCAGGTGATCGACACCCATATTTATTGGAAAGAAAGGTTGTACAGGGTACATTTTTAGTGGGGGAAATCAGCTTAGGGAATAAAGACAGGGGTCGCTACTTAATGTGCTCGATGATGATGTTCATACTGAGAGTGGTGGAGAGAGGCCAAAGTCAAGCCCCCAGAGCTCAAATGCCCCATTAACAAAGTCATAGTAGCCTCCCTTCAGTGATAGTGTCTTGTTCACCAGCCCATCTCTCACAAATGGGTAAGTCAGCAAGTTCCCAAGTGATACATTCACCGCTTCCTGCAAAAATCCAACCCCAAGACATAAAAAAATTAAACATGCAGGAAAACTATAAGATAAGTCGCCGTTCTCCATCGGAGAATCGAACACTTTCTTTGTCTTGTGCAGAAAGCAATATTATCGACTAGAAAAATAGCTTAGCTAACTGGATGTTCGACAAAGTGGCTTTCTCAATTAGCTACTGCTATAATCCTTTGACTTACGAAGTATCTTTCTTAAGCGAACATTCAGCTTTCTCTATTGAAATGTAGGTTCTTCTAACAACTCTAGTTCAGCTCTTCTTGCTAGGAACAGGTTCCTCCAACGCAAAACACTCGATCTACCCTGTGGACTGGCACGTGTCCTAAGAATAGCAAGCTTTGAGAAAGGGGCAACAGAATACCTTCTCACAGTGTCCGCATAGGTCAGGGAGGGGAGCCCCGTTGAATTGCGAGTTGACTTTGGCTTTGGCAGGCAGACAGATCTTGACCCAATCTTCTATGAAATCACTGGATGCCATTTATCAAAATGCAATCAGGAACTAAGTATGGTATCCCTCCTGAATGTTCTAGGTGACTCTTTGTAGCAATAGCAATGACGAAGGGGAGGGCTAATTGCTTACGTGGAGTTGGGTCCATCATATTTGAAAGTCATCAGTCCCTTGATTCCGCCGCAGGCGCTGTGCCCAATGACCACAATCTCTTGGACCTGGGCAATGAAAATGGAAGCAGGGGAAAAAGAGAGCACATTAGTCGGCTACATGCTCAGGAATTTCTCATTCTTGGTACACACAGCCTTGGAACTTTGATAGCATTCCTCTCTTACGGTTATCCAAAAATGAGTAAAGGGAAAATCGATAGTCGATTACATTATCATTATTGCCACGGAATATATATATGCGCTCTCTCTAGGTTGTGACGCTGTTTCTTGATATCTCAAATTTCAAGGGACGCAAATATTCGTCCAACAGTTTTGATTTATCTGTCAGAGGACACTTAACCGGTACACAGGTCGATACGAGAGCACAGAATTTGAGTGAAGTTTTACCTTGAGGTGCAAAACAGCATACTCGATGGCAGATCCAGTTCCAGCATACTTGGTCTGTTTAAAGCAAAAATGAATTAACAAAGACAGACCGATTATGTTGCTTGGAAATGAATCGGGAATCGCCGAACACAATTAATGATTAACTTTTGTTTCTTTTATTTCTAAGGGAGAAGTGATGCCTGATCATATGGAGGGACCATGTTGGCGACGTTGCGGACCACAAAAGCCTCTCCTGGTTGGAAATCCAGCACATGAGATGGGCACACTCTCGAGTCCGAGCAAGCAAACACCATGAACTGTAACATAAGGATACACCAAACTGTCTTCATGAGAAATATTACCAAAACTCTGGCAGTGCATTCTATATATTCATAGTAGGAGATGGTTCATTTCAGGTGCGTTATATGCTTGTGTGAACATGCGAAATAATGTAGTTTCTGTAAATTTACCTTTGGACTCTGTCCTTTGGCCAGTTCACCATATAAAGCAGGGTTCTTGCTGAAACACGTTGAAGGGAAAAGAATAAATGAAAGCAACAATGCTCTTCTGCAGGTGCTTATATCACTCCTAAAGAGAAACTCATATCGATCTAGGCGAGCACATGGGAATCAAACTGTAAATGCGAACAAGTAAACGAGTCGATCATACTCAAGTAGTGATGAGCTTTCGCCACGTGTTTTACAAAACTAATTTTCTCACATCTTTTAGTATCTTGCATCACTCTATTTTTCCTTATAAACTTCAGATCATTGATGAGTATGGTGTAAAGAAGTAGAGACAGAGGAAAGAGAGAGAGAGCGAAGAACGGACTCGTATTTCTCCTTCTTGAAGAAGGTGAAGCCAGTTTTGATTCTGTCAACGGAGCTGGATGGCTTGATGTCGGGGGAAGCAGTTTGCAACTCGGCAGTTATTTGCTCCACTTTTGCGGCTGCTGTGGCTTTCAGGTCCCCCTTCTCACTGTACAATCATAAATCATCATCGGTCGATATACTCACATAAGACTTTTGTCACATATGTCCGATCAAGATGTACATTTTCGTATCTGATGAGGTTGGTTTCTTTCGAGATGCATATTTCCTCAATTTTTGAAACATCTCAATAATCATTTTACTGCTTCGAGCGCGATTAACTAGTGCCTCAAGAGCATACCAACCACAAACCCTGTTAATATGTATTCAACTGACCATATCCGTGTCGATGTTATGGTTGATTACAAGGGTTCACACAGGACCAGAAAAACAGAGGTAGAAGGAAAAGAAACAAAACAGTTGAGCAAAACAAACCTGAGGAGTTTCTTGAGAGCCTCAATGGCCTCGTCATAGTCCTTGCCCATCTCTTCTGTCTGCAGATCATCATGCCCCACGTAAGAGTCGAGTCAAGAACCGGAAAATTGGAAAAAGCTCTCACCGGATATCAAAACTACACGAACTGCGCAAGACGAGTGCTGAACGACACCAAACAGATGCGTGCGGATTACTGCCAGCTCGTCGGATCGAAGTCTAAAACATGCATGAGTTCATACCTATCTTGTCAGTCTCCTAAGCATCAGACGAAAGTGGGGTCGACTGAGGTGATGAAGGGAAGTTAAATAAGCGCGAGTGATTACGTGCAGGTAGGGTGCCGAGGAAACTGGCTTTAAATGGACCGTTTCTATGCACAACTCCTCGGTCCTCTGTTGGGCAATACACGTGGCCTGGAATTCGCGGGCGAAATCCGCATCTTCTTTGACTTGGCCATGTGTTTCTCTCTTCCCTGTTCTTACTCCTGGTAGTTAGGAGTTGGAATGGTGGCAGTTGTGCTTTGAATCATTTCGAGCCACGCGTTTGTCGCTATAGGTACCACGTCATTGAAGACGGAACCAAAGGAAAAGGAACAGGAGAGAAGAATCCGCGTACATTATTAGTGTACTACGAAACTTATACACGCGTGTCCGTATCGCGAATAGGACCTGACTTCTCGGTGTCGTCCATTACATGTTCTTAATACCCCTCCGGATTAAGAAATTTCTCGTGCATGCGACAAAGCCTAGTCAAGTCGAAAGCAGCTACTCGAAATTTCACGTTCAAGCGTCGAGTACAAGAAATGCACTCATTACATACTTAATCCACGAAACGTTTTCCCCGTACCAAAACGCAAAGACTCCTGTCCAGTTTTATACGAACAAGGAATTCTTTTCTTTACTTTTCTAAATGCATTGTCGAATGCATGGCCGCTAAGCGGAAGAACGGATTACATATCTAGAGAGAGTGTGTGCGACAGTGAAAAAGAGAGGTACCCAAGTGGGGTTGATGACAGGGGCGGGGGCGGCGAAAACGGGCTCGTTACGGATGAGGGTCGGAGGAGAGACGGAGGAGGAGGAGGAGGAAGGGCCGAGGCGGGCGGAGAGAGAGGGCCGTGGGCCGGTGGCTCTCTTGAGAGAGGAATGGGCGGGGGAGAAGGAGGTGGCGCACCAGCTGCTAACCGGAGCCGTCGACATTGTGACAAGGGGCCCTCGTTGTTGTGGAATTTATAGCATGCGAACCACCCCGCAATAAATTCACGATGCCGAGCGAAGGGTCGAAGGAAGAACAAGAAGAAGAGGGAGAAGAAGAAGATAAGAGCGAAAGCGACGGACCGGTGAACGAGAGCTTCAGACTCCTTGTGGTGAAGATGAGGAATGGGGGGGGATTGGATGATGTTTATGGGGGAGAAAGTAACAATATCTCCATCATCTCCTTCATCGCCACCCTGATGATGCCCGTTGCATTTTCGAAAGTTTGAGGTTGAGGGTGGGGTGGACCATGCGTGCAATCGCCGCTCGCCACGTAAATCCTATCTCCCACATCGTGCCTTCTCCTTTTCCTATTCACCTCTCGTTCCTTTGTCCACTATATCCCCACCACCCACATGTTTGTTCCATCTGACTTCAATGGTCATGCTTCAAACTTCCACCAGATACTCTTTGGTTGTTCTTAATCCAAGGACGTGCACAGATACGATCTCTATGAAACTTGCATGCGGATGAATGAACAATCGAATGGGAATTGAGTACGATGTACGTATTTGAATATTCATCTGTAAAGTCCGCTACATTATAGAACATTATACCGATTTTGTACATTCGGCTATAGACATTGTGAGAAGCCGAGACACCGTTCTCTAAGCGGGGCGATGCTGTCGATGGATATTTTAAAGTTAAGCGCAATCGACAGAACTAGTGTTGAAGATTAGACGGTTCTAGACTCTTAGTTAGAATGTGAGTATGAGATCCTTGAGTTGCACATAAGGTCTAGGCGACGGGAGATGGGGATAAGGGCCTTATCCCCAAATCATGGTTCTCTGCCACTCCCCATGGGAAGATCTTGAGCGTGATGTCCGTCGTAGTATCTGGTGTACGTCGTTGGCACGATCAATGGGGCCGTACGATCGTGTGGTGAGCAGTCGCGCTCTTTCATAGCGACTGATTTGATTTTGGTTTCTCTTTGTTTTTACTTTTCCGTCACTGCTCATGAGCCCAGGAGAGCATGAACGTGGACATCGGGCATCATGAACGTGGTAACTGGATAAGATTAAGGTGAGATATCAAAAGCTAATTTACTGAACAACGTCAAGACTTCGTTCTTTTCGCGAAAAATATCACATTTTTATAAAATATTTTTTAAGAAATCATTTTTCAAATGATAATATTTTTCGATATTTGGGTAAAAACTAAAAATAAACTAGAAAATATTTTCCCATCTTTCAGTTTTTTATATAATTTTCTACAAAAATTACTAAAAAAATAGAATTTTTGTATGTTTTAATATTTTTAAAATTTTAAATTTGTAATTATTTTTTATTTTCTTAAAAATCGATTTTTTATTTTTTTTTTTTTTTTTTTTTCTCTCTTTTTCATTCCTCCAACGGCCACTTGGCTCAACGATGGCACTAGCCAAGATGTGGGTCAACCAGCACAAGGCTCTATCGATCTAGGTGAGGTTGCTAGACTTTCTGGCAACCTCGCCTCTAGCAACCTCAAGCAAGCTCAAGCCTTGCCAGTATCTAGTGAACTCGGGCCTCACTAGCCTATGGTGAGACTTGACTTGGTCTATGGCTGGTCGCCGATCACCCCCGTGGCCGATGACCAGCCAAGAAAGAAGAAAAAGAAAAAAACTAAAAACTCGATTAAAAAAAAAAAGACCAAATTAAAGAAAAATGTGTATGGTGAAAGTTGGTGAAATGAAAGAAGATATGAAAAAAAAATTTCCCCACTTTTGAATGTGTTTTTTCTATTAGCAAAATATTTTCCATGAATATTTTTTTTTTCGGTGAAACAAACGCTGGAAAATCCAAAAAATATTTTCCTTGAAAATTGCTCTCCGTGAAACTAACAACGCCAAATATCATGGTTGATTGGATGTTGAATATGGTCCACTGACTTCAATTTGATTATTCACTTACAGTCCTTTACATACTAGTACACTAATCTCTCTTAATCAACTTAAGTGTATCTAATATTTGCTCAAATAAAAATGAAAAAGACAAATAACAGTCGGTGCCACCAATGGCTCTAAGGATTACACAACACAAGGCAGTTGAGCCAAGTCGAGCAAGTGAGAAAGGGAGGGAGAAAAACGTAGCTCCTTTCAGCTCAAACACACAATAGGAAGTACCTCTCGATTTGGTCCGATTTCAAGTTCTGCCTCGCCCAATTGATTCTTCTTGGCTAGGTCCATCTTCATGTGGGGCCAGCTAGCATTTAAAAAAAAAAAAAAGAACAAAAAGAAAGTGGAGGCTTCGTAGGTGGGCGTGTGCCCTCAAAAGTGAGGAGAGAAAAGTATGGTGAAAAAACCACCGAAGGAGTTAACCCCAGGAGAAGAAGAGAAGAAAAATGGTGCAACTTTGCGGCTCCAATTCGAAGGCCAAACGTTGATAGAATCGGCTCAAATTTGAATATGTTGTTCGTGAGACTGAGGGCTATGAGTTGATAGTTTTCCTTCGTCGAGAACTGCCTCCAAATTCTCCAGTTGCAGTTAGGATTTTCTTGCTTCGAATTTATTTATCCGCATATATGGTGATGAAATGAGATTGTAATATTAATGTCAAGCCTCTAGTGTGTGACTAGAGAATAATATTTTGTGTATCCTGTTATTCTTTGTGATTACTGGATTTTTTATGCAATCCGTGGTCTTTCCCGCATCAGGTTTTCCACACTAAACCCTTAGTGTCATTATTTGTTTTATCTTCTTATCATTTCGGCATTATATTTGCATAATATGAGGTTATATATTGCTAGTTGTTGCTGGAGGTGAAGAGGATGTCAGTTGATTTAGTTTTAGAGGAGAAATTGATCCTAGATTGTGTTTGGCTCATGGTGAATTATTGTCCCAAGTTCTCCCCAACAAAGTGGTATCAAAACTAAGGTTGAAATTCTAGTGCTAAATGGAAGAAACTAGTGGCACCATATTTAAGTTAAATGCCTCAAATAGAAGACGTGTTATATTGCAAAAATTTGTTTGATCCGATTGAAGATGATGAAGCCAAAGGAAGACAAAAAATATGAGAGAATGAATCAGAAAACGATTGGGTTTATCTGAAAAATGGATTGATGATAGTGTATTTCATCATGTTGCCCAAGAAACGAAGGCGGACACTCTGTGGAAGAAATTACAAGATCTTTATGAGTGAAAAACTCCACAAAATAAAACTCTTCAAGTTAAGCGACTTGTCAATTTGAGATACAAGAAGGGGAGTAATATGGCGGAACACTTAAGTGAATTTCAAAATATTATAAATCAATTAACAAATCTTGAGATTAATCTTGGTGATGAATTGTAAACATGCTTATTACTTAGTACTCTTTCCGATAATTGGGACACCTTGGTTATGGTGTTAAACAACTTAGCTCATTTTGTTGTGCTTTCTATGAGCATGGTTAAAGAAAGTTTGTTCAATGAAGAAATAAAAAGAAAAGGCTTGAATTATAGTTCTACATTGGATGCTCTTGTTATAAAAAACAAGACGATTAGTCAATCAAGAAGGTTTCAAACAAATGATACCTGAGGCAAGTCAAGAGGAATGTTGAAATCAAGACCGACGAGGAGTGTGAAGTGTTATAATTGCGACAAAATGGGATATTATGCAAAAGAGTGTTGGTTGGCAAAGAGAGATAAATCTCATAATAGAAATGGAGATTGAAATAAAGAAGATAAATAAGTTACGACGGCGATTGCATCCGATGATGATATTGTGTTCGTATGTGATAACAAATGTGTGAATCTTACATGGTAAGACTTTACGTGAGTTATTGATTCCGTGGCTTCTTTTCATGTCACCTCACAGCGTGACTACTTTGCTTTTTATTGCGGCGGCAACTTTGGTTATATTAGGATGGGAACTAGTGGTATTTCCAAGGTTATTGGCATGGGAGATATTTATTTGGAAACCGATGTGGGATTTAATTTGTTTTTGAAAAATGTAAGACACGTTCCGGATATTCGACTTCACTTGATCTCCATAGATGCCTTAGATGATGATAGTTATTGCAATTCATTCTTTGATGGCAAGTGGAAATTGATTAAAGGTTCTATGGTACTAGCAAAGGGTAAGAAGACAGATTCTCTTTACACCATACAAGCTAAGTTGATTAAAGAAGAGGTAAACGTAGTGGAGGATTTCTCAGTTGATTTATGACATATGAGGCTCAGTCATCATAGCAAAAAAGAGCTTGAAATTCTCGCGAGAAAGAACTTTATACTTTTAAAGGAGAAAAATATAAAGGAATGCACACATTGCGTTACAAGTAAGCAAAATGGATTTTCATTTCATAATTCCTCTCCTCATACAAAATCAAATGTACTTGATTTAGTTCACATCGATGTTTGTTGCATGGATGCTAGAACCTTTAGAGGTGTATTATATTTTGTGACATTTATTAATAACTGTTCTGAAAAAGTGTGAATTGTTGCTTTGAAATCTAAAGATCAGGTATTTGTGGTTTTCAAGCAATTTCACGTCAACATAGAAAGAAAAACTGGGAAGAAACTTAAATGTGTTCGAACTGATAATGGTGGTGAATATAAAGGCATGTTTGAACATTATTGCAGGGATTATGGTATCAAACTTGAGAAGACTGTTCCGAAAACACCACAACAAAATGGAGTAGCAGAAAGAATGAACCGTACAATGAATGATCGGATTCGGTATACACTCTCTCATGCAAGGTTGCCTAAGCCATTTTAGGGTAAAGCGATGAGAACGGCAGTAGACTTGATAAATTTTTCTCCATCGATTCCTCTTAAAGAGATGTTCTACAAAGAGTTCGAAGTGGGAAAGATATTTCCTATAACCATCTAAAAACGTTCAATTGTCGAACATTTGTGCATGTTCCAAGAGATGAAAGATCCAAACTTGACTATCTTCTCCCCTGTGTTGGTTGACTCTACTTTGTAAGAGGAGGTGGCGATTTGTTTGCTGCCTTTTGGGCTCTAATGCTTTCTGCTGGCTTTCGACTGGGTTTGTTGGGGGCTGCTGCGTGTTTTCATTTGGGCCTTACTTAACTGCCCTCCCGAGTCTTTTGCTCAAGGTAGGTGTGGTGCTGCTGCTCGGCTGCTTAGTTTGCTGGGTGCTACTTCCTCTGGTTGCGGTTGATGGAGTTTGCGGATAGTGGGCGCGATCTACTATTGACTATTGGCTGCCTCTGTCTCTGTTAGTTGCCTTTATTTGGCCGGTCCTGTTTTGTTTTCTTTTGTAGCTGTTGTCTAGGCTTCATTGCCTTGTTGGCTTTGTGGTTGCCTTGTTCAGCGGCTTGTTTTTTATCGGCACCCTTCCACTCGTGCAGACTAGGTTGTCCTTATGAGTGTAAGTTTTTTGTGTTGATATGCTTGTACAGTGTTGGTTATAGCCCAATATTATTTAGTATTTACAAAAAAAAAAAAAAAAAAAAAAAAAGATCCAAACTCGACGACAAGTCAAAAAAGTATATCTTCTTGGGTTATGGACATGAAGAGTTTGGTTACAGGTTATGAAATCTAGTTACGAAGAAAGTCATTAGTAGTGGAGATGCGATGTTTTGTGAGTATCAAACTATTGAAGATATCGACAATAGCTCAATGTTCGATTAGTTTTAGCCCAAATCCTTCTATCGTTATTAGAAATCATGGGGGAGAAGTGCATGGAAATCATGAAGATGGTGAATCCTCACATAATGTTGATTCTTCAATTAAGACAGGTGAAATAATTGAACAAAAGTAACCTATCATACCTCGAATTAGAAGATCTGAAATAGAGTGTAGACCTTCTCAAAAATATTTGCCGCATGAATATGTATTACTCATTGATGCAGAAAAGCCAGAAACTTATGAAGAGGCTATGTCATGTGAACGAAGGAATAAGTGGCATGAAGCCATGCAAGAGTAGTTTAAATCCTTGCATGAGAACAACATATTTGAATTGATGAAGTTACCTAAAGATAAGAAAACACTCACAAATAAGTGAGTGTACAAGTTGAAGCCGGAAGAAAACGGTTTACAACACGATACAAGACTAGGCTTATTGTGAAGGGCTTTTGTCAAAAAAAAGGGCATAAACTTTGAAGAGATTTTTTCACCGGTTATAAAGATGTCTTCTATTTGAGTTGTTCTTGGGCTAGCCACCAATTTGAATTTAGAAATTGAACAACTTGATATAAAGATGGCTCTTTTTCATATAGACCTAAAAGAAGAAATATATATGGTACAACCAACGGGTTTTGGAGTTGAAAGTAATGAGCATCTTCTATGTCGATTAAGGGAAAGCTTATATGGTCTCAAGCAAACGCCAAGGCAATGGTATATGAAGTTTGAATCATTCATGGAAGAACAAGGATATGGTAAAGCAAACTCAGATTCTTATGTTTTTATGAAAAGATTCACAAATAATGATTTTCTTATTCTCTTACATTATGTGGATGATATGTTGATTGTTGAATATGATGCTAAAAAAATCAAGAGCTTAAAAAATAAGTTGAGCAAAGCTTTTGCAATGAAAGATCTAGGCCCGACCAATCAAATCTTAAGTATGAGAATTACTCATGATAGGAAAAATAAGAAATTGTGGCTATCTCAAGAGAGGTACTCCACTTGCAAGTCATTTCAAGTTGAGTAGTAATGAGTATCCTTCAAATGAGAAAGAGAATGTAGAGATGATGAAAATTTCTTATGCATCGGCTGTGAGTAGTTTGATTTATGCCATGGTTTATACAAGACCTGATATTGTCCATACTAAGTAGATTTCTCTCTAATCCAAGTAAAGAGCATTGGACCGATGTTAAATAGATTTTGAGATATCTTAGAGGCACTTCTACACTTTGCTTAAGTTATGGAAATGCGAAACCTGAGTTGAGTGGTTACTTGGATGTGGACTATGCCGATGATGCTGATTCTCGGAAATCCACATCGGGTTACATAATAATCTTTACAGCCCTATTTCATGGCAATCGATATTTATCGAATGAGGTAAAGAACTTTTGTGGATGCAAAAATTCCTACAAAAATTGGGCTTGAAGCAAGATAAGTTTGTTCTATATTGCGATAGCAAGAGAGCTATCTATCTATCTTGGCAAGAATCCGATGTTACATTCAAGATCGAAGCATGTTAATGTGAAGTATGTTAGAAGAGAAGCTCTTCCTGCTTGAGAAAGTCCACATCGACAACAGTAAATCCGACATGATGACCAAGGCGTTGCCCATGACGAAGCTTAATACTTGTAGAAGAAAAGTGAGCATGACGAACCTTCCCACATGAGGTTAGAGGGGGAGATTTGTTGGCTAGGTCCACCTTCATGTGGGGCCAAGCTAGCATTTAAAAAAAACAAAAAAATAAGAAAATAAAATAACAAAAAGAATGCAGTGGCTCCGTACGTGGGTGTGTGCCCTCAAAAGTGAGGAGAGAGAAAAGTAGAGTGAAAAAACCAAGTCAAACGAGAGCATGGAGAAGAAGGGAAGAAAAAGGGCACAACTTTGCAACTCCGATTTAAAAGCCAAACGTTGACGAAATCGACTCAAATTTGAGTATGTTATTCATGAGACCGAGATGTACGAGTTGATGATCTTCATTCATCAAGAACCTATAGAAAATTATTCACATAAATAACTAATCAATTAAGAAAAATCAGATCCATATATGATTGTAAAACATCGAGATCAATAAGCACAGCGGAATTAATGCGTACATGTTTGAGCCATTACTTCACTTGAAGAAAAATATATCACTTTAATAAATCTATTGGAATGTCAAATCTTCCTCTCTATAATCTATTTCGATATAGCAGCTTTCAATGGGATTCTAGCAACTGATAAGTATAACATACCCTTTTTATAGGCTAAAGAGGGGACCTAACAAACCATAATCAACAGCGTGTCAACTGGCCTTTCCCATTATGGGTTTCAGTTAAACACAATTGCCTACACTTTGCTGCTCAACTAGGTCCGTTATTAATAGATGCCAATATCCAATTCAATAATATCACTGTTAACCCGATTATTTAAAATAGAAAATTAATTAATTAATTAATGTAAGCCCATATTATAGAAAATTTCCAACATTCTCCCACTTGGGCTACATTAATTAACTTATTTTTATTTTTAAAAAATATTTTATATTAAAACGACACTATCGGATTAATAACTGAAAATTTTGTTTTATATGACCACAACTTTAAAAAAATAATATTCTAATAACGGCATCTCAAAACCAATCTAATCATATATAACCTCAGTATAGGACTATAGATATCAATGTGTTAAGAAAATACCACAACACATGACCTTCCATAATCCATTAATCATAAGCATAGCGTAGTAAGAAATAATACCAACATGTGATCAAAATATACACTATTTGTTATTGGTTCTCATTGCAATTTCTCAAAGACATGAAACCGCATTAACGCGGTTTTTAAACAATATGAAATTACACGACTATGTCACAATCCAACATGAGATCTCATAATCAGTGACATTTAATTGTCTTTAAACTAAAATTTGCTTAAAGATATTGTTTTATACTTCAATTTCTCAGTCAACAGGAGAAATGATAACAATAGAATCAATGATCGTTGAAAATAAATGCTTTAATAGACATCATGAAAGCATTATCAGTTTGCATATAACTATAATATCTAGAAATACAAACTATATAAGCTCCCACTAACAAAAAAAATCAAAAGAATTTAAAACACTCATATTCTTTTCATGTTCTTTAAACAAAATGGGTCGTAATCCTTTTTTGAGGGAATCAGCCAACATGGACTTAATTCTGATATTTTCAATCACAATATCTCATTTTTTGACCAAATCCTTAATAGTATAATATTTGATCCAATTAACATTTCAACCATGGCATTATTGTTATTTATAGTAAAAGTAACTATTTTTTTTTTTTGTAAAAATAGTAAAGGTAACTGTTTGTCACACTTAATACAATAAGATCAATTATGGACAATAAGCAATTCAACAAAAATAATTAGTACATTATAAACTTCCCTTTGGGCAGAGTGTACAATGCACCATTATTTTTCACAGCATGAAATTTATAAAACAATAAGAATGAGAATTACATATAATTGTCAAGGATCCATTCCCTTTGGACAGACAAATCATTTAAATCATACATCTCCATAATATTAATATAGAAGGGAATTACATATAATTTTCAAAACATTTATTCAATTTGGGCAAATAAATATTTTTCAATTATACATCCTCATCTTTCAAAAATGGAATTAATTTTCATGCTATTTTTCAAATTAATATAAACAAAAACGAGTAATTGTATATACTACTTTTTTACTAATAGGGAACTCTAAAAATTTATGCCAAAAATTCATCAAACAATATGAAGCACTTTATAACATGTGCTTCCAAAGATCATATTGCATTTTTCAAACAACAAGTTTTGCCACAATTTATTTTATTATTATTTTATTATTTTAATATTTCGGACCCTACCCGCGGGCCCTGACCTTCGCTCAGCCCGTAGACCCACAGGAGCCCACGCGGGCCGCTTGGAACGGGCGGGCCACGAATTAAAATGGCCCACGGTTTATTTTGGTTCTGGGCTCACGCCCAGAACCTGAAACATTTTAAAAAAATGAATGGGCTATTTTAAATGAATGGCCCAAGATTCTGGGCATAGCCTAGAATCAGAAATTAAAAGAAAATATGGGCTTCGCCCATATTTAGGCCCAGGCCCGGCTGGAGGTCCTCTTCAACCTCCAGCCGGGTCCCGAACTCTCCTGCAAACCGGGTCGCACGACCCGGTTTCAAACCGAAGCTCCGAAAACACAAATTAACTTGATTTTTGATGAAATTTCTCCATGGGTCTTGCATATAACATCAATATAATTGACTAGAATGAATTAAACAAAAAAAAAAACAAGAAAATCTTCATATTCAAGCTTCAAAGTTTCGGATCTAAACCTGTCATGGCCGAATTTCGAATTTCTTAAATTTAAGCCTTAAAAACTTACTTTAATACAACAAAAGGATGCTAAAACATATATATACACACACATATATAACAATACCCATGCAATGATTTACAACGAACATCAATCAATTACAAGTAACTTTTCATGTATAAACCCTAAAATTTCAATTTTATTATTCTCTCTCATTTCTCAACGAAATTATACAAATTATATATGGTTGAAACACTCTCGACATGTAGAACAAGAGCCCTATGATTTTAAGATCAATCAAGCAAAAAAATCCACGCGAAAAAATAACACTCATATTTGGCTTAAAGAGGAAAATTTCGAATTTTTCCAAAAAAAAAATTTAGGATCTACATACCACATGTAGAAAATTATTCACATAAACAATTAATCAATCAAGAAGAATCGGATCCATATATAACTGTAAAACACCGACCTCAATAAGCATGGCGGAATTAAAGCATACATGTTTGAGCACTTAAAAGAAAAATAAATCATTAGAGATCTATTAGAATGACAAATTCTATGACCTATTTCAAATAGATCACTCTATAATCAGAGATCTATTGGAATGCCAGATTCCTCTACATGACATATTTCGATATAACAGCTTTCCCTCTATATGACATATTTCGATATAACAACTTTCAATGGGATTCCAGCAACTATAACCTACCATTTTTATAAGCTAGAGAGAAGATCTAGCAAACCCTAATCAACAGTATGTCAATTGGACCCCTCCCATTACGGGCTTTATTAAACAGAATTGCATATACTTTACTTTACTACTCAACTAAGCCCGTTATTAATATATGTCAATACCAAATTCAATAATATCACCGTAGGATTCAACAAATATTGAAATATTTATTAATTTGATTATTTAAAATAAAAAATTAATTAATTAATATAAGCCCATATTATAGAAAATTTCCAACAGAACCACCTCCAAATTCTCTAGTTGTTATTAGGATTTTCTTACTCCGAATATATTTATCCACCACAATGAAATGAGATTACAATATCAATATCTAACTTCTAGTGTTTGACTAAAGAAGCCCGCATCGAATTTTCCACGTTAAGTCCTTAGTGTCGTTATTTACTTTGTCTACTTATCATTTCGGCATTATATTTGTATATTGCAAGGTTATATATGTTGGTTATTGCCGGAGGAGAAGAGAATTTCAGTTGATATTAATTATGAATTGCGTTTGGCTCGTTGTGAATTATTGTTCCCTGGTTGTCCCCAACAGTTCTGTTGCTCGAAATAACAACCCTCCTCATAGACTGAACCAAACTCGGATGTTCATGCCCTGAACGCTTACAAAAGGCGGTTGGTTTCCTCTTCCCGCTTCATGGTTAAAAGAAGCAGAAGGGGATATTGCTGGTGTCTCATATACAGAATGCAGGACTCTGATCTTGTGCTATGAGCAGCATCAATTTGGGAACTTATCTGATCACTCGAAAAGCCTTCTTGACATGATCTTGCGTATGTTGCATCACTTGGGAGCCAATCTTATAGGGCAGACGGAGAAAGCAAAACAACGAGCTGCTTTGGCCAGCATGAACCGTTCACTCTCCGTCAACGGCCTCTCGATTACTTTCACAATGTTGGCATCCTGAAAAATGTTGAGCAAATAGGGCAATAAATAGATCCAACTATGCCATTATTCTCACCAACAGAAATAGTGAATTGGTGCAAAAAATCTCCTCTTTTTCTAAAATTTTTCAAGAGAGAATACACTGCAGTCCATAAGTAGAATTACACTGCCCTTACTTCTGGAACTTTTAAGTACAAAATCCAAACAAAAACCTTCTTTATTTTTATCCGTCATTTAGGATGTCATATGAGAAAATCTTATATCTGACTATTGACGCTGCAGAACCCACAGCTCATCAATATGATGACATCACACCATAACCAAGCAAGGATGTTGAAAATCAAAGTCTTCAAGATTTCAAAGTCACCAGTCAATCAACATGAAGTTCCATGTTGCATAATGAAGCATGTATCATGGAAATCAAAATACAACTTCACATTTAAATCAAAATCAAAGTGGTAAACTTGGTTCCAATTGTATGATAGAAAATATTGCAAGTACCTTCTTTTGTTGTTGAACTGAAGGCCTTATACTGGCTGTATCACCAATCATGATCACATTATTAACATTACCACTGTCATCTCTCTCAGCTGGTGAATTTGTAGAATGACGCCATTGTCCATTAATGATATACTTGTAGTAGTATCTGAGACCAGCAGGTTTCAAAATATACTTCAAATCATTTTCAAACATAATAAGGAATGAACAGAAAAAGTAAGTTCCAAAGGCACAGTTATTGTTGACCACAAGTCATGAAAAAAAAAATTATGAAAGCATCAGCTCTATAGAGGATGCAAGTTCTGATGCCACCATAATATATCATATTAACGACCTTTGTTCTGAATAATTTTTGGGACTTTGATTAGAAGCATCAAGATCACTGCAAAAATAGTTGTCATTTAGAATTCATGGTGTCATTAGCAACATATAACCAAGTGTTTGGACTTACTTCCCCTGTGGAAGTCTCATTTCAGCTTCATATCTAGATCCACCTTTGTGGGTCGCCTTTACTGGTTCCTTCCAATTGCCAGTAAAATCACCCACCAAGTTTACGTCCTCTCCCTGAATTTCACCGAGTAAGAGAACTTAAAATACCAACCGAAAATTGCATATTACTTGGCCTACTAGGAGTTGAGTCAAATAGATAGTCTATGTATAGCAAGTAGTCCAGGGGAAGGAAAAAAAGAAAAAAGAAATAGCACCCTACAATAATGTAAAAAATATTGATGAATTTATACATCTCCATGTATCAGGTAAGTTGATGCTATTAGCTGAGAAGATATGGATTCTGGTCATGAACTACCTCATGTCCATTCCAGACAAAAGTCACAGCATGGGTTGCTGGTCCATCATGTCTACCCCTCTCCACCATAGCTATGAGATCCCATGTTGCCCAAGCAATCGCAGGTCTGCAATAAATATCTGATAACAACTTTACCAAGCAAGTAATGTCGACATAAAGTTCTACCACCACCGATGCTTTTAAACATCAGATGGCAAATAGTTTGATGTATCCTAAAAGCATAAATTAAGCAAGGACTGCCATGACATATCTGGTGATGGAATATAGTGAGCTTCTTTTACAGGCAAAATGGGTTTATCAGGTACCAGCAAGAAAAAGACAGTTGAAACTCCACTCCTTCACAAAGCAAAAAAATTATATAGTTCCAATTTTATTGGATGCCTCTGGAGTACGATGCAAATATTTTGCCACCAAGAGGCATCACCCAGAAAGTTCATCAGGCATAATAGTCCAGTTAGAACTTTTAGTGCATTTAGAGCAGTGACCTGGAAGACTATTACTTTGATGTAGGAAACAGGCTGGTTAAACTAGAAAATCTCAAGGAAGCAATATACATCCTCTTTATAATTACGTATATGAAAGGAAGCTGCCATGAATGGAAATCTCCAACCCAATAGCCTAAAGAAGAATTAATGGTGACAACCTGTCCGGACTGCAAGGGTGTAGCCCGGTTACAAAATTGTAAGCTGCATGGAGGGAAGTATCAGTAATCCAGTGGAGATATGCTATCACACATGCAGGTGACCGATCAAGACCAGTAGTACAGGTGATGTAAACACGATGGTTCTTCTTCAACAAACGTAACAGGAGCCCCACACAGAAAGGCAGTTTCTTCCTCATATCAAAGGAATCTGAGTCCCTAAAATGACCAACAAAGCCGAGCAATGTCACTATGTGTATTACTAGAGAGTAATGCAGCACATTGGCATTAAATCACTACTAAACAATAGCCGCATCGCCCAAGCATATAACAATGATTGAATTCAGTAAATAATTGTCACGAGACATGCATGACCTTGAGGAATGATGCAAATAGTAGTAGCAATCATGCTCAACTCCTCATTTGATAGTTATAAACACACATCTTACTAGCAGTAGAACATATTCCAAAATTATGATATCTGAAGTTGCCATGATGCACACTTGGAAAATTTACTTCTTCGGCATTATTTGACTCTGCTCTCCTGTCAAACAAGTTAGAATGTAAAATTATCGTTACCTTATGGGATAATTTATCATAAGAACACCACGTTGTTGGCATGACTCATTAATTGCATTTGGATCAATTCCCCAATTTTGTGATTCAACTCCTCCTTGAAAATTCAATATAGCAGTGACACCCTGACATAGAGATTTGCTTGCTGTTACAAGTGATTTGACATGAGAAGCTACAGCATGGAAGCAGACAAAGATGGGATGATAACAAAAATTAAGTAAATACAAGTAAGTGCATACACCTAGAGATAAGAGAATGAACGTCTATCCTCTGCCAATATGAGCAAAACAGAGAAAAGACTACAAAGAGAATGCATGAGGTGTTCCAAATTAATTTATTTTCTTACTTTTTGTTTGCTTCTATACCAACAGATGGGAGAGAATTATAGATGAGTTCATTTGTGCCTTGTGTAAGACAAGAAGAAATTCTAGCAATTTCATTTTTGACAAAACTTGGTCTTAAATTTTCGCACTCTGTAAGATCAGGACAGATGACAGCACAGCTTCTAAGTTCCACCCACGATGATAAGAGTAGACTACTGAGAAGTAGAAGATGATGATCAATGAGCATAGTACTATTGTCAGACAATTAAAAAAGGTACACAAACTCAATCTGCCATCACTTTATTTATCCAAAATATTAATTGCATCATATAGTTTTCATACCAAATTATACATAAAACACTCCAATTTAACAATTGACTGCTCATACCCGTTGTGAATGGTCTCTAGGTAAATAGCAAGTTAGATATATCAACACAGCTTGCTTGACTGTTGGGCATATATGGTGTGCAAACTGTTAAAATTATTTCAATTGATACCACATTCAGCTGGATACTCACCACAACGCTTGAGAGAGTATCCACATCAGCATCTGTCTGTATGCATGATCCAACATATATTTGCTCCGTAATCTATAAAAAAGGCAACCAGGGATTTGATCGAAAAGCATAAAAAAAGAATAAATTGAGTAAGATGCACGACCAACAGAATTATCACAATATACACATGGCACATAATGATGAAATCACACCTTACTGTAGCGCATACCGAGGGAATGGTTATAATAAAGCTCGCCTTCAGATCGATCAAGTGCCTTAATGTACTCTTCGATAGGGAAGCTTCCATGAGCCCAGTCTCCATCTCCAGAATCATCTTCGGAGAAAATACAAACAACTGAACTCATGATTGGAGTGGTACTGTTTTTCTGCAGAACTTGGGGAATGGTTTGTCCATTTTGATTGCTCAACAACCTCCATCCATCCAAGGACAAAAACTTTGAAGAAAACAACACAAATCCACAATTTCCACTTCCCTCAGAAGCTCTCAAATTTGATGCCAGTAAAGCCTTATTCCAAGTAACAACAGGAATGTGACCTTTATTGTATAGTAGATCCAGCTCACTCAAACGCTGTAGTTGTTGAACAGGAAATGGAGAGAATGGTCGTTCCAGAACCAGGCTAAAAGACCCCATTTTCTCTTTCATCATCATCCTGATGAAAAGGGAAACCAAAGAGAAGTGTAGTTGAGACAAAGAAGAGAGATGGACAAGACAAATCTTCCGATGCACTAAACATCCTCCAGGCCGTCTAACTGGCTTTCTTTCGACTGTGATACACAAGTTTTGGTGAATCTATAAGCCCGGTATATCTTAGAGTTAGGTAAATCTCACATTATTCTCTATCTATAACACCACCCATAAAACTTCTTAAATTGGATTATACTGGGGACAGAGGCTTAATTTCTCATTTCATCAGCTCATATAACCAAGTCAGCATAAAAATGACCATGAAAGACATGATGCACTGCTGATCGTAACAACAGAGCAGCACCGATGTTGCCACTCCAGACCGACGATGAGCAATGACTTCGCTCACTCTTACCACAAACTTAAGAGAAGACTTGACGTCCCACCTCCCAAGTTAACTAAACCACCTCATACAATCCAAAGTTCACTAGCTCAACTTTCAGAAGAAGATCACATCTGCTGTGTAATCGGCATTGAACCAAAAGTAACTGTAGAACACCAAAGAATGAAGCCTCTTACTCTGTATCGCCAAAGTCCCTAATCTCAACAAGCTTGCCGCCAGACGGATCGCTCGACTTCTTCAAAGTGTCGCCTACCATTATAATCCTAGACTTCTCCGCATTCCCCTGCAATCGTTCAGACAAGATCCTACGTGACCAACACATTCAAAATGCGGCACCAAATGTACCCACAATGCTATTCGAATTGAGCCATAGCAACTACAACTCAAACATACACATCAAAAAAAAAAAAAAAAAAAAAATGCAAGCAAGAATAGCATCAGCAATGCAATCTCGTCAGCTGAACAAACTGAATTCACTCGCGACGAGTCGGTAAATCCAAAAGTAAACACTCCAATTCCGGTACAAGACCGTATACATTCACGTACCCCTCGCTTGAGAGCGTGAACGAAGATTTTACCGTCGGCGGAGAGCGCGAACCGGATGCCGAGCGGCTTCTCGAGCGTGACCATGTACTCGTTGAGATTCATCTTCCACGAAGAAGGATCGGTCGACATCGCGAGGACCCTGCGGATTCCTGCGCGGCCCCTGGCCTTCTCCCGACAAGCAAATCCCCCAGCGCCGCCAGCGCCGCCAGCGCCGCCGCCGCCGCCCCGCCGCCGCGGCTCTCCGCCCCAGAACGGGGCGCGGGGGGCCCGGCCGAGGGCTCCGCAACCGGCGAGGTGCAGAGAAGCCATGGCGCGCCGGCGGACTCGGCGGAGGGGCGAGAGGCGACGGGACGCGGTAACCAAGCGTTCATCTTGCTATACCTCTGTGTGTATATATAGAGAGAGAAGAGAGATACAGATCGCTAGAAAGAGAGAGAGAGAGAGCGTGTGGGCGTGTGTTTATGGAGAATCGTGGCTTCTTCGTCGGATGACGATCTGGAAGAAGAAGGGAGAAAGGTCGGAGGGGTCCTTTTGGCGCCACAGGCTGCCACGTGGAAATATCGCGCTTTCTGGAGGGAAAAATCTGGGCGCCAGCGGAGCGGCGTTGCTAAACGGACAGGGCACCGTTCGGACGCGCGATGCCTGACCAATCAGCGCGCGATGCCGACGTCGAGTTTTAGCGGCTCGGATTCTCGATCAATTCGAGCCCGGGCAAGATATATCAAGAAAAACCCCCCAGAATTGGTATTATACGACTATCATAAATTTTCACTGAACTAACTTTTAGCTCACCAAAAATTCAAAATCAATATACGTGTTCTAATACATTTTACCGTAAAATTACCGAGTTATATAATATACATTTGACAAATCACGATAAAATTTATATTGATTTGACGTTAAATTTATCATAAATGTCTTGATTTAAGATTTTTGATAATTTAAAAATTAATTTGAGTAAATTTATCATGGATATAATAAATAGGGATTTTTTTTGTTGTATTAATTCTTTATTTTTTTGATATTATTATTGTAAAATATACTTCATAATTATTCTTATTAAATACATGACGTGCTGATACTAAGTTTCCTTCTATTTTCGGAAGCAGGATCCTCGTTACTCGGATCCCTATCGCGGTCCAATCGAAAATTAAATTATTGGATCCCCTTCTCTAGCTGTCATTTTTGTTTGTTCAAGCAACTTTGCAAGTACAATACATCACGTGCAGCGTACTTTTCCTACTCACGTTGAAAGGCGGGACGATTAATTTAATTTCTCGATCTCCAAATCGTCCGTACTCGCTAGATTTTCTATGGACAGGTTTACATGTTTGATCCGGCAAATCAGGCCCCCAATCGAGAAGAGCTAACGATCGTGAGTATGATATAGTATTTTGCGCTCCTTTTCCATATAGTATTTTGTACTTTATATAGCCTCTTTATGTGTAGGTGTGTTACACGTCAACCCCTTATTTACGTCATGTACTGAGAGCTTAAATCGTAGGATATCAACTTGTGAACAGTTGTTTTATAATTAAAATGCTCAAGATTCATAGCGATTTACTATTTTCAACGAAATGAATGCGTTTAGGATGAAGCAAGTCTCGGAGCACCTAGTACTTGAAAGTTAATGACATTTTGTATTGGATTAGGATGAAATCAAATATGGCTATAGTGATCCTACGATTCAAAGACACGGCACCTTGAGGCACCTATGGGTGGATGCTTCCATATTTTTCATTATAATCATATTCTACAACAAGTTATGAGGTGTTTATTTACAAAGGATTGATGGTACGTGTGATGTATTATCTAGTCATGTTTGATTCCAAGAGTTAATCCATTCATGTCGCCAAATTAAGATGGTCTCATTTCATCCACTACGACCCCCATTTCGTGGCTCGCACCATCTTTCCAAATCCAAGACTGGGTTCATAGCTTCTAAAATCCAGTGAAAATTTTGTATAAAATCATTCCATTGTGCACATTGGGATATCAAGGCTGGATCCCTCACATAGCACATCATGAACAGAGTAGTGTGTGATCCAAGAATCAAATTGAATGGGGAAAAATTACCAAGTCGATCTTAAACATATTATGTAGATATTAATTCAATTCGAAATTTAGTCATAAACATATGGATAGTTTTTTAATGCGGTCATTCCGGCCGATTTTTATTGAAAAAATCTAACACGGTAACCACATCATCATTGGCCATCTTAGGTGCACTGCCACATTAGGTATTTCTAATGAAAATTAGCTCGAATAACTACACTGACATTCTGCGCAAATGTTTAAGATTCAATTTAGCAATATTGAAGAGTATATAACTGAATCGATATTGATACATTGGGTTTATATCCGATTGCACAATTTCTCCCCGAATGGGTCTCATGTAAGGCCCACGTATCACTCTTGTCAATAGGGTTGAGTGCCTCGAAAGGCTTTCAAGTGGACAAACCGAGGCAAAGTGGGCCGCGAGTAGAAGAGCCTAGTGAGTCAAGCAATTACGGAGATATCACAGCATCAGAGTTCGACGATCGAATACGCCGTCAGGACACGGATCAATTGACCTTTTTTAGTTGCCCGTGCAAATCAAACTCCTGGGCGATCGTCTCGCCTTTTCGAATCGTTGGGAATCTTTTTTTTGGTTTGGGTTAGTTGGACGAATCCGAAATTCGATTCGAGCACAGAATCGGAGAAGTTAGAACAGGAGAATATGATCTCAGGAAACACCCTCCACAGCCCCACCCCAATTCGCACCTTTGTTTATTCCTCCAATCAAAACGCGAACCTCGTACCCGCCCCCTTGGACGGCCAATTTGAAATTCCAAAGGGATGGGGCCAGGCCTAATTCAATACTAATATGCATGGCAAGACAAAGGATATATGTATGAATAACCCAAAAGCTAACATGGTAGACCAGTCCCTACTCAAGGGCGCCGGCGTTTTCACGGAGGCGAGGATCGAACTCCGGGCTTTTCTTAATGGTTCGGCGAGGTAGAGGCCTCAGTAATTTAATTCGCCGTCATAGTAGGGCAAAAGAGAGAAGGAAAAGAAAAAGAAGACAGGTTTTAATCAAGTCTCGTTCACCTTTGGCAGGTTGAAAGCGCTAGTGAAGTAATAGCCCGGCACCTAGAATCGTGAAAAACGAATTTGTCCCCCCCCGGCCGCTCGAGTGCCGAGCAGACTTGTTAGCGATTGATGCGAGGGGGCGGCAACCAGAATTTCCATGGTGGACCCGACAGCAACTTGGCATCCCCCAACACCCCCACCCCATCTTGCTCCGCGCAATTGGACCCGATTCATGTGGGAAATGCCTCGCTCCTTCGCACGTGTGGGATCCCCAGCTGTCTCGCACGCGTGCAGCGGGACCCATCGCCCCACTCTTAAAAATCTCCTCCCCACCTCTCCCCCCCGTAGCCATCGCCATCAGATTAGGTGCGCACCCCTTGTCAAGTTATTAAGGCCGACAAAATTCGCTCTCGTTAACATCCCTCTCCACTCGATCGTGGGGATCTATTTCGTACCAACGCTGCTATAAATTTTGTCTTTTACCAAAAAACATAAAGATGATGATGAAATCACGTTATTAGATTTGTGGAATTAGTATTTTGTTTGGGATCTGGGCCATCCTTGTTACGAATTATAGCCACAAATTACCTCAGCAACCGTAAATAAAAAAATATATAATACATATGCCGTCTCTTCATACGTTTCCAGTAAGCTAAACGGACAAAGCTTATATGTTATGTACATATAATCGCAGGAAAACTGCACATCGCTTTACGTCCTAATTGGAAAGGCCTCTTTTGGTGAACCAAACCCATTAATTTACTAAAATAAATAAATCAAAACGAAAAAAAAAAAAAAAACGAAATTGTGCCGAGGCTCAGAACGGAGGGAACGACCTCCCCAATCCGTTCACGTTGGCGAAGAAGCCGACCAGGCCTTGCCTGTACGGCAAGTAGGACCTCCGCTTGTCGCCTTCCTTCAGCGCTCTGTTCCTCACGTAGAACGCCTCGTGCGGCGACGCCGACGCCGCCGACGCCTTCGTCTTGCTCCTTCTCTCCGCTACCGCAACGGCTTGGCTCGACGGCGGGCTCGGGGTCGGCCTCGCCTTCTCCTTCGCTGAGGCGTCGCTGCTACTCGACAGCGAGCTCGACCTCGAGGCCGGCGTCAAGAACACGAACGACTCCTTCCCGTCGCTGTTGCTGCGGCGGAGCAGGTCGCGGAACCTCCACCGCTTCGAGCTCGACCCCGTCGAGCTGCTCTTCTTGCACCGGCTCGGCGACAGCGGCGACCCCGCCGGCGACTTCGGGGACCACACGCAGTAGCTCCCCTCCGGTATCGCTTCCAGCTCGTCGACCTCCGATGACGAGGACGACGACGGAGGATCGCGATCCTCGACGAACAAGTCCTTCAGCGGAATCCTCAGCGAAGCCACCGCGCGACCGCGATCCCCGTCCCGATCCGCCTTGGCTTCGCCAGCCGAAGCCCGATCGCCGCCGCGCACGTACAGAAGATCTCGATTGAACACCGGGAAGACCGGGCCGATCTGGCCGCCGTTGATCAGGACGTCGTCGCGCTCCCTGACGAGCGAGACGAACTCGAAATCGTCGTCCCCGGCCTCGTCCGACCCCCCGCTCCGATCACAACCCGAGGAACTGGGCCCGTCGCCGCCGTCCTCGAGGGCGACCCCGCGAGCGACGTCGGCGAGCCGATCGGCGGAGTAGCTGTTGAAGCTGGGGCACACCGCGAGCTGCTCGCGGCTCTCCGGTTCGTCCGACGCCATCTTTCCCACCGGCGAGTCCGACGCGCCGCCTGCTCGATTCGAGATGCTTCGGCTTCTCTGGCTTATGCTTCGTTCAGGTCTGGCAAGTGTAGAGGGAAGATGGAGAGATGGTAATGGGAGGAGAAGGCGGGGGCGGGGATGTATTTATATGAGAGAGGGATGAGAGAGGGACGGGGGAAACGGATTCTCCAGGGGGAGAACTGAGAAGGAAGCCGCGGGGGGTTGGGGAGTACGCGCGGGGGGGGGCGAGCGCGTGAGGTTCTAGAAGGACGGATTGGCTGTCATTTGTCGAGGGGGAATGCGAAAAGGTCATTAGTGATGTCAGATGGTGTTTCGCGCGGCAGGTTATGCCTTGTAAATGCACCTTTGTCGCCTGGCCAAGGTAAATCCCAGTCCCTACCAATCCGTTTGATAAATTATTATTATTTTTTTTAATTCGGTTTGTCTTATCCATAATCCCTGATTCTCCTATTTAATAAGTAGTTCTTTATTTATCGATCTCTTCATCTTCGTAAAATCAAGCTCTATTTATTTCGTGAAAGAAATAATTTAAATATTATTACTCGAAATAATTAATCGATTAAAAAAATTTTCTTTCTGAGTTATAAGAATGAATGAACCAAATGGTCATTTTATAGAAAAATATTTTTAAAATTATTTATTTTTCTCAAAGTAAAATGAATCTATTTATATCCCATAAAAACTCAGGTATTTGATGTTGATGCGCAAGCCAATAAGAACTATGGAGCAATTCAAGATTATGAACTCCCTCGAGGAAAGGTAATGGTTACAGATAGGAGTGTCCTAGTCATCTTTTAAATGATAAATGCCAAAACTCCTGACCTAAGGGTGTGTAGCTTAGATTTCGACTTGTTGTCCTTAAGGACGTTTTCGGGGGGCCATACCAATTCATATGTACATCGAGCCAACAACAATGATGCTTTCTTCTATGGTTAGAACGCCTTGCAATTCTGATGTATTTGTAGTACTCGCCATTTCATCTCCATTTTCGACCCTCAAATCACCGAGGAAAGGACTTGGCCACGCATGATTTTGGAAAAGAGCTCGCGGATGGCCCATATGCCCTGCCCGGTGCGGCATGCCTAATCAAACGGTTTATGTTGACTGGACTCGAATGGATAGATATTAATTTCGTGTCTCAAAATTAATGATGATATATGTAGGAGAGAAGTAGGGTCATGTAGCGAGCACGACATTCTAGAATGAATGTTGCCCAGAGAGAGAGAGAGGGATGGGACAAACGAATCTCAACACATCTTCTCGAGAGTTGAAGTTCCTGTTGTGGTATGTTGCATGTGAGCTTGATCCGCACGTTACGTGCACTTTCAGCGTCCACACATGTATTGTATGCACACATTGTGACGATGCTAAGTTAAAGTCTCTTAGATTTGCCTAGCTGGGGAAGCCAAATTCAACGCTCCCTCTCCTCGTTTTCCGTTGCTCTATTTCCGCAATTTTTTGGATTTATTGAACATAAAATATTGGTTTCTCATTGCAAATGCTGGTGTAAGTAATCGAACCGGTTCACTATGAAAATTGAACGAGCTTTAGGTTGATCTGCGTGAAGATTGGATGTGCTCTAGATAAAAACTATTCAATACCATGAACAACGATTCTAAAGCCAATCTTAATCAGTACAATTGTCAAGTGAAATCATGAATTGCTTTTTAACTATTCTTTTAATTACTTTGTTTAAAAAATAATGGATACGTCATGTATAGGATCTGAACCTGGACATGTTAGAAAATCCATCAATACCTAAATCACCATGTCAAGAATTGTTCATGTTTTATGTTTTCCCACAAATAATAGTATCATTAAAAAATCAGACCCGATTCTTGAATCTTTTCTAGAACCAGCTTTTCGATTTTCTATTTCAAAAATCGGGGATCAATTCTTACCGGTTAAATTTCGAAGCGACAAACGTACCTACCACTGATAAATGGATGGCCCTTTACGCATATGCTGGTAGTTAAAACGGAGGTGGTTGGTAGAGCCAAATGATATTACGATCAACGTGCGAAATCGGGTTCCATAATTTTCGAGGATCGATGGAAATGGAACCCCACGACCGTTCCCCCGCACGTGTGAGCGAGTGAGAGGATCCGGGTTCGGTGGAGTCATATGCGTCGTTTGTCTCGTTGTCCTCTTCGCCCTACACGTGCGCCTCCCCTCGCCTCTTTCCGCTCCAATCTCATCGGGCCGTACACCTGGACGCCGGCGCTCTATCCTCCAAATGGAATTTCCACCGTCGATCAGATATCGCCGCGCGTCCACGCGGCGGATCCAACGCGTATCGGGACACTATCGACTCCTTCTTCTGCTCGTATATTTTCCCACTGCCCATGGCTGAAGTGCAATTAACGCAGACTAAAAGCGGACGATATATGGGACTTCAAGCACTTGCCATGTCAATTCTTTTCCCCCTAAGTCATGCAAAATTAATTTTTAATGCTCCCTATTGAAAGATAGTTCCCGAGACCCTTCTAATCATTTCAAGAAAAATTCTCGAAGATCATTTATTTTTTCGTTTTTCTTGCATATTCATAATTGTCGACACTACAATGATCTACTATAAGTTATAATAGATTGGAAAGCGACATCACCGGCATTAGACATTCACACGTTCATGACCGCTTATCGACGGCAGAGAACGATTCAAGCCTTGGACTCCACGTGTAAATTCACTAAAATTCGACATTGCCACGGATTATTAGAGGGGGGGGGGGGTGGACGTGTGACTTTTCCTCGATCATTTGGCAGCCACCATGGAAAGAAAACAAGGAAAGAAAGTTGGAGGACAGTGAAAGAGAGGGTGCCGCATTCCAAAGAAAAAAACCCAAATCGCACGAGCGTCACGAAGGCTCCCTTTTCCAAAGAAAGACTTTCTCGCGTTCTGGCTGCTAAACGCGGATGCCGACGAAGAACGAGAAGGGGATTCTTTCTGGAACCGAAGAAAAACTCGTTCTCTCTTTTCCCAAGGATAAGTCCAGCACGGACCCAACGGAGCTATCTCGGAGGTCCATGCATGTGGAAACCCAGGAGGGATTTTGATTTTGATTTTCTAGAAGGCCAAGAATATCCCAGAAAAAGCAAGGAAAGCGAATTAAAAAAATATCCAATCTTTTTGAAGTGAGCACAGCCATGACGGAACCCCCCTCGCCTTTTTTGGTTTGGCGAGCAAGCAATTCGACTCGGAATATCAGGGGGATCTGAATGGGAAGACCACGGACACGTTGACGTCGGCCGCTCTTTCGTCTTGGGCAAGAAAACTCAATAAATGAGACGCCGACTGACGTCGAGGTTGCCTGTGCGACAGCAACGTCGGACTCTTGAATTAAATGCCTTTACCTAACTACACACCCATCGATCCCGCCTTGACCGGGAACATCCGTGACTAGATGCCCCGTTTGGGTTGAGTTTAAGGGCGGCCACCACAGCGATAAGTTGATAACGACTAGAGTTACTTCTCGCATGTCGGTTTCCTTTCCCTTTTTCGGGTTGTAACTTGTAAGTTCGATCCCTAAACAACGTCAGTCCGTTCGAGGGTGTGTCTCTCCGACTTTGGCCGGATTATCCGGTTTCGGAATCTTTTCATGCTCGTTTCGTCTTGTATTTACAGACATAAAAGCTTACGCTCATGGCACCAAACGGTCCAAAAATTGTCTGTCTTCGGAGAAGTCGTCCTAGGAATTGGTTGGTGCACTTCCATGAATAACGAGACGATTCCCTCCCTACCAAATGCAGCTAAAAAGGAAGACAGACGCGTTGCCTGGTGTGAACGGATTCGTCAACTTTGCGGCTTTTTCTTCGCTTCCGGCCAGCATTTACGGTTGCCTGGGTGACTTTCTTTCAATGCGAAATGCGGATCCCTAGTTCGAGATGAGATCGACATGGAAAAAGGGTTTCCGAAAAGCGGGTGTCGTCCGTTGACTTCTTTTTGGCGCCGTTCGAATAGGCCAAACTCACTCCGAATATTTTTAAGGCTTGGATCGGGGACCTTCCAGTCGTCTGCGTGTTACTAACTCGCGTTGACGTTGAGAGAGCGGTATGGAAACTTGGAAAATCATGGGGTTGGGTGGGTCGCGAGTCAAAGTCAGTCCGTTCGTGAAGCACCAACAGCCCACGGCCAATCTCATTTGTTAAACCCCGGCTCCTAACCCCTCCGCAGACTTCATCATTCATAACTTCACACATGATGAGTGGAATCGGAGGACATGGTGCATCTCGAGCAAACGTGGGTCAGGATTTAGGAAATATGTGATGCGAAATGGGGACATGAAGTGAGGCATGGGGAATTGAGAACGGGATTATAAGGCGTTCTTGGCTACAGAAAGAGTGCACAGTCACCGTTAAGAGGACTTGAGTACAAGCTTCAATGATATCATCTTGTCTTTGACAGATTTGGGTAAATTGTTCAGGAGAAGCTCTGAAAAACACAGCAGCCTCCGTGAATTAGAATACACCACAAAGCAAACTTCAACTTAAAATGTTTGTGACGGTTGTCTGTCCGCTGGATCGATCTTATCAATCGAGCTAAGAACTCAGACTGCATAGCCACATGGGTACTGCATCCTCTTAACATATATTCACTGGTTGAGATCGAGTGTTATACAGATGTTCTTCCTATACATGACAGTACCGGCCTTATATAGCAAATGTACAAACAGGCCTAGGCTATGAACAATCTCTTTTTCAGCTCCTTTCCACTTAACCTAGCTGCTATACTTTCTTGGAATTAAATACAGCATTTTTGCCACACGCCCATGCAGACAACGTATTCTGTATCAAGTACATTTGAAATTAATCTTTTCAGGACATACGATGCTCCGTACATTCCTTTGGATGCTTCAGTTTGTCCTAAGAAGTCTCAATCTTCGAACATTCTTGTTGTATACTTTGTATGCGATCATGGGGCATGGGCTGAACTCGTGTTTGGAAAGCTCTGTATGAGAAGTAAGGCAGCAGAGTAGAAACGACCACCAGAAGAGTGGAGAGCCAATAGAGAAGACTCGGAGTAGTAGCCTCAAGAAAAACCATGTACGCAGTTGTGGAAATTGTTGGTGAAATGTAGCCATAAGTCAACAGGAATATGTACCAGAAGGCAATGCTGCTCCAAATGAAGAAATGGTGGATCCAAGTGAAGTAGTTAATGGATATAGCCAGTTGACAGTTGACAGCCCATACAACACAAGTATACATGGTGACTCCGAGAACCTCAAAGTCAGCTACTCTCCCATCTCTCCTGAACGCCTGGTCAACCATCACATTGGCGGTGCAGAAGAAGATTATGATAGAACTGCCCACCCCGTTGGCCATCCAGCCAAGTATACGGCACCAACTGAAGAGGATATTCTGTGTTCCTTCTTGATATAACTCAGGAAACTGCACGGTGAGAAAGCAGTAGTTTAGTAAAGATGTGGCCTTTGCTCTATCCTACTTAAAACTTCATTGCACAAAGAGAGAAAAGAACCAGCGGCCTTCCATGAAAATAAGGATGCCATGTGCCTCAGCCTTATAGGTTACGGTCTTACTGTTATGGTCCAGTTCAGTTCCAAGATTTACTTTTTCCAAATTTTTTGCTATATCGCTGGCCTCAACCAGTCATTCTATCAATCAAATGTACATGTAGCTTAGGATATTGTCCTAGGGATAAAAATGGAAAGCAGATTCTTATAAGAATGCTGGAGATAATGCTTGGAGCAGACTTGAAGGCCTAATTTGGAAAGGTGGTAAGGAATGAAAGCAAGTCGAGTCGAAATGATTGCTTAAACAAAAACATCAGCCTATGCCCTAAGCAAGGACTAAAAGCATTTTGTGTCCTCTCTAGCTAATTATCTCCGTAAAAAATTTGCACTAAGGTATTCTTTTTGCTAAAGAATCAAAGTTCTTACTAGTTTGGGAAATGGTACATGACCAGACCGAACTAACGATTGATCCCTCGCAATTGAAATTATATGGTGCTGCTCATAGGTAGATTTGCATACCTCAAGGCAAAGGCATGCAGAAACATCCTGATCAAAAACCCCAAGGGCTATGACAGGAAGTGATGTAAAGAATACATTGTAGAAGGACATATTCCAATCATTGTAGGCAGGCTGACCAGAAAATGAAGCATAGGCCTCGAACCAGAACAGGGTAAGTCCAAACGCAATGTTCTTGTAGAAGAAGTAGCAAATCTGCAATATTAAGAAGGAATTTAAATTACATATAGATGACAGACATGAGCAATCTGACCTCCACTCCTCCAGTCCAAGATACAAGAGATTGCATTTTGAAGCAGACAAATGGAGCAAATCATTTGACTCGAAACATGATGCAAGTGCTAGGAGATTTATCTCCCTTGCCCTCGACTCTATCTTAAACGTATATGCTAGTTATACAATCAGCATATGTCTGCGACCAACATAATGTCCAGAAAAATGTGCAAGTGGATAAACACAGATCCAGAATCTGTTGCATAGAATTTTTCCATCATTTCTTGTACCTTAAACAATAAACTTAAGCAAGGTTTTTACCATCATTGCTATTCTCCTGTAACACCAATGGCCATGCACCAATAAGAGACGTTCCAGAAAGCGGAATTGGGCTATTGCAAAATCACTTGCCATTACAGCCTGCAATCAGCAAAAACTTTGTCTACTGTGAAATCACTTGGTAAACAATCAGATCCAAAAGATAAAATCCTAAAAAAATTACGAATGACAAGAAATCTAAAGGTGACATAAATTTGTCTAGACCAATGAAGTCTTCATGCACCAAAGCAAACAAGACAGAGGCAGTACAGGTAAATTATCTCAAAGCTTAATCTAGCTTTAGATGAATCAGCCAACATATCAAGCACTTGTATCGAGACGGAGTTGTATTCTCAGGAACAGGCAGATGTCTATAATCTTCCTAGTTGCATTTCAACTAAACCACAATAACACTTGAGAGGCCTCAGAAAGGATGAGAAAGGAAAAGGCGATGATGAGCTTAGGACTCACAGAAATGAACAGTTATTATTCAAAAGGTCAGACAAACTTTCTATCAGCTATTGCCATATTCTGGATAGTTCTAATGAACAGACCAGAATGCCGCCAGTGGATCCGTGGATAAATTGACCTTTGTCGGCCAGGGCCATCTAGTAATCCAAATTCCACAAAAAGAAAAAGAAAAAAGAGGAAAAAAAAGAAAAAAAGAAAATGAACTCATCTTCCATAAAATGAAACCCTTAAGATCTGAAATAGAGATCACAATTAAATGATCATACACCTCCCACTAGATGCAAAGAGTACATCCATAGCAAACCACCGTGATGGCAGGAAGAAATTTGCAGTGACTATGGTGGGAAAATTTACATCTGGATGTTATAGTTGATAGGCATACCTGCATCCCTTCCACACCACTAATGCCAACTCCAATGTCAGCCTCGTGAAGCATGCTAACATCATTTGCACCATCACCAACTGATAACGTTGTTTTACCAAGTTTCAGTTTTACCAATCTAGTAACCTGCATTTTTCTAACATATGTTTGAGAGATTATTCTTATACAATTAAGCCAAACGGTCTGAAGCTTGCAATAACAGTGTGACCAGATACTTACAAGAGCTTTCTGCTTGGGTGAGGACCGACAACATATAACAGCACCACACTTGATTGCAAGATCCAGCAACGAGTCCTCCAAATGTTTGTCAAGAGCAAAGTTTAAGGACTTTCCATCAATTATCAACCCAAACTCCATAGCACCTTCTTTTGCAGAAGCAAGTTGAGATTTTCCTTTTTCGAGTTGCTCTGATATACTCTCGAAAGATGCCTAAAATGATTGACATTTGAAAAGGGAAAACAACAACAAAAGAATACGTATTACATCAAAATATATTTCCTCTACCTTTGCGAGGGCTTCCTCGTCTTTGTGTTTCTCCAACACTTTAATTTCAGGTGAATCAAGAGTAATTACAATTTCTTTCATTCCTTCTCTCAGTAATCTACATGCATACCTGCAGGAAACAGAAAGTAAGTACATATCAACTTCCAGAAAGCAAACAAAACTGTAGAATCAGGCCAATCCTATACCCAATATTAACTGCTGTTTCCAACTTGTCACCCGTCAACATCCATACCCTAATCTGAGCCTGGGCAAGTTTTTCAAGACATTGGGGCACCTGGCACAAATAGGCAGTAGTGTATCAACATGAAATCACATAGCAAAGGGCAGTAGTCTAGGGAATTTTGTCGTGATAGTTAAAGCACTTTTGACGCATTTAGAGAGACATAAGATGAATCTTAACTCCCTCTTGAAGCTTGTCCTCAACAGCTGTAGCTCCAAGGAGGATTAATTCCCTCTCAATTTTGTCAGCAGTTGCATCTAACAATGCATCTCTGTCAGAAGAAACAGAAGCTTTCACCCTTAGGAACTCCTCTTCCCATATTTTATATTCTTCTTCTTCAAGCTCTCGGTATGCGATGACCATAACCCGAAGACCTACTTGAGCATATTTTTTGATGTGATCACTTGTCTCCTTCTCAAACTGGCGCCCAGCTTTTGACAGCCTTTGAAACATAACACTGGCATAGAAAAAAGATATAGAGGGATCATATTAACATCAGAAAGGGAAAAAATCATCTTCACAAGTCAGATTTTACTGAAAAGCAAGTCCTACCTATCTGCACCCTTGCACAAAAGCAGCAGATTTCCCTCACTCCTTACAATCACTGACATTCTTTTGCGAGAACTACTGAACTCCAAAACATGAAGAAGCTCATAGTCTCTGCAAAACGAAACCTAAACTGTCTAAAAGGACGGCCCAAAGTTATATTAAATCAAAGAGCAAGACAAATATTAACTGAATAAAACTATATCACACCTCACCAAAAATTTGTAGAGGGACCACTACTCTCAGCTTAAAGAAGTTTCTAAAGCATCACCTTGGCACTTGAATCAAATTTTTTTCTGCCCGTGTGACTGGCATAGAGGACAATTTTGTTTAGGGGAAGACTGGATGCAATGGAAAACAAGGCTTCCTTACTGGAACTATAAAGAAGAGTGATTTAGTGACGAAAAAAATCCACAATGTTTTAGAGATCTTCTGAAGCTTTTTACAGATTAAAGAATGTCTCTCTTGATTTATTAAGCGTTGACCAGTCCGGGCATAAATCAGTCTTCGTGTGTACTGTGATATTCATCTTTGGTAGAAGATCAATCCAAGCAGAACACCTTTCTCTTTTAATCATCAGCCAGCATAGTTACCTTAGCAAGAGCAAGTCAAAACTACAGAACAAATATTGCTTCAAATGCTAAGAAACTAAGTGCATGCAAGTGCACGTGTGTGATGTGTGCAGGAGTGCTTGAAAAGTTCAATCAAAAGACAAAGTAAAACTGCACTGCTCATCTTCAAAGATACTGATCATAGATGAAAGAAAAATGAATGAGTACCGGAACAGGCAAATGAAGGTAGTATAAAACAGTATCCCAAAGAAGAACTTACCTGAGAATCTTCCCACCTGTCACATAATCTAATTCATACAATGATATGCTTGTTTGTTTCCTTTTAAAGAATTCAAACCCAAGCTCTCTAGCAGCTATAACAAAAGCTGCTTCATCTCTTGACTCAGCTTCATAATATATCTCTCCAGTATGCCTGTTCACATCTGGAATGACAGTGTGACAGATTGCAAGCACCTCAAAAAATTTCCATATCATATCAGGATGAGGCTCATGCACCCACCTTCCATTCATGATGCGTTCATCTCTGAAGTTAAAACCCTTTACACTACCACGACCATCATTCGTCTCATCTGAAATTTCATGGGCTTCAGAAGGACAATCCCTTCTTGCCAGTGCCCTTTCCACTTCTGTCTCACCTTTTCCATATGCTATACCAGCTATCGAGCATTTAACAAACTCCATGGAGTTACAAGTCAAAGTCCCTGTCTTGTCAGAAAATATGGTATGGATCTGACCAAGTTCCTCATTTAAATTAGATGTCCGTGCTCGTGCTGGTTTATCTGTTGTCTCGTCATACATTCTAGTATCACGATTAATGAAGACACTCTGAAGAACCTTCACAATCTCGATAGATACATATAGTGATATGGGAATCAGATAACCATACAACATGAGACCAGTCAGAAAATGGAAAAATGCAGAAAGAGAAGCTCTTGTCGGGTCATAGAACACAGTACTATCATCTGGGCGAAGATACCACCTTCTGTAATTTTGATTTACAAGATCTCTTCTTGTTTCAATTCCGAAAAAGAAAGATCCAACCAAAGATATCAAAATTAGAGAGATGAAGAGGATATATATTATCTTATCCATTCTCTTCTCAATCTTACTCCTTTTGGAACGAGGATGTGTGGCATTCTGCATCACTTTTGTGTCATGGCCAGTGAAGATGACCACCCCATAGACATAATCAGTGTTCTTAAGCTTGGAATCTCGTAGCAGGATTTGTTGCAGAGAAAGAGGATATTCTTTACTGGTGTAGTGTAAATTACCAACAAACGAATAAAGCTTGTCATTTGGATCTTCACATCTGATTTCAGCTCTGAATACTTGGAGACATCTCTCATTGCGAAGTGATGATGTTACATCAAGTGATTGCTTCAACTTCAAATTCGTTTCCCCATCTAGATTCATGGTATCAACATAACAAATTCCATCTTCATAGCTTGATGAAAGCAACAGCAGATCAGCAGGGAAATACTCATCCTTATATACCTTGACAACATTGCCAACTCGGAGATTTTTCCATCTGGTCCTTTGGAATGTACCGTTCCCACTGTAAACTTCAACTTTCCTGTTGTTTGCTTCTATATCCTGTGAGCATTATTAAGCATTGTTGTGAGGCAATCATTTCAGAGGCAACGATCTGTACAGATAATTGCAAAAGTCAACACTTCCAGGAACCTAGCATAGATGGCAAAGACGACCTTGTCTTGTGCCTGAAGCAAAAGGTCTAAGTTCAGAATTCCTCTAGGCGTCAGCAGCATTGCACTCATGCACAGAGCCAGAAAATGGCTTGGTAATTGTCTAGTTTGTGTGGAAAAGGGCAACAGCATGGACTAGTCCAGGGTCCTATTGAACCAGTAACCCCATTAACCATTAAAAATAAACCAAAGCCAATATCACACAAGGAAGGGCATCGAATGCTTTTGGATATAAATTAGTTATAGGAATCACGAAAGTGCATCTCACTTGAGAGATGGCACTGCTGAAAGAGTTTTCCTGGTGAATTACATGCATGAAATTGCAATGAGCTTCCATTGGACTTTGGATATTGGACCCAATTTTTAGAATCTTTTATCTAATCTCTGCCTTTCCAACTTCTCCAAAACCCTGTTGTACTGGAAGATAGTACAGTGTGAAATTTAATATGTCAAGCCCAACCACATCTCCTAATAACTCAAAGCGCAACCACTAGAGACTCAGCAGTCACGCCAAGAACTATATTTAGTCAGCATTCTAAGAATTTAAATGAGCAAGCGGACAGGGCATTATCCAGAAACAAGAGAGGGCATTCCAAACCATGATTGCTCTAATATTGTTAATTTTCCAACTACATGCTTTCTTAACACGTTTCCCATATTACAAATTGCAATGATGTAATAATATAGTACACAGTCACTGAAATTGAACCAAAGGGCAAAACATGACTAAAAAGTTAAAAATAAAATGTCATCCAAACTGAAAACCAGTGCGGTAAGAGAGGTGTGCATACCTGCGCTCTTCGTCCACAATCTTCCACAGCTTCTTTGGCAATGGTACCTCCAATCACGAGTACCAGAGGTCCAACGACACTAAGCGCTGTAAAGGGGGCCAAGGGACTAAACGAAAGACAAGCAACGACCAAAAAATATATATTGGCAACTCTCCTAAATTGCTCAAACAAAGACTTGGGAACAAAATTAGTTACGGTGTACTTTGTCGTGGACACATAGTTACCCTTGTAATTCAATTGGACTGCTTCTGGTTTATTGGGTTCATTGCAGTACACTATCCTCGAGTATCCTCTCTGACCAATTTCAGCATGTCTATCTTCTTTATGAGGACGAATGCACGAGAACGAGTAGAGCTTGCTCAAACGCAACTTTCTCCTCTGCCCTCTCGTCATTTCGAAAGGCCCACTCAGATCTGCATCTGCTGCCACAAAGCAGATTGATCACGAATCGATCCTTTTTCGACTAGCACGCACAGTGGCTCGCCACTTTCTGGAAAAATCACCTAGGATTCAGCAATCCAGCAAGTCCCCGGCTGCCACGTCTCCTAAAAGCCTCCACAACCCGCACTCCCGCACCACCTCAGACAACTCCAAGCACGCAAATTTCACTGCCAAAATTACAGCAAACAGCATTCCAGTTCTAGCTGGATTGACGTCGCCAAACTGACATTGCCGACGGGAAAACACACGGCTAGAGCCAAAAACGCAACAGTTTCACGGCCTCATTGGAACTGCTGACAGTCAAACAGCCATGCTCACGACCCGTAGCGACGAAAACGAAAAAGGGTACCGAGCGAGACGCAAAGAAAGATCAAACTCGCATTCAACTCAGACTTTCAACATGCGAAAAAGCGAAGACGAGCAGATTATAACCGCAGAAAACAGAAAACTTCCCGCAAGCAGCGGCTACCCAGAATTCCTTACTTTCGTCTCAAGTCGCGGAGGTCTCTTCCTTGTTGCTCTCAGCTTGAAATGCAGCGAGAGAGAGAGAGAGAGAGAGAGAAAGAGGCGAGCTTTGCGAAGTGTGCGCAAGTTGTCGTTTTTCTACCTTTTTCTTTTGCCCTTTGCCGCTAAAAGAAGCAAGGAAGGGGCGGGGAGGGACACGGAAAAAGTAATGAAGAGTGCGAAGCGGGTGATGATTGCCGTTGACGCCCACGGACGACGTCGTCGGTGATGAAGAAGAAGAAGAAGACGAAGAAGACAGCTGACGCTGACTGCAGTCTTCATAGTCCACAAAAGCACGTGTCCCGACCTCGGCCTCGCCGATAGTCTCGTCGATAATGGAACGACGACAGCGACGGCCGTGCCGAGGTTGCTAACTTGCAGCCACCCCCATACATACGGGCGCTGTCTGGAAAATGGGTCAAATAATTCGAATTTTGTTCTTTTCCCAACAGCTACCATAAAAAAATGTATAGTTAAATATTAAAACTCTTAGCATTATTCAATCAAGCCGTTCCACTAAAAGTTTGATGAGCTCTTTCTACGCGGAGGATTTTCGCCTACTTTTTATCCATAAAGATAATTAAATGAGTCCCGTTAAAAGATTTCCTAAACGTTTTAAGACTTAATAACTTTTGAATGTACTTCAAGATTTCTGCTAAAATGATTTCTTAATCATAAATCTGCACTTAGGCCAAGTCCGAATTTTATGTGACACAACGAAAGATCGATCATACGAAGGCAACTAAAAATAAAAAGAACTTATGTTGATAGATACTTCATTAATCGATGAGAGTTATTTTTCTACTTCACAGCTGCTCGATCATGGCTATTTTCTGAATTAAGTGCCGATGCAATATGAACACATATAGAACCAACACCATTCAAACCAAAGAAATAGGTCATTTAGCCAATCTCATCCTCTGAGACTATATTTGATAGTTAGGATAAAAGTCGAGATATCACAAAATTTATCTTATCTTATACTTCATTTATGTTCTAGACATGATAAAGTTATATACAAGAGAGATAATTCGGATAAAAATATCTCACGTGGGGACAAGATAAAGGTGAATATAACTTCTTATATTTACGGTATAAAATCTATTTTTCTTGAATAAACAACTTCTTAAATTCATAAAATTAAAGTAAAAAAGAGAATTCAAAATAACAATAATTCTGTTTTTATTTTTTCCTATTTTTATGTATGTATTTGAATTTTTTTATATTGTAATATATATGTACTCATTTATATTTATTACAACATATTAGTATTTCAGGTATACTAGTATAGTTTTTATTTAATAAAAAAATTAATTGAGAAATGATGGGAGAGAATTAAAAAAGAAAATAAATAAAAAAGATAGATCAAATAATAATAAAAATAAGTAAATAAAAGTGAGGTAGAAAAACCTTTATTATATGACAAATTCAAACTTGGAAAATATTTTTTTAATTTTTAAAGAACGAGAGACAAAGGAATTTCTAAAAAAACACTACCTTCCGTATCTCTTTTTTGTTTATGTTTAAACTCTACAAAAACACCAAAGAACTCTTTATTTTTCATATCTCCGCGGTTCACATTGAAATTTCACGAAAGCAACACAAAGATCGAAGCATTGTATTGTTTGAAATTGTGAAGATAAATGATTATGCTCTCTCTCTTACTAGATTTAACATACGCTGGCCATATGCTGGCTAAGTTACATTATTGATATCCCTTCTCCAATTCTTATCATGATCAAAACCGTGGCTTTGGAATGCAACAATAAACTCATTTTGGATCGTACAATAACGGCGGATTATTTGCTAAAGGCTGTCTCATTTGTACATTCGTGATTTTTTTATGCTATCACCATATGCATTTCTAAGTGTATTAACACTAATACAATCCAACGTTATTATTGCACTTTACCAAATAATTGATACGATATAGCAAAATCCTCGAGCTTCACGTCCCATCCTGGCTCAAAATCCAGACACCAGATGCAGCCCCACGAGAGATTCCAAGACGGATCGGGTCGATTTACGATGATTTGGGGACACGTTAAAGTCATCCGTGGATTGAGGACCGGGGCAAACTCTCATTTTTTCTTCTTCCCCGTCAAAGCGGACTAACTTGATGGGGACCCCCCACCGTCCAAAAAACCAAGCGACACGGCGGACGATGCGATGCGACCCTTCACGGGCACACAAGAGGCGTCCCTCGTTGGAAATTGGCATCAATCCCAAACTCAAAACTCCCCCCTCCCGCCGTGCGCGGAGACTTGACCTGGGACCGCGAGATTCTCCTCTCCGAAATTTCTTCGCACTTGCAGGAACGAAGAATGCTTTACAATTCTTCTACCGATTCAATAAATTTCGCATGCGTGTCTTTTTCAGAAAAGCGGATCGTGTTTCATGCACTCAATAACGATTCGTCAAGTTACTTGATCGATTGATTTTGTTGGCCGGCCATCATTTTCTTTTATCTCTTCTTTTCTCCTTCGAGGGACGGGAGCCATAATAGGTTTATCCGAGACTCGTCTTTGTGCATATGCGAAACAACGTGTCTTTCCGGAAGGAGAAGTATTTTATTTCGCGTGCTATTGAGCGTCATCATAAGCGTCATTCATAGAGTGATTTTGCCTTTACTTTAAACCTAATGTTGTGCGGTCAAAATCTTAAAGAGTGCCCATGATTTTATCGGAACCTATCTGGGACCGGCTTTATCACGATTCACGAGCCTCTCCAAACATCGGATAGCGACTAAACGCGCTCTAAGGATTTGTTTTCATGAAGAAGTCGTCCTTTACTTGACATTAGCATGTTTTAGCCCGTTAGAAGGAGTTTCAGTCAACTTTTCTCTCGTCAAAAAGGATCCTCCTTCACTCGTTTTGTGGGGTTTCAATAGGTCCGACATTGATGTGGTTTTCTTATAGCTAATAATAAGTTTCGAAGATCAAGAATTCTTTTCAAGGCTAGATCTAATCTCCTGATTCGACGTTCTAATAAGGTATCATAGTCAGATTTCGTCTTGCATTAATTTTGCTTGCGAGGCTCTTCGCTTGTTAATTCCACAAGATGCTCTCGGTATGGTTTTTGCACATATGAGATCGAGTGTCAAAAATATCGCCCGTTGCTTGTTTTTAGGGTTTCGCTAGGTTTTATATTCACACCGTCTCCTTCTATTTAGCCACTTAAGATTAAAGTCAGACATTCTAACATTTCTTGAGTTAAAAGTATCTATCTATATCTATATGTTTGAAAGGATAGTGGAATTTGTCTCACTCTTAAGTTTCTCAAATAATCCCTTTCACACAATAATGAAATGACAGAAAGAGGAAATATTAATCTTTCTCCATGAATTTCCCACTTCCATCAACTTCCTAATATATATCGCTCGTTTTCTCCTCCTCATACAATCACTTAACTGTATGCATGCAATCGTTAAGATTAGGGGTGAACATAGTTTCAGGATAAAATCGAAAATCGAAAAACTACATTGGTGAGAACTTGTCCGGTTTCAAGTTCCAAGTTATATAGAGGTAGGTTCCAAGTTAACTTGTTTTGATGGATATGTTCCAAGTTCTAAGTTGATGAAACTTAGAACCTAGAACTTGAAATAGATTTTTGTGTTTTTTCAGTCTATGTCTTCGAGCAATCTTACTGTATTGTATAACGTTTTATGATGCATGTATAATCTAAAACCATTTAATCTGAGCTTTCATTTTATAATTGAGACTTTTACTTTGTTAATATCTCATATTTTCTTGTGTCTAAATATAAGTTATGATCAATAGATTACAATAACAAGTGGTGATTATTAAAAATAATGATTTATTACAATTGTTTGATTAATAATAAAGGTGGAATTTGAGGTAGACTTTGAAATCGACCCTAGAACCCACGATAGGATAAATTTAAAATTCAAAAAAATAAGGATAGATCCCAAGTTAAAAAAAAAAGAGGAATCTGTTCCAACAAATAGGCTTCATATTCCAAGTGGAGTCTATATGGAATCTAAAATTATTCATCTCTAATTGGGGTGCATTTCAGAAGTGCTTGGTAAGTTTCTGCGAGTACAAAGAAGCTTGCAAGCTGGATATTACCTAAGAAATCTCAACCTGTCAAATAAAATTAAATTAATTCAAGCTTGTAGACTATTGTAAAGCTCACCAGATATGCGCATTAAGTAAGTTCAACCCATCAAGATGTCTTTGATGCAGTCAAATAATGTAATTAGTATCTTTATTCAGCTAGCTTTGGGAAAAATATGAGGTATTTTTATTTTTTTAGCAAAAAAAAAGAAAAAGAGATATTTAACGAGTGTTTTTAGGATACCATTGGTCAAATGTCAATATTGGGTTAGCTAAAAGCCTAACGCAGGTGCCTGCTTGGGCTTTTGACATTTTTGAAATGTTATTTCAAGGGTTTAGTGATTTTTTCTTTTCAATACTGCCCTCACCGATAAATGTGTGTCCCCCTTTTGCCCTCAAAAAGTACTGTTCATCTTCTTCCTTGGACTCGCTGGTTCGTCGTTGAGTAGAGAACCTCATCGAGATCGAGGGTCGCACGTGTCGTCGAGCCACTCGCCGGAGCTGCTATGGGTCGAGGAGGTCGAGGGTCGAGCGACCCAGATCTGGCCCTTCGACCGCGGTTGTGCGACCTCGGCGACCGTCGCCTGGGTCGCAGACGGTCGAATGGTGAAGCCTTTTCACCTTGCCAAGGTCGCAAATCGCTGAGGGGCTTTATGGGTGAAGCCCCTAGATCTGCAATCACATGGGTCTTCACCTTGCTGAGGTTGCAGACGCCATGGTTGCAAATCTTGGCGTCGTGCATCCTCACAACACCCTAGATCGACGTTGCAAATCGCCGGTCGAGTTTGTGGTCGATGCCGGTGACGGTCGATGGTCGCCTTCGGTCGCCGTCGATGCCGGCTTGTGGTCAACGCCGGCCAAGCTCGCCCAACTCCTTGCCTCTGCCATTGCTCGCCCAGATCTCCTTTTGTTCTTTTCTTTTCTTTTTTCACTTCAAATTTGATTTACAAAATAGATGTTCAAAGATACTTGGCGAAATGCAAAGCCATTTTCTCAAAAGTTGAACCAAATGGAGCATATACTTCGGACTGGATTGCGTGGCATAAATGCAGTCACTCGCATAACTGCAGCCCTTTTCCTACAACGAGCGTCGAGCCATTGCTTTTCGGCCGCCCCTTCGTACCCTCCGCCGCAGCCCACCCTGCGTCTCGCGCCTCCGCCGCCACGCCGGTCCGGGTTAGAATCGAATCCACGTGACGTTCACGCTTCAAGTCCAAGCCCCCCCAGATATTTAGCGAAACGTCCTACGGACGGATGACCGTTTCTGAGGACAAAACCAGCTCTCACTGACTGATCAGCTGAGGCAGAAGATTGATGAGTTGAATAGTAGCTGCCAAGTCATCGCCGTCGCCCTCGCCGTTGTCGTCTTCTCTGAGTTTCTTTGCATCCTTGGGAAGCTCGATTGGGCCCCGGCCGAGGGATACCCCTTTCGTCTCTTCGCGAAAAGGTTGGAACTTTGCCCGGGCGCCTCGAATTCATATGTCCGTGATCCGCGCTTTTCTCTTGTGGTTGCGCGTGATGCGGGTGATTTGTATTTCTACGACTGGGGTTGAGTTGCTTCGATGATTTGCTTGGCTTGATTGGATTTGTGCTTCGCCTCGCGTCCTCTGTGCCGGCTGAGGTTCTCCGGGAGAAGTATACAATGTTGAGCGTGTATTAAGGTGGAGATTGGTTTACCAGCTCGAGCGTAGGGTTCCTGTTCCAAATTATGTTCGGGATGAAGCTAATTGCGGATTCGCTGTTTCAATGCATGAGTGTTGGCTATCCCTAATTATATTTAAGGAAAATCTGTAACTTTCAATGTATTGGCTATATCGCAACATGAGTATTGTTTTGGAAAGTAAACTGTTTTTTATTTAGTATGCTTAACAAGTGTCTGAGATACTCGTTAACAAGATGGTTTTATAAATTTGATTTAGGAGGCATATTTAGAAGTCGGAGTCCCACACAATGTCTGCTGTCGTGTGTGCTTTAGCGATGTAGAATGAAGGTTGGACAGAGAAGGGAGATGACGAACGGCCTTCAAGATGTTTAGCCTTTATATGATATGTCCACTTACCCAGATTCAAATTGTATTCCCAAAGGGAATTAACCATGGTAGGTAGTTTGCTTGGGCCAAGACCTCATGGTAGATTAAACTGTAGTTTGTGATAAATAAATACAGAACTTATACTTATGTCATGGCCGATGATTTGAAACTGCAGCACTTGTACATATAAGCTTTTCAGAGTTGCTGTTTCAGCAATTTTCTTGCTAGTTATGTAATATTTCGACCTAGCAACTTTATTCAGTGATGTAGCTTCAGATAGTGATGTTGTTCCCCTTGTGTTTATTTTCTAGTATCCTAAACTTAGGTATAATTTGCTTCACCTATGAGAATTTCTACCAATTCTTCTTTTGTTCATCAGGTTCATCCTAGTCCCATCGAGATTACTGCCTTAGCCTTGTCCTATCATCCGCATAATGGGTTTTCTCTTTTATTGACTCTTCTCTTCTGGTCATTTGAAACCTTGTACAGGCGCATGTGTCGTTATGTCTTTCCAATTGATCTTACCTGCAATCTTGCTTCTTGCATTTATGTACGATTTTCCTAACACTTCTTGCCTGGACTGGGGTTTGCATCTCTTTCCAGCATAAGCTCGATTCCATTTGCAGATTTCAACCGGTTGGGACTTCGGTGGAATGCAATGCTGCAGAAGACACCGGTCCCATCTAGAGAGCAAACACCAGCTAAAAAGTTCCCCGTCGATGCAAAGGACTATAAGTTTTATGAGGAAGTTAGTGAAGGTTTCGGTGCCACTGTTTACAGGGCTCTTTGCATTCCACTTCATGAGATAGTTGCTATCAAGGTGCTCCATCTTAAGAAGAGTAATAATAATGATCTGGTACGTGCTCTGCTTTCTCCTTGGTCCGTTGAGATTTTCTTGTTGTATATTCTCATTCCAAGTGGCTTTGGTACCTTTTCGATAGTAATTGTATTGTACTTTAAATGTGATATAACAGGATGGAATACTTTGCAGCATGATTTCAGCTTCCTTCACTTATTTTTATGAATTCATTTTGCATGCGTAGAAACCATGCTAATAAGGTTTTTTTTTTTTTTGGACAGAATGGGTAATGAGTTCTTGTTTGTCTACTTTTGCTGCTAATCTCTGTCTAGACTGATTATTTTGGTAGCTGTCAAGGTTCTTCACGGGATTGACTTTTACTTTCAAGTTTGGCTTTTGCTTTTGCTTTTAGTGTTTGAGATTCACATTTTATCTAATACTAAGCACCTCTTATGTTTAATATACCTGCATATAAACATCTAAGGGCATATTAGAATCACTGAAATTTTTAGTTTATAAACGCATTATTATTATTATTATTATTATTATTATTATTATTATTATTATTATTAATAAATTGATGAGAAAGTGAATTGAGCACTGCTTCGAAAATGCCAACGCAAATTGGCCCTAATTGGGTGGTTAAACTAGAATAAGAAGAAGAAGAAGGTTTCGTTGATTATCTTCTGGTACCTCTTATGTATGACTAGCCAAACTATACAGATGTGTACACCTTGTGTTGGTCATTAATGACATAATAAGCACATAATCATGTATCGGTGTGGTGAAAAATCAGAATGAACGTAAGATGATATTAGCCACATACAAGTAGATTTCGTTATTAGGTGAATCTAAAAAGTCCATGGGCATCTGATGCCAAGATAGACATATCAATAATGCAGCAAGGATCAAATTCAGTAGGCATTTGACGTACTATGACATATGACAAAAAATGGAGGTATTAGTTGCATAAAGTTCCAAATAGAACTATTTTTCTATATATATCTTTGACTGTTCAACATAATTTTTATTTTGCAAAGGTAGAATATGTCCAATTGAAAGACATACAAGTATGTGCGATGGAGTCATAAAAACCATGTCGAAATCATGGTGGGGTGGGGGTGGGGGAATACATTGATTGTGATCATGTAAGAGAGCTGAGTCCTCTTGTATAACAGCGGCTCACCTCTAAGATGTTTTCATTTGGACTAACTTCGATCGTGCGGAGTAGGGCTTTTCTTTTTCCCTTTGTCCTTCATTACCTCTGAGCAGATACTTAACAGCTTGTGATGAAATGACACTTGCAGTAATCTACTTTTTCCTTTGCTATGTGAAGAGATGTTTGAGCTCTGAAGATGTTTTAAGTTTAAAGTTATTGAAAACAGGTTTCCTTATGTACTTAAAACAGTTTTCTCTTTTAATAAGATTTGTCTTATGTTTTGAAGACAAGTGATGAACTGAAATTTCAACTGCAAAATCTAGTTTAAGAAATAAATTTTCTATATATTTCCTTCAAAATTAAAAAAATTGAAGTTAATATTCTAAAATCTCTTTTTTACCATTTCATGCATCTTTCTCATGACTTTGCATAGGATGGTATCTGGCGAGAGGCGCAGATGATGAGTTTGATTAATCATCCAAATCTATTGCGTGCACATTGCTTCTTTATTGCTGGGCACGGCCTTTGGGTTGTTATGCCATACACGAATGGAGGATCCTGTCTTCACATTATGAAATCTGCTTACCCAAAAGGTCTTGAAGAGCCAGCTATTACCACTTTGTTCCGCGAGGTTCTCAAGGCACTTGTGTATCTCCATGCTTGTGGACATATTCATAGGGATATGAAGGTATTGCTGTTGGCACTGTCTTTTCTGATCCAATACATATATATATATATTTCTTATGTTATCGATATTCACCTGCATGATGTAGGCAAAGAATATATTAATTGATACCAATGGTGTGGTCAAGTTAGCAGATTTTGGAGTGTCAGCATGCATGTTTGAAACAGGAGATAGACAACGGTCCAGAAATGCCTTTGTTGAACCTCCATGCTGTTAAATTTGCCTCTAAATTGTTGTAATGCCATGTGATGCATGATCACATTTTGCAAAGCAAATGCATTTTCAGCAGTATGATTTATTATCATAAACTTAACTGCCCTTTATCAACTCAGGATGGCTCCTAAGGTCATTCAGCAATTACACGGAATTGACTTTAAGCGAGTGCATTGCTAATGTCTGCAACCCCCTCTTTGATGTTCCCCTGTTTCTAATGCCTAAAGTTGATTTCTTTTATGGTTGAACTTAAGTTATTGTCTGTTTTTCATCTAACAGAGTAGACATCCGGCCTTTGGAATAACAGCACTTGAACTTGCGCATGGGCATGCCCCATTTTTCAAAATCCCGCCAACGAAAGTAAACCTTTTATTGCTTTTGAGACTGGTGGACATGGACTGGATGTGGTCTTTAGCCTTTCTTCCACATTAGCTCTTTCTGGAGGTTCTGCTGATGACCTTACAAAATGCACCTCCAGGCCTGGACTACGAGAGAGATAAGAGATTTTCCAAGGTGTGTCTATCTTGAAGAAATGATGGTTGCATACCAAATCATTGTAGTGACATCTCTGTGATCATGTCTGGTTCTAATGGTGCCTTACCACGTTAGTCTTTCAAAGAGATGGTAGCCACTTGTGATGTCCATTTGCACCTTCTTCCCCACTCGAGCGCCTTCCTCCACTGGGCGATCACTTTCAGATGCTTAAGGTCCCCTGCTTTCAGATGCTGAAGGTCTCGCGCTCCTAACTTTGACAATCTATAGTCAGTTGTGTCATGAGGCCTTTCCCATGCAAGCGTGCATCTGCTCTGACGTTTTTCGGATATTTTTCAGGAGGCACAAGAAACTGATCTTCTCGTTCAGAATTAAGGCCCTCTATGAAGACAAGGAGCAATTATCGCAGGCAAGGACCATGGCTTCCCTATGTAATGAAGCAAGACGTTCACACTTCAAGTCCAAACCCCGGCAGTTAGTTAGCTAGCGAAACATCCTACCGGCCAACGCCCGGGCCCCAACCCAAAGGCACAAAAGAAATTCCCTCCGGCCCAGCACCAGCAGCGGGCTACCGAGACCGGGCCGGACCGGGGAAGGGCCCAGTGGGAAAAGGGACCGTTCCAGGCCCGCTTTCCGGCACCCGGCGTCGGCGCCGTATCTGACCGCCATATCGGGCTTCCGTTTCCGTTTAAGGAGAAAGTGTCTCGAGAAAGGACGGGAACTTTTTTTCTCCTCCGAGGTTTCTGGGTCTTCTTCTTACAGCCGGGGGAGGAAAAAACGATTCAACTCATTGACTGCAGAATCGACGGTTAAATGGTTAAAGACCAATACCCATGTTCCACATTTTATTGCTGTCGTCGCATGTGAGAGAGAGAAAGAGAGAGAGAGAGAGAGATCCCGTGGAGATTAGATTAGATTATATGAGATATATATAGAACGGACGGGTGATCGTTTCTGGGGACAAAGCCAGCTCTCACTGACTGATCAGCTGGGGCAGGAGATTTCTGGAGGAGTTGAATAGTAGCTGCCGTCGCGCCGTCGCCGTCGCCGCGCCGCCTCCGAGTTTCTGTGCATCCTCGGGAGGCTTGATTCCGCCCCGGCCGAGGGTTACCCTTTTCCTCTCTTCGCGAAAAGGTTGGAACTTTGCACCCGGCGCCTCGAATCCCTAGGTCCGTGATCCGCGCTCTCCTCTCGATTCGCGAGTTTCTCTTGTCGTTGTGCGCGATGCGGGTGATTTGTATTTCCCCCGATTGGGGTTGAGTTCTTTCGATGACAATGCTTGGCTTGATTGGGATTTGTGCTTCGCTTCGTGTCCTGTGTGCCGACTGAGGATCTCTGGGGGAGGTGTACATTGTTGAGCGTGTATTGAGGAGGAGATTGGTGTACCAGTTCGAGCATAGGGTTCCTGTTCCTAATTATATTCGGGATGAAGCTAATTGCGGATTTGCTGTTTCCTTACAGTGAGCATTCTCGATTGGAGACAGTTCATGCTAGTTGGTTTTTTTCGCGATGTACTTGAGACTTAGCATTGTATATTCATACCAAGTAATTGCCAGGTTTCGTCTTTTTAAGCGCACCAACTTTGAAGAGAATTCGGGTGTGATGTCCAAGACTCTTCTGGCATGTGAAGGAGATTGTGTCTGATGCATAAGTCAAGGGTTGGGAGCCAACTCCAATGCTCAATGCAATGCACTTCTTTTAAGGGGTACTTTACCTAGTGTGTCAGCCTCTCAGTGTGGAGGCCATTCAGATCCTGCATTCTTTGTCACCATGGGTTGATGGTGCTTGACATATTGGTGGCTAATCCAATGTGTCATCATCCATGGCTTTCGCAATTGCACATTGAACGGATTGATATGCGTGAGGCACTGACTAGTGTGCCAAGAACATCGTAGCAACACAATGAGTTTGTGTCCAAGCCTCACGAGGAGGGGGATAGTTGAGGGGGTAAAGGCACTGCAAGCACAAGCATGAGAATATCCTTAGGCAGTGCAAGTGAACTCATGTATTGGTAATGTGGACTGAAAATGATTAGAGTTGTTGGAAGATATCAGATAACATGACATTTAGGTGACAAAAGGCTATTGTACAAATAGTTGGTCAATCTAACAATTTTATTAAATTTCGTTAACAATTTTGCCAAGTGCACTCGTTAAGCAACTATTTAAGGAAAATTTGTAACTTTCAATGCATTGGCTGTCTCATGGCATGAGTATTGTTTTGGAAAGTGAATTGTTCCTTATTTCGTATGCTTAACAAGTGCCCGGAATACTCATTAACAAAATGGTTTTATGAATTTTGATAATTTTTTTAGGAGGCATATTCAGAAGTTCAAGTCCCAGTCAATGTCCACTATTTTCTGTGCTTTTTTGATGTAGAATGAAGGTTGGACAGAGAAGGGAGATGACAAACGGCCTTCAATATAGTTAGCCTAATGATGATATGTCCATTTGCCCAGATTGAAAGTATATTCCCAAAGGGAATTACATCTGCCTAATGGTTGGGCAGACTATGGTAGGTAGTTTGCTTGGTCCAAGACCTCATAGTAGATTAAACTGTAGTTTTTAATGTATAAACACCGAAGTTAAAACTTATGTCATGGCTGATGACTTGAAACTTCAGCACTTGTTCATCTAAGCTTTTCAGAGTTGCTGTTTCAGCAATTTTCTTGCTAGTTATGTAATATGTCAACCTAGCAATTTTATACAGTGATGTAGCTTCAGATAGTAATGTTGTCCATTTTGTGTTTATTTTCTAGTATCCTAAACTTAGGTATAATTTGCTTCACCTATGAGAATTTCTATCCAATTCTTCTTTTATTCATCAAGTTTATCTAATCCCATCGAGATTACTGCCTTAGCCTTGTGTTATCATCTGCATGATGGGTTTTCTCTTTTATTGACTCCTCTTCTGGTCATTTGAAACCTTGTACATGTGCATGCGTTATTATGTCTTTCCAATTAATTAAACCTACAATCTTGCTTCTTGCATTTATGTATGATTTTCCTAACACTTGTTGCCTGGTTTGCATCTCTTTCCAGCATGTGCTTGATTCCATTTGCAGATTTCACCAGGATTGGACTTTGGTGGACTGCAGTGCTGCAGAAGACATTGGTCCCATCTAGAGGATATACTTCTTTGTTTAGAGAGAAGTGTCAATGGTGATTGGCTGGACACTGTTATGATTTGAAGTAATTGTTGCCTTGCCTGGGCTGAAACTCCCACAGCATTAGGCCTTTCTTCTGGGGTTGGTTGCTTTATTACACTTTCTTAAATTGCTTGAAAATGTGCAGTCTCTTCCTCTTCTCAAAGTAAGAGAAATCCTAAGCACTCTTTACACTTTGTATATAATTCCTGAGACAAGCCAGTGATTTTAGGATTGGATGGTTGTGCATACCATATGAATTGCTCGGTCTGTAATCGTTTTAATGGAGTCACCGGAAGCTTTTGTTTCTCTATGCTGAACAAAGGAGCCATGCTTCGGAATTGGAAGAAACCCCACAATTTGACGCTTTGCTATTGAGTCTACGTATCGTGCGTCTTCTTCAAAAAGTAGGTTTATGGTCCAAAAGAAACCATGGAGAATACACCAGATAAAAAGTTCCCCCTCAATGCAAAGGACTATAAGCTCTATGAGGAAGTTGGTGAAGGTGTCAGTGCCACTGTTTACAGAGCTCTCTGCATTCCACTTAATGAGATAGTTGCTATCAAGGTGCTTGATCTTGAGAAGTGTTATAATAATCTGGTATGTGCTCTGCTTTCTCCTTGGTCTGTTGAGATTTTCTTATTGTATATTCTCATTCCAAGTGGCTTTGGTACCTTTTCGATAGTAATTATATTGTACTTTAAATGTGATATAACTGGATGGAATACTTTGCAACATTATTTCAGTTTCCTTCTCTTATTTTTATTAACTCATTTTGCATGCATAGAAACCATGCTAATAAGTATTTTTTTGTTTGATAGAATGGGCAATGAGTTCTTACTTGTCTATTTTTGCTGCTAATCTCTGTCTAGACTAATTAGTTTTGGTAGCTATCAAGGTTCCACATGGGATTGACTTTTACTTTCGAGTTTTGGCTTTTGCTTTGCTTTTAGTGTTTTGAGATTCAAATTTTATCTAATACTAAGCACCTCTTATCTTTAATATACCTGCATATAGACATATAAGGGCATTTATAATCATTTGAATTTTTTAGTGTATAAACGCATTTTTATTATTTTTTTAATTGGTGAGAAAGTGAATTGAGTGCTGCTTCAAAAAAAGGGGCACAAACTGGCCCTAATTGGGTGGTTAAACTAGAAAAAGAAGAAGAAGAAGGTTTCGTTGCATCATCTTCTGGTACCTCTTATGTATTACTAGCCAAACTATACAGAAGTGTACACCTTGTGTCGGTCATTAATGACATAATAAACACATATTCATGTACTGGTGTGGTGAAAAATTAGAATGAACATAAGATGAGATTAGGCACATGCAAGTAGATATCGTCAATAGGTGAAGCTAAGAAGTCCATAAGCATCTGATGCCAAGATAGACATATTAATTCAGTAGATGTTTTGGTGTATTTACGAAATGTGTCAAAAGAGAGAGATATTAGTTGCATAAAAGTTCCAAATAGAACTATTTTTCTTTATATATATATTTTACTTTAGTTTAGACCATCTACTTTTGCATGTCCAATAACTTTTTTTGATCATGTATACCATTCAACATAATTTTTATTTTGCAAAGGTAGGGTATGTCCAATTGAAAGACATGCAAGTGTGTGTGAGCGAAGCTTGGAGTCATAAAAACCATGTCAAAATCATGGTGGGTTGGGGGTGGGGAGAGAAAAGGAAGAGAATAGAGAAGGGGGTGGGGGATTGTACATTGATTGTGATCATGTGAGAGAGCTGAGTCCTCTTGAATATCAGCTGCTAACCTCTAGGACATTTTCATCTGGACTAACTTTGATAATGCGGATTGGGGCTTTTCATTTTCCCTTTGTCACTTCATTAGCTGTAAGCGGATATGTAAGAGCTTGAGATGAAATGACATTTGGAGTAGTCTATTTTCTTCTTTGCCATGTGAAGACATGTTTGAGCTCTGAAGATGTTTTGAGTTAAGTTTAAGATTATTGTAAACAAGTTTCCTCATGTACTTAAACAGTTTTCTCTATTAAATAAGATTTGTCTTACATTTTAAAGACAAGTGATGAACTGTAATTTCTGTTGCAAGATATATTGTAAGAAATATATTTACTATATAATTCCTTCAACATGGAAAAAATTGAAGTAAATATTCTAATGATGATCTCCTTTTTTCCCATTCGATGCATTATTTTCATGACTTTGCACAGGATGGTATCCGGCGAGAGGTACAGACAATGAGTTTGATTGATCATCCAAATCTATTGCGTGCACATTGCTCCTTTACTGCTGGCCACAGCCTTTGGGTTGTCATGCCATACATGGATGGAGGATCCTGTCTTCACATTATGAAATCTGCTTGCCCAGAAGGTCTTGAAGAGGCGGCTATTTCCACTTTGTTGCGGGAGGTTCTCAAGGCACTTGCATATCTCCATGCTCATGGACATATTCATAGGGATGTGAAGGTGCTTTGCTTGCTATCCGCACTGTCTTTTCTGATCCAGTTCATATGGCTTTTTTTTCTATATTAACAGTCTGTTCTTATGTTATCAATACTCACCCACACGAATGCAGGCAGGGAATATATTAATCAATTCCAAAGGTGTGGTCAAGTTAGCAGATTTTGGAGTGTCAGCTTGCATGTTCGATACAGGAGATAGACAACGGTCACGAAATACCTTTGCTGGGACTCCATGCTGGTAAATTTGCCTCTAAATTTTTGTAATGCAATGTGACAGTCTGATGTATCATCACATTTTGCAAGGCAAATGCATTTTCAGTAGTATGATTTATTATCATATACTTAACTGCCTTCTATCCTCTCAGGATGGCTCCTGAGGTCATGCAACAATTACACGGATATGACTTTAAGTGAGTGCAAGCTATTGTCTGCAACCCCCTCCTTTTTATTCTCTTTGTTTCTAATGCCTAAAGTTGATTTTATTTGTGATTGAAATTAAGTTATTTTTTGTTTTTCTTTAACAGAGCAGACATCTGGTCCTTTGGAATAACAGCACTTGAACTTGCGCATGGGCATGCCCCATTTTCCAAGTATCCGCCAATGAAAGTAAACCTTTTCTGGCTTTTGAGACTGGTGGACATGGACTAGATGCGGGCTTTAGCTTTTCTTACACCTTTAGCTCTTTCTGTAGGTTCTGCTGATGACCTTACAAAATGCACCTCCAGGCCTGGACTATGAGAGAGATAAGAGATTTTCAAAGGTGTGTCTATCCACACGAAATGATGTTGCACGCCAAATCATTGTAGTTACATCACTGTGATCATGTGTGGTTCTAATGGTGCCTTACTTTATTAGTCTTTCAAAGAGATGGTAGCCGCTTGCTTAGTGAAGGACCCCAAGAAACGTCCTACTTCAGAGAAGCTTCTGAAGCACAGTTTTTTTAAACATGCCCGCTCTGCCGACTATCTAGCTCGAACCCTGGTCCAGGGCCTTGCTCCACTGGGTGAGCGCTTTAAAAAGCTGAAGGTCTCTTACTCCTAACTTTGGCAATCTATAGTCTGTTGTGTCATGAGGCCTTTCCCAAGCAAGTGTGCATCTGCTCTGATGTTTTTCGGTTATTCAGGCACAAGAAGCTGCTCTTCTTGTTCAGAATAAAGCTCTCTATGAAGACAAGGAGCAATTATCTCAGGTAAGGACTATGGCTTTCCTATGTAATAAGCAAAAGGTGGGATCGCATGCAACATGATCTGGCCAGAATGCAGAACAATTCAGCACATTGCTTTTTGGGGTTGTTTGTCCAGACTTTTCAAAAGTCAAAAGAACTTTTTTACTTCCCTGTCTAGCTCTACAGTAATATTCAAGCTTTGGAATATTTTGGAAAAACTACATGTTATTCTATGTGTCAATATTAATGTGCTATGAATGCTTCAAGTGCTTATTGTAAAAAAGAAGTCAAGTGTGTACACCACAAGATTTACAGTAAGTAAATTGTCCAAACTAAACATCATTCCAAACAAATGTGCAATAAGTTTCCAAAGATTTGCTTTGAACTGAATATGATGAAAAGGTGCTTAAGTGGTTCTTGAAATGGTTTTTGTGCATTTGTGCTTAAGGAGATCTTTTGTGCCCTTTGGACAAGTACATGGTTTAAAGTAAAAGAAGTATACATTACTTAAAAGATAAATAGAACAGTGGCTGGACTTCAATCCTGTTTCCTTTTTTATTAAGTAGGTAAATCATGAATGAGCTACTGCTTTAAACTGATGTAGTTTTCCCACTCAAAACTCGATTGTGCACCTTGCTGCATATGAGAATCTTGGAGGTTAATTAAGTTGTTCTAAATGTTCAAGGACCATTTGACTAACTTGTCTAAAATTTTAGAGGCTGTTTGTACACTCATGACTTGTGAGTAATGAGTAGTCAATGACCTGCATGCAAAATTTTCATTACTACAAATGAGAGGGCTGAAGGATAGCTTATTGCAACCGACAGGGACTGAATGGCTTAAGTATTGCTTATGCACATTTTTCTTTCCTTTTCTTTTAATTCCCCACTTAAGTGATGCTTGAATAGTGGTCTTGTATTTCAACCTTATTAAGTTGGTGAAGAAGGATTTGCTAATTCATCTATGCTGCTATACATGCAGCACTGCAGAATACTTATTTAAATAGTTTCCCTGGCTTAGATGCTTGCTCTTTTGTTGCAATGGTTTACTACAAATTACTTGTTTGCTGCAGCAAGAATACATAAGAGGAATTAGTGCATGGAATTTCAACCTTGAAGATCTGAAAAGTCAGGCTGCCCTTGTGAGTATTTTATTTCTTGTCCACTGTCTATATTAGTGATTACTTAAAATAATGTTTTTAATTGCTAAGAGACTTATTTCTTGACATTTGGTAATGTCAGATTCAGGAAAATGATGATGTCCCAAATATTGAAGACTCTCATGCATCCATAAAACAGAAGGAGAGACATGATGGTTCTGGGAGATTCACCGAGAGAATGTCACCTGAGATGGTCGACCATTCAAACACTGCATCTGGTCAGGAGGTATCACCTTTTCTGCTGTGTATACATGTGATCATGGTGCTTTGAACTATTTATTGTAAAATGGTTTTCTTTTGAAAATTATCAGGAGCTCCCTTAGCTACTTTCTCCTGATAAATATTATTAACCTTTTGTTCCAGGACGCTTTAAATGATCTTCATGATTTGAAGGACTCACTTGCTTCATTTCCTATGAAACCACTTCAAGCACTCAAGTATGATTGCTTTATCTTTATTCTTTTTCACTCTCCTTCATGTTCGTTTTCCTTCCCCTGTCAATCTCCATGCAGCTCATGATTTCCTGAGTCTTCATATGCCTTCTCTCCCAAGAAATTAAGTGCCATTGTTTCTCAGCCTGATGAAATTATCCTCTCCCAAGAAATTAAGTGCCATTGTTTCTCAGCCTGATGAAATTATCTTGCTTTGTACTTGTTGTTTTCCATGCATTCATTTTGGTCATAAAATTATTAACTTTTGATGCAGAGAGTGTTTTGATGTTGGTGAGGACGATGTAAATACAAGTCCTAGCTGGGATGATGCTCGATTAGATTCTGATGAACAGCTTCCCATGAAATCCTCACCGAGAGCTGTCCATCAGGATAGCGGTAAAAATGACAACAACAACAACGATGATGATTTTGCACGAACTAGCTCTTTACTGCGTCAGGAGATTCCAAATCATAAGAAATTTTTAAGTGGTCCATTAATACAGGATACTGTAGCCTCTGCTAAGAAGATGATGAACAATGGGGACAGGTAACTTTTGCTAACTTGAACCTATTTCTTTTCCTTTTTTCCTTTTGCTAAAATCCTAATTTTTCAATGCAAGTAATCACTTAAAATACATGTCAGCTTATGGGAAATAATAGTGAGGAGCACATAGAGGCATTTGTACGAGCTGTTCTATTGCATGCGTCGGTTTTTGGGGAATAGTAGAAGGGAATGCATGGATGCATTCATATGAGATGTTTCTATTCTTCTGAGAAAAGAAAATATTACATTGCCTTTTGTAGCAGCCTTTCTCAGGCTTAGATTCCCCTTTTTTTTTTTAAAAAAAAAGCCTGATGCTTGTGTGCTGGAGCCTTTATATGTGGTTGATTTGGTAGGGGATTGGTGAGATAATTCTGACACTATTCCACATCTAAATGAAGTCATGTATGTGAGGGGACTCCTTAGGGACAACACAGTATGATGCTAATCGAGGATAAGGTGATGCATACTGGTTTAATGATGACCTCAAAATCTTGCAGAAGATATTAGTGCTTAAGAAAAGACAGGTATAAGTTATGGAGGAGAAAACTTCTATATCCTGTGCAGGGTATGCAGTATGTAGGACTTGAAACTGAAAAGGATCTTGGTTTTGCTGGCTGTGATGCTTCATAGTACTCTTAGGATTTGAAAGTAAACCACCCCTAACAAACTTCATTCCCTGCTCGTTTGGGTGAACTATTGAGAGAACATCTTCATGGCTACAGCATGGTGTGAGAAAGATGATTTTCATAATATCTGTTTGTAGAGCATGAAATTTATCAAGTTTGGTTCTTTAAATGCAATCTCAGGGACCATTTGCAACCAAAATATCAATCTGAGCGAAACTATAGTGGGCCTCTGTTGTATCGCCAAAGGAAAGAGACTAATTGTTTGTCACCTGGTAAGTTGTGGTGGTTTTGAGCTCTTGTTATGATAAATGATAGTTTTTCCAGGCAGGTGAAGAGAATCAGTTTTATTGATTGTAATCTCTAATGTACAGCAGAGGATACGTCAGAAGGAGCAGTTATCCAACGTAGGGGCCGTTTTAAGGTCACTTCAGCAGATGTTAGTCCTAAGGTAATTGGTTGTCATCTCTGGTCCCAACTTGGCCTTTTATTTTCTTAATTGTTAGAAAGAGTTGGTTTCTCCTAATCCGCTTAAAACATGAGTTGATCTTGTCATTTTATCTGCCTATTTTTTATCTGGTATAAGTCCCAGCTTTGTGGTATCTGAGTTCTGCAGCTCAAATGTTTACTTATCTCGAATTGAAGTTTCAGATTTAACACTCACCTCCCCTGTTCCCATCTTGCAAAAGTTTATAGCTTGTGAAACTCGTATCATCCAATTCTATGCAGTTCCACGATACTCGGAGCAGAAATCCTTAAAACTAAGTCTTTATGGCTCGATAACAACTTTCTTGGTTGTCCCCCTTTCAGGGTATGATGAACTGCTCCTCTGGCCTAGCATGTAGTGGTTCATCCAGTCCAATGACCCCAAACTTGGCAGCCGCCCTTCTCCCTTCATTGCAGTGCATTTTGCAGCAGAACATCATGCAGAGGGTATTTGTCTACTTGTGCTATGCTCTGATTTGTCTTCTATAATTTTGTTAGTTGCTAAAAGAATGAAGTGCATGACAGGAAGAAATCACTAAGCTTATCAAATATGCGGAGCAAATTTCTGGTACAGACCTCATTGGTGAATATTTTGTATTTTATTCCGTAGGTATCTGCTTCTCATTTAATGTGAAACAGGTAATAAAGGGGACTTGGCTGAGGTGGGCACCAGCAATTCTCTGCAGGTACAGGTTATCTCCTTGTCTTAGGACATGCAAGAATCACAGTTCCCATGTAGTTTCTAAACTGTAATTTAAGGGCAAATCTCAGTTTTAAGCATGTCATCTGATATGCACTTGAAATATCATTTGATTCCCAATAGGGTTTTGCTTATCACCTGAAAAGGAACTGGAGTTGCTAGAGAAAGGGAGTGTTACCTCTAATCAGAAGGTTATGGGATTGCTCTGTAGTAAAATTCGGCACAATTTTTCATGGCGGACTAAATGGCTTGCACTGAAAAAGCCTTGTATTTTTCATTTTGTCAATTTCCAAGTTAACCTTTGAATTGACTAGGCCACCATCTTTGTCATCCATTACTTTGTTTACCTTTTCCTTTTGCTTTCCCATTTTGAAAGTCATATAATATGCACTAGCATATATAAGATGCCATTTAGTTTGATACTGCAATAAATCTGTGACTCACAGGTATCTTGTTCTTCTATGAGAGAAAAAGAATTGCAATCCCAGTTTGCCCATCTGCAGCAATGGTATGTTCGTATTTCATTTATCTGTCACAAATTTTCTTGTAGCTGCTCATAGATAGTGTATTTGCGTAAAATGTTTTATCTGTAAAATCACTTTGTGGATAACAGTGTCACAAGCCTTGTTGAGGAGTTGCAGAACCTGAAACTGAAAAATGCCCAGGTGAGAAACTTAGTTGAATACAGCGTGACCTCTATAACATCAGAACCTTCGTATTGTTACCTCTCTTGTTCCAAGAGTTTTTCCTTTCAAATCAAAGCACTGCATTGTGCTCTGTACCCGTCATCGTTTGTGATTATTGACTTACGACTGTTAGGATGTTCCCAAACGCCCACTTGCTGAAATGTACTCTTCCTGTTTCACCATATAATGTACTGTTTTCACCGAGTAATGATCTGGCTTTACAGTTGGAGAAGCAGCTGAATGCTTTGACAAACTAAGACAAGAGGATAAGAGGGATGACCAAAGCATGATGCTGTTCGCATCTTCAACTTATTCTTTAACGGCAACAGTTTTGGGTGATCAGCAAGTGACCGGTGCCTCATTCCCCGATTGAACATGTACTCTTCCCACTCGCGTGAAGGTTTGAAGGGCTGACCCCACCAAAGTTTTGAGACGTCTTTCCTCGAGTTGCCGCTTGTACATGTAAATTTATTAAAAGATACGGCAAATACATCCCCTGTCTCCGTAATTAAGTTTGTTCTTGCTCCCTACTCAGAATACGGAATTCCTGCTTGTAGACAGTTGCCAGTCGGTCCATGATGCAATTGAATTAATTCCCTTGTAATTTGTGTCCACATCACCCTTTTATGTTTTATCTCTGATTTTTGTCAAGAAGAGCTCTCTTTTTATTGCAAATCAGACCTTCTGAGTAATAGACATTCCAAGAATGGGATCTGCTGCCCTTATATTTGAAAGGTATTCGTGCCTTGAAATTCAGTCGAGGATGACGGGGGTGGGGGATGATGTGCCAGGCCTCATATTGGGCAGTCATGGTTGGTGATGAGCACACTGTATGTCCAGTGCACATTCAAACATTGGGACGGGCACGAGCCAAATGTATTGGTGTTGATTCTGACCACGAACATATCAAACGACGATCTGTTATTATTGCTTTGCAATTATATTTCCTGGCCGCTAATTGAAGCTTTTGCCTCAATATGTCTGTCCTGCTTCCTACCGTGGCTTTTGGAACCTGCATAATGCTTAACAGAGTAGGCGAACAGCTGCCATGAACTCCTGACTAGGTGTAAATCTCGATGATCAGTCTCACATCAAGAGCAAAAAAGAGGTCTTCCTAGGGTGGGAAAGAAATTTTGAGCATCATGAATCTTGAAACACATCACATGGCCAAGACCGGAGTTTTAAGAGCCCTACACCTACACACAACTAAATTCGGAACGGATGTTTAGTGATGCCATAATCAGCCAATTAAGGAAACCAGTGGATCAACTTTGCAAAAGCACTTCATCATCAATTTGAAACTGCAAGCAGCCCACTCACTTTTAGAATAGTGCACCGCTACTCATCTTCAGATGACTTGGTCAAAAAATCTCAGGCATAACTTGCCAAAGGCACAAGTTCCAGAGAGCTGATTCCTCTGAACCAACCATTGCCTAAATGAGTATTTCAAGCTACAAAATGGACAAGCGACCTTGGCCTCTCTACACTGGGTGTGCATTGAATTTCTAACAGGCACCTTCTTAGACACTTTTACGAAGATCAAGATGGTTTGTGGAAAGCTTTCGTTCCACAGCGACATACCAAAATGATGACACATAAGAGAAGGATCATATAAAAAGCTGACCTTAAGGATAAATTCTCGATACTTCTCATTACTCAGCTCTCCAGTATCGAAACAGATGAAAATCATAAGTGCAATTCGAACTATAATCCTACAGCCGAGGAAAGTCCAGAACCACAGAGTCCTCTTCAAAGTCGTGGTTAATTCCAGCCTATGCAAGAAAAATGTTTGCCAGGTGCTGCAATTAAATGGATTCTTGCCCAAGTTTAACTGCTGCAAGTGCTGATGAGAAGGACATGGTATGCTCAGTTCAAGCAAGCAATTACCATAGGCGATTCTCAATCACAGCAGAAACAACTCCTTTCAGCGTCTCCTGCAAAATTAAATGATCTAAGGGAGGCGAAAATGCATTTGATCAGATTCAAATGTAAGTCATACACGTGTAGACAGTACCGAGGAATGATCCTTGAGACCTAGAGAAAGCACCAATTGCCTAGAGGCCCTGGAATTACTGAATACACAAACACGTAAAATTGTCAGTCAAAAGAGTAATTCTGCATAAAAAATGTGAAGCTACCGCTGTCACTGGCATGAGATCACATGATGTACTTTAATCTGTGCAGTGCTAAAACAGTTGTTGAAGTCATGCCAAGCACATTCACAGGCATGTGTATAGATACTCGCAGAAATAAAAATCAATATACCTAGCCAGACTTATCTGTGTGAGGCTATGTGGGGATATACTAATTACCTTATATGTTCAATCAGCTGACGAGCACATGCCACCATCATTGGCTGCAAAAATTTTGCCCACATCAATTCCAAGCAAAAGCCAAGGAAAAACACGCTGCCATTATACTAACTCACCTCATCTCGCTTACCAAATACAACAGAGACGTTAAAAGTAGGATCGATTGAGACACCTTCCTCCTTCCTGAGATTCAAGAAATTAGTTCAGTCAGATGATGTAAGCTTTTGACATTTCTTGGGCAAAACAGCACATGCAAGTTTTATGAACTGAATAATATCCAGAAAGATACTGCAAGATCTGTTCTGTAGCATCAGTTCTCATCTTATATCTATCTTCTCCCAAGCCTGATTCTCATTCAGATCAAACATTTCAGCATTTGTAATCTGCTACACCATCCCAAGTACAAAGAACACCCAGCCGAAGATGAGCTTTCAGGAAATCCAACATTCAGATGTTCTACCAAAGTACAAAGCTGAGGTACAACCAAGAGCCAAAATTCAAAACTTTGCAATCGATAAAAAGACAATTGTGTTGATAAGAAAACATACTTGATTCGCTCGGACTTTAGTTGAGCATTCAAATATACCATCATCACTTCTCATGGTTTCTCTATGAACTATAGCCAGATACCAAACGAAGATGCGGAGAAATGCCCACACCAAAACATAGCAAAATTCACCAAATCCGAAACCACAGCCCTATGAACAAAACCGAAACATACAGATATAATAAACAGACCTGGCGTGCAGTATCGTCCCCATCGCTCCTATTTGAGTGACAATCACCTAAAAGAATCATTTCATTAGGATCACCCGAGAAAAAAATGAAAAAAAAGGGTTGCATTTGCAATTTGAAACAACATCTCCGCCATCAAAACTGCAACCAGGAATTGGGGAGTCTCTAACTCACCATGATATGGTCATCGTACCTGCAAATTACAAGATCCGTCTTGTTCCCCTGCCACGAAACACGAACCAGCTAAATTGAGGAACGCCAACAGTTGATAAACAACCATTTACAATGAAAATCACGACATCGACGCAGCATCAAAGTGCACAGAAGCGATTGAGGAAACAACGATCCTATTTATTCCCAAAACGACAAACCCAATACAAACCCATCTAGAGCTTTGGGAAGAAGAACAACTCGGCGACCCAAAACCAGACAGAATCCATCCAAACCCACGTGAAGAAATGGAAACGAAGAACAACCAGCATCTTTCTCCTTGAAGAAACGTTTGAATTCGAAGGGAGTGGACTGACCTTGATATCAAGCGTGAGCGTCTTCTGGGGCACAGGAAATTCAGCCACCGAACTACCCATACACGCTCTCTACTTGGACGATCACTTTGCTTTCTTTGGAGAAGAAAGAGCACAGAAAGAACAGGCGATTCCGTTCGGGAAGTGCTACTTGTTCTTGCTTCCGCTTCCTAGAATAAGAGAGATAAATAATGGGCTTCGATTCTTGTAGGTCTATGAACAATGGGCTTCGATTCTTAACGGGTCTATGAATTCTTTGTCGGTCTAACGTTGTCCAAGTGGAAACTGTTCGACGTACACAGGCGGATGGCTTGGGATTTGGACTCGCCTTTTCCCAAATATGACCCTCTCAGATTATAGATTATAGAGAGAGAAAGTTTCTAGAGAGAAGCTATGAGAAATAATGATTTTTATTGCTAGAGTGTTGGATGATACAAATCAATCTTAGGGCAATTCTCAATTGAACCCAGACAAAACATTTTAGCTTTTCACAGAAGGAATTAGGTATACTCATAGGTAGTCCCCTAGCTTTTTGGTACTATATCTTTTCTATACCTAAGACGGACTTCTCGAATGAGAATGAATTCATATCCGAACTAGGAGATCCAGCTTGACACAGATTAGCCTTGTGACATAGATAGCAATTCCTACGGAGCGAAGGCGTTTGGTTCAGTGCAGCGGACTTGTTCTATTCTAGTGGAAAGACATTTCTCTCTGGGAAAAAACATAATCTTTCTATATTTGTTCGTTAGAGCTCATCACTGAAGAATGGTTGGGGTAGTGAGGAGTTGCTTCATAAGGCACATGATTTGGCTAATGAATATTTGCGAGAGAGGGCACTTATTTATACAATAGTCCTCTTATTATAATAGTTGATTGACATTCGATATGAAATCGTATCTTTAAAACTCAGTACAATTTCTTTATCGTCCATCTTTAAGAATAGTCTAGAAACCCTAGAAACTTGGTCCGGTCTTCTTAACATGGTCTTTCGTTCATAGGGAATTTCTAGACCGTGACACATGGATGGTTTTATTTGATTCGCATCAACCATCAACTTTCATTGCCTCTCGTGTGCTTTAATAAATTTAATGCATCATAGTTCAAGACTAAATACACCAAAAACATCATCTCAGAATTAAGCGATGAACTGTAATCATATCGAGAATGGATGACAAATGACCAACGTGTGGCGTTGTCCAAAAGATGTTGAATTCCGAATATTTAAATAACTTAATGAGATTAGGTACTTTACATTCGCAATGCGTGTTGGTTTCTTTGCCTTATAACACCGTGTCGCAGACCAATCTGAAGCATTGCAACCAAACGTTATTGTGAATTGAGGTCAATTTGGAAGAAATTGCTTCTATATCTAGGGCTAAAATTTACCCTGTTATAGATGGTTTCCTCAGTTGTTTGGGCGACACTAAATTGGATGTTTGATTGGAATGGAAATTGCCCCATCCCATCGACAGGAGGAATGGTGATTCCCCGGTTTCCATTCCTTTTCTTTTCTAAAAACTTTTAATGCTGATATATTAAAATTATACAAGAAAAGAAATATTAACTATTTTTAATTATCAACTAGTATAATTAGGGCCTCTCTGTTTATACTTTTTAGAAAGCAAAAACATAACCTTTTGCTTTCATGCCAAATTTTAAAATCTTATTCAAATTGCGTAAAAATTATGAGAAAGTTCAACATGGATTTACGCATTCGAAATTTGTATGCGGCGGAAGTTTGGATAAAGAAAGAAACCAAAAATGCGCCCACCACGAAATTCAAATTAAGCGAAAAGCAAATGGTGAAAAGGCATTCAAGGACACCCTAAAATATAACAATATAGATATAATTTATTAGTTGGTTTATATTATCTACTTAAAATGGAAATGTTCGATTTTTAAAGTACCGATTACATATGTCTTAAAAAATTCATTGCGTTAAAGAGTATGTCATTTCCTTTACTGATTACCTAATGGATTCTTGACGAAATTCAAATGAATGTAGATAGGACATTTGTCCCATGGAGACATTGTATATATAAGTGATTCAGTTTTATATGGAAAAGATATTGTGGGCGGTACCCAAAATTGAGCAGGTGGATCGATGATTATTGGCTATTGCGTCCATGTCTCGATGGACTGATTGGAATGCTCTATTAGATAATTGTTTGAAAATTATAATTTTCAACATCTGATGTCACTAAAAAAAAGGAATAAAAAAAAATCTGATGTCACTAAGTGCATTTAATAAGCACCAATTATACGATAGTTGATTGATTGATGGTCCAAAATGGCATGATGTGGGAAGTAAGAACGCTTTACTAACAAAGTCATTGGTGTAGCCCAAAGGTTGGCTACTCAAACAATAGAATCGAAAGAGTGACTCACATATGAAAACTTAATCATGAAATCGAGCAAAAATTTCTGTTCTATGCAAGCTCGGAAAAATAGGCATAATTTTGTTAATTCAAATCAGAATCACCTGATTCCAAAGTCAAAAGAACGGAGACTAAAAAATCTACAACTTCCATGTTTTGAGGTTTTTTCAGATAAGCACTGTAGACTTGTCGAATTTTGATGGAAGTAGGTGAAACGAGAATGGACAAAATGAAGAAAAGGATAGAAATTTTGATGGTTGCTCTTCTAGGCCTCAAAGGAAGTTGAAATGGCGTCAATTCTTTGAGATTGATAGTTGGAACTCTTCAAGGATACAGACTTTAAAAGTCCCCAAGTTTTCAAAGGTTTTGAACTCTTCAAGATTTAAGATAATTGTATTGAGCAAATTTTCATTAATCAAATTCAATCTGAAATTTATAGAGGTTTGACAACCTTTTATAGAAATACAAAAGAAGAGCAAGAGACTAAAATCAAGCATAGAAACTATAAGTTACATAGAAACTAGAAGCTATTAAATGTATAATATTTTTAATGCCAGTGGTTCTTCCAAAGAGTTTTGATGCAAGCTTTGATGCATGGGAAATGACAAGTTTTTTTTGAGAAGTCAAAGATGAGGTTTTATCGATTTAGGATTTTTCAATGAGAGTGTTGTCGATCTTGAATGCATGCGGATCTTCTTGGTTAAATGAGTTGGTCTTGAATATGGGTTGCACCAATCATGAACCTATTGTTTATGCCAATTCAATTTTAAATCCATTGTGCTTGTGTCAATTCAGTCATAATCCTTTTAATTTAGCAAGTTTAATCATAAACCTATTTCAAGAGCTTCACAGCCCTCACCTAGTGGCCTGCAAGGGTTGCCAACTAGGATCATCGATAGACTTTGTAGAAAAAAAAATAAAAAAATTCAAAAAAAAAATCAAAATTATCCATGTCAGCACCCTTGTTAGCATTATGCCAGCGATTTCTAATCAAAATTGGTCATAATAACTACATTGACAAATCTTTAAAAGATTTATGACTAAATTAACAAAATTTAAAGATTTATGATTGAATTAACCAAAATACAATAGGTTTACGATTATTTTTGATAATTTTTCTGATATAAAATGGAAAATGGTTGCCATTATATTATAGTTATAATATTTCAATAATACTCACTATTCCATTTTGGTAAGAAAAACAATAAAACTCATTATCCAATCATAGCAACTTTTCATTTTCCATCTTCCCTACTTAGATGACTTCGGTTCATCACCTGGCGCTCACTTCGGAGATTCTATCGAACGAACCCCTAGACTTTCCAGCATACTCGAAAAAGGAGACACGTACTCCCAGACCGATCACGGAGCGCCAAATCGCCCGTCCGAAACGCCCTTCCAAGATTCGCCAGCGCTTTCTTCAATGCTCCCCCCCATCGATCGGCTCGCGCCGTCCGGGAAACACGTGAAGAATCTCTGTCGCTCACGAGAGGGAGGAGAGCCCCTGCCCACCCCCCAATCAAATGGCGATCTTGGTACGAGAAAAGGAGAGGGGGGAGTGGATCGAAGGGGCCCTTCGTGGCCGCATGTGGAGGGCGAACATGGTAGGTTCGTTGCTCGGAATCGATTGAGCCACGTCTCGCACGTCCGCCGGGGGGAGGGGGGCCACGCCGCGGATTCGCCCAAATCGACCGCGCATTCATTCACTGCGGATCCATTTTCCGGAGCATGTCTGCTGCTCTGGGGACCTTGCAGGCCGCCCCCCCCCGGCGGACGGGGGGGATCGCTGCACGAGCTGAGAAAGGTGAAAGATGGTGGCGGAGTCGTGATTCGCATTGCGAGATCTGCTTTCCAGTCAAATGGCGATCCTTAGCGAACACTTATCGCAATATGATTCGGATGGCGAAGATGGAACGCATGGACCGCAAGAAAATTTAAGATTTTTTTGGGTATCTTTCTCGTTAATTGCGAGGCAAAGACGGACTAGTTTAGAATGGTTCATGTGATAAAAATCAAAGTTTACAAGATAATCCATAACTTTTGGAAGTTCAAGAATCGATGCGGAACAAGAGAAAGTTGTCCAAAAAAGTTTTACTCTTATTGTATTGTAAGATGGCCAATTTAGTCATTAATCTTTTGATGATTTGTCGATTAAATCTTTTCAATTAATTTTGATCAGAAATTACTTATTGTTGATGTTAATTGCCCTACGTGGCACAGCCAAACGAGGGGTTGTGGCCCTCACCTGGTGGTCGATAGCCTCTCGCCATCCATTAACAACAAAAAAGAAAAGAAAATAAATATATAATTTAATTTAATTTAAAAAATTAAATAATATCCATGTCAATCCGACTGATTAGTGTCCACATAGGCAATTTATGGCCAATCTACAAATCATCGAGATATTTGAAATTCAATTGACACGATCAAAATATTTATGATCGAATTAGTAGCCGTTTTATTGGTTTAAGACATTTTGGATAATTTTGTCGGCGCAACGACGGCAAAATCGACATTTTAAGAAAGGAAGTCATGATTGGGCCATTGGCTAGTGTATGAGGAAGAGAGATGGGCAGGTTGTTTCCGAGGCCTGAAAATTGGCCAAGTATACTTATTGCCATCCACTAGTCAGTCAGACCTCTACCACCATTCCTCATTGAGCTATCCAATAATGTGTGTATATAAATATATATGTATATGTGTGTATATATATATGTATATATTGCATTTATGGCCCAAAACTACATACTATATAATGTAATGTAAGAATAAAAACAAGACCTGAGCATTTTCTATAATGCTCAATCACCATTTTTTGTCCTATTTCGTTCCAGTTATTCAAAAAGACCGAAGCAAATTAGATATAGTGCAATTCAAGGACGGTCTCAAGATTTACTAAACTTGCACGAAAAATATTTTAATATAATATATTTTTATATAGGCATGATTTAACCAGGAAGCTAAATAATTGTTGACATAGTCAAGGTTGGGTTTTGTACTCTCGTGTTGGTGTCTTAAATAGCTAGAACACCTGATCACCAAGGTAAAAGGATTATTGAGCATGCCTTGGTTTGGAATGTTTCGGAAACTTGCACGCTGTCATGGAATTCTTCCACGTCCCCACTGAAATTTATATTTTTTTTTAGACAATTTCCACTGGAGAAAGAAATTATAGGAAGGGAAGAAAAGAAAAAGGAAATTGGGGATTTTTTTTTATGACAATATATATTTTAAAGTAAAAAGTTCTATTGACTCATAAAATGATTCCCGATAACTACGATAATTTTGACATGATTACCTCTAAACTCGATCATGCGGACGGTGCTTGCAACTAAATTTATAACATGTCTCGGGTTTTTCTTCTTTTATTAAAGAAAGATCACCAAACCATAGGTCCTGTGCTAGAGATAAAATGGCCTCTTTTACTCTGGCTGACGATAATTGAGATCTTACTAAGCAACCACCATTCCAGCTATCGATTCTCCCACTCTTGAATTCAAGAGACGCCGTAGTTGGAGGCTGAAATTGGGCGATTTTGAAGAGCCGAGCAATCAATCGATGTGAAAAGAGTGGACATCTCTTCCTCAAATTAGAATCAGTCCCCGCCCATGAATTAAGCACATTCCCACCGTCGATGACGCGAGGCTCGAATGAAACTCGCCTTATCCAACGGTCGAGATTGCCCGAGGGGCAATAGCCGGCCATGAGAGGACCCTTGGAGGACACGGCGCCGTCACGTTAGCGCAGCCCCTCAACTAACCCGGAAGCCGGTGGCGCGTGCGTAGCTCGGCCCCCCCGTGCGTACCTGCCCTTCAACACGTGCGAGAGAAGCCTCAACACCGCTGCCCCCCGGCCACTTACCTGCTCCGAGCCAAGCCACGCCACCGCCTCCGAGCCAAGCCGTCCTTGACTCCTTCAGCAGCAGCCCCCGCGAGGAGGGAGCGGTTCAAGCAGGCAGCCAGCTGCCGCCCACGCACGCGAGCCGAGCCGCGACACGCAATCACTAAAGAAGTGATAAAAAGGAAGAAAAAACCGAAGAGTTAAAAAAGAAGAAGAAGGGAGAGAGAGAAAGGGCAGGAAGGGAAAGGACGTTGTTTTTGCATGACAGCGACTAATGCTGGCATATATCATCTCTCCAAGTTCCAGAGCCCCCCCGCTTCGATCGATCAGACGGTATCGACCACCCTGCGGTCCGCAAGGAAGAAGAAGCAGAAGGAAGAGAGCAAAAACGCTCACATCCCAACAAACAGAACATAGCAAAAACCCCTCTCTCTCTCTCTCTCTCTCTCTCTCATCCTCCTTCTTCAGTCGCCGCCGGTACTGCAAACAGGAACAGCGAAAAGCTACCCCCCCCCCCTCTCTCTCTCTGACACGGTCTCTGCGTGTCAGTCGTCGCCACCACTGGCGTTCGTATCCCTTCGGGTCCGAAAGGTCGAGGGTTTTCTTTTTTTTGGGTCCAGGAGAGGCATGGGGATCGTGCGGTCGGAGGAGAGGCCGCGGGCGGAGATAGAGGAGCTCCGCCGCATGCTGCTGGCGTGCGCCGCCGTCCACCGGAGGAAGGACGACGACGGGCTCGGGGCAACTCCTCCCAGGCCGGCGCCGAGGGACGATGACGACGACGGGGACGGCGGCGGGAGGGCGGTCTGCGTCACCAGCGGGGTGTCGTTCCTCGGCCGGGCCGTGGTGAACCGGCTCCTGCTGCGCGGGTACTCCGTTCGGATCCTGGTCGACAACGAAGGTACGTGGCACGACACGACAGGCACTCTTTCTTCCTGTTTTTCGTCTCGTTGTTTCTCCACATTCGGCAAATAGATTCCGTTTTCTTGTCACCGTTTGGTTTGGTTATCGGCCTCTGGATGGAGGTCGTCGGCAACGTTAGCATCAGCAGCAGAGACGATGGCAACTGAAACGTGGCAGACGGCTTCCGCCGGGGTAATTTGACAGCGAACGAAAACGACCTCGCATCGTACCAGTTGGCCTACAAACCTGTTCACCTCTTCTTCTTCTTCTTTTTTATTGATTTTGTAAGCATTGCGAAGATGCCACGTAAATATTTTCGTTGCTTATAACGTCAAGAGGCAAAGATAAGTTAAAAAAAAATATGGAAGTGGTTAGAGTATATCGAACAGCTTTATTAAGTTAAAATCCGTTTATTTAATCTACATTGGGGTTTCCTTTCTTTTGAATGGCAAGTTAAAAGATGGGTTATGATCTAGGAAAGGGCCGACAATTGCGTCAAGTCACGCACCGATTCCGTTTGGTACACGTCACTGTAACCCTCCAAGATGGCCCGAGAAGCAACGATTGTTATATCCCCCGTTGGTCAAACAGCAATAATTCGAATTACATAAGGAATTTGATAATCGAAAGACGAAGGCGGCCTGCAGCCCCGATGGGAAACACATGTGTGTCGCGACCCGGCCCTAGAGTAATCTGGTCAATGTCACCGTGCTGCGACATTTTCTTAATTTCCGGGGTCTAATGTTCTTGTCTTATAATATGATCTCTCCTGTTCGGACCGTCTGTACATCCGAGGCCGTGGCTCAGGGGCTGCCCTGACGAGTGACTTTCCATTAAGCTAATGTTCGTAGCTGATGTCATCGCTTTACTTTAAGGAATGCTGATTGTGATTGGGGCATGTGGGGTGGGTTGACTTTTTCAGAGGACGTGGAGAAGCTGAGGGAGATGGAGACCTCCGGCGAGATGGGGAGCGCCCGGAGCAATTTCAGCGCGGTGGTGGCAAAGCTGGGCGACGTGCAGAGCCTCTGCAAGGCGTTCGAAGGGTGCGCCGGGGTTTTCCACACCTCGGCATTTGCTGATCCGGCCGGGCTCTCTGGCTACACCGTAAGTTTCTCATGCTGCCCTGTCTCCTCGTTGCCTCGGTCTCTGCTGGTCTTGAACTTAATCGCATTATGAACGGTCTTATCTGCTATTAGTGCCGTGCACATTACATTCAACGTACGTCGTGGCTCGATAAAGCTCCGTGAATTACCTGAAGAACAGGTTTTGTGCATTAATTTCGTAGGATAAACGCATAATACGTTGAATCATATAGTCGCAGAACGTGCAGAGTCTCTTAGGGTTCGCTACACATTGTGGCAAAACATGTCCACCAACCCATCCTGTTGGGTTGGTCGGAGTTAAACGAGAGACTCGGTCCTTGTCATCCCATTACTCGCATCAATGTCGCATTAAAGACAAGTGAGCCACTTATAGCTATAAATGTCTCTGTCTCCGCCTACCTTTGGAAGACTTGAAGAAGAAGATCGACCCCCGGCGTAGTTTGGTTTCAATCATGGTTAGTCAGCACTCGATTAATTCTAGAATGTTGTGATTCGGTATGAATTCAATGACCTTCTCCAACATCTGAAAAAGGGAAGAGAAATGGATGGGTTAGGTTCTGACCAAAAAAAAAAAAAAAAAAAAAAAAAAAGGATGGGTTAGGTTGAAATCTGACTCAAGCTCCGGAATCCGACGTCTCACGTGTGGAAATTCGGATGTGATCCTATCTTTCCTTATTGTTCTGGAACATTTAGATATCTAGTCAAATTTCTCGAGTAGTTGCTCGTACGCACCTGAGAGTAAAGTCGTGCTTGCTGACAATTGTGTTTTTCATGGTAATTGACCGATGTGGACTGATCCGGTTTTCGTGCTTGCTGATAATTGTGGTTTTCATGGTAATTGACCGTTGTGGACTGATCTGGTTTTCATTCGAGCAAGGTCATGGTCTCCTGCTCCTTCGTTCAATCTCAATTTCCTCTTGGCTAATAATCCCATGGACTCGCGAGTTTTCAGCTCGAAATTCGATTATAACCCCAGCTAGACTCTAAAGTCTGATGCCAAACCACTGTTCTTGTTGTCATTGCAGAAAGCGATGGCGCAGATAGAAGTGAAGGCGAGTGAGAGCGTGATGGAGGCGTGCGCGAGGACACCATCGGTGAGAAGGTGCATCCTCACATCGTCACTCCTGGCTTGTGTGTGGCGAGATACCGGCGCGGAATCACCTCTCCAATGTAATCAGCCCCGATTGCTGGAGCGACGAGACCGTGTGCACGAACAAGAAGGTTTTCTTAGTGCTAGACACAACATATTTTCCTGAAAAAAAACATTCTTCCGGGAGAGGAGAACGTTAATGATCTCGTTATTGCAGCTATGGTATGCACTGGGCAAGCTCAAGGCTGAGAAAATTGCATGGAAGATTTCTGAAGAAAGGGGACTTAAGCTGGCCACAATCTGCCCTGCTCTCGTCACTGGTCCTCAATTCATCAGCAGAAATCCAACAGCCACAATTGCATATCTTAAGGGTACGCCACATGCCCTCCAATTTTAACAGTTCATGTGTTGCAATGTGGTTAACTTAGTCGTAAATTCTCAGTTCATTCATCTCAAGCTGAAGGGTTTTTGTTTTCGGCTCGATTTCAGGGGCCAGTGAAATGTACTCGGACGGGATATTAGCGACGGTGGACGTGACGAGGCTGGCGGATGCGCACGTGTGCGTGTTTGAGGCGATGATCAACACCGCATCAGGGAGGTACATCTGCTTCGATCGAGTGATTGGCGGAGAAGATGACGCGGCGAGGCTGGCAGGGGAAATGGGGATGCCGGTCGATAAGATCTGCGGGGGAGTTGGAGGCGGCGAATCGTCTGCCCGACCGCGGCCGAGGTTCCAATTGTCGAACCGGAAGCTTTCTTGCCTCATGTCGAGAACACTACGGCCATGTTACAATGAGTCCAGCACGACCTGATTTAGGTTCCTTTTGTAATGTCGCTCTGTTTGCCATGTCCTGTCCATGTAAAGGCTGAGAACGATGCAGACGAATATGAATTTTGCCGTTAAGAGATGAAAACTCTGCATTGAATCTGGAACGCCAAGAAAAGAACGACCCACTATACATTTCCACCGTCTTACGACGATCACAATCAAGAAACGCGTTGAAATCGAGTTTTGAAAGTGCGTCGAGCAAGAGGGAAGCACGAAAGACACTCGAAAAATCAAATGGCCATCGAACCAATATCGAGACCCAGATGTAATTAGACAAAGGCAAATCATTGAGTTCATGGTCCCTTACTTTAAGGCAAAACTCTGCACGCCAAGGTTTTGTTGGTCCATTGAGATCGCAGCGGTTCTTAATTCGTTGTTCGTTATCCATTGAAATTAGACGGAACAATACAGAAAGCACCACGACTTCGCAGGAAAAGAAAGAGGAGCAGAAAGATTAAACGTAGAAAAATCGAAATGGAGATGTTAAGCCGTGGGAGCTGTTGGTAAAATGCTTCCAAGCAAAACAAAAGAAAAATAAAAAGAAAAAAATTGAAATGTGATGTGATTTTGGTCGGGGCTCAGAGAGTTGCTGTATGTGCTCAGCGAAGAACTCCATTTTCAGGAGCTCCTCTCATACAAGAGGTGTCAGAATAAAGCACTCGTCATCTTCGCCCCCCCACGACACGACCCAAAAAACAAGAACCGCCCACGAAGGAGCAAAACCTTAAAAACACCGACGCTTGGTGAAACGAAACAACGACGATCCCCGAAAGAGAGGAAGAAAGAAAGAACGGAAATTATGCAGCAAGCAGCAGAAAGGGAAGTAGGGAGAGGGAGGAGACGGCGTGTCGGCTGCCAACGCAGGCACCTAGGGCTTCTTGTTGCGACTTGTGTTACTGGAGGCGATGATGGGATCGACAATTTATAGACGAAACTTGGGGCCTCTGTTGGGTTGGAACCGCAGGCTCCGAAATCTCACACAGGCCCATTGTCTTCTGCATGTGTTCAATGGATGGGCCGGCATAGAGTCGGACTAGGACTTCGTCTATGGGTGTGTTTGGGAGTGGCCTTTAGATGGCACTTTGAACACCCAAAGCCCTTGAGCCCAAGAGAGGGTGTTTGGTAAAAAAAATTTTAACCACATTCGGGAAATATCAGCCTTCACAAGGTTGAAAGCCCAAGGCAGGTTGGAGGCTGCCTTGGGCTTTTAGCCTTCTTGGAATGCTGAGCTAAGGGGGTAAATAAAAAAATTTCTTCCCAAATTATCATCGTTAGTTTTCCATTTTTGCCCTTGGTGACTATTCATTTTCTTCTTCTCCATGAGGGGTCGTCGACAAAAGGAAAGCAGTCACTCGCGAGGGTTGCGTGACTTGCCTCGCTACGACCTCCAAGCGAAGGTTGCCGAGGCCATGCGACCCAAATCGTGAGGTCACCACGGAGGTTGTGAACCTTATGGTCACACAACCCGTTTGATCACAGATCTGGTCACGCGACCCTTGCTAGAGTGTCGCGCGACCTAGATCACAAGGTCGCCGCAATGCTCGCTGAAGGGTCGTGCGACCCTAGTCGAACCGCCTGCACCGAACCGCTTGTCCTTCACTAAACCACCTTCTCCTCATTAGCGATTGCTTGTCCTTGGCCGGCCAACTCTTCTTTTTCCTTTTTTTTTTTTTTTTTATGATAACAAAAGTCTTTTGCAAGTATAATTTCTCCAAATATTATTTTGCTCGAATGTACTCCACAATGGATTTTTACAATACAATTTATCAAACACAATTTGCATTTTGGAAAACTCATTTAACTTAATGGCATTTGCATTTCCCCCAAGACTTTCCCCAAAAACCTTCCTAAACTTACCCTATATAACCCTAACACTCTGGCCCTTCTCATCAAATTTTTTTTTTTTAATGTCCTTTCCAAGGTAGACTAGTCAAACAAATTGGTAGGGCCAAGTTTGAGACGAGATAAAAATGATTTGACCTAAATTGACCCATTTTTATATAAAGGATTTTGGCAACCCATGCCAAAATTGACTCTAGCTGGAATTCAATTCTTAGCAATTTTTTTATTCAAATCGTTGCCTTTGAATAATGGTCAATTAAGTTTGGCTCGGGTCTACAAATGTCGGGCTCAAGACTCTGTTGCTTTGGCTCCCTAATGCCTAGGGCCGAGGTTGGGCCGGGTTCATGGTGCCCTCATTTGAGTCCCTTGTGCGCTTGGGCCCAAGAGCCTAATGCCTATACTCGAGTCCTTGACACCTTGGCCCAAGTCCATGGAGTCCGGGCATGGGAGCTCAGTGCCTATGTCCAAGTCCTTAACACCCAAGCCCGGGTCTTTTGAGATTAGAACTTGGTCCCTAGATCACGAGCCTAGATTCATCGAAATTGGGCTCGAGACTCTGGTCTTGGCCCAAAGTCCCAAATATTGTGAATAACGTTTGGATGATAAAAAAATGAACTTTAAAAATGATTGAATAAAATTAAAAGCAACACCTTGACCTGAATAAATTGTGAATATCGTGTCTCCATTTTCTCCCTCTCCTCTCTTCCCAAATTCAAAGCCAATTGAAAGCTCGTTTGACCTCATCCTAGGCCTCAGTGTGGTTTCATCTTCTCCAAATAAAAAACGTCATCTCCATCCACACAGCACCTCTCTATCTCTCTCTGATTCTTCGCTGGCTTCTCGATAGATCTATGGAGTCCTACGCATCCTGGCAAGTGCGGAACCATTTGGTATATCATCATCCTCACCGGCTCCTTGCCTCCGTCTCTCAATTTCCGCTGCCATCTTTCAAAACCTCTCCGCCACCGCACCTCCATTGGCACCGCCAACACCATCAATCTCCTCTTTGCCCCTTGAAGCCTCGCTAGAGCAAGGGGATCGGGAAGGCGGGAAAATAAAGAAGCTCCGATTTCCACATAGCTCTTCAAAGGTTCCATCGTTTTCTTCTCCAGATTCATAATAATCGATCAATTATCTTACAAAATCCAATCACCCATATTGCGATTTCTCATGAGAAAAGTTCGACCTTGTGAAATTTCGATCGTCTTCAACATAACTCGTCATATAGTGCTGCAACTACCATTGGCAAAGCTCAATCCTGAGGAGAGGAGGATGAGGCGGCCAGTTTTTAATGGGTAATATGTTGCAATGAAAAAGGGGTGGAGATGGGTTTGTTCCCAACCCATTTAGACGCATTTATACTTAGCCATTTATTTTTCGGATCCATTTTAACTTATTTCTAACATTTTAGCCAACCCAATTATAACCTGATAAATGAGTTAAAGAATGAGTTTTGGATCCATTTGACACCTCTATTTTTAGGATTGTCAAAATAAATCACAAACCCATATTATATTTATGGATATTAGTCAGCTTAAACTTAATATGGGTCAAAATGGATTAAAAAAAAAAGGCAAGAAAAACATGGGTCGGGCTAAGTAACAAACTACTTTCAAGCCAAATTAAGAAAATAGGTCTGATTCATTCCTCCTCTCCTCTCTATGATTCAAGAGATCGCAATGAGGTATGGGTCCTTGAGATAATCACGGTGGCCCATCAACTGTCAATGGCGGTGAGCTAAGGGCAAGTCCATCCTTGCAATATCGTGTCTCCATTTTAAGCGTATTCCTAAGATAATTACCCATTTATTTGGAACGAAAAGAGAAAGTGTTTAAAGAGAAAAACTTTAGGAGACAATGCTTTCTCTTGCTTAAAATTTGTGAATGAAGAGATGACTTGGTGGTTTTAGGGGTTGATAAAGGAGATTGCAAGACTCCTTCGCCATAGAAATTCGAAGAAATCGATGGTTTGCAGCCACAAACATGTGTCATGGTCTAATTTTTTGGGATCAAAATCATACAGCAACTTAGGCTTTAAGTTAGAGAAAAAGGTTCTAAGAGAAGATACATATGATTTATCAAGTATTTGGATAGATGCAAATGAGGGGAGAGCACCCCTAAGTATATAAGAATCTCTCTCATCACAACTATAAATCGCATTTTAATCTAACCGTAGAACCGTAGAGATGACATCTCACCATCTCTTAATTATCAGCATATATGCCAAGAATACTATAGAACTCGATACATTTACCATATTTTCCGTCTCTAGAAATCTACTGAAAATCTTAGGAGACTATTTCAGTCTTCTTAGATTGAACATTGTCCTTAGTGCATGGGAAACCTCAGGACCGTAACGCATGATTGTTACACTTGGATTCAAGGGTCACTCTTGTTAGTTCAGCTAGCGTTTGCTTATTTATCTCCATGAGGAAGAGGGCATGAGACATGGATGCAAAAATGAACAATGAAGCTTTTTAGACTGTTTTGAGCTGATTTTTATGCTAGCGTAGGAGGGTTTTCACTTCGACTTCGATTTAGGAATATGATATTAGTTAATGACACTGTATTAATCGAAGATCGCATTATGTGCCTGTGAACAATATGATTAATGTCTCAAATTTGAATGCAATTGATAAGGAAACTTGAAACATATTTAAATGATTTATGGATGGCTCGGAATTTATCTATACTTAATCCAAACCTGTTTCATGAGCAGTCTTGACCGGAGTTATACCATGATCTTGATGCCTTTATCCATAATCTGATTTCTCGTTAACTCGATAAGCTAGTTCACTCTTCAAAAATCACAATTTAAGAACATAAATTGCTTAAAATGGGTCACGGGTCGAGGTCGAGCATGTGTCCCCAAATTTTTACTGGGTCGGAATTTCCGACTCGACCCACGTGTTTGACAAACCGAATCCTTTCTCAGAGACTGAACCACATTTCAATAGCCAAAAAAAGTACAGTTTTACCACTTCAAGGAGCCATCAAATAGAAAACAAATCGCAGCGCCAGCACGAGCAGAGCAGAGCAGAGCAGCGGCGCTTTCGGCACCCACCGAAAGCCTTGTTTTTCAAGTAACGGCAGTGAAGAACGAAAAGTGGTGGCGCGTGCTTTCCGCCTCTCACGTGCGAGGCGGATGCGGCGGTGGTGGGAGGAGCAGCTTCCGTCGAAGAAGAAGGAGAAGGAGAAGGAGAAAACATATTTCCTATATTCGCTGTCATCGGGACTCAGCAAAAGGGAGATGAAAAAAAGCGGCTTAGACCACCCTCTGACTCTCATGGTATTCATTATAATATTCATTGTTCCGAGATGAAGATGCTCCCCCTGACATCATATGCGTGGGGTTCTTCCTTTTGGTCTTGGTTCTTGAATCATAATTTATTCAGTCGCAGAGAGAGAGAGAGAGAGAGAGAGAGAGAGAGAAGGGTGAGTAGGAGTGGTATTAGAAATAGCATCGTTTCGCTTTGCTCAGATCAGATCGACGATTAGCATCGTCTTCGTTTTCTGCGAACAGAGATCTCTCTGTCTCTCTCGCTTTCTCGCTCCTCCCCACATCATATATACACTTCAGCGCACACTGTACAGTTCACTGTAAAAGCCGGAGATTTCTTGTCCAGGCATCGCCGGAGCAGACACGGATTGGAAGCGCCTTCTTTTGCTTCCTCGGGAGACGAGACTTTGCATTCATCGCTCGCATTCAGTCGTCTCTCTCCGAGGTACGTCCGATTTCATTCGCTCGCTCGCTCCCCAGGTCATTCCTTTCTCTGCACTGGGTCCCTTTCCACCTGTAAAAGAGTCAGCACCAAATGCATTTCGATTCATTTCATCATATCCTCTTCCTTCGGAACCCGCGATCAACATATTGGCTATCGAACTGCATGTCGAAGGCTTCGAGCGTAGGCACCATCATCACCGCACGGGATGTAAATCACCGTTCATCCCACTTTAGGCGTCTCCTGTAGCAACATCTGGGGGCCCCCCTGTGGGCCCATTCAACTGAGGAATCGCTTCACGTATCGAAGCGATCTTTCACTGTAAGGGCACCGTAACCCACGAGGCAATAGCCCGGTAAAATGCTCGTATTGATTGCACAGGATCTCGTTTCCCCTTTCCTCGAAAAGGGAAGTCGTTCAGGGGGCCGTTTCGGCATCCCGGCGAATCCTCGCCGGGCGGCGCGATGGTCGCGCGGCCTGACTCGTCTTCCGAGCCAGCGAGCGATCAAGAACGACTTCCAAACAAAACGACTCAGATAAGATTATCCGAGTTTGGTGAGGGATCGATTCCATGTGGGCTAATGAAATGCTCTGGCCCGACAGCGGCTTTTCATGGTGGGCCCGTCTCCGTGCCGTCTTTCTTCTAATGGGCCTGCTCACAGAGAGGGATTGTTTATGCTTTAGGCATTAAAATTTCTTAAATTAAACTAAGCTCCTGGTCCAGGGAATAGCTTTTGAAGAATAATATAGGATATGGTAGTTTATTTTATTGCATAGAATAATGTGGGTTAGGGGTCGTATTTACAATTTTAATTTAAGGGCTAGGTGGACATAAGCCCCGATCTTAGCTGGGGACATTAGTACTCGGCTAGTTGTACCATCTGATCCCCATGTGAACACATCATCTTCTCCAACCCCCTTTCGTCCGGTCAAAGGGCCTAGTCGATTCAGCATATATATATATATATATATCTTCATATTGACAAAAAAAAAAACTGGATTCGATCTTTCAATCGAGTACTCTATTGAGAAATCGATGCTTTGTGCATTGTGGGTTTCTCTCACTTTCGCTCCGATAACTTCTTCACGTGATCAGCTGGTTTCCTTATCTATATATGTCGGAGTAGAATGGTCTCATGAAAACGACCACACAGCTACAAACTGCTTATAATATCTCTTTGTTCATCACACAACGAATAAAAATAGCATATGTGAGTATCTCATTTATTGCACTCGCCTCTACGAGGGAGCATAAGAACATCAAGGGGGTGGGGGTGAGGAAGTGGTTCGCCACATGATCCCAAATTCGATTTGGATTCGATGTACATGCAGTCATCAATCACATGGAGAATGAACCGAAAAGGACATCGACCGGTCACTATAATGAAAATTACTAGCTAGCTTAGCTGGGAAGGCAAAAGTGGGGTGGAAATCGGAAAAGAAGAGTTTTGAGAGGGCCACTCTGCGAAAACTCAATTTTGAAGCCAAGAAAAAATGGGTGGGAATTGAGGCAGGAGGGGACATGAAAAGTGAGATTCGAAATTTCAGGTGAAAAACATTAAAGTCACGCGTGTGAGCCATTAACTCATTGCTCAGGTTTTACTGACTCTGTCTCCCCCTGCCCTAATGTCCGTCGCATTTTCACTCCCAAGTGTAGGCCTTTTTCTCTCGTGTGCGCTCTCTCTCTCTGACCCCAACAAAACAACCCCCTCCCAAAAAAAAAAAAAAAAAAAACACAAAAACAGGAGAAAGCTCCCTCCTTGTTTTAGGAATTGCCCAAAGTATTTACCTTGATGAAAAAATATGTTAGATGTTCAATGCACTGACAACAACGTATAACTTGAGTAAAACATAATCATAACTTATTGGGACATTGCATCTAACCACAAACTTTCTTTGTGGCTTTAAGGTATTGTCATTTAGTGTAACCAAACCAAACCAACCATAAAAGTAGGTCTAGTTTCCGGTTCAATAGATCCGATGCCAAATTTCAAAATTTTGAAACCAATGGTGTGCAAATAAGTTTCTGAACTCGCCCATTTGGAACCTGGCAATTTAAAACTTGTTATGCAAAGTCGAAAGAACACGATTTACCTTTCTTAGATAAAATTAATCGCTTTATATCTTCGTTGGTTTTGTATTGATATTTCATTTCGAGTTATTCCATTGTTTATGCTATTTTACTGTGACTGTTGTTTGCTCGGTTTCCGGTTGGATGCGGTTTCGGTGCTAATCCCTACTTCACAGTAGGTTGACAGGTAATTTACTGGGTGAGAAAATCGGGGCCGCGACTTTCACTCCCGCTCTCGGTACACGCGCTGGGCAACTTCTACTCGTGCGTGTTGCGTCACGCGCCTACCAGTAGGCGCGTGGCCGCTGGGGTTTCTCGCCATTTATTGCGTGACCCCTCTTTGGGAGAACCATTTGCCAAAAATACAAGTTTAAAAAAAAAAAAAAAGAAACGTTAAGAAAAAAAAGAAGAAAAACTCCATTTTCCCATGCGTACGCTGCTTGCCAAAGACAGTTACACATGCGATTCACGCTTCCCCCTCTCTCTCTTTCTCAGCCGATTCTCATTGCAGGAGTTTAAGCGGGTCGGATCGGATCGGGCCGGGCCGGGGAAATGGAAGACCGGCGGCGGCAGCGAGACGCGCCGGGCAACCGCGCCGGGGCTGCCGCGGCGGCGACGAAGAGCGGCTGTTGCAGCAGGAGGAGCAGGTTCGCCGACGACGAGGGCGAGGGCGGCGGCGGAGGATCCGCTGGTGGAGACCCGATCGAGTGCTCAGGCGAGCGGTGCCGGTCGTGCACGGCCGGCGTGGTCGCGGACTGCGTGGCGGTGTGCTGCTGCTGCCCCTGCGCGGTGGTGAACCTGCTGGCGCTCGCGCTCGTCCGGGTGCCGTACATGGTCGGGCGGAGGTGCCTGGCGCGGAGGAAGGGCGCGGCCGCGAAGGCGAAGAAGAAGCGGAAGTGCGGGAGAGCGGCGGGAGGGGGAGGAGGGTCGAGCGAGAGGGAGAGGATAGCGGAGGAAGGGATGCGGGAGTCGGTGTACGGGTTCGGGTTCGAGGAGGGCTTCGGCGACGGGGAGGAGGCCGAAAGGTCGGCGTGGCTGGACCTGGACTTGTACGAGGTGGGTCATCTGAGCTTCGGCAGAGTTTCCTTCACCGGGGATCAGTTCCAGAGCAAGGGCAGTTGCAGTTGAAAGGAATTTTGATTCATCATCGAATTTTTTCACCTTGTATTTCTTTGTTTCTCTTTTTTTTATTACTGGGAGAACGTGAAGAGCAATGCGTACGATATCTGGTTATCACTGCAGAGCCAAGAATCCATGGCGCCTTTAGTGTTTGGGGAATTTTCTGGTGCATGCATTAAACGGCGGAAGAAGAAGAAGATGACGACCATGATGGAAGAGAGACCAGGATTGGTGGGCTCGAAAGGTTTCCGGTCGTTGTTGGTTTGTGATCCTTTTTGGATCATTTGCTCATTGGGGACTCTTCTTTCACGTTGTTGTACGCTGAAACGATGAAATGTTCTTAACAATTCTCGGGCTGTCACTGGTCAGAGATTTCACGGTACTTGGTTTTTGGCCCCTCTTTGACCCACTGTCTTTAGCTGCTCCCTGTTCGAGAAGAGGACACTGTGCCATCCTTGCGGACGGGGAAACTGAACTTGGGCCACGATGGATATGCCCAAGCAGTGACACTGTGAGTGTTTTTTTCTTTCATCTTGCGAGCATTACTATTGTCCTCACCTGAAAAGAAACGATCTTTAATATGAAAGGATGAAGAAGTCGTGCATCCTAGAAAGTACAAGATATCATTTTTTTTTTTTCTTTTTCAAAATTAGTATATAGATGAACTTATGCTATCGATGGCCATATTACTCAACAGCTTAGTTAAAGGTCGCCTTAAGGAGAACTTTTGAGATATGTCAGGCGAGTTTGATCCGTGAGTTAAAGGCCGCGTATCTTCTTTAATCGATTGCTAAATGAGTATGGCAATCATAGTCAATTATTGCGAAAATGCTTTGTTCAAGAGAGATTCGAGCGTCCGGTGCAGTAAAAGTTTTTGATGAAATAGAGACAAGGTAAGACTCGTGAAGATAGAGCCTCGAGGTTTCTGTCCTGTAGTGGCTGTTAGGACAGAATGACGAGGGGTGAGGACAAAAGAGTTGGATTACAAAACTTCCCCCCAAATGTCGCAGACCTTTGTTTGACCAGGATCGTCCTATTTTACTTGGAAAATCTAAAACTAACGGTCCTCGGACTTCCCATTTCACTTAATAAACCTCCCTCCCTTCCTCCCTCCCTCCCTCCCCTCTCTATTATAGATAATTCATTTTAAATAATTTAAAAATGATCATTTATTTCATTTATAAGAATGAATGAATGAAAAATATTTTTCATTATCGATAAAAATATTTATATATAAATTATTGTCGATAATAAAAATATTTTTTATTGATTAAATATCTCAAACGATACAAACAATTATTTTTAGATAAATTTTTTAAATTATTTATTTTTAACAAAACGAACAAATCTTAAGTCAATTTCCATTATTATTCGCTAGCTATTGATCATTTAAGCTAGTTCAAGAGCCAAACTTAGTTAAATCTCATGATAGCTAGATTCAACAACTTAAATTGAAACTTCCGAAAATTTCATGAGAAATAAATAATTTATATAACATTTCTTGAAAATGATCATCCATATTACTCATAAATAATAAATGAACAAAAATATATTTATAATGAAAATATTTTCCATTAACTAATTATTTTAAGTAATATAAGCCATCATTTGTTTTGGAAAATGATTTTAAATCAATCATTTTATGTGAAACAAACAAAATCTTAAAAGAACTCAAGTGAGCAACAACTTAGATTCAATGACTTCAATTAAGCACCGAAACACAAAATTCAATTTACCAAGAACTTAATTTACCAGATAACTAGCTTTCAAGGGAGTCAAGTTCGAGCATAACGTTAACGCAGACGACTCATCTTGATCCCAGGCCACCGATTCACATCGAAGGAGCTCGAGCATATTTCGAAGCCGAATTCCACAAGAACATCACCATTGCGTGATGATTTCATAAGCATCAATCCTCAAAACAGATGAACTTTGGACAAGCGCAATCGTCTTCGTAAAATTCACATATCATTAACAAGAAACAGAACAAAAATTCCTTTTCAAGGGGAAAAAAAGAAAGAAAGAAAGAAGGAAAAATTCAGACAATGGCAACCTTGGCACCAGCTGCTTCGAGCTGCTTCTTGGCCTCCTCGGCCTCGTCCTTGGACACGCCCTCCTTGAACTTCTTGGGCAGCCCTTCTATCAGCTCCTTGGCCTCCTTCAGCGCCAGGCTCGTCAGCGCCCTCACCGCCTTGATCACCCCGATCCTCGAGCTGCTCGGCACGTCCTCGATCACCACGTCGAACTCCGTCTTCTCCTCCACCGCCGCCGCCGCCTCGGCGCGTCCGCCGCCGGGGGCAGCGGCGACCGCGGCGGCCGGGGCGAACGCGGCGGCGGAGACGCCGAGCCGGTCCTGGAGGAGGTCGACGAGGGCGCGGGCCTCGGCGAGGGTGAGGCCGGCGATCTCGTCGCCGAGCTGGGCGACCTTCTCCGGGGCGTCGACGGCGGCGACGGGGCTGGGGCGGAGGCGGCGGGCGCGGAGGGGGAGGCGGCGGGGAGTGGAGGGGGAAGTGGAGTGGGGATTTGAGGGGGTGCGTGGGATGATGAGGGGCGGAGAGAGGCGAAGGATGAGCGGCGGAGGAGGGGACGGTGAGCGTGGAGAGAGCGTGGGTCGCCATTTTTGTTGTGAGTTTGAAGCAGAGAGAGAGAGGAGAAGAAGAAGAAGAAGAAGAAGAAGAAGATAGGATAAGGGGAGTGGTGTCGTCGGAAGGAGGATGAACGCGAAGAGAGCGCGGCTTTTTGTTCCTTAATGGACGAAAAGGCCCCTGGTCAAGTTTGAATTGGACAACTGACTGATGAGGGTAGAAAGGTAATTTCGATGTACAAGCCATTTCAAAGTGAAGAACAAAAAAAAAAAAAAAAAAAAAATGGAAGGCGGGAGGAGTGGGGGGCATTCCGAGAATCGAACTCGGGACCTCTCGCACCCAAAGCGAGAATCATACCACTAGACCAAATGCCCTTATTGATTGCTTTATTTCCCATTTTTATATATAACGTATGAAATTTTAGCTTCACGAAAACTTTGACCATGATCTCTTCCCACGACTTTACTATGAACCCACTCCAATTACAGAAGGAATTCGACCCAAAAAATAAAAAAGTTAGAGAACTTGGGAAGTTAGGTCAACTATTGCGTTGACCTCCCACCCTAAATCAGTCAAAAGAAAGGTTCAGCCCTTTTGGGCTCGTGAGCCATAATCACACCCCGCATGACTTTGAAGCGTTGGGCTGCTGTTGTTAAGGTCGTCCATTCTGGGGGCCCCAGAATTCGGGAACGCACATCGACTCCAGGCGTGGAGGGGGTGGTCCGACAAATTGGGCTTCCCTCCTACGTTATCTACGGAAGATGCTTTTTCCAAACGTGAGCACACAACCCGGTGCGACTTATATGGACCGGAGTAAAGATCATCAAGTGAGGATGAAAAAGAATGGAAAAGGAATTATAGAGGTAGATTAGGTCCAAGTAAATTGTAAACTCATTCATGACCTATTTGACATCCATATTATGTTTAAAACTCTTTTACAACCCATTATTTAAATAACTAATCCATTTAATACCCATATAGGTTATGAAATGAGTTAATAATCCATTTTAACAGGTCTACTTATGGCCGAAAAGGTAAAAACCAAACCTCATTCTCTAAGCCACATCTTGACAATCATGCTCCCGTCTCCTGTGTAATTAGTATGTTGCACTAAAAGACAATTACCGCTTGGTTTGTTCAGACTGCATCAAGAGTATATATGAGCCGAAACTGAAATGTGTAATAGTCTCGTTGCCCATTCAATCAAGATCCCATCGCATCATTTTGTAACACGAATTTTAAGAAAACTCGGTACCCTCTCTCGCAACTTCTATGGTTCAAGGATCCGCGACTTTACTTGTAAATGTTTCCATTTCGTACGATTTAGTTCTAAAACCATATGCTTTTGGAAATTGGTATAGCTAATAAAGCGAGATACGGACTGAATTGGACCGACCCCAAAGAGATTCCTTGGAAGGTATGCTGACTACTTAAGTTTCAAGTGACTGAGCTGAGATCATGCAGTAGGCATATAGCTAAAGATCAAAGTCATCCCCAAGCACGGAATTCACGTTTTAAATGCCTTAATGGCCGCGCCGCCGTCGCGTGTTCTTTCCTTATCCATTCACGACGACAGCTTCTCTCGCACATGCTTCGACTCAATTTCATCGCATATAAAACATGTGACCGAAATGAAAGACGTGGAGGAAGGCAGGACATACGAGCGGCTCGAATGGGCATGTTCGTTTTCTTCTCTTCTTTATCTGGTTTTCCTCCACGTGCTCCAGTGCAAGACATGTCCTTCGGATATTCACGAACAAAAAGGGAAATGTGGTCGCAATCCGCAAGCAGAAGTATGACAGATTCGGCTGCAAGACATTTGAGCTTTCTTAGGGGTGCCGGCATCTTCGAAGTCGATCCCACAAATGCTCCACGAAACCATTGGTGCAGGAGGATTAATAATAGAGACACGAAACATCCATATGGTCTCCAAGTGTCTAGAGCTACCTGGTCTTGGTTCCACTAAATATCATACACTTGTCGCGTTGATTAAAGTAAGGACACAATTATGTATGCGACCACAGTCCAAAGAAAAAGGAATAGGAAAAAAAAAAAAAAAAGGAAATTTAAAAAAAAAAAATTGAAAATTTATAAAAAAAATCATTTTAAAATGTCCATATTCGCGCCGCTCATGATCATGCCATGTAAGATAACTGACATACACATCAGCGATTGACAGTACTGGATAAATTGAATTGGTACTAATGCGAAAAATTTTAGAACTGAATTGGTACAAATGTGAAAATATTTATAACTGAATGAATAACATTATAAATAGGTTTACTTTTCTCGTGGAACCTAAGTAGACCCTAGAATTTGTGATAGAGTATGTTATAAGTTCTAAAGTATGCATGATATGTTTCGAGTTCAAAAAATTGAGAAACATGTTCGAATATGTAGATTCTAAGTTTCAAATATAATCTATAGGGAATATGGAACTGCTCACCCTTATGAAAAATTATCCTGTAAATCTGAACTGGGAATCAAACCAATCAAATCTATAACTGCTGGTTCTTAAACCGGCAGATTTTAGTCCAGTTTTCGATTTTATCTAGGAACTCGCTGATTTAACGTTTTAGATAAATCAAGAAATTCTCACGTGTAAATACTGCCCCATTTCACTGCAAAAGCATTTGCTGGTCAAGCGTTTTTGTTACTGTTTGTTTATGTTGAAAATCGTGGGTCGATTCTTAATTGGTGCAAAGTATTATATATATGTATGTATGTATGTATTAAATTCTAAAAGAGGCTTCATCGGGAATAGAACTGACAATTCTGAGTAGAGCTGATGTGGAATCGGGAATTGAAATGGTCTTGGGCTGGTTCTAGGTTCCTATATCCAATATTGAACAGGTTAGTCCAGGCCGGTTTGGTCCGATTTCCGAGTAAAATGATCGCCCTCAAATACGACACACGCTAAACGGAACGTATGTTCACGTGAGAATTAATCGAGTTCAATGTTTGGGCACCTGGTTATACAGATAAAATAACCAAAAGCTGTATTATCTAAGTTCTTATTTCAATAGATATGTTGCCACTGCTACAAGCTAGTTAATATACCTACTTAGCACAAAGCTGTGGTAGTGTATACAGCACATCACATAGGAAATATGATATGTTGTGGCCTTTTCTCTATACATACAAGATCTACCTAGCTAGCTTCAACATAAAGACCCATTAAATGAGCCCTTTGGATCTTTTAATTGCTTTTGTTTTGTTCATCAGGTCATGATCTATAATCTAATTAAGGCCTAAACTGAATAGTATTGGGCATCATCACCCATACCACTAATTAGTGACTGTATGGGCCAGAGATCCTCCACGCTCCAGCAAGCGCTGTCGTTCGGTTCTTGGGCAGGAGGAGGGGGCGAGAGCATAGTCTCGCCGGAGCTGCCTTGATCCGACGGTGGAGAACAGGCGATCTCCATTGTATTTGCGGCCGAGACTCCTCGATGATCTGTGCTTGCGCTTGCGGATGATGGAGGATTAACAAGATCGTTGATCTCAGTTTCCGATTGCTTGATTATGTGCTTTTGGATCTTGGTCCTCCAGTAGTTCTTTATTTCATTGTCGGTCCTCCCCGGCAAATGCTTCGCAATTTCGGACCACCTGAAAAGGGTAAAAAAATGGTCGTTATTTACAAAAACAAAAAAAAAAAAAAAACCGCACGCATCACCGCTCGATGAAAATCTAATCGAAACTCTTTTACGCACACCTTCAAACCCTTTACATCTGCCAAGTTCTAGCAATAACTCTGCGTGAGAAATTTCAAAGCTACAGAGAGGGAAAATTGAAAGAGAAAGAGGACACTTTCGAGTTATTGGTGCAAAAGCCGATTTTCAAAGAGAAAGAGACGTACGTTATATATCTTAACAACCCCCCTCGTGCAAAAGCCAATTTCGACGATAGAAGGCCTTAGAAAGGAATCTTAATATACGTGGCCCGTTGGCATGGCATCGTAAAGAAGAGACCGCACAAACGAGAAAGAGGAGGATGTGAGCTGAACCGAACTCGAGATATTCACATCGACACATGAAGTCGAGCGCGCACAGTCGTTTATTTTGAAGGTTTAAGTTATTAGAGTAGGGTATAAGTCATGGCTTATATAGTGGCCTAGCAATCAATAACGTCCGTAATTCCCCCGTGTGTTGTAATTGAACTGCATGAGGCCCCTACCAAGCAAATCTCCTACGATTCTCTTTCCCCGAATGGACGTGTCTTTTTCGTGAGGTCTTTCGATATAATTTCAGACGTGGGGTACCCAAAAACATGGTAAGAAACAAGGAGAGGATGGATTTTACTATATATTGCCCAGCATACAAGATAGGCCTGTCTAGATAAGTGCCTAAATCACATGTTCGATGGCCCATAGATGTTTTTGCTGGATTCTCATCTTCACGTGGTAGTTTTGGATGTTCTTCCCATGCACCATCGTCAGCAAATCAAGCGATCTGATAATTACGAGATACTTTCGCAGTTGAATTTGATGTAAAGAGTTACGCGGAATCATCCATTCGTGTTCTCCGATATAGAAAGGTAAGCAGAAAACAAAGAAACATTTATGAAAGAGTATGCGGAGTCACCTGTTTCCCCACATGGATTGCAGGTGTACGATCAAGAGCTGTTCTTCGGGAGTGATATTACCTCTCCGGACGTCGGGTCGGAGGTAATTCAACCATCGCAGCCGGCAGCTCTTTCCGGTGCGTTGAAGACCTAACATGATCGATATGTAAGATCATAAAAGACGACACAAGAAAAAGGGTCTGAAGAAAGAGAAACACGAATACAGTGATGATGCGAAAAGCCGAAAGTAAATAAGAAACAAGTTTTAAGACCATTACCAGCAGCTTTAGCTAGAGAGTTCCACACACCTTCCCCATGGTTGGCTATGTAGTCCATCAGAATCAGATCCTCTTCAAGAGTCCACGGTCCTTTCCTCACTTGAGGATCCTGTGTGCGGTAGCATGGTTTCTTGTCCATCTCGAGGAGGGAGGGAGTGAGGGGCAGAGAGAGAGAGAGAGAGCACTGTCCAGCAACGCGAGCTACCGACGGTTTATATAGAGGACGTGGAAATGTCGTGGCCGGTTCGTGATGTTAAATAATCTGCACGAGAGCAGAGAGCTTTCTACCTAATCTCCCTTTTTCAGCGACAATTAGCTGCCCCTTGCTTTTAATTGGCTTCGAGGACAATTCGATCGTGATAGTTATGAGTTAGTACACAAAGAGTCCGATATCAATTTCAAGTCTGCAGCCCAGTTGCTGGATGCCATCAAACTTTTTGACTCCTACTGAATATTTGCCTCATGAAAAAGTCAAAAATCACGTGGTAAGAAAGATTAACGAGCCAACAATACACCGCCCAAAGCGAGACATTATGTAGTCGATCAGTAATTGAGATGAATGCCCTCAGCTCGGCACATCTCTCGTTAGATAAACGCACGCAATCATATCAGCATGAATCATGACATCAAGATGGCCTCTACATTATCGACATTAGGCATTGCCTTATGGGCGACAAAGAAAGTACACTAGGGACTTCCTGAACAAAGTACCTAACAACGGATCTAACCAGAAAGATTACTTATCAAATTAGCAAGCACAGTGATACATTTCCAGCAAACACAAAAAGAAATATTCTTCCACTGGTCACAAAACTCCACCGCCATTCTGTCTGTAATGGTGATGAAGGCAGTAGCAGAATCAACTTTATAATAATCAGCTTATACATGCAGCGGCCTTTGGATGTTTTCAAATAGATAAACAAGAAAGTAGATCATAAGAGGTCACAAGAATAAACTTCCGCTTAAACTTCTGCAAAATCCTAATACAGCTCAGTTAACCCCATGTCAACCTTGCCAGGAAATCTGAAAGGTCTTGCGAGTCACTTTCACCGCTTAAGAGTGTTGGCCAAAACAGCAGCAATGCAATCCCATGTCACATTACATATAAAGTTGAAGCAACAATTGAGCTTTTACAATAGTATACCAACAACAAGACAAAAACTAATTCCTTACAAACCACGTGCTTCTGGTGCCATGCTGAGAAAGGCTCAAGCCTGAAAAAAGGGAGGAAGGATTGTTTTCCCAATCAGAAATCAAATAGCCAAAACTGAAGTAAATGTCTATAAAAAGCAGAACAGGTAAAACGTAATCTGGGGTTCGAGGCAGTGGCCTGGCCACTTTACCCGGGAAATCAATCATTTCATTGAAGTATCAAAACTATTATGGGTATAAACAGAACAAAAGAACTCTAGGCTAACACGTTCTACATTGTGCTTAGGAACCATGGCCCCAAAGCTCGAGCACCACATGCCACCAAATCTGTATTAGAACCATCTTCATTTACAAAAGCAGTGTACTAACAGGAACTTAAGTCATCATTACTACTAAAAGCTGCCACACCAATGCAGCTCATAACATTGACCTTTAAGCATGCAAATTTCAAGCTTCCTTTTATTGTGATTGTGCCAGACTGAAGCTACTTTGACAGAATTTGACCTGTTCAATGTGGTTTTGCACAGTTTATGGCTGAAAGGTGTCAACTTAATGGATTGACCCAGTGCCAATTTCAAATTGATTGAACAGATAGATCCAGGCCAGTTTGCTTAAGCATGATGCGGAGACCACAATAAATTAGCGATCGCGACAAATCCACCCATTCTATCCAACTGATCATTGAATCTTAGCAGATATAAAGGCTGCATCAACGCATGGGCTATCAATTACCTTGTTGGCAATATTGTTGGAAAGCCAGTCCAGACCCTCATAAAGGCCCTCTCCGGAGGTTGCACAGGTGCTCTGGATGTACCTGAGACAAACCATGACATCGCTTATAAGAAGGATCACCCATGACCCAAAATTTCTGAAAAACATACGCATCACATGAGACCCTTTCACCAGAAAGAATAAGATCCAGATGAACATGGTTCTTAGTTCAATCTCACCGACCATAAGAGAGCTATGCACTTTTATCAAGAGATAAGCTGTTACCAGTGACGTTGACGGAGAGAATGAAGACCGAGCTTGTCAGTTATTTCCGCTGCATTCATTGCATTAGGGAGATCTTGTTTGTTGGCAAAGACGAGCAACACAGCATCTCTCAGTTCATCCTGAAAAGTTAAATGTTAATAAAACCAGCAATTTGGAAGATTTTTCTTTTTCCACAAACATCTAAGACACCTGCTGTCTAGCAATGTGCGCATGCATCGTGTAAAGACTTTCGCAGTCTATTTAAAAGATCAGTAAACAAACAGCTGCCAAGCATACATGTCCCCATTTGAATTTTCAATTAGAGAGAAACTCAATGTGAATAAAGATTTTTTTTTTCCATTAACAAACAACTGGAAACGCTGTCAATGACAAGGAAAGTGCCGATGGAAAGGTTGACAAAGCCAAAGAACAACAATAGATCATCATTAAAAACTACAAGCCCAGAAGGCAAAACAGAAAACTCTGCTTGTAAAAATTCCTCAATGAAACATCAGCATCCAGAAGCAAAAGACACTGATGTCGAGTAAAACCAATAGAAGCAACTACAATGTTTTGATGTCAAGTATGTCAATAATAGTCACTACTCATGTAGGAATAAGCCTTTTGCCTCTCACCACAATCAGTCCTGTTCAGTAGATGAAAAGAATTATAGATGCACTAAATTAGCCCAAAATGAAATGCAGAGCTACCTCATTCAGCATCCTATGCAACTCATCTCTTGCCTCAACAACTCGATCCCTATCATTGCTATCCACAACAAAAATTAAACCCTGCGTGTTTTGGAAGTAGTGCCTCCATAATGGACGGATCTGCATTTGGAGCAAATTAGAAGCTGCATCAGTCTACATGATGAAAACCTTGGTTGGTTATGCTAAAAAAGATAGGGATAGCACTTAAATAATTTCAGTGATCGCACATAACATATGAGGTATGAGCATATGCTTAATGATTTGGACTTGATGTAAATATCCGACAATAATAAAGGCCATATATGCCTAGGTTGGAGTGGTCAATGAAAGTCAGCAGTACTAAAAAAGAATAGAATGGGTAAGGAAGAAAAGTAACTCTAGTTACATTACATTAACAGCACATAGGGTGAATGTTGAGGTTAATCAGAAGAAGGCTGAGCTGAAGATCATGTCCCCTTTAGGAGACAGGGTTTTACTATCTACAGGTTTTGCTGCTTCTGTACTTGCTTGCACTTACATGTAAGTGGTGAACACAAGCACATTCAAAGTTACAAAGATAAGGCTGCGTTTGGTTCAGCTTTGAACATGGGCCTTGTGGAAATGCAAATATCTTTGGTCTAAAGGGCTTTAGGAAAATGCAAATTGCGTTTGGCAAAAAATTCTTTATAAAGCTATTTTGGCATGAAGAGTATTTGGCAAATCCTTTTTTATAAAGGTCTTTTGGATTTCATTTTTTTATTAAAAAATATTAAACTCTTTGCTGACTCTAGTAAAAGTAAGGGTAGTTTTGGAACAATGAAAGGTAAAACCGAAAAACTAAAAAATTTACGATAGTAGTTTTGAAAAAAAAAAAAAAATTAGTTTTAGCATTTGGTCAAATACTGAAAGCCCAAAACTAGTCCCTATCAGCATTGGGCTTTCAGCTTTTCCAAAGTCAGCATTTGACTGAAAGCCCCTTTGGACAGGCTTGCCAAACACCATGGCATTTCCCCAAGGGACTTTGGAAAGTGAAAGCCCCTTGGGAAAACTAAACCAAACGCACCCAAAGATCAAGAGGGAAAATAGAGCAACCTTGTCCTGGCCACCGACATCCCAAACTGTGAAGCTGATGTTCTTGTATTCAACAGTCTCTACATTAAAACCTACAAATATAAAAAGGCTCTGTTAATCACTATGAACATGAAAAAAACAACATGGGCAAGGCTCACCAAGTGACAAGGGATACAACAGCTGATTAGACATATACGCAAGAAAAAGAAGGATGACCCAAAAGCTATCCTATACGGTTTATTAAAATAAACAAAAATAGTCTCCAAATTGTTCCGATTAACCACCATTAAGCATTAATCAGGCCACAACAAGCATGTACTCTGACATCCACCGAACAATCTCTTAGAATATGAGGATTATAGTCTGGACAACAATAGTTCTAGAGCCCTTGTACTCAACTTTGCTTATCTCATGAATTTCCACGGACAGGCAACTGTCCAAGCATCTCTTCACCCTATTTTTCAGAAGATCTCTATTCTGTAGATGATACTCTCGTTCCATTATGACTGGGTAAAACATGTTTACTTTGCATCAAAAGGAAGAGCCCACAAAGGCTTGACAGTTGAGGCCACCTCAATGAACAATCAGTACAATTACTACAGAATGATGACATGCAAAGGGCACAACACTAGCAACACAAAAGTCATATCTACTCATCATTTGATTCAAGTCCATCTAATCTCATGCTTTATCTATATCTCATCTACCTTCAAAGAATTCAAATTCATTCATTCAAATAACTGCTCTTCTACAGCGCTTCCCTAAATGACTCTCATGCTCATTGCAGGCCAACAATGCAGCCGCACCGATCAAATGAATGCAAAGCCAAATTAAAGATTCAAACTGGGTCCACTCGATATAAGCTAACAGCTCATTCCAATGCATTCAGGAGATTTATATTCCTCTTGAGACTTAATACCGGATGCATGACAAACCAGACACAAGATCTCATTTCACCATCTAGTAAACCAGTGATTCAATCATGATCAAGGAGACATAATAATACGCACAAAATTAGACGTCATGCATTCAGGAACTCACCAATGGTGGGGATGGTGGTGACGATTTCTCCGAGCTTAAGCTTGTACAAGATGGTGGTCTTACCAGCGGCGTCAAGACCTACCATCAGAATCCTCATCTCTTTCTTGGCGAAAAGCCGGCTAAACAGCTTCGTGAACGTGAGCCCCATGGTCCCGAACGCTCTCGCTCAGCCCCAAACAAAAACACTTCCCTGCTCGCCGTCCGCACCGCCGCGCCAACAGAAGCACAGCAACAATCACAGAATCAATCTCGGAAATAACGCGAGCATATTCAAACGGCAACCGATCCAACGGTCCGTATCAGATCTATAAACGAAAATGCATCGACAAACGAGCCGAAATCGAAGCGAGACGGCACAGCTACGGATTCGAGATGTTGCTAAGCAATTTCGGTAGATCTGGTAAAGGCATACAGATCGTCGGCGAGAGAAAGGTGTCCAGAAGCCCTAAGATGAGCCGCGAAGGAAGAGGGACCGCGAGATCGGGCGCCGCCGGTGGCGCCGGTGGCGACGGCGATCGGATCTGCGCAGGAAAATCGACGCGGAGCGGAGGCGATGCCTCGCCGACGGTGGATCGAGACGAGATGGAGAGAACGGGAGCTTACCTCGGAAGGAAGGTGACGCTGCGCTGGAACGAAGGTCGCGCGCTCTCGTGTCGCGCTGCGGTGTGAAATGGGGGAAAGGGAAGAGAAGAAGATGACGACATTTTATGGCTTGCCCGAACCTCAACGGCGTCGTTACGGGAGTAGCTCTTGATTAAAAGATCGATTTTTTTTTACTATTTCTACTTCCCACCCCACAAAAGAAAATGATTGCGTTCACATCCCTTTCGAGGAAAAAAGAGGACTTTCTTTAGACTCGGATTAGACGCCCTTGTTTGTAAATAAAGAAATACCAGACTACCAGTCGAATGGATGCATTTATTTTATTGAAAACTTCATAATAAAAAATATTTTTCATAGAAATTTCTTTTAAAGAAAATGTTAGTTTTCAATTTGTTTAGTAATTTAAAAAAAGTATCCTTCTTCTCAAAATGGGAAATCGGTTTCCCCTAATGTAAGATACTTATTTTCAATTCACAAAGAAGACTTTTTGCAAATTTATTAATTTTTTATTATCTCAATATTGACAAATTGAAAGGTCAAATCACTTTGATGACGATATTTGTCACGCATTATCTCTTACTCAAATTAATCTATTTGGTAATCAGTCCTCTTGTAATGTGAGAAGCACACTTAAAATTTTATAATCCGACAAGAATGGTACACTACTCAAATTAAAATGGTGCGGTGTACTTTTCTCCCTTTATATTGCAAACTCTAAATTAAATTGGGTGTTTGATGTCAACCTTATAAAATGATAAGCACGCTTTTTCGAACATGAAATGAATTTACAGATAGAGTTATGAAATTTGGGTTTTGTATAGTTAAATCTCATACAGCCCTATAAAATGATAAGCAGCCTACCAACAGGAATCGCGGTCATTAAACTCTTATCGCTTGCCAATGGAAGCAGCTAGAAAGTGCATGCTGTTTTTTCCTGATCCAAAATGTGATAACCAGCATAATTCTTGATTTCGCTCGTCCACTAATTCGTGCCTCTCGTTCACAACACGAGAGCTACTCATAATTCCATAGTCACATTACCACCAACCTCTGACTCGCGTTTTTTTTTATTCGTAAACTTCAGATTTCACTTTACCGTGTGAAAAGGTTTCATGATTCAAATAATGCTCAAGTTAATTTTTCACAATCACATAGAGATTTTTCCACACGTGGATATATTGTAGGTATACATGGTCAACAAATAATGTCTACTTAGCATTTTGGATTAAACTTATTTATTTATTAAGAAAAAGTCACAAAAAAAATCCCAAACTTTGCTTAAAATGACAAATTTACTCAATTTTTTTAATACAAAAAATCTCAAATTTTGCCAATCATGACACATTTACCCCCAAACTCCATGGTCAAAGACATTTTTGTCTTTTTTTTTTTTTTTTTCGCTTTTCCTTTTTCCTTTTTCTTTTTTTCTTTTTTTGTTCTTATCTCTTTTCTCCACCGGCTATGACAGAGGGAAGCTGGACTCAAGCAAGGAGGGAGAATTATCAAAAAAGTCATAAACCTATTGCAATTGTACCAATTCAATCCTAATTTTTTTTTTTGCCAATTTAATTCTAAATCTTTTACAATTGTGTAAATTCAGTTCATCCGATCAAAATTGATTAGGCAAAGGTCTGACAAAGCGCGCCGACATGGATGCTGGCCATTCGGCGAACGCTGATGTGGCATTTTAAAAATATGTATATTTTTTGAATTTTTGAATTTTCATTTTTTGAGTTTTTTTTTCTCCATCTTCTCCTTCCCTTGGTCGGCCAAAGGTGAGGGCGAGGCCCCACTAGATCTAGCGAGCTCGGCCCTCACCAGATCCGACAAGATCTCGCCTAGCCAAGGCAAGGGTCGACCTCGCTAGTGGCCGGCGAGGTTCCTCACCAAATCTTGCGACAGCAACCTCGCCAGATGTGGCGATGGCGGCCTCACCGTCGTTGGGCGAGGCTTGCCTTCGCCAGTGATCAGCGGGGGCGAGCCTCGCCGGCTAGAGGGAGGAGAAGGTGGGGAACAAAAAAAGAAAAAAAGAATTAAAGAATTAAAAAAAACAATAAAAAATGGCACATCAGCGATCGTCGACAGGTCAATTTTGGCTGGATGGATTGAATTGACACAATTATAAAAAGTTCAGGACTAAATTGACAAAAAAAAAATGACTGAATTGATACAATTACAATAGGTTTAAGACTCTTAGTAATTCTCCCCAAGCAAGGACCACCCCTTACTAGCATCGGGCGAGTGGCCCTGGGTCGGATCTGGTAAGGAATGCCCTTGCCTGATGCTTGAGGGTTGCCCTCCTTGGATTTGGCAAGGGCCAGACTCGCGCAACTCTCGCTCAACGCAAGCGAGGGTAGCCCTTGCTTAAGTCCAACTTTCCAACTTCCCTCCGCTGTGATTGGGAGAGGGAAGAGAGAAAAAGAAAAAAACTTAAAAAAAAAAAAAATGTCGTATAGTATGAGTAAATGTGTTACACGTTAATACACGTTCAGAATTTTTGACGTCACAAAAAAAAACTTAGAATAAATGTATTTGACAAAGTTTGATGTACTTTGTGTCATTCAAAAAAATAAAAAATCAGATAAATTTGTTCCTCTGAATGGTGATTTTTCCCTTCTATATTTAGAATGAAACAAACTTTGAAGACAACTCGGTGCATCCGGATTTAATTTCCAAATATCCCCTAAAGGAAACAACAAATCCCAAAATGTTTCCTCTCCTCCATTCGAGTTTATAACAATGTAATATGCCCATCCCTTGCTCCATCATACCGAATGACCCGGTGGCATACGCTCTAGCAACTAGAAGGGTAAAAATCACTGTTGACATTACATTTTGAGTCAAGAGGATCTGCTTGGACTCTATCAGGTTATCATAATACAGCTCGGTTTAATCTCCATACAAACCTTGATGGGAAGTTTAAAAAGGTCTTAAAGAGCAATTTGTACTGCTTAGAAGTATTTAGCCAAACACAGCAGTTCACAATCCCAGGTCACATTACACAGATAAAGCTCTAGCAAACCATTTGAGCTTTTACAACAGTATATCAACAGCAAAAACAAAGACTAAATCCTTTCAAGACCAAACATAATTCTGGTGCCCCGTCGTGAAGCCTGTCAAAGTCCTCAGAGATCTCAAGCCTGATATAACAGGAACAGGATGGTTGTCCCAGTCAGAAAACAAGAAGTGATAAAATGCCAAAATTAAGTAAGATGTCTATAACAATGGACCAAAGTGAACAGTGGTAAAGTGATAAAATGTCAAAATTAAGTACATTTGTATAACAGAGGACCAGAGTGAACGGCGGTAAGGGGGCTTGGCCAACTTAAGCAAGAATATAAACATAACAGAAGCAAATTTTGACTACAATGGAATGCATTGAGCTTACGAACTGTGGCACCATTTAAGTCATACATACAGCCATCTCCTTTTACAAAGAATTGCATGAAAACTAAAGCACAAGTCGTCCCCGTTACACGAAGCTGCTTCAGCAATACAGCAGAATCGTTATAGTGTTCTTTACTGATTACAGGTTACAATTCTGACCTTTCTGGCCTTGTAAGCTTCCTTTCATTATTAAAAATATCCAATAGTAGTGGACCAAAACTATGCAGCGTTCTATGTAACTCAAATGGACCTAACCAAAATTCCCTTTTGACTGTTTGAAATGATCAATCCAGTCCAGATTCTTAAAATAAGACTTGGGCTTGACACTAACCTAGCAATGGCTCCAAACCCACCCCCACCCACCCCCACCAATGACCAAGTTTCAGAATTTATCAAAAGCTACATAGGAAGTCAATGCACTGGCCATTAATTACCTTGCTGGCAATATTGTTGGAAAGCCAATCCAGACCCTCGTAAAGTCCTTCTCCAGATGTTGCACAGGTGCTCTGGATGTACCTGAGATAAAACATCACATCCAAAAGAACCTTCAGAAGAAAAGATAGTAAATGCATCCATTTCACAGGAGAGGCCAAGGTCAAAAGGGAATCAGTTCATGCAGTTCACACATTCAGCTTCACTAATTAAGATAGAGCTAGGAACGTTCCATACTCATGACCTTCCACCAAAATTCAAAAGCAAAATTGTTCATTTCACTAGATGGAGTCTCAAGCATCATAGGCTGGATGTGACATAACAACTTTTAAAAGCAATATTTCTGAGGAAAAGAAAAATTAAGAGTGAAGGGATAATCTCTTGCCAGTGGCGTTGACGGAGAGAGTGAAGACCAAGCTTGTCAGTTATTTCAGCTGCATTCATTGCATTAGGGAGATCTTGTTTGTTCGCAAACACAAGCAAAACAGCATCTCTCAGCTCATCCTGACAAAACAAGATTCAAACGTCAATTGCACTGTTTTCCTTTTCTCAACATGCATAACATAGAACTGTAGAATAGCAAAACTCGTCTGCACCATGTATAAAGAGACTTGAATGATCATATCCATAGATTCACCAAAACTAAAAAATGAAAAAAGATGAAAAGTAAAAACCAACATGGCCGAAATCAATTAGGGAAAACATCCGAAGTTTAATGCGACAGGGATTTTCTTCTTCTCCTTCTTTTTGTGAACTAGCAACCAGAAATGTTATTATAAACAAGAAACCAAATGAAGCAAAGATCGACAAAAACAAAAGAACAAGAAAAAGGTCATCATCTACAAATTCAAGCTAAAACAGTACAATAGACATCACTCTGTTGGCCATATCTATCTCAATGTCTGGATTCACGAGAGGACTTTGATATAGAGTAAATCCAAAAGAAGCGACAAGATCAATGTCATCACTCATGCAAGCCTCTGCCTCTCGCCACAAGCTACTCTATTCAATAGATATTAGACCATATAATGTACAGTAAATTTGTCCAAAACAGAAAATTCAGCAATACCTCATTCAGCATTCTATGCAACTCATCTCTCGCCTCAACAACTCGATCCCTATCATTGCTATCCACAACAAAAATTAAACCTTGTGTGTTCTGGAAGTAGTGCCTCCACAATGGACGAATCTGCACAATAGAAGCTTAATCAGTTTGCATAACACTTAAAAATGCTTTGAGATGCCACGAAAGAGAGGGCTGTGATTCATATTTCAGTAATCTTGTAACACAGTATGAGATGCGAGCACATGCTTAATAACTACCATATTACTGTACCAGGCATCAACTAAGGAAAAATATGCCTATGTTGGAGTGATCAATATAAAAATCTGCAGAACAGAATTACGGGTAAGGGCCGAGAAGGAACCCTAGCCATGTGAATTTTGCACCATGTGGGGCGGATGTGTCAATGAATCAGCAGAAGACTGAGCTGAAGTACACGTGCCCTTCAGAAGACGGGATTATAATAACTATCAGGACCTCCTGCCTCTATTTTCGTTTCTGATGGCATGCAAGCTCAAAACAAAAGCATGTGGAAAGCTACAAAGGAGCAAGCATCAAGAGGCACATAGAGCAACCTTGTCCTGACCCCCGACATCCCAAACTGTGAAGCTGATGTTCTTGTATTCGACTGTCTCTACATTAAATCCTACAGAGAAAGAAGGAAGCTATATCAATTACACTGATAAAAAAGTCAAAACATGTTACATGTTTACCTTGGGTTAATGAGAAGAGTCCACAAACCAAGATTTCAGAGTTGAGACCACAAGTTAAAACACTCAATGGGAAGGGGCGGATACCCAAACGACCCGAACATCCTATCTGCTCTCATGACTAGATTCGAGTACAACAAACCTCTCTTTCCTCACCTACCAGTTAGAATATCTAAATGCATCCAGGCGGTATCTCTTCAATGTGCTATCCCTTAAATTCACTCACTACAACCTATCAATTGAAATAGACAATATCAATGCATACAAATTCTGATTTAATATCATAGTCAAATAATTTTGGCACAAACAGGCTGGTAGCTCATTCTACCGCACCTATGAGGTGCAAATTCTTCTTCGTACCTGATTCTAGATCTTAAAAACGATGAAAAATGACAACAGTATATCCTCCTGCATCACGACCCATTTATAAATCTGACACGTAGATCTTGTAGTACTGCAGATATAAATAAAAAAGGCAACTTTATTCGATTGGAAACCATGTCGGGCAGTCGAGAACTCACCAATAGTGGGGATCGTGGTGACGATTTCTCCAAGCTTGAGCTTGTACAAGATGGTGGTCTTACCAGCGGCATCAAGACCCACCATCAGAATCCTCATCTCCTTCTTGGCGAAGAGCCGGCTAAAGAGCTTCGTGAACGTGAGCCCCATGGTCCCAAACGCTCTAGCTCAACCCAGATGAACTTCGCAGCAAAAAAAAACCACAACGATTAAACACGGAATGGATCTCACAAACAGCACGAACCGACCCCAACAGCAAACATTCGAACAGAAATGCAGATCTAGACCGAAACAAAACCCCAGCGCACCGCAATCCGATGATCAGCGGAACGGGCCACGCGGAGCTCAACGAAACAACCGCGAATTCAGAATACAGCCGACCGCTTCGACAGATCCGACGAGTTCGGGCGGATCGTCGCCGGAAAGGAAGTCGAGAAAGCGACGATTGCGAGATCGGGCGCCGTCGATGGCGGCGGCGAGCGGATCGGATCCGCTACAAGAAATCGACGCGAATCGAAGCGAATCTCGATGAACGATTGGATCGAAACGAGGAAGAGGAGGAGAGAAGTACCTATTTGGGTCTTTCTCTGTGCGAAAAGGAGCCGCAGCGTTTGAACGAGGGGAATCCCGTCTTCGCTTGGGTTGCTTAATAATGACCTCTCAAAGCGAAAAAAAAATTCCGAAAAGAAATAAGAAAAAAAAAGAAAAAGAAACTGGAGGAGGGGAAAAACCACCGCCCCAAAAATACACAGAATGGCCTGTACCGACGGCGCCGTTTAGTTTATTAATTTTTTAGGGACATAAACACAAATAATCCTTGAAATTTGGTTCAGTATTTATTGTGATACTTGAACTTTCAATTTATTCAACATAATACTTTTGACATATATTCACTTTAATCCTCAAATTATATAAATTAAAAATTTAAGGACCACACTTCATACTGAGTCAATAAATCATTTATATTATTTTCCAATTTTAATGACACGCTTTTGAAATTTTAGATGATAACAAATTATCAAATAAAAGCAAAAGATGACACAAAGGATTCATGAAAAATGATTTAATGTATAATGTGGTCATTATATTTTTAATTTATTCGATATAATTCGTAAACTTTGATGGAATATACAATATCACATCTCAAATTTTATTCAATATAGTTCTTTAAATTTGTGGTGTATGTGCAATTTAACTCTAAACTACGACTTTAATTAATGAAATTATAATATTGAATATTTTTATATAGTCCATTATTAATTAAATATTTATCATAATGATATTATATATTAAATTAAAATTTAAAAATTATATTGAATAAATTAAAATTTTATGAATCCATTTGCGGTGGTACCGTCTAGTCTTTGCGCTGCGAAAAACGACTCGACAAATTAAAGAAAAAAGAAAAAAAAAAATGGGGCGCAAAGGCTCGAAGATTTTCAGGACACAAAAACTTCCGTCGCCGTCGCGCTTCAATCTTATACGCGCGCTCTCCCAACGCCTGCTTCCTCATCAGTCCCGGCCATGGCTTCCGCCGTTCGCCTCCGCTTACCTTCCCTCCTCATCTCCCACTCTCTCCTACCTCGCCTCAGCCTCCGTCTCCGCCCTCCTCCTCCGTCCGCCTCCGGCCGGCCCCGCCGCTTCTCCTCGGCACTCCCGTCCGCTCCCTCCGCCGCCCGGCGCGCCTCGCCGTCGCCGCCCCTTCGCGCGCAGGCCAAGCGGGGCTTCTCGTCCAAGGACGACGACTTTGCCTCCGGTAAGTAGCTCTTATCGATGCTTCGGAGTTTGGATTCGGTGCTTTTTGGTTGTTTATCGAGTCGAGAGTTGGAGGAGTTTCGAGTACGTGAGATGCTTTTTCTTGTCTTTTCTCGGTTTACTTTTTAGTTGATGATCTTCAATTCGAGGCTCCGCTTAAGATAGTGGAGTATCCGGACCCCGGGCTGAGGGCGAAGAACAAGCGGATCGGGACGTTCGACGACAATTTGAAGAAGTTAGCCGACGAGATGTTCGATGTGATGTACAAGTAAGCTCTTGATGATGTCGGTTGCGATGTTTTAGCGGCGATACTCCGTAGTTGGCGTTGCGGACATCTTGTTTAATGATCACTTGGCCGTTTTGGCTCGAGTTTGTCTCTTGATGTCAGTTACAGGAGTTGAATGTTATGGCTTCCTTTTCTGCAGGACTGATGGTATTGGACTCTCGGCACCCCAGGTGGGGATTAATGTCCAGCTCATGGTGTTCAATCCCGTTGGTGAACGCGGGGAGGGAGAGGAGATTGTTCTTGTGAATCCAAGAATTATTAAATATTCCAAAAAGATTGTGCCCTTCAACGAAGGTTGCCTCTCATTCCCTGGTATTTATGCTGATGTGCAGGTATAATCCTCTCTTCTAGCTGCAGCGTTGGTGTTGGACTTCCTTGAGTTGAAATGCTACTTATAGGAGAGAATGGATTTTTTGGATGACATGGCTTTGTGCTTGAGAGTAATGGCTGAAATAGTTGGATCTTACCTTTGGCAAGTCCTAAGGCTTGCCAGGAAAAAAATTAGGAGAGGGAAGGCAATTAGGTTCAACATAGAAATTTGTACTTAGTTCACTTTTTTTCTCTTTAACATACTTGTTTTCCCTTTGTTTTTGTATGTAATCTGGAGATCTGTGTGATCTGTGAGTTGGTATAAAGGTTGTTGTCATCTTTATGGGGATGACATATATGTCTTGCAATGTCTTATAGTAGTTGGGCCAAGATATAGTCATGGACCTGTGGCAGCTTGACTCCTTCCAGTTAAGTGTTTGCAGTGAGAAATTGCTCGGTTTTTGCTGTGATACTTTTTCTTAGTGAATCTATGAAATTCTATTTGCTTGTATTGGAGTAAATCTGTCTTGTCCTATATGCAGAGACCAGAAGCTGTGAAGATTGATGCTCTGGATATAAGTGGTGCAAGGTTTACTGTCAGCTTATCTGGTCTTCCTGCAAGAGTTTTCCAGCATGAATTCGACCATTTGCAAGTATGGCTTTTTTTTTTTTTTTTTAACATCATATTGTATACTTTTACAAAGGGTTCATATTTACTTTTGAAAATGCTTCAGGTACTCCAGACATTTGTGTACGTGTGGTATTATTTCTTTATAATAAATTTACAAAACTATTACTCTGCTAGGTTCTTACTAATTAATGAAGTACAAGAGAGTGAAAATGTATTGGACAGTATGTAAAAGATATTTAGCTGTAGTTAAGTATTACTTGGATTTAATGCTAATATCTTCTGCATTATTCAATGACCAAAGTTAATGAAATTGGTAGTTGACAACAAAGGTTCTAAAGCTGGATGTGACTATGTGCATGCCTAGTTGCTTGTTTGTGAGAAGCGACTAGTTGCGCTTTGGAGGAAGGATGATCGCATAACTGTTACTTCTTGCAGTTGTTATCAGACATTTTTTGTAGAAATTCTTGGAGCACATGTTGAAGCAACATGGCTACGTTGCATGACTAGTTTTGAAGTGCTTACCTGAAACTTAGACAGTGGATCATTGGGAGGCCTAAACTGATTATGCATGAATACACCTACACTTAGTTTGAGCAAAATGTTTTATGCTAGTTTGGCCCTCCCATGTGTTACACTCGCATAGGCAAGCTTTCAGCCCCCACCAAAAAAAAAAAAAAAAAAAAAAAAGTCTGGCCATTGATTCTCAGCATACATGATTTTTCTAAGTCGAACAGTATCTTGGGTTGAAGGTGAAAAGAGATGATCCTCTGCTATAAGTGAACTTTATCATGCCCATGTAGATCATGTCCCGGAGAAGGGATTTTTCATGTCAAGGCATTCTACACATCGATGGCTATCATGAATTAATTATAATATTAAGTAATGTGTTGCAGGGGATTGTCTTCTCTGATAGAATGACTGAACAAGTTCTAGACACAATACGTGCGGAGCTGGAGGTGAGTTGATACATGCTTATTGTGGGTCATTTCTGGTTTGTTCAACTATTGAAATATCTGCCATGATGCATGTTTAAGAACTTTGAAGTTACCCCCATGAATTGCTGTATGGATGTTAATTATCAACTTGATTTTGTTTTTCTTTTGAGAAAAAAAATGTACCATTTTGGAAATCCCTCATGTGGAGGCATCATCTTTACTTGAATGAGGCAACATATCAGCCTGATGATTGCTTCCAGGAACATTGAAATGTTTTCTACTTTGGATGTTATCGATTTTCAGTTTATTAGCTTTCTAGTCTTCTCTATTTGCAATCTCTTTCATCCGAGAGAGAAGTCTCCTTTACTTATTCAGAATAGCCATGTAATCTTATAGAATTCAAAAGGAGATGACTAATTTCTTTTTGCTTAAAGGGCATTAGAGGGTCTAATGTTTCTTAGACATGGAGTTTTTAACAGGGTCAGGGCATTTGACATGTTGCATTTATAGAAGAATTTTGGGGTGGAAGCACTGGTTTACTTGTGCAGCTCTCATCTCTTTCTATGCATCATCATTTTCTTCATATATTTTCATCATTAAATTTTGATGCTTGTCCAGGCCTTGGAGAAGAAGTATGAGCAGAGGACAGGATTGCCCAGTCCTGAACGGATAGAAACACGTAAAAGGAGGGTAGCTGTTGGTTTTGGCAAGTCATGATTGTATCTGGGGCTTTGATACTCAGGTGAGTACAGCAAAGCTGGTAGCTTATCTTTTTGGGGCAAAGGGCTATTGATGAATGTATAGCAAAATTTTGAGGGTGAATTAATTGGCTTTTACAAGCAGAAAAGCTCACCTTATATGCAAACCTAGTCAGAATAATTTAACATTTGCTAGTGATTCCGTGCTATAACTGACCTAATTATCTGCCACTTTTATTCTTGAGCGCATATATTTTCAAGGCATAGTCAGGTTTTGCACATTACATCTGTTTCTGAGGCAAGACAACTTATACTTGAGAATCTTCTGACATAAATATTGTAGATCTTATTTGCTGCCTTTGTGTCTTATGTAACTGAGTTTCTGGAGTTGACAGAAGAAAGCAATGAAGCAGTTTAGTGCCTGTATTGGCCATAAAAAAAAAAAAAAAAGAATTAAAAGAGGTATAGATGTTCACAACAGTGGGCTAAATTAGGGTGAGCCATTCTTCACTAAAGTGCTGAGATAATTGCTGTTTTCCTCAGTTTTGCGCCACTGAGTTGCTTTTGTTGTAGTAACAACTGATTGTGAAACTTGTGGCAATGTTTTTGGGGTTATTGCAGATTGAAAGCTCAGAGGGATAACTCTCGGGACTAATATCCAGGAGGCGACTGATTTAGATATTCTTTTTCATTTGGAAGAGTGGGAAGATGCAAGGTGCAGATAGCGGAGAAGCAGAAGTTAACGAGTTAGCAGGCAACATGAAATGATGTCTTGGTTGTAGGTTTTCTTCACAGATGAGAGCAACATGCATGAATTGTAAATGATTGAGATTGTAAAGATTTGTGTCCAAACTGGGTCCATGGTTCTCATCTTTTGAATGTGCCTGTATAATCCTGAGAGGGAAGTGTCGGCTTGTCCCTCTGATTGAATATTTGGCTGGAAAATTCATCAAGGTTGGAAATGAGATGCATGAGTTGTAAAGGCCACCACTTGTTTATCACAGAACATTCATGAGATTAATTATCCTTACTTCCTGATTTTTTTCACCATAAAATCACCTTATATATGTAGCTATTCACCTATAAACAGGCAATGTCAGACTGAACACATTAGTTTAAATTACTTTTTGTTATTTTGTTCGCCTAACATGGCTACACTTGGTGTTTGTCTATCTATTATTATTCAAGACTCGTAGCTGATTAGTCCATTGTTCTGGTCTTTGAATGTGCTTGTATGACTGGGAGAAAAGTGCGTGCAGGTCTCTGACAAATGGAATATTTGGCTGGAATCCATTGTTAAAATGGAAATGATATTTCTGTATATACCTGTAAATTCTTGTGTAGAAATACTATTCTATCACTAGAAAATGACGATTCCCTTATACATGTGTAAATTTCCATATAGTTCTTCCCTACATAGTCAGCCAAATATGGCTGAAGAGATCATTCAAAACCTATGGTACGAATATCTAGCAGAATTCTTTCCCTAAACTCAGCATGAAACAAGCTGAGACGGCAACTTTGATGGCTTTCCTTTCTGTAAGCAGCTGATTGGAGGTTCTGTGGCAGTTTTCAACTCACCATATGTCTCCCAGCAAAAGGGATCATACCAGTGGCTGCCTTGAACCGGTTTCAACTGTATGGTTGTAAGGGACACACCGATGCAAGGCAAGCTGTCGCTGCAGGCAAAATGTACAGGTTGCACTGTGTAAGTTCCTCTTATGTTCATGTAGTTTATGCCTGAAACTGCCACAGCCGCTGTTTCATTCTTGCATTTTTCTTTGTCACAGTAGAACTGGTCAATCACAATAGGAGTTTTAACCTCAGATACTTGGATGTTTGAGAACATGATATCTTGTGCAGATCCTGATCCTCCCTGTAGTTATGAAAGGTGGGTTGTTGGTTAATCAAGTATCAATTTTTCCTTGGTGCAGTTTGAAGTTGAGTTGTTACTGTTTTGTAATTAAGTGGATAATCGAAAAAGGTTGTGGAGACTATTATCGGATTAGGGTATTTTTACCTGCCATGTCTTTATCCTGACTCCAGTTAATGTTCCAGTAATTGTTGTGTCTCGGACAGTGATGTTTGAGACACAAGCTTTAGTGTTGTCCTTTCCTAGTCCTCCAATACTGATACCATGTCCTGGTCCGCAATTTACATTGTGTATGTACACATTGGAGCATCCAGTCTGTATCGATACACAGTCATCTCCTGCAAAAGAAAAATTGATACTCAATTATTGCTCCTAATTTTAAAGATCATTTGGACAAATAGTTGAGCGACTTTTGGGTGGACTTATTCCGAGAAGACTTTTGGTAATAAGTACTGTGGGGCATTTGTTAAGCACTCAATTAAGGAAACTTGATAGCTTCCAAAGCATTGACTGTCCTCATGTTATGCAATATCAATGTTTTAGAAATTGAATTATTCCAAATTAAGTATGGCTTAACAAGTGACCGGGGGGCACTCATTAACATCAGGTGCTTGTGGTGCCCCAGAAGGAAAAATACACTGCTTCAGTGTTAGGAAAATGGAGGAATACCACAAGCAATATTTGTGCTGTAAATTAGCATATTCTGGGAATTTTGTAGATGGATTCCATCAGTGTTGGGGCTGTTTCCAGGGGAAGTTATAGTAACACCAAAAACCTGGACATCTGTGCAAGAGTCGAACTTCAGGTGGGTCTGAGGGCTGTTCTGTAAGGTTATCCCATTGACTGTTACATCAGTGCTTCCATAGAACCTAAGTGCCTGCATGCCAAGATCACAATGTTTTAGGAATTTATTTCTGGTCTATTGGATTTTTAGGTTGAAAGACTGGAAATTACCGTGGGCTTGGTGCTTGGCATTCCACTTAGATTAGTACTTATCTGCAGTCATGATTGAAAAAAGTCAATAAGTTTCAAGAACTGTGGTTAGGCTTAACTGGAACTATGCATGCTATCGTATAATATATGACCCATAGGAAAGAGTGCATGTGTAATGTGCACTGAGTTACCATATCGTTGGAGCTATTTGTTGGACTTTGGCCTGTGGAGGAGATCGAATCCAACTCATCTGTTGGATTAACAGTGGGTGAATCATTCCACCACACTTTGCCTTGTCCATCTATGATGCCCTTTCCCTGAATTTTGATCGTTGTAAGCTTTGTGAATTCAATCCATTGGAGGAGACCTGATCCCCAAGCCTGAGAGCTTGTTGGAGCAATAATCTTGCCATCTAACTGTATAGAAGATGAGTCAAGAGAAGTATGGTTATCCCACGGAATCCTATCCTAGATGGTAGTACACTGAATATGTCTACCAAAATGTTGTTCTACAAGGTTTTGAACCCAATTACTGCCTCACCCAGCAGTGGCCTGATGCCAAGTAATGATGTCTACCGAAGTTAACTAGCAGGAATGGGATATTAAAGTTACCTGAAACACAATGCCCGGTTTGCAATTAGGCCCTGAGAAAGAGATTGGTTTAACCATAAACACGGACCCAGATGGGACCACCAGCGTTGATGCCGCCACTGGACATGCTGCTGCCCAAGCTGCTTCAAATGCCTGTCCATTTGACTTAATTAATTTTTATTTTTAAACCCATAAAAACTGATAAATCACACCCTTGCTTATTTTTCTGCTGTGCAAGCTGCTTCAAGTGCTGTTTCAAGGTTTTCAATTATTTACCGATTGTTGTTTCAAGGTTTACTTCCTGCTTCAAATTATTTACTGATTGTTGTTTTGAGGTTTTTAATTATGCTGCTTCCCAAGCTACTTCAAGTGCCTGTCAGTTTGACTTAATTAGTTTTTATCCTAAAACCACATCAACTTTCAAATCACATCTCGCTTTATCTATAGGTTTTCAATTATTTACTTATTATTTATGTGAGGTTTACTTCCTGTGGCCATGAAGCTTCTTCTGGCCAAACTATTGGGCTCCTTCATTCCCCCTAGGGCTGCCTTATTGGGCACCACTACAGATTGTGTGGCCAAACTATAGTGACTACTGGTTTCTTTCTGAATAAACTGGGATTACTAACACCGCTTGGTTTGAGTTGTACCATTTGAATTTGTGGAGGGTTGCAGTTCTATGCATATGCACTGCCTGGGGTAAGATCATTTAGCACCAGCATACACTAATGATCCAGCAGGCAGTGCTGTTCTATAATACTGTCATTTTCTTGTGATGTTCTCTAGTCGGCTTTTCGAGCTGCACCTGCTCGAGAACAAGGTGGAAGAACAGGTCTGATTTGCTGAAAGAATATATATGGTAGAAAGCTTTCAAGAATGATAATCACCTTTGTATCATCAGCATTTCCATCACCTTTAGCACCATAGTCCAGCACATTAAAGGTGTTAGTACTCCCTGAACTTCCTGCTAAACTTGTCATAGTCTCATGAGGAACAGTGTACCCATCTCCCATCACCTTTGGCGAAAGGCGGCGGTGATGTTGATAGTGGTGTTGGTGTCCATCTCGATGACCTTCTCCCTTTTTCAGTGGGTGAGCTTCGCTGTGCCTCCAATGCTTGCCTTCTCTGCCATAGCAAGTCCCCAAACTTGCACTCAAAATGAAAATGGCAATGAGAAGGAGGGAGGTGTCATTCTTCAGATTGATCTTAGTCATCCTCTTGGGTCCGGCTAATGAAACAGGAGGAGGGAGGGAGGGAGGGAGGGAGGGAGGGATGTTTGAAGGAGTGTATTAAACTAAGGGTGGCTAATGAAGAGTAGGTTGGTCTCTTTATTTATAAGCAGGAAGCATTGCTGAGAATGAAGAACTCAGGACTCATAACACTGTGCAACCATGTGCCCCACAGTTTAGCAAGCGTATGCAGTGAATCTTTCGCTTTCTGTTATTTTCCTGACTCTTTGGCTTGTGACTTTTGGTTCCTTAAAAAACACATGAAATGTACATTGTCAGTACCCTTACATAGGTCAAGTGGTGGGAATTCTAAACTAGGGTTGGAACAACGCCCTGTGTTGCGTCCATTGGGCGTAGCTCTCATTCTTCTATCTGATTGTCACGACCGGTGTGGCTAGTGTCGAGATTGCCTGCATCTGAATCAGTTGTGCTTCCGTCCAGCTTTTTCGAAGTTAGCCTCGGCATGCGATGCCAGTGATTTTGTGCTCAGTGTTTTTCAGGACATTGGCATTTTTTCGTGAAGTGTGTGGTCGATGCTCTAAAATTTGATAGGTTCTTGACCAAGAATGCTTAATATGCAGCTTTTTGAGGTACTTGTTAATGTAACCTTTCAATGCGTTAATACATGGGGAACATGGCACGGGGACCTCCTAGGTTACTTTCTTAATGATAAGATCCCGAGGAAACGATGTAGTCTTTCTGAAACTAACTTTACTTGAGGATAGATTCTAGAGATGGAGCTTGGAGATGAAAGTTGTGGCGATGGGATTGGATTTCATGATGATCTGGTGGTCTGTCGATTGCATACGCAATTTGCTCTTCTTTGATTTCCCCAACCGTTTTGTCTCTACCTCTAACAATGAGCTCGTGACCGTCCGTATTTGTCTACATAAAAAAAGAATCACATGCTGTAGCCCCACCTTTCGTATTCGCATGATGTCATTGAGGAGACAGGTGAATTAACAATTGAGTGGAGATTGAATTATAACACCGCCGGCAGTAGATTAGACCTACAACCGGCAATAATATTTCGAGATATCAAATTGAAATAATCCGAAGCACATAAGACAGTTTTAATCAAGTTAACAAGCGATACGAACAGTTGTCATGTTCTAAATCATTAAAATTGTACTTAGTATCGAAAAATCCGACATTATGCTAATAAAAAGAATCTTGTGAAGGAGTCGAACATGTGATTCCAAGGATTGAAAGAGCTATGGCTACATCCTATACAACCATGAGATGACAAGCATGATCAAATATAACGATAAGAACACGACAAACCCACGTGATCCATAATTAACAAATAATGTATCAATCAATTAAATGTGATTAGCTTTTAGTTTACCAACATTTGGCAAAGTTTCACACGATCCGGCCTACCTTGCCAAATCAAACATATGATACCATTCATGAAGATATACCTTGATAAATCCAATTGATGAGAAAATGAGCTCGACAAAGATAAATTGAATAGGAAAACAAAGCAACACTCTAATCGAATACCCAGTACTTTTTTATTCATTAGGCAATTTGATGCATGAAGCATGATACGAAATGTCAATTTTTCAAGATGTGATATCATCTAAATCTTACTCATATAATAAGTTCGAGTCGCCATTGACTCTTGCCATGATGTGGAGGAATAATTAGGCAATAATCCAAGTTACATAGATAAAAGAAAAATTGAATTATTGAAGATGCTTGCGGGAAAAAGGCCGCCAAAAGCGGCAAGGGACAAGGCAATATCTTCGAGATTTGCGTGTTGTAAGCAAATTCCAAAGGCGAAGAGAAGCCTTTTTAGGACTAAACGGGTAGCTAAGTTGTCCTACTTTTCTTTTTCTCGAAAAGTTGTCCTACTTTTTTTTTTTTTTTTTGGTAAGGTAAAGTTGTCCTACTTTGTCTTTTTGTTCGAAAGACAAAAAAGAATTGTCCTACGTGACAACAACGGTTCTGTTGGTGAATGTTCTCTTGCTGCACGGCTGAACAAAAGAATGTCAAACCGTTAAATCGGTTGTAATAAAATATATTACGATGACTCACTTTCATTGACCACCAAAAAATGAAGAAATCTTTTAGGCGCTTCAAGAAATTAATACCCTTTTATTCCACTAATCACGAGAACTTTAAGGATTATTTAATTACTTTTTTTCTCCTTAGAAAAAGACTTTAAACTTGATTGGGACCTACTTAACTATAGGTGGGATGTTAAGTTAGACACGCCAACGAAATATGGATCATCCACCGATGAGCGTGTTACTATAGCCCTATTAGGTGCAAGTGAGGAAACTCTAGACCGGTGATACAACTAAGCTTAGGCCCGTCCTTCATGGACTAACCAAGGTTTTCCAAAGGCGATAGTAGATCAGGGAATCGAATCTGCGACTCTTCGGCTTGCAAACCAAATCTTGGGCTCTTCTCAACTAGTTGGCCCCTGTGAAAAGAATCAAGAAAAAAAACATGAATCCTGAATTTTCTTGATACTCTAATAAATAATTATCAGTTCACGTTATTCGTCTTCTTAATCACGTTATTGTAAGACTCAGAGATGTCGCAATATTTCACATCAACGTCGTTGTCAAGTTGCATCCTGATTTTCCAAGTCCAGAAAAAGACTCCTAGCGTGAGAAAATGCGCTGGTGCGAGTCTAGAAACGCTGCACTTGGGAAGATCATCAGGTCATGCTTATCCACATGCACGCACGGATCATCCTAGATCTCCGATCCTAAATTTTTCCTGTTAAACCTGTGAAACTTGACATCTTATGGAACTTCATGGTCTCCGTGGATGTTTCGCGAGAGCATTAACGCCTGGAACATCCGGCACGATGTTCATGGCGAGTGCTCTTCGGTAATCCGACTTTGGCGTTTTCTCCCGCAGGAGGAGAAGAGGAATCCACACAGTTCCGTGACTCGTATTTCTTTTTCTCACCGGATACCTTAACTTTCCATTCGGATGTGAGACATGCTGGGATTTTTTCTTGTGTCCCTAAATGCATTTTCCATCGAGTTTAAAAATCTACCTCATCTTCTATATCAAAATCACCTAGTTATTCACCAAAAAAAAGGCACTAACTTTTACCGGAAGATGATTTTCTGCCCCCGCTTGTTAAGTGTCGCGTGAAAAGGCACCAACTTTTATCGAGAAACAATTTTGGCCATCGTTAGAGTTTTTGACAATATTAGCACCAACTCGATTAGGGCACCAGGACTGTCGAAGTATAGCAAATCATATGATCCTAATTGCAAGCGACAAGATCGAATCTCAGATCAGATGCATAGCACTTTGGCGCGGTGAGGATCCACATGATTTTGGACTCTTTCACCTTAATAGCTAACTTTCAGGATATGGTGATTCGCCTGAGATCTGGGTCACAAGAACACCCGATCTCATCTTCTAGATTGCGTGACAACTCTGCCATTGACTCGTGAAATTAGCCTCGTCCCAACATCGAGAAAGAATGGCTGGCAAGGAACGACGAGGAACGAATCAGCTTTGCTCAATCGCTCGTCGTGCTTGGATTTCTTAGTCAAGCCGGGTCATCCTCACATCTTCTTCGTTCTTGTAGAAATCGAAGGAAACGATCGAGCATCAAATCCGACATCGCGAATGAGCTGTCTTGACTTTGGACACGCATCACAGAGTCCAAAAAGTGCGAATCTGAAAACATGGAGGACTAAATTTCCATCGCGAACGAGCTGTCTTGACTTTCATTTCTATCGCCGGAGACGGGCACGGTGCCCGGGAAATCCGCGGTGTCCCGTCCCGAACGGGGCGAAATTTCCCTTTCGAAATCGGCATTTTGGGTGGCGCGCGGGACGGTCGAATTGTGATTGTGCGATGATCATACATTTTAGTATGAATTCTTTCTCCCATGCGGGACGCCCCGCCCCGCCCCATGAGGCGCATCCCCGTCTATCATGGGAATTGTTGATTCCAAAGACTCCTTGAACGCACTAGTTAGGAGCAAATTTCTTCATTCGCTATCAAGATACTTCCTCCTCGATTGCATTCTCATTAATCAATTAGGTATTCGCTACTATTTGAATAGCTTCGATTTTCCTCTCTTTCTCGCACGGTGAGTCCTTAATGCGAGATTTACTTTTGTGTCGAAATAGGAATAGCATTTCGAAAACACTTAAAATTATCTTACCATTTCCTAGCTAAGGAGACGGTGTAACACAGCTTCAATTTTCCTAGAAGATTTTATTAGGAGACGGGCTAATTTTAGGGGTGATTGGTTCCCGGTTTGGTCCGGTTTCACCCAAGAACCGGGAACCGGACCGGTTCCCACTTTTCTGGACCATGGACCGGACCGGCTGATCTTGGAACCGAGAACCGGACTGGACCAACCGGTTCGGTCCGGTCTGGTTCCAATGAACCATCACTTGTTTTCATTTCATTTAACAAAAAAGAGAGTGAGGTGTGAAGCAAGGTGCCGGGGCAAGGTGCTCGGAAGAGGAAGAGAGCCGAGTCCGAGGGAGCGAGGTGTGAGGTGAGACGTTGTGGCAAGGCACTCGGAGGAGGAAGAGAGCTGAGCGTCCGAGGGAGCGAGGTGTGAGGCGGGACATTGCAACAAGGCACTTGGAGGAAGAGAGCCGAGCGTCAGAGTGAGTGAGGCGTTGGGGGCGAGGTGTCGAGCGAGCAAGAGGGGAGGGGTTACGGTTTTGAGAGGGAAAGGCAAAGTGAGACTTGCGGCAATTGCCGCCGAATTGAATTGCAAAATTTGAGAAAATGGAAATTGATGTGATGGCTACTGTAGATTAGAACAGAAACTTAAAAAAAAAAAAGATGGGGGTTTAGGTTTCAAGAGGGAAAGGGAAAGTGAAAATTGCAAAATTTGGAAAAGAAAACCTGATGTAATAGTTATTGTAAATTAGTTCAGAAATACAAAAAAGGGGAGGGATTAGCTTTGAGTTACGAGAGGAAAAATGAATCTGATGGTAATGGGTATTGTAGATTAGTTCATAAACTAAATATATTATATAAATGGTCGGTTCGGTCCGATCGGTCCAATTTTGACCCCGAAACAGGGAACCGGACCAACTAGTCATCGGTTTCAAAAATAAAAACTTGAGATTGGATCGAGACCCTTTAGAACCGCCCGAAATCGACCGGTTCGTTCCGGTCCAGCCGGTTCCCGGTTTGGGCGGTTTCCGTTGCACGCCCTAACTAATTTTATCTTTTCCATGATTTTGATCCTTGGTTGACTAATTATTTAAATTGATTGAAAGATGTACAAGATCATTTGACCCTAAGACTTTATTTGTTTGTAGAAAATGAATAATTTAGAAAGAATTTTCCTAAAAATGATCGCTTGTATTATTTACAAAAGTAAATAAATAAACAATATTTAAGTATAAATTATTATCGAAAATAATAATATTTTCTATTGACTAATTATTTTAGGAGACACAAGTGATCAATTACAATTACAAGAAAATATCTCCTAAATTATTCATTTTTTTTGCGAAATGAACAAAGTCTTCGTTGGTCTGATTTAGGAAAAGTCGAATTTTTGTTGCTCATTGTCTGCTCAATTTAAGTAGTGCATTTATGCTTGGGATTGAATCCTACCTGCCAGCCATGTCTCTATTTTCGGGTATTTGGAGGATCCTCTAATTAATTTTAAGCCCGGTCCACATTTGAGTGATGCAATTCGGGTCCAATTGTGATAGGGCCCAACTAGAGCAAGTTTTCTTAAGCCCCTTTTTTAGATTTCTTAGATTACAGCCCAAAGGTAATCATACCATTAAACACATCCTTTTTCATTCCTATGGCATGCGTGAAGATTTGTTGACTTTTTTGGAAAAAATGACATTAATGATTCCTGAACTTTGATTTAATACACAATGTGGTCCCTGAACGTTTGATTTAGCTAATGTGATTCTCGAACTTTAGTCTAATGTGCAGTGTTGTCCCTAAATTTTTAATTCATTCAATATAGTTCATAAACTTTTAATACATGTTGAATTTAGCTCTTAAAAAATATGAAAATATTCAATGTTATCATTGAACTCGAATTAATGGAATGATAACATTGGACATGTCCATATATTTTAGGGTTTAGATTAAATATTTACCAAAAAGTTCAGGGATCATATTTAACAAGTTAAAAGTTTAGAAATGATATTGCATATTGAGTTAAAATTCAAATTTTATATCGAACAAATTAAAATTTTATAGATTACATTACACATTGAGTTAAAATTAATGAACTATATGTATAATTATTATGACTTATTGAGTACGTGTTTAATACTTGGTACTATTGTGTGTAGCAAGGGCTTAGGAATTCCAAAACCATCAACAATGGATGAACCCACCGTTCATTTGCAACTCCTTAGAAATGTAATTTGAATGGTAACTCTTTCCTATATTTCAAGTACTCTGTATAGTGCCTAATAACGTACTAAGTATTTTTTTAATGGTTTCAATACCTATGGGATTACTCATAAAACCCGTGAGACTTTACTTTTTATGGATATTGATTCATCTAGTTTGTTTAGTTCTTGCTCGCGTCAAATGATGGAGAATTATTATGGCCCGTCCTTTTGGAAGATGGATCTATAAGAATCCACCTATCTTAGTAATTGGTAACCAATGATGCCAACAAAGAACTTTTACCGCATTGGCAATGTTCCTAAGATAACACTATTTTCCTCTTCTTCTTATTTCTCCCCCTAATTTTAGGTAATACTGTGTGGAAGTTGAACTACGAGCTATGAGTGAAAGAACCACCTCACCAAAAGTTTAAAAGTTTGCTACTTCCAACTTAGCATACATGTATTATGATTTGAAAATAACGGTTAAACCAAAATCGTGGCTAGAAAAATTCCTATTTTCTTCCCATTTCAATGTCATGTTAAGATATGGACGCTTGATCTTGACCTTAGATGTGAATTGAGTCTTGTCTATCATTGTTTTAGCACCTCGACCGTATATTTTCTGTCATATCACCACATTGGAGCAGCTAGATTCACATTTCTAACTTGTGTATGTTCTCGAATGACTATCTTATACCCATGAGTTGCTGAGAAGCTAAGTTGAACCCATTGTACATTGACTCTGTATTGACTTCTCACCTTCCATTGACTTCTCAATACTCAACACATGGAGGAGACGTCACAACAATGCTTCAGGAGCCTTGACAATCAGAGTCTCCACTTCCCTAAGAAAGGCCTAGGTTTTTGCTTTTCTTATTTTATTCATTTCTTTTTGAATATAGCAATCGGGTGATGTTCTGATCAATTTTTTTTCCCCAGCCTCTACCTATACATTTCCTCATACGATCTTTTAATCCATATAAACGAATAGACGACATTAACGAGTTGCGAGCCATTTTAATAATCATAATCACTTTTTGAAATCGACTCTTCGCAGTCTTGATGGATTACTGCGAAAAAAATCCATCGAGCTCTCGCTCTCAACTGCCATGCCGTCCCGATTCTCATGCCGAGTCAACTGCAAATGCTCAGCCCAAGCCGATTTCACCGGAGGCAGCTGAAAACCCGCCGTCGGAGTTCACGTCGCTGGCCCCGAAACCACATCGACGGGTCGTGATTCCCCCAACTTTACCCCCAAAACTTCGGGGCCGAACTCTATAAAAAATCTTCTCCCCGGGGGCCCTCCAAAACGGGAAGCAAATCTCCCGTTTTTGGACCACCGGAGATGCGGCCCGAACCGAACCGTGGTTAAAACCCACACCTAACCAGGGTTCGTCAGCGCCCCCGTCATTCGTTCCGCGTCCTTTCCGTCGTCCAGCTGTTATAAGTATCAAGCCTCCTTCCCCTTTCGTTCGCCCTCTCCATCTCTCCCCCAGATTTTATTCTCTCTCTTCCTTTCTCTCTCTCTCTCTGCGCCGCTCCCCCGTCGGAAGCGGAGGGGTCCGATTGGCCCGGAGGCCTCGAGAGAGGAGAGAGACGGTACACCTCGCGTATTCCCCCACATCACATCTCTCTCTCTCTCTCTCTCTACTTGGCCGCATCCGAGCGCATTCGTACGCCGCCGTCGTCAGGTGCTTTTCTCTCTCCCCTCTCTCGATTTTTTTTTTTTTGCCCCCTTTTTTCTGGGTTTTCTTCGCGCATCGTTGGGTCGCCTAGGGATTTCTCCGGTCGGTGCTAGGTTTCGATTTCGCCGTTGTAGCCCTCGCGGGGAGTTCTGGGTGGGGTGGGGGTGGGGAAAGGGGGTTGGATTTTGGATCTGGGGTTTTTTCGGCGCGCTCGCGTCGTTTTGCAGCCGCCGTCAATTGTCGTCGAGATGGGGGTTTCCTTTGGTTTTGGATGATCGATTCGGTGGCGTTAACGCGTCTACGGTCGATTGCGCGGCGATTTGTGAAGCTTGAGCATTGAATCTGAGGCATCAAGATTGGTTTTTTCCCCTCATTTATAGGATGCGCGCATGTTGAATGCACCGCTTGCTTCTTTCTGCTGCCTAATCTTGCTTTGTTTTTCTGGGTATGTGCGCGATTTATTGTACGAACCTTCTGCATTAAAAATATTGCTTGCTCATATTTTTGCCGTGTCCTTGTAGAAACTATCTGGCAGTCCGTATTGAAATGGCTGCAACTGCGACCATGTCGTCCTCTGGTCCTCGCTACGCACCGGAAGACCCTACTCTACCCAAGCCCTGGAGAGGGCTCGTCGATGGTAAAACGGGTTATCTCTACTTTTGGAATCCGGAGACTAACGTTACTCAGTACGAGAGGCCCACGGGCGCGTCATCTTCAGCTCATATCAGCTCTTCTGTTCAAGTTCGACAGCCATCACCTGGTCAGCAGCGAGGTTATAATCCTGATAAGGAAGATGATAGATATGGCCGAGGAAACAATGGCGGGTCAAGGGGCATTCAGGTACATATTTCTTTTATGCTTGCTAATTTGTCCGGTGCATTGTTTTCTGACTCATTTTTAATAATAAGCTTAGTTGCTTTTGGCCAACGGTTCTGCTGCTACTCGAAAGCCTAATGACCTCTCATGCCTGAAACTATGCATACACTGTTTCTTTGGCATGCCAATTAGAAGCTTCGTCGCTAATGTATGCACTTTATAAAGTTTTGGGTAGCCCTTCTAATAATTTTTGTAATATGGGCAATGGGCTTTGATTTAACCATTGTCCTGCATTGGTCTCAACAATTAAGTTGTTTGGGAATGAGTTGCTGTAGGTTTTTCTCTGGTAATTTTGTTGTCTGATTGCAGCGTCAGATACAGTTTGAGATCTCTTTTGCACGATGTTTTGGAATCACTGGCTGATACTGATCAATTAAAATGTTCATCAGAGTGCAGTTGGTGGGACGGTTAATTCACAAAATGCTCCAAAGGGGACAGTTGGTTTTGGGCATGGAGCACCATCTGTGAAAGAACAGGGTCATTTAAGCACCGGAAGTAGTTTATCTGCTGATGCTTATCGGCGTCTTCATGAAATTACTGTTTCTGTGAGTACTTTGAACTGTGTCTGGACCACACTCATAATCTTCTTCCAGTGTGCTTAGTCAAATTCTCATCTGATGTATGGGCTTTTAATCGTACTGGCTCGATCCCCTTTTAAGCGTGCTTTCCTTATATATTTTCTCTTTATTGTCACAATATTAATAATTTTATTTCTAATTGGTCTTGTAACGTCATTAGGGAGCTGATGTGCCACCAGCGTTGACATCATTTGAAGCTTCAGGATTCCCTCCAGAGATTCTCAGGGAAGTAAGTAGATCTCATTTATGTTCATTTTTCTTTGTTCTTTTATCATTGCAATAATTCTGCCGATTTTAGCAATTCTATATGGAGATCATGGATGTGTTGGGAACATTGTAGACCTAGTTTATCGGGTTGTCAAACTGGTGGAGTCAAAACGTCAAGTTTCAGACTCACGTTAATTCTTCTGCCGTCTCTACTCTTGTCTCAGGTGCGATATTTGCTCCTGGGAGGAGCTAATGTCGTACGCAATGCTGTCCTCTTTTGGGGGCTGGCATTAATTTGGGGCACCTTTAGACGATGGACCAATTATTTGGAAGGGCTTTCCAAGTCACTCATGTTCGTGGCTGGGACTGCCAATGGTGATAATTCAGTCTGCTACTTGGTCCAAACAGAAGAAGTGGTCTCCTCCTGTTCCAGCTTGCATCAGCAAGCACTGGTGGCCGCGTGCAGGGGATGATGCTTCTTCTGGCTTTAGCCAAAAATTCTGTTTGGTCCAGAAAGGAAATCACAAAGAAATACTGAAGGCAGTGCCTGTGCTTATGGAGCTGCTGGGTTTTGCCTTTTTCCAGGTACACAGTGCTGGGTTTTCTGCTCCAACCCCAATTCAGGCACAGTCATGGCCTATTGCACTCCAAAGTCGAGATATTGTGGCCATTGCTAAAACTGGTTCTGGGAAGACATTGGGATATCTTTTACCAGGCTTTATCCATATCAAGCGCTGCCGTAATAATTCTCGTATGGGTCCAACTGTGCTGGTACTGTCACCCACGAGGGAGTTGGCGACGCAGATACAAGACGAAGCTGTCAAGTTTGGTAAATCATCAAGAATTTCCTGCGTGGTGCGTCACATGTCCACCTAACTCATCATTTTTTTCCTTTATCATCTCCTCCTGTGTTTTTGATGACATCATATTCTTGGGAGTACAAATCAATATGCGTGTTACTGAAATCAGAATTCGTTTACTGATTTTTCTCTGTAACTGTGTCAGTAACTTTCCTTGTTTAGTCCATCTTTTGAGGCATTGTTGCCACACCATGCATCGTGTTTTTCATGCATGCAGTTGCTACATAGAAGATGAACTTTTAGTAGACTGCGTCACTAGTGTCTTTGAGAAGTTTCTTGTAATTGGATATTTGCAGACTGTGTTCCCTGGTGTCCTTGCATAATCAGGGCCATATGTATCTTAATTTGGGTGAAGATTACACAGTTGTGATTGTTGATTAAACAGTTTTCTCTGATGTCATTTGTGATAACATCCTTTTCATGTTAGTTTATGTAGCAATTGAGTTCAAGATTAACTTAATTTTGTCCGTCAAAATGAGTATATCTAATACACACTCAAATATATGTAGATTTAAATGTAGTTGCTTATTGATACGTTTCCTTTGGGTGCTTCAGTGTCTCTACGGAGGAGCACCAAAAGGTCCCCAGTTGCGGGATTTAGACAGAGGAGCTGACGTCGTGGTTGCCACTCCTGGGCGTTTGAATGATATCCTGGAGATGAAGAGAGTCAGCCTCCAACAAGTATCTTACCTTGTGCTGGACGAGGCAGATCGCATGCTGGACATGGGTTTCGAACCTCAGATTAGAAAGATTGTTAGGGAGGTGCCTGCTCGCCGCCAGACTCTCATGTATACTGCCACGTGGCCAAAAGAGGTTCGTAAAATTGCAGCAGATCTGCTGGTTAATCCTGTGCAGGTTAACATTGGTAATGTGGACGAGCTTGTTGCAAACAAGTCTATCACGCAGGTTAGTATTGTCTCCTTCGATAACTTGTACTTACATGTTTGAAATGGTTCTTCCTGGGTTGTAGCAGTTGCTTTTTATACTAAGACCATTTTCATCAAGATGAAGTTCAAATACATGGTATTTATCATTTGTTATGATATGACATACAGCATGTGGAAGTCTTGGCTCCCATGGAGAAGCACAGACGGTTGGAGCAGATACTTCGCTCTCAAGAGCCAGGTTCAAAAATAATTATCTTCTGTTCTACTAAGAAAATGTGTGATCAGCTTGCCCGAAACCTCAATCGCCAGTTTGGAGCTGCTGCAATACATGGAGACAAGTCTCAGAGTGAGAGGGATTTTGTGCTAAATCAATTTCGGACCGGAAAATCTCCTATCTTGGTGGCAACTGATGTAGCAGCCCGAGGATTGGATATCAAAGATATAAGGTATTTGAAAAGCTACTTTTAATAGCTTGATGTAGGACAGATTAAGAGTACAGTTTTGTGATACTTGGCATATTGGAAGCTGTCAGAGCAGAGATGATTGGGAGAATCTGTGTGTTTTTCGGTGGTCTTTTCCATTCGGGAATGTGCTTTGCTGTCTTTCTGTTGTTTTATTTGAACATGGCTATTTGGATTTTTGATCTGTTTGATCAGTGATACATTCTATCACACACGCATTTTAGACCTCTTATGTAATGGACTTTTGCAGGGTGGTTATCAATTATGACTTCCCTACTGGTGTGGAGGATTATGTTCATCGGATTGGAAGAACTGGAAGGGCAGGAGCTAGTGGATTAGCACACACATTTTTTGGTGACCAGGATGCGAAATATGCAGCAGAACTTATCAAAGTTCTTGAGGGGGCAAACCAGCGAGTCCCACCAGAAATTCGTAATATGGCTTCTCGTGGTGGTGGAATGGGAAGGTTTAGTAGACGTTGGAGCTCTGATTCTGGTGGCAGAGATGGAGGCCGAGGGGGACGTGGTGATTCTGGTTATGGTGGAAGAGATGCTGGAAGGGGAGGTTGGTCATTTTCTGCTTCTGCTTCCAACAAGGGTGGTGGTCGTGGCTATGGTTCTGAGTCACGTGATAGGTAATGTTGGCAGCAACTTTGTTTGTTGGAAATCTTTTACTATTTGATAAACCGCATTTGGAAGATCATGATGCTTAAGAGTTCTTCTCCTGAAACAGGTTTAGCGGCAGTGGCCATGATGGATACGAGAGAGCTAGAAGTAGGAGTCCCAAGGGATCAGGTGGGTGGGTTGATCGTGCTAGTAACTGGAGTCGTGATCGCAGCCGTAGTCCTGATAGGTCTGAACATGACAGGGTTCGTTCACCAGTTCGCAGCTTCCACCAAGCAATGATGGAGAGAAACCAGTCTCATCGCCCAGGTGCATCTTGCTTCCACAGTGAGAAAACAAGAGAGAGTTCACGGAGTCCGCGGCGGGCAAGGTCTCCTTCACCCCGTGGGAAGGATAACGAGAGAGGGAATTTTGGGGGATCGCATGGTGATGCTCCATCGAAATGGGATGGAGGATATGGTGGTGGGTCACGCTCTTCTTACCTCGGGGAAGAAGAGGAAGGCATGATTCCTGTTTGACGGAGTCAGATAAGTGGTGCAGCTGAAGATCCCCTCATTCTTTTTGAAAATCGGCCTGAGTACTTTCTTTGCCCTTATTTTTTGTTTGTTTAGCAAATTATGAAATTAGAAATAGGGGAAGCTGTAAAGTGAAACTTGGTTTCCCTAGAATTACAGGATCTAAGATATGCTTGACCCATGATCTCCTAGAACTGGTTTTCTTTGCATATTTGTCTGCAGTGGATGGAATGAAGTTTTGTGAATGCTGTACTGAAGTACCTGCTGGTGGTATTCTAATGTAAAATGCTTAACTGGATTATGGCAAATCAAGAACTTAACTAGAAATTTTACTGGATGCGATTTCTTTTTAAGCGGTTTTGCAGTTATGGAACTGCTTGGCTTGAGCTGAGGTTGTCTATGTTCGAGGATTTGAGTGGGAATATGAAAATGTTTGTGATTGCTGTTTGCTACTTTTTGTATGAAACCGAAGACCCTAATTCTCTGTGCTGTTGAAATGTGTATCCGTCATTGAAATTTTATAGATGGTTTTGGCTGATGTTCAGTTCAATGGCTACCGATTGGGTAGGGATGTGAATCACCATCACTGTCGCCATGATAAGTAGTGGATGTTTGAGTGTTTGTAACGGTTGAGTTTGTTTTTAGGAGCAGGGATCCTTTGCCTCCATTGCGGTCTTTGGCTGGTGCTACATTCATCCCAATTATGGATTCTTACTGAGATATAATGGAGGCGCCAAAGCGAGTTAGACGGTCTTTCTTCTTTTTGCAATCTATCACTTACAATAACCACAGCCTGTGTTATCGATCGTGGGCTTTGATGTTGTGAATCTGACAGCCCAAGCTAATCAAGGAAACAAGCATTTGGGGTCATCCATTCTTTTGTTTTCCGTCTGGATTGATCTTTGCTGAGAATCCACATGATTTCAGAAAAAAGGTGACAAAAGAGTCGGAAATTTATTAATTTAATCATGAACTTTTTAATTATATTAATTAAGTTTTAAATTCTTCGACAATTTATCAATACTCCATCTAGTTGGAAATTAATTTCAATCATGAACTTTTCAATTATATCAATTAAGTTTTAAATTCTTCGACAATTTACTAATATACTCCATCTAGTTGGAAATAAATTTCAATAATGAACTTTTCAATTATATTAATTAAATTTTAAATTCTTCGACAATTTACCAATATACTCCATCTAGTTGGAAATTAATGATATGGTCGCTGACCATTCGATGATAAATTTTATAATTTTTTTTATGTTTTCTTTCCTTTTTTTTCTTATAACTTTGGATTGGCGAGGTTGTTGGGCGACTGTCACTGCCCATGGGTGAGGGCCTTTGTGTGCAAATTTGAGCGAGGGTCATCAAGGTCCTTTGCACCCTTGCCAAGATCTAGGGAAGGGCTACGGTGCCTTGTTGGTTATAGGCAAGACTCTTGTGGCCCTTGCTTGTTGTCATGCCATGTAGGATGCTTGACATCCATGTCAACTATGATTGTGGTTGTGTTACGTAGGATGAGTAGCATCCATGTCATCAATTTTTGTTTAAAATTAAATGAGTTGACTATTGACAAATCGTTAAATAATTTAGGATTGATTTTGTATGATTGTTTGACAAACAAAAATTGATACGATTGAAATGTTTAGGATTGAATTGAGACAAATATAATATATGTATGGCTTTTTTAGTACTTCTTTTTGTGATTACTGAATTGAAACGTTTAGTCCATTACGAAATATTTAGTGCTTTGGTATTAGCTATGATGTCATGGCATTAGACTTTGCTCTTTAGTTTTTTCAACGTGAGCTACCAAAGAACAAGAACATTGTTGGGGAGTTTATTTCGATTTTAGCCCTCTCTCGAGCACCAAATGTGGCATGGGTTTTGCATGAGTTTCATTGTTGTAAGGAAGACAGTTTTTGGCCGTTGAAACTTTGGAAGAATCATGTCAAAACCTCTTTGCAATATCATAGTCATGTTGCGCGGCCAAGCAAACTACTTTTTTGTTTGTGACGTCGATGTTGTTCCCGAGTCAGAGTAAGCCCTTTTTATCTTTAAACCACTCTTAGTTGAATTATCTCCAAAATGAACATTTGATCATATATAAAATGATATCGGTAACCCATAAGTTTCTGTCCAATCATGTAAGGACTTTTAACTTGTTTAATGTAGAACTCGAACTATTCTTAATTGTTCAATGTATTTCTTTTGTTTGATCAAACAAATGAGGGGGTAGTCATCCAAAGTGTCTATTTTATCTCTTTTTTTTTTCCCTGCATAAAAGAGTCAAACATTAGAGACAGATTAATTTTTGAAAAGGTCCCTAATTTTAGAAAGAAATCCGGCATTCAATTCTCCTCTTTGATTCTTTTCATATTGCTGGTATTTTATGCACTTCCTCAATGCTAATGAGTCTTAAACAATCTACTGTTTACTCATCACTTTTTCATTTACGTTTAATTTATTTTGTGGATAATAAATGATTTGAAAAATATTTTTTTAAAAAAAATCATTTATATCGCATACAATAGTGAATAATTGAAATTCTTTTTATCATCCATGAAAATGTTAGACATGAAGTTTTATCGATAATTGAAACATTTTCAAAGATTAATTATTTCAAGTATATAAATTATCATTTTTGGGAAAATGTCTTTCAAAATATTCATTTTTTATGAAACAAACGAAGCCTTAAACAAAACTCCCAATCCTCTCCTTTAGTCTCAATGATAAAAACTTGCAAAATAGATGTTTCTTTTTTAAATCAGTGATTTGACAATGTAACTAAGATCGTGTTTTTTTTTCTTGGTCCATTAGTCTACTTTTGAAATGGACTTGATTAATATGCATTTGAAAGCCGCAGAAAACATGGAAAAATGTATGAACTATAAAAAATTCACTCTATCTCATTTTCATCTCATTAGCACTTCCTTAGGCATTATAAATTGATTTTATAAGGAATTTCAATTATGTTCCAAAATATTTTGATTAATTTTTTTGGATTGACTACTTCATCTATTGATTTTTCTTCATGAATTGTAGCCATTTATGTAGTATGTAATTAAAGCAATTGCTAATGGAGTGATCTTAGGCTTTGTTTGGTCGTTTGGATTGGATAAGTTAGGATATGAAATCCATCGATTTTGTTATATCTTATTTATTGTTTGATGAATCATAACAATAAAGTCAAATATATTCACATTATATTATGTATATTGTTTAGTATAAACGTTATATTAGTGTAAATGAACTCAAAAGATTACAAACGGAGATGGTAAAAGTTTATCGCGACACTCTTGTCTATTTTATTTTCATTTATTAATCTTCTTTTTAAAATATTTTCTTTTTATTTATTTTTCCCTTCCATCATTCTATAATAAATTTTTTATTAAATAGAAAACTATACTACTATACTAAAATACTAATATACCTAAAATATGCAGTAAATGTAAATATATATTTATATTTATATATTGAATTTATATTATAAGATAGAATTAAATTCAAATATATAAATAAAAATAAGATTAAAAATTGAGAAACTAATTTTTATTTTTATTTTCAATCTCTTATATTTGAATTTAAATATTATTTGTATTGAAATATAAATTTAATTTTATTAATTTAAGAAGTTTTTTATTCGAGAAAAATCTCTTTCCTATTATGAATATTATAAATTCCATTCACCTTTATCATACCTCTCTGGTGGGATAATTTAATCATGGTTATATCTTTGTTATATCTAATTTTATCTTGTTTTGAGTAGGTACCAAATGTATGATATGATAAATTTTATCCTATCATAAATTTTATCTTGATTGCTAAACGTAGTTGAGTTTTGCTACTCTCTTTCTAAAGTTTTGCTTAGTTGGAAATTGTAGAGCTTTTTTGTTTGCCTTCATAAACTACCTATATCAATGATTTGGGGGTAATATTTGACGAAGAAAATGATTCATTGTCTTTGTATCTTTTTCCTCTCTTTTTTCTCCTTTAAAAATATTCTTCTTCTTGCCCATGATTTGCTTCTGCTTTGGACTCTACCGACATTCAACCTTCCATTATATGAATTTACATTGACCACCATTATCATTTAGTCATGCATTAGTAAAAATAATTACAGTCAGATTTGATAAATGATTCACATACATTGAAAGTATATCTAGAGACAAATATGTAATATGCATAGAGATTAAAGGATAAAAGCATTCAACGCTCATAGCGATTTTCCATAGTGATTTATCATTTCATGCCACAGTTGCATCATGCATACACACAATAATTGTGAATGTGTTTCTTTTATTAACTGGCCATAGAAAAAATGGCTTTATTTCCTTATCTATACCTTCGTGTGTCGTCTAATATATGGAACTCCTTTTTTTTTTTTGTCATTTTAAAGTTTTTGGTTGACTTTCTTCTTAAAGTTTGCCATTATGCTATTTATCTTGCATCATCTAGTCCACGCACGATTACTCACAGGCATGTGTCATGGGCCGATAGTTTCTTTGGCTGTGGAACGACCTGTGTGGCGCCTGACGAGCGGAATTCGCCAGGCCAACCTTCCTTTTATAGTTGTTCCAGTGAACAATACGGTGAATAGCTTCTTTGTATGAGATCGTACCACGCCCAGTTTCACTTAGGCATCTAATCCATTGAGTGAGATAGTAGATTTCTTTAGGCTCAACAACTGATTTCAGCTTGCCATGCCTCGTCAGGAGAGCGGTATCAGCTCCCAACCAGTTTGTACACTGGAGGCCAACCCCGCCTTCAGAGCTCCTAAGTGATATAATCCTTCAATTTTAGAACTCCTAGCACCAACTGTCCTAATGCCACTCCCACAGACTAGTTGTATTTGTTTCCTCTGCATCCTCACTCTTTACTCGATAACCCTAAGCATTACTCACAAGTGTCACGAGTACGGGAGGATTCATAGACCGTGACACATGCATGATGATAAGTGTTATGCGGACTTGGATTTTTCGGAAACCACGCCTTATAAGCAAGGCCATAAAAATCTTGAAAGCTGTTTTGATTGTTATCAAACATAAATGTTTTTTTTTTCCTAACTTTTTGTGATGACCAAATGGCGTGAACCCTTCTTCCATCCAACAAAACAAATGAACTCTGAATTCTTCCATCCAACACACAACGTGTACCTATTATATCAGGGAGAATTACCAAAAAAGTTATAAACCTATTGTAATTGTGCCAATTCAGTCATAAACTTCTTTTTTGACCAATTTATTCCTAAACCTTTTACAATTGTGCTAATTTAGTCCATCCGACCAAAATTGACCGGCCGGCACTGATGTGGACGCCGGCCGTTCGGCCAATGTTGACATGGCATTTTAAAATATATTTTTACTTTATTTTTTTTGAATTTTTGAATTCATTTTGAATTCTTTTTTTTCCCATCTTTTTTCCCCTAGCCAGCCGGCGCCGGTTGGAGGTGAGGGTTGGCGAGGTCAGCCTCGCCGACCAAATGGTGAGGCTCACCCCCGCCGGCCGGAGGTGAGGGCTGGCAAGGTCAACCTCCCTGGCCATTGGCGAGGGTGAGGCCCGCTAGATCTGGTGAGGTCAGTCTCGTTGGCCACTGGCGAGAGTGAGGCCCTGCTAGATCCGGCGAGCTTGCATGTGTGCCGATGAACACCGCGCATTCATTCTCGCAGTCCCTAGCTGATTGCTTGTGGTCGCAACGGAGGATGAGCCACTGCGTCCCTGACTTTGAGATGGACGATGACTACTCCCTCCTTTCCTTCCCTTGCCCCCGCAAGCCCAACGTGTATGTATCTTTCGCGTGTGTCTCTTGTCTGTTTTCCCTCTCTTCTTTTCTTTGGATCATCACCGGAATTCAGGCGTCGTGGGAAATGCTTGTTTTTGCTGGTTTTGTTCCAGGGCCGCGGCTGCGGTTAGGGCTGGCGATGAGATCGCGGAGCTGCTGTGGTAGAATGGCCCCGTGGTTATGCAGAGCTAGTGATCAATCAAGAAATCGGAGCCTCGGGCTGCCGTTGCCAGATCTGGCAAGGAGCCTCGTCGGCCACTGGCGAGGTTGACCCTTGCCTTAGCTAGGTGGGGCGCTCGCCGGATCTGGCGGGGCCTCGCCTTTGCCAGTGGTCGGCAAGGCTGACCTCGCTGGCCCTTGCCACCAGCTGACGGGGGTGAGCCTCGCCATTGGTTGGCGAGGTCAGCCTCGTCGGCCGATAAAAAATATATTCATTTCATTTTGTAAATGATATAAATAATTATTTTTAGAAAAATATTTTTCAAATGATTGATTTTTTCCAGTAAAAAACAGAGACTAACTAAGAAACTAGAGGATTATTGGAAAGATTTGACAAAACAGGAAAGTGTTTAACATCTAGGAAATATATAATCATTGCAATATTTTTTAAAAAAAAAGGAGGTTTGAAATGTTGGATTTCTTTCCGAAATTAGGGATCATTTGATAAAAAAAATACATTCATTTCATTTTGTAGGCAATATAAATAATTATTTTTAGGAAAATATTTTTCAAGTGATTGATTTTTTGTGAAACAAATAGAGCCTAATTGAGAAAGTAGAGGATTATCGGATAGGTTTAACAAGATGGGAAAGTATTTAATATTGAGGAAATATATAAATATTGCAATATTTAAAAAAAAGAGGAGAATCAAACGTTGGATTTCCTTTCGAAATTAGAAATCTCTTAGAAAGCTCCCCCTTGAACGCTGGATTTCTTTCCAAAATTAGGGATCATTTGATAAAACAAAATACATTCATTTCATTTTGTAAGCGATATATATAAGCCCCAGCTCACGCAGAATTCACTCATTCCCAGAGCCAAACCAGCGCCCCCCTCTCTGAGGAACTCAACCTTTCCTCCTCCACCCTTTCCTCCGTTTTCCGAGATGATTTCCCTCTCCTTCTGGGCATTTTCCGGAAAAATTCCAACCTGAAACCCCGAGGCGGCTTCTCTCTTGACCTTGAGACTCCTCCAAGCATGAATGGCGTCTTCCAAGGGCTCCTCCACAGTCGTAACACCAACATTCTCGACGATGACCACGGCTTCACCGTCAAAGGCTCCTCGTCGAACCCTTTCTCTCGGGTGGTCTTAAACCCACAGCTGGAGAGAAGCAGCCTCAAGGCTTTAGTGTGGAATTTTCCTGGAAAATGTCTGGAAGGAAAGGGAAATCACCTTGGAAAGTGATGGAGGGGGTGAAGGTGGAAAGATTGAGATCCATGCAAAGGGATAGAAAAAGAAAGGGGGGGGTGCTGGAACGAAAAAGTGGTCTCAGATTGCTCAGATGCTGGAGGGGAGTCAGATAACAATGCAGGGAGAGATGGCATAACCATTTGAGGCCTGATATCAAGCTTTTTCTTTTTCCCCTTTTTTTTTCTTTAAAAATATGTTTTTCTTTGCCCATAATTTGCTCCAACTTAGACTCTACCGCCATTATACCTTCAATTATATGAATTTACATTGACCATCATACTCATTTAGAGACAGATATATGATATGTATATAAATTAATTGGATAAGCATTCAACGAGTTCTTCATTTTATTTATTTATTTTATTTCTCGTATGAATTGGTCTTTGTTGAGTATCCATATGATTTATGGACCAAAACATTTAATCCATTATGAAATATAAGTACTTTGGCGTTAGCTATGATGTCATGGCAGCAGGCTTTACTCCTTATTTTTTGCAACATGAATTGTGAAAAGACAGGAACTTTGTTGAGAAGTTTATCCCGATTTTAGCCCTCCGTCGAGTTTCAAATACGCCAGGACACTTTTCATGAGTTTCATCTTTGCGGTGTAGAAAGTTTTTGACCGTTAGAAACTTGAAAGAATCATGTCAAACTTCTTTGTAGTATTAAAAGTCACATCGAACGGCCAAGAAAAGAGCATGTGGTCATATATAAAATGATATTGGTAGCTCATAAATTTCAATCTCAATGTGCAATATTATCGTTACATTTTTTACTAATTTAATGTGACCCTTAGAACTATTTTTCTATATTCAATGTATTCCTTTTATTTGATCAAAGTAAAAGTGGGGCCAGTCGTCGCATGTGTCTCTTTTCTCTCGATTTTTGTAAAAAGGGTTAAACATTAATGACACATTAACCTTTAAGGAGGTCCCTAATTTCGGAAAGAAATCCAGCAATCAATCCTCCTCTTTGCTTCTTTTCATATTGCGATATTTATGTACTTCCTTAATGTTAATTAGACTCGACTACTTTATGTTCTATCAAACCTATCCAACAACCCTCCACCTTCTTATTTAGGCTTTATTTGTTTCATGAAAAAAGAATAATTTTGAGAATAATTTCCTTAAATTGATTATTTATATTGCTTACAAAAATGAATGAATGAACAAAATCCACAAAAATGCTTAGACCTAGATCTTTGTCAATAATGAAAATAATTACATTGGTTAATTATTTTAAATGGTACAAATGATAATTTTTAGGAAAATGTTTTCTGGTTAAAGGATATGAGCATTCAACACTCATTGTGATTTACCATAGTGATTTATCATAGATTCATGCCATAATCACACCATCTATACACATCATAATTAAAGATGTGTGTTTCTACGGGAAGTACTAAAAAAGTATTAAAGTCATTGCATTGGTACAAATTTAGTTTAAAATCTCTTAATTGGACCAATTTAATCTTAAACATTTTGCATTTATACCAGTTGACTTCATCAGGCCAATTTGGTTGAAATCTATCATGGAAGTTGATCATCTTATGTGACATGATCAATAGTGATGGGAATTTTTTTTTTTTTTAAATTGAATTTTCCATTATGTTTTCTTTATTTTATTTCTTTTTCCTTTCACCTCAGTGGCCAAAATGTAAGAAAAAAAGAAAATATAATTGAAAATTCAATTATTAAAAAATGTATATGTTAGTATTGACCATGTCACATCAGCGATTTTCGGCCAAAATTTGCAAGACGAAGTCAGTTAATACAAATGCAATAAGTTTAGAATTAAATTAAATAAATTGAAAGTCTCGTGATTGATTTGACACCAATATATGCATCCTTTATTATGGGGTGTATGGATGGTGTGATTATGGCATGAATTTATGATAAATCACAAGGGAAAATTATGATGAGTGTTGAATGCTCAAATCGATTAATCTATATGCATATCATAGATATACTTTCTATGCATGTGATTCATTTATTAAATCTAACTGCGAATCTTTTTGTTAATACTAGACTAGTATGATGGTCAATGTAAATTCATGTAATGGAAGGTATAATGGCAGTAAAGTCTGAAGCAGTATCATATCCATTATGCATATCATATATCTTGATTGTTTGTGTTTCTATGTCTGTTTAAATTTTTTGTAAATTCCCAAGAATCTATCTCCTTGGAATGCTAGATATATTTATGATTAATTTAAAAGTAAGAGTCAAGTAATATGACAAGTCTTGTGATCATCTAAGTAGCATTGACATTGACACGCAACACGCGATGCGACACGATACGACATGCCGACACGTCGTTTCTAAAAAAATAAAAAATTCCGATGCGTTGGGACACGTATATTAAATATATATTTTTATATATGCATAATAAATTATCATTTTTATGAATCAAATTAATTTGAATCAAATTCATAAATAAATAATTAAAAAAAACATAGAATGAATATACACTAAAAACATTAATCCGCCATTTATTAATATCATTCATTGTTTCAATTTGACAAATTCAACTCTATTTCAATAATTCATAAAAATTTGAGAAAAAACAAGTGATCCATATTCTGGACTCACATGTTAGATATGTTTGAAGAGGAAAAAAAAACTTAAGGAATAAATTGTATATCACGGGAAGTGGGAGTCAGAAGAGAAGAGAAAACTGGGTTTTTCTTCTTTCTTCATTTATTATTTTTATTATTGTGTTTTATTTTTTCACACACACACACACACACATATTGATCTTTCATTTTTGAATTTTTAAAATTGATCTCAATATCAAAATCACATATCGGAAATTCATATATCAGAATTTCGACTCGAGTATTGGAGAGTGTCGAGAAAGTTGATCATGTGTTAGATTATCCGACACGTGTTGACCAAGTGTCCGAGAGTGTTGGAGAGTGTTAGACACGTGTCGAAGTGTCTGACACGATATGAAAGCTCTTGGAGAGTGTTGGTGCTTCATAGATGATCATTTCTAATAAGGTGATATAAAAAGAAAAAAAGCTTATTCGCCTCCTTCTCTTCCTCGAGTTGTGAGTTCATGAGTGTTTTTACCTTCAAATTTTATCCTATCACAAAATATGCAGTAGAACTCATCAAAGTTCTTGAGGGGCAAGCCAATGAGTCCCACCAGAAATTCATGATATGGTTTCTTGTGGTGGTGGAATGGGAAGGTTTAGACGCTGGAGCTCTAATTCTGGTGGTAGAGATGAAGGCCGAGGTGCAGGTGGTGATTCTGGTTATGGTGGAAGGGGGGGTTGGTCATTTTCTGCTTCTGCTTCCGGCAGGCCAGACAACAGTGGTGGTTGTGGCTACGATTCCGAGTCACGCAATAGGTAATGTTGGCGGCAACTTTGTTCGTTGGAATTTTTTTTCTATCCGATAAACTGCGTTTGGATGATCGGGATGCTTAAGAGGTCTTCTCCTACATTGAAACAGGTTTGGCAGTGGCCATGATGGCAATGAGAGAGCTAGAAGTCAGAGTCCCCAGGGATCGAGTGGCTGGGTTGATCGTGCTAGTAACTGAGTTGTGACCACAGCCATAGCCCCAATAGGTCTGAACATGACAGGGCTCTTCCCCCGTTCGCAGCTTCCACCAAACAACGATGGAGAGAAGCCAATCTCATCGCCCAGGTGCATCTTCCTCCCTCAGTGAGAAAACAAGAGAGAGTCCACGGAGTCCGCGACGTACAAGGTCTCCTTCGCCCCGTGGGAAGGATAACGAGAGAGGCAATTTTGGTGGATCGCATGGTGATGCTCCATCGAAATGGGATGAAGGATATGGTGGTGGGAAGCAGATAAGCGGGTGCAGCTGAAGATCCCCCGGTTCTTTCTCAAAATCGGTCGAGTCCCTTTGTTCGCCCTTCCTTTTTTTGTCGTTTGTTTAGTAAGTTGTGGAACTAGAAATAGGGGAAGCTGTAAAGAAAAACTTGGTTTCCTTAGAATTACAGAATCTAATATGCTAGACCCATATCTCCCAGAACTGGTTTTCTTTGCGTCTTTGTCTGCAGTGGAGGGAAAGAATTTTCGTGAATGCTGTTTAGAAGAACCTAACGGAGGGGATTCTAATGTTAAACTCTACTGGATTATGGCACATGAAGTACTTCAATAGAAATTTTACCAGATGCGACGTTATTTTTAAGCGGTTTTGCGGTTTTGGTACTGCTGTGGCTTGAGCTGAGGGTCAACATATCGATGATTGGGTGGCAAAATATTAAGATGTTTGTGATTGGCGTTTGCTACTTTTTAAACGAAACCGAAGACTCTAATTCTTAGTGCTGCGGAAAGTACATGATGTATCCGTTATTGAAATTTTATTGATGGAGATTGATGTGTTTTTTACTGACGTTCACTGCAATGGCCGCCGAATTGATAGGGATGGGAATCACCATCACTGTCAACGTGATAAATGTGGGCGCTTGAGTGCTGTAACGGTTGAGGCTGTTTTAAGGGGAAGGGATCATTTTCCTCCCATCTTTTTCCTTGCTACGTTCATCCTAACCATCAATCCTTGTCGAGATACAGTGGAGGCACCGAACGGAGGGTCAGTCTCCGCTTTTCAATCAGTGGCTTACAATAACTAAAGCCTCAAGAGGGTTATCGATCGTAGGCTTTTGATGAGGTGAACTTGGTGGCCCTACCTGATCTACGAAAAATGCATTGGAAAACCATTTTTTTTTTCTTTTCAGTTTGAATTGAGCTTTGCTGAAAAGTGAATATCCACATGATTTCTGAATCAGAACGTTTAATTCGTTATGAAATATTTAGTGCTTTGATGTTGCCTATGTTGCCTCTAATGTCATGGCAACGGGCTTTACTCAGTTTTTGCAATATGAATTGTAAAAGGACATGAACTCTGTTGAGAAGTTTATCTCGATTTTAGCCCTCTGTTGAATACCAATTATGCCATGGCACTTTGCATGAGCTTCATTGATGCGGTGTAGAAAATTTATGGCCATTGAAACTGGGAAGAATCACGGAAAATTTTTTTACAAGTATTAGAAGTCGCATAGTACGGCCAAGAAAAGAGCATTTGGTCATATATAAAATGATATTGGTAAGCCATAAATTTCGGTCTTGATGTGCAATGTTATCCTTGTACTTTTGACTTATTTAATGTGGCACTTAAGAGTCAAGACTATTTTTCTAATGTGTGTATGTATGTATGTATGTATGTATGTATGTATGTATGTATGTATTCCTTTGATTTGATCAAACATAAGAGGGGTAGTCATCCCATTGTCTCTTTTCTCAAATTTTGTGTACAAGGGTTAAACATTAATGACAAATTAGCCTTTGAAGAGGTCCCCAATTTCGGAAAGAAATCAAGCATTCAATCGTCATCTTTGGTTCTTTTCATATTGCAATACTTATGTATTTCCTCAATGCTAATTAGTCTTAAGCACTTTCCCATTTTGTCTAACCTATCTAGTAACCCTCCAATTTCTCATTTAGGCCTTATTTGTTTAGCGAAAATTGAATAATTTAGAAAATATTTTCCTAAAATTGATCATTTATATTGCTTAAAAAAATGAATAAATAATTTTTTTTTCATGATTCACAAAAATGCTTCGACCTAAATTGTTATCATTAAAGAAAATAATTACATTGGCTAATTATTTCAAGCGTTACAAATAATAATATTTAGGAAAACATTTTTCGAATCATTTATTTCCTGCAAAATAAATAAAGCCTTAAATAAAACTCACTTCTCTATGATCAAACTTCTAGCAAAATAGACATTCCTTTTTGAAATCAATGATCTAACAATGCAACTAAAATAGTGTCTTTTTGTCCTGGTCCGTCGGTCTGTCTTGGAAATGAACTTGATTAATATGCATTTGAAATCTAAAAAAAAAAAAGAAAAATGTATGAATTATAGAAAATCTCTCCACCTCACTGTCATCTCATTTGTACTTTCTTGGGCATTATACATCGATTCTATAAGGAATTTTGTTTATATTTCAAAATGATTTCAATGTATTTTTTTGGGCTAACTACTTCACATATTGATTTTTCTTTGTGAACTGCAACCATTTATGTAGTATGTAATGAAAGCAATAGCTAATGGAGTGATATAAGAGTTTGCCGCTCTTTTTCTACTTTTTTACATAGTTGGGAAGTGTAAAGCTCTTTCATCTTCCTCCATAAACGACTTATATGTTACTCATCTCCCTCCGCCATCTCTCTTCATTTTTTCTTGACTTAAGTTGTAATTCATTTACGTTTCAAAAGTTATCTTTTATCTTCACTTTAATATATATAAAAAATTACATAAATATTGGCAATGGCATCATGTTTATTATGTTTATTTGTTTAAGTTGCTCCAAACTCTTGATAGTAAGTTCTAGTCATAACTCTTTAATCAAAATAATATATCAATATTAAGTTGTCTGTAAGTTGAGATGTGTCTGAATATTGAAATGGTACTTTTGACTAAACCATTGCTGGCCACCGCGCTAAGAGACCACTGCCATTGCTTTCCACTTTCCTCTCGCTCGCTCCTGGCTTGTGCCTCTCTCTCTCTCATTTTGGATGGGGTGGCATCTTTTTATGTGAAATGATGTACATATCTAATCACATGCGAGAGTATGAACTAATCAGAATGCTCCCGAGCTATTGGATCTCGCCTTGCACATCTTGATTCTTTTGGAGTTCAAATATGTCAAGGTATTGAATCAAGCAGAGCTTGTACTTTGAATTCGCGAGTTGAGTTGCTCTTTTTTTTGGTCATAGACTTGAGTTGCTCTCAAGACCTATCAAATAGGCTATTTCAATTGCAATACATTTTTCGACAAGTCCGAGTTTAGTTCATATTTCATGCAAATGTTATTGACAAGTTCGGTTAGATTAACCTTGTTGAAAAGTTAATTAAGTCGAGATCGAGTTTAAAAATTCCTACTCATAATGGAGCTTAATAGTAGAGCCATGTTTTGAATATTTAAAACGAGTAGAGTCGAGTCAAGTTATAAGTAATGAGGTGTATTGACCGAACATTATTTTAATTGTGCTCATGAATTAGAGCGTATATCCATACGAAAACCTGTGCTTTTTTTCGGACTCGACGAGAGTCTAGTGACTTCACATTAAATTCAAGAATGGACAAAATATTCCGTAGCCCCGCCCCACCGCGTCGCGTAGTCCTGGACCACTTAGTGATCGACACATGGTGATGGGTCCCACAAATCTGAAATCCAAGACTGGCCCAGGTCTTGGATGGTTCTCGATCCTGACCGTTGGTTCCTAGTAAATCATGGGAAATTAACGTGGGCCCTATGGCACTTTATTGGCCCCATCTTTTGCCTTATCAAAAGGGAAAATGTCACAAATGGTCCATATACTATTATTTAATGTGCAATTTGGTCCCTGAACTTTCGAACGGTTCAATTTGGTCCCTAAACTATTGATAAATGTCTGATTTGGTCCCTGAATTTTCGATCGGTTCAATTTGGTCCATGAACTATTGATAAATGTCCGATTTAGTCATTCGTTACTGTTTTTCTTTTTCTTTTTTTCTTTTGCTTCTTCTCTCTTCCCTTCGCCGAAGCCGGCGGAGGGAAGCCAGTGTCCGGCGAGGCGAGCAGGCGGAGGGAAGAGAGAAGAAGCAAAAAAAAAAAGAAAAACAGAAAAATAGTAACGAATGAGTAAATAAGACATTTATCAATAGTTCAGAGACTAAATTGAGCTGATCGAAAGGTCAGGGACCAAATCGGATATTTATCAATAGTTCATGGACCAAATTGAGCCGATCAAAAGTTTAGGGACCAAATTGTATATTAAGTAATAGTATAGGGACCATTTGTGACATTTTCCCTTATGAAAAAGCCCCGACTCACAGAATTCAGTCACTCCCAAAGCCAAAACCAGCATCCAACAGCATCCAACCACTCCTCTCTCTCTCTCGCGCTCCCTCCCTCCCTCCCTTCCTGCACGGGGCTCAGCCTTGGCTTCTCTCTTGACCTCCAGACTCCTCCTCCACCTCCTCTGAACGTGAAGGGATTCTTCTACAGTCTCCTCCACAGCCGTAATCCTGATATTCTCGACGATGACCATGGCTTCACCATGAAGGGTCCTCATCGAATCCTTTCTCTCGGGTGGTCTCAACCCCACATCTTGACCCATCATTTCATCACCCATCCCATGATCCTCACCTGGCCACAACGTTTCCCAGAGGGTTCGACCTCTGCGAACTGCCACTGTCGCCGAGCCCTCCTCCTCCTCCGTCCATGGAAACCTCGCTCGAGAGCACAGATGGCGTAGTGGCTCATGGCCAGCTCGAATTCAACAGCCTCTTTGACTACGGTCAGATTGATCACCGTCCTCATCACGATCTGGTGACGGTGGACTGCCAGGTTGTGCCTTTGCCCGACTCAAATGACCTTGAATCATTGAACAAGAGGCTCGGTGAGGAGTTCTCTTTGGGTGGCATGAGCTCAGACCGCCAGTGGGGTCATGATCGGGACGATGGTGGTGATTATCGAAGCAAGAGAGAGGTGGAAATAGGTCTGCCGCAGCAGCAGCCGAAGCAGGCAACAGGGAAGAAAGAGAATGAGAAGGACGAGGCTGACGAGGAGCCCTTGGTCGTCAAAGGCCAGTGGACTCCAAGCGAAGACGGGTGAAGACTTGAAAAAGGCCCTTTTTTAGCTTGCTCTTCTTCCCCAACTTTGTTTTTATTTTTTTATTTTTTTTATTTTTTATTTTAATTCTGGTCTTGGATGTATTTCTTTTTATATCTGTGTTTTTAGCTTATTTTCCTCGCAAGGGTTTCTGGGCTTTTTTTTTTGGAAATTTTGGGGGTGATATGTGACTTAGAAAATTATTCATTGTCTGTATATCTTTTTCTTCTGATTTTTGTGCAGCCGCTTAACAATGTTGGTGGATACGCATGGAACGAAAAATTGGTCTCAGATTGCTCAAATGACGGAGGGGAGAGTAGGAAAACAGTGCAGGGAGATGGCATACCATTTGAGGTCCGATATCAAGGTTTTTCTCCCCTTTTTTCCCTTAGAATTATCTTGCCCATAATTTGCTCCATCTTTAGACTCCTACCTCCATTGTACCTTCCATTATATGAATTTACATTGACCACCATACTCATTTAGTCAAATATTAATAAAAAGAATCACGGTTAGATTTGATATATGATTCACATACATAGGAAGTATATGTAGAGACAGATATATGATTTGCATATAGATTAAGGGATGTGAGCATTCAACACTCATGATTTGCCATAGTGATCTATCATGAATTCATGCCATAATTACTCATCCTTACACACCATATATGCATTTCTTTTATTAGCTGTCTACAGCAAAAATGATTTTATTTCCTTATCTTTACCAATGCGTATAGTCTAGTGCGTGGAACTCGTGACTCTTATCTTTTTTTTTTGTCACCATTAAGTTTTTGGTTGACTTACTTCTTAAAGTTTGCCGATACACTACTTATCCTACATCGTTTAGTCCAACTCATAAGCATGCATGGCAACGAGTGCCCACGCGGAGCGGATTCTTCGGAAACCATGCCCTATAAGCAGGGCCGTAAAAATCTCAAAAAATGCTTTGATTCTCATCAAACGTAAAGGTTTTTTTCTTTTAGTGATGACCAAATTGTATGAACCTTTCGTGCACTCTCATGCCCTAGTTCTGTAGCTACTTAAGAAAAAAACAGAAGGTTAAATCCTTTTTATGAAATCCAAATTCTTCCATTCAACACACAACATATACCTTATAAATCACCCAAAACAATTAGGAATGCACCGCAATCAAGCCTTCCGTATATAAGATCCACAATTATATTAGAAGAGTATAAATACATTTATCATGTATTTCCCTAGTTTCTCCCCTCAAAGAAACTTTACCATGATATATATCAAGAAAATATTTTATACCTGCATATAAATACATATACTTTGTATTATATTTGATCAATTAAAACTAAAAAACCAAATTACTATCGATTGTATTAATGAAATATAATCAAAGACGGACTACCAAAATTAAAGACTTCGGCAAAAACCCAAACTCACAAACCCTAGAGTAAGTTTTTCTATCTCTTCTCCTCCGCTTTTTTTCTTCTTCTTTTGGCCCTCATCATATTCTTAGCAGAAGGACTTGTGGAGCATCGAAGAAGACAAGATCCTCATTCAAGCACACAAGAAGATTGGGAACAAATGGGCCGAGATAGCCAAGAGATTGCCCGGAAGAACTGAGAACACCATAAAGAACCACCGAAATGCCACCAAGCGCAGGCGAATGACCAAGCATAAATTGCTACCACACGGCAACAACTCCAACCTCTTGCAAAACTACATCAGAAGTGTCACGACTCCATCTCCTCAGAAACAGTCGACAACGGCTCATGGTCGCAACCACTACCATCACAAGACCGAGAAATGGTCGTTGTCTTTGTCGGCGGAAGGCATTTCCCTTGGCTTGGACATGCTGCCCAAAGCAACCAATTGCCCTCAGCAGGCGTCAGATCGCCGCCCCCACCACCGGCTGCCACCGCTGCCGCCGCCACCACCAGCTCAGAGGCTAGCCAGCAATTACTTTGGTTTTCCAATGGATGATGGGAATGGGGCTCTTGGGCTTTATGAGGTAAAGGAACATCATTATCATCAGGTGCTAAGTGAAGGTGGTGGTAATGGGATTGAAAAGAGAGATGATAACGAACGTGAGTTGGACTTGGAGATTGTCACACCCCAAAACCAACAAGAAATGGGGATGACACGGCCGTTCTTCCACTCAAAGGACGCAGCTTCAGAGCTCCCAAAATCCAACTCTTAATAGTTCTCACATCCATATCACTCTCATATCTACTCATCGTTAGTCGAGGAACCTGAAAAACATTGGAAAATAGAGGGGTGAGCAATCACGGCTCAGTGAGTAGTGCATCTCTTCTAAGCGGATCGAGCACCCACTATGCATATTTACAAAACCAAACCGCAACTCTTTTAACTCAAATCTAGGATATAACAAAATATACAGTAAAAAGAATAAGTTACATATGCTTCAACATAGCTATATTTATAGCAAAAATAATCATTTCATAATAACATCGAAATAAACATCAATAATCTAATCTACTGATCAATTTCATTAATTCACACGCCAATGGTCCATTCCATTAGTTAATCTCATACCACACCAAACCCAGAAATATAACAAACCTTCGAGGCCAAAAGATAACATTTCTTACTTTAACACAATATGTTCAAAGCAAAAAAATTCAAGATAATAATAGGCAAATGCCAATGGTCTAACCCATTGGTCAATCTCATAAAACATGCATCAATGGTCTATTCCATTGATTAATCTTATCAAACCACACATTTATAATCAAATGAAATTACACGTCGATGATCCATTCCAATAACTAATCTCAAATTAAACGTTGATGGTTCATTCCATTGACTAATCTCAAATTACATGTCGATGGTTCATTCCATCGATCCAACTCATATCACATGTCAATGGTTCACTCCATTGACCAATTCATTGCTCAATATCAAATCATGGTCACGATACAACGCTTGGTGACGAGGCGACCAAGATTCCCCCATTGGCAAGGTCTCCACCTATTATTAGCCGGTGGCTCGGCCCACAAGGATATCATAGAATAGTATGCGCATACCCACAAGCCCCTCGCTGAACTCACAGCGATATTGAGCATCCACATCAATCCAAAACAACACTATCCATAATTCTCAAACCAAATCCATAAATCATTTCATATATCCCTAAAATTTTTGCAACTCAACTCATCCGCCAAAAATACATTTCATAAAACATTCTCAAATAATTTTCGAGACTCGTCTCATAAATCAATTTCAAATCAAATACATTTCAAAAAGCTCATCACAAATCGATATTCATATAGCCTTCCATAAACCATCTCAAAGCCGAGATCTTTGTAAAAAGGTTTCACAAACTCAAAATATGTTATATTTCTCAACTTCATTCATAAAACAGAACATATATTTCCACCAAAAATTCTCACACTATTCTTAAATACTAAAACGCAGTAAATGCCCGATCCAAATTTTATGCAACAAATATGCTTATTCATAACTCATAAAATATCAATCATTTATCATTTTAAAAACATGAGCTTATAAATTCTTAGAAGAGATAGCACCACTCACCTGGGAAAGTCGAAAATCAACTACGACGCTCACTCGAACCAACGCACTCAGATCCCTAACAATTAACAAAAAAATAATATCAAAAGGCTGAGTAAAAAGGATATTCGCATAATGACTCGTCTATACTAGGCCTATTTGTTGACAAAACGACACCTATGCGCCACGAAAGCTCGCATTTATCGAAAACCCATTGATTTCTCACTAGGCCCATGCGCCAACTTTGTCGCGCCATAACTTCCTCCACAAAATTCCGTTTCAAGGCGTCTTATAGTCTTTAGAAAGCTTTCTTAACGTACAACAACAACCCTAACTCAGCAACCCCAAAATAGTACCGAAAACAACAAAAAAACAAGCTCGAAGCTACTGTTCGCTATAGTACCAGAATGCGCCCCCAACTTCAAAATTCCGTTTCGGACAAACCGCAAGCTCAAATCACGATCTTCACAACATCCCAAAGTACCATTTCTACAAAAATATGTAGCTCAACGACTCAAAAATCATACTTTGCCGCTCGATTTTCCCAAAATTCCGAATTTCAAGCCTTAGGTCCGAAATTACTCCAATTGAACGAATGCGCGGCACGAGCACTTACCGGGTGTTGCGTTACGTAGTTAACGTGGCTTGGCGAGGCTCCCATGACACGAAAGCACAAAACCCTCTTTCTTCTTCTTCTTCTTCTTCTTCTCCTTTGCCCCTTCCTTTCTTTGAGCGAGAGCTCTCTCTCCTCCTTTTTCTTTCTCTCTTTCCCTTTTATTTCCTTTTTCTTTTCTTTTTCCCTTTTTTTTTTTTCTTTCTGTCTTTTCTTCCTCTCTTTCTCTCTCTCTTTTCTTTTCCCTTTCCTGAAAACTCTCGATTCCTCTCTCTCTCTCTCTGTTGAAGCTTCTACCTTTTTCTTTTTCTTTTTTTTGACCGGGTCAAAACTCATATTTTACAAAGATGACCTTTGAGATGGATGGTGATCACCACCCCCATCGTCCCATCAGCACCGAAATGATCATCTCCATCAGGAGATTAAGGAGCTGGACTTGCTCAAGAAGATCACTCTCCAAAGTGGCTGATTCGAATTCATAAATACCCTAGTAGGTAATAAAAGACCCTTCCAATATAGCTGAGTATCCACACGATTTTTGAATCAGAACATGTAAACTGTTTTGAAATATTTAGTGCTCTAATGTTAACCATAATGTCATGGCATCAGGCTTTGCTACTTATTTTATTCAACACGTATTGCAAAAGAACATAAAGTTTGTTGATTTTTTTTTCCAATATTAGCATTTTCTCAAGCGCCAAATATAGCATGGCTTTGCATGGGTTTCATTATTGTAGTGCATAAAGTTTTAGGGTTAATACCCTGAAAAATTCCAAACCGGTATACCTATTGACAAATTTACCACAAACTAATTTTTTGACCATAAAAAACCTCAAACTGGTACACTTGTGACAAATTTATCTTTTTTTTTTTTTGATACCCAGGAAACCCCGTACAGCCGGCAGCCGGCGGGTAAACCCTGGAGCGATGCTAGTGGAGGACCCACCACCCCGGCATTGCGCTTAAGATCCCGTGGGACCCGCGGGATTCGAACTCCTTTGTCCTGGGTAGACGTCATGGGAGCTCTTATCCAGCTAAGCCACCGTAGGCGGTGGTCTTGTGACAAATTTATCTTCTATTAGTTTCTGTTAAATTTTATTGTCAAATTATTAAGTTGAATAATATGTGACAGTTGGTTGGTGTACTAATTTGAGATTTTACTCTCTATTAGGTTAGAGTTATATAATTTTTGTGATTTTTTGTGGTATTAATCCAATTTAAAGGAGGGTATATTTGTCACAAATGTATTGGTTTGGGGTTTTTGGTAGTCGTATAAATTAGTTTATGATAAATTTGTCATAAGTATACCAATCTGGGGTTTTGTATGGTCAGTTGGGGTAAATTTGTCATAGGTGTACCAATTTGAGGTTTTTTATGTTTAAAAAAATAGTTTGAGGTAAATTTGTCACATATGTACCGGTTTGAGATTTTTCAAGGTATTAACCCTAAAGTTTTTGGCCATTAAAACTTTGAAAGAATCATGTCAAAACTTCTTTGCAATATCATGGTCGCATCACACGACCAAGAGAACTTTTTAAATTTGTGACATTGACGCTATTCTTAAGTCTCAATAAACTCTTCTTATTTTTTAACCATTCTTAGCTGAATTTGTCTCCAAAAAGAACATTTGGCATATATAAAGTGATATGGGTAGTCCATGAATTTTAGTCCCAATTGTGTAATATCATTTTTGAACTTTTAATTTGTTTAACCACTAGGGATTGCACCGGTGGCCACCCTTCACATATGAGAAGGGAAATGTGGGGAATTTGATCTCCACACCTTCTTAGAGGAAGCTAAGAATGAAGACGTTTAGTTTCTGTCACGACCTCTCTTTTTCCGTTTGGGGAAAAGGAAGAAGGTTTATGGGTATTTGCCTAAAGAGGCGGACTAATGGCCTTGGATTAGGCGCGGGCTCTCCCAAGCCCATACCTCGTGTGACGTTGGATTTCATATTTAAATTCTTAACAACCTAAATATTTCTAGGAGTCGCCATTAGTCTATTGGGGTCGGCTAGAAACCAATCGAGACACAGGAGTGTTGTCTCGATTCCTATGCAACCAGAGATTTCTAGGAACAAGGACTTGTTTACACCAATATTTCTATTAGCGCCCTTGTGGTACCACTAACTTGAAAAGTTGTTTATTTAAATGGCCACATAATCTTGATTACCAATTATAATTTTCATGAAACCACTAACTGTCCATGCAAATGTTTTTGTAGGTTTTCTTTTTTTTTTTTAATCTCTAGACTGATCCTAACATAATCTAGAAAAATAAATTTACACTCGAATTATTGAAAAGCGGTGTGGTAAATAACATTCAAGAAATTGAAATGACTTGAAAGTAATGTGGAAAAGAAAGACCCGATATAAGTCAGGCAAATAATATTACATGGCCTTGTTATCACACCTCGGGACAGGACCCCCGTGAGCAAAATGAGAATTTAAATATGCATGAAATTACTTTAGATGCATGAAATTACTCTAATTAATTTTAATCTACGCAAAATAGATTATTTACAAAAATGGTTATAAAATACCAAAATATCATTAAATTAAGAAAATGACCTTTTAAAATTAGGAAAAATTCCTATATGTCATTTCTATCCTAAATTGATGTTATCTAACATTTTTTGATATTTTTGAAATTTTCAGATTTTTCTCTTTTTTTTTTATTTTTATTTTTTTTTTTAAAAAATATTAATAATAATTCCTTAAACCAATCTATACTAACATGGAGTAACACAGCACATGAATATCACAATAATCAGGCTCAAATCGACCGTTTCAAGATGGAAGCTTAGTTTGGGCATTTTGTCAAACACTTAGTGTGCATTAAACTAGCCCCAATAGCTTCCTCGAGCCATGTTTGCAGCCTTCAATCTCCACTCATAAGCAATCTCATGTGGAACTAAAATATCAAGGTTATACTAACACATGCAAAGAACAATATTAGATAGAAATCATAGCTTAAAACACACTAGAACCAAGCTAAAATCAACCTCAAATATGCGGGTTTGAGCTGATTTTGCAAATTTGGGTTTGAACCCAAGTCTAGCAAACAGGTTACATGCCCATATTGAAGCCCCGACACTCACCACATGCAAGATCTAAGGGAAACATTACTTAATCCGAGTGAAAGTAGGTAACATGGGCTTTCAAATGCAATAAACATCATAAAGAATGACCAACCGAACACATCAAAATGACCTCTCCAAGAAGCACACATGCAAAGTTCACATTGACCAGCCATGAATTAATGTGGATAGGCTTAGTTTTTGGCCAAAGTTTTAGACGATCTCATAGTTCACACGGGAATTTAAAGACCACATTAAGTTGACCTATGCATCATTTGTACTCCCACATGACATTCATCAAGCTCATGAAGATAGAAAACGCATGCAAAGGGGAGTAGCAAGTCAAACATGTATGGCTCTTGAAGAGGCTTCAAACACTAACAAAAATTTCAGCCTCAGAAGTAAGATTTCCGGACTGGTCTTCCTCTTTATTTTATTTTATTTTTGGTGACCCAGGGAACCCTCGTGCGCTGCTTTGCGGCAGAGTAAACCCTGGGAGGGAGTAGAGTCACTACCACCCTTGCTCCCTGGGTAAGTCATGGGTTCATCTCCAACGAGGCAGACGACGCAGGGATTCGAACTCTGGACCTCTCCCGAAAGAAACCAGCGCCCAACCACTATGCCGCCACCACGGGTAGTGTCTTCCTCTTTATTTTTCATGGTTGAAACATGCTCAAACTCGATCATAAATATATCTATGATGCTTACCTTGCTTCCTAGTTTCTTTTGCAAGTGACTCTTGGCCAAGGAAACCAAGAAATTGTCCTCTGGAAGCACGTGGAAATTGGTTCCTTCAAACTGGAAAATGAGATTTGCAGAGAAAAATGGACAATGAAGGTTTTTGTTGACCTCTAAAATTAGACTTTAGGACCTCTTTTGTTGGAAAAATTAATGCCAAAACAAACTATATGTATTCTAGTTTTGGGTGAAAGTCAATTTTTTCCTCACTTGTCTCTCAATTTTCTCAAAAACACTCGCCTTTCCTCACCCATGACCAACCGGGCTCAACACTAAGAAAAATTTTCGGACTTTCTTGGCCCGCCAAGAGGGTACTGTTTCGGGGGGCTTTAGGAGGTCTTCCCGGTCTTCATTTTGGACATGTGACCTATGGTTGGAAAGATATTTGAGTGAAGTTGCACTCTCTAGTTGAAGGTTTTGGCTAATTTTTGCTGCAAGTTTGCGAAAATTTCCCTTTTCTCTCTGGAGGTTGATCTGGAATTTCTGGGTTCTTGCTTTTCTGGAGTTGCTTCTGAGGGGTTTTTTTGGGCACGATCGCAAGCTCTCCCCTCTCTTTCTCGTCTCTTTCCCTTCGTCCCTTGAAAGAGCCTCATTCATAGATATTATTCACTGCATTAAGTAATCTCTTGACCGGCTTTTTGCCCTCCTGCCAAGCCTACCAACTAAGCAGTTCACCCACTTTTTGACAGCCAAAATTTTCAGATTTTGCAAATGTTGAGTGTGCCGGTTTTGCTGCGACTTTCCCGTGCTTTCAGCAGCTTATCCCTGGCCAATTTTTTTCCACTTGCACTAATAATTATGGTCTTCCATCACGTGCAAAGATCAGGCTGGTTGGGTGTTTGAGGAGGATATGGTGGGGCCACCAAGTTGCTTACTCAGCAACTCCGAATTCAGACCAACTTGTGGACTGAGATTTGTCAGCTGGTTTGGGTGCTTTAATCCATCAATTTGGCTGAGATTTTTGGTCAATTAGTAAGCTCATATATAGTAGTTTATGATCTCGACCAGATTTTGCAATTTTGCCCACCCAATTTTGCAAGAAAGTCCCTCAAAGTTGGCAATTTTCTTATCCGAAAATACCCAATTCAATGCAAATTTGGTCCTTTTGGCCCAATTTGATTGATTCGACCTGGCCCAAGTTCAATTTCAACTTAATTGGTGACCAAGATGATGATTCACGGGCTTGGGCGCAAATTTTGCAAAATTTACAAATTGGTCCCTCAACTTTTGAAATTACATTTTGGCCCCAACTTGCCATTTGAATTCCAATCTGACCTCCTGGGCTTGGCTAGTCACATTTAGATCATTGGCCCCAACTTTTTTTTTCTTTTCTTTTTTAAAATATTTTTTTTACTATATTTTCAATATTTTCAATATTTTTCTTTTTAAAGTAAAAACATCTTCCATTTAAAACACTATATTAAATGCCTAGATAATCTAAATGCAAGAATTTAACTTGAAATATTTTTGTGGAAAAAAAAGTTCCCATTTTTTGGAAATGATTTTTGGGCAAAAATTTATGTGTTAACAGTTTCAAATGTGGGATTTAACTCATACGCTCTGCAAAAAAGTATAGCAAAAATTTGTGAGTAAATTAAGAATTAGAGTAGGACAAAAAAAAAAAAAAGGGAAAAAAAAAGCTTTTAACTTGTTTAGTGTGAAACTTGAACTATTTTTAAATGTTCATTGTATTTCTTTTATCTGATCAAACAAACAAAGTGGAAGTTGTTGTCTATACTATCTAGTTTTTTTTTTTTTTTTTTTTTTTGTGTGTGTGTGTGTAAAAAAACTAAACATTAATGATAGATTAGCTCATTAAGAGGTCCCTAATTTCAAAAATAAATCCGGCATTCAATCATCCTTTTTGGTGCTTTTTTTATTGCAATATTTATGTACTTCCTCAATGCTAATTAGTCTTAAACACTTTCCCTCTCTCTCATCTGTCTATACTACCTAGGTTTTTGTGTGTGTGTGTGTGTGTGTGTGTGTAAAAGAACTAAACATTAATGACATATTAGCTTTTCAAGAGGTCCCTAATTTTGGTAAGAAATCCGGCATTCAATCCTCCTCTTCGGTGCATTTTTTTTATTGTAATGTTTATGTACTTCCTCAATACTAATTGGTCTTAAACACTTTCCCTGTCTCTCATCTTTCTATTCTACCTAGGTTTTTTTTGTGCAAAAGAGCTAAATATTAATGACACATTGGCTTTTTAATAGGTCCCTAATTTCGGAAAGAATCCGGCATTCAATCCTCCCCTTTTTGGTTTTTTTTTTATTGCAATATTTATGTACTTCCTCAATACTAATTAGTCTTAAACACCTTCCCTCTCTCTCATTGCTCTATTCTACCTAGTTTTTTTTTTTTTTCCTTTTTTTTGTGTGAAAGAGCTAAATATTAATGACACATTAGCTTTTTAAGAGGTCCCTAATTTTGGAAAGAAATCTGGGATTCAATCCTCCTTTTTGGTGCTTTATTTATTGCAATATTTATGTACTTCCTCAATGCTAATTAGTCTTAAACGCTTTCTTGTTTTGTCAAACATATCCAATCATCCTCCACTTTCTCATTTAGGCTATATTTGTTTTGCGAAAAACCAATAATATGAAAAATAGTCCCGCCCCATCACATTAGCGTCGTCCTAAGCCACTCATTGATTTACACATGGTACCACATCAATAGATAGGTCCCAATGGATAGATTTGAGATCCAAGATGAGCTCAGGTCCAGGATGGGGTCCAAAGTCCAATCTACAATACTAAATCCTAATGGTCGATTCCTAGTGAACCGTGGGAAATCAACGTTGACTGTGGCACTTTTTTGGCCCCCCTCTTTTCCCTTATTAAAAAGCCCCAACTCACTCACAGATTTCACTTACTCCCAAAGCCAAAACCAGCATCCAACCACTCCCCTCCTCTCCTACCCCCACCCTCTCTCTTTCTATGTCCCTCCCTCTGCATGGAGCTCAACCTTTCCTCCCCTACTCCCTCCTCCACTTTCCAAGATGATTTACCTCTCATTCCGGACATTTTCCAGGAAAATTCCACCCCAAAACCCTGGGGCGGCTTCTCTCATGATATCAAGACTCCTCCGCCTCCTCTGAATGTGAATGGCTTCTTCCACAAGCTTCTTCACAGCCATAACCCCGACATTCCCTAACCACAGCTTCACCATCGAAGGGTCCTCGTCTAATCCTTTCTCTTGGGTGGTCTTGACTCCACGGCTCGAGCTACCATCTCATCACCCATCTGCTGATTCTCACATGGCCGCAACATTCCCCAAAGGGTTCGGTCTCTGTGCACAGCTACTGCCGCCAACCGATCCTCCTTGTCCTCCATCCATGGAAACCTCGTCAGAGAGCATCGATGGTGTAGCGGCGCATGGCCAGCTTGAGTTCAAGAGGCTTTTTGACTATGGTCCAGTGGATCGCCGTCCTTATCATGATCTGGCGACGGTGGACTACTAGATCATGCCTTTGCTGGACTTGAATGACCTTGGGTTGTTGAACGAGAGGTTCGGTGAGAGAGTTTGGACTGCCAATGGGGTCATGAGCGGGATAACGGTGGTGATGATTGGTCGAAGAGAGAGGTGGTGATAGGTCTGCGGCAACAGCAGCTGAAGGAGACAATGGGGAAAAAGAAAAAGAGAATGAGATTGACGAGGCTGACGAGGAGCCCTTGGTCATCAAAGGCCAGTGGAATGGAAGAGAAGGAGGCGAATATGATGGTCAATGTAAATTCGTATAACGGAAGGTATAATGGCGGCAGAGTCTAAGCAGAAGCAAATTATGGGCAAGGAAAAACATATTTTTAAAGGAGAAAATGGGGAAAAAAAAAAAAAAGGCTTGATATCAAGCCTCAAATGGGTCTATATGCATATCATATATCTTGATTGTTTGTGTTTGTATGTCTAGCTTAATGTTTTGTAAATTCCCAAGAATCTATCTTCTTCTTCTTTTTTTGTGAATCTATCTTCTTGAGATGCTAGATATATTTATGAGTCGTTTAAGAGTAAGAATAATGTAATAAGCCTATATAAAGGTAAGTCTTGTGATCATTTCTGACAAGGTGAAATCAGAAGAAAAAGAAAAGGCATATTCGCCTCCTTCTCTTCCTTGAGTTGTGAGTTTTGTGAGTGTTTTTGTTGGAAAAAATATTAGATTTACATGAAAATAATAATAATTGTTGGAAATACATTGAAAAAGATTAAAAAATAAAATGAATTTTTTGAGGCGTGCAAGCATTGTCCTTAGGATAATTTCTCCTTGAGTACGAAACTCTATGCATAAGGCTCTAATGGCTATCATCCTAAGATATAATAGACCTCATTCTATACTTCGCACTAAATATTAGAAGGAAACGGTTATGTGCATAACCCAACAAGAAAAAGGAAAAATACATAAAGAGAAACAAGAATATTAGTGTCTTGGTAAATTGATACATAACAAGATAGGAAAGGAGAAATAAAGATATTCTAGTTTTGATATATCGATAATGCTTTCCAATTACATTCGGAGTAACAATTTATAGGAAAAGAAAAAGAGAGCCATTAAAAAGCAGTTATAAATAAATTGGTAATTAAAGAAAGAATATAACCGTTATAAATTAATGAAGCTTATGAAGAAATAAATCCAACGTTATAAAATTGTTAAAAAAGTTGATATATAGTCGTTAGAAAGGCATTATACATTTGTTGACACCTAAATTTTGATTAGGTTTTTAAATTAGGCCTTAGTCTCTTTTAATCTTTGTTTTTTATTTTTTCGGATAATAAATAATAGATAATATAAAAAAAACAACAAAAAACGAAAAAAAATAGAAAAAAAAAAAAACAGCCCATCGGGCTGGGCCTTTGAGCCCAGCCCCTCCTTTTCTCTGTGCGGGCCCCCCACGGCCCGGCCCCCTCTTCTCTCCCTTGTCTTCTTCCTCACCTTTGTCTTCTTCCTCCATGGATGAGCAGCACGCGTAGGGAGCTCTGACGCCGCCTATCGTCATCTATTGTCGCTGGTCACTGCAAATCCAACCGTGGGTACTATGGTCGTGTGGGATTTTCGTTGAACGCTTGGAGGATGCTGGCTGAGAGGGGCAAGATTGAGCCTATTTGGGGTGGGGATCGTGACGAGACTTCGGGCAGACAGTGTCACGACCTACCCCTTGGGAGGGGGAATAGGTTTAGGGGCATTGCCTAAAAAACAGACCTAAGGCTCTGATTAGGCGTGGGCTCTTCCAAGCCTATACCTCGTGTAACGTTTGGGTATTTTTAAGAATTTTGCAAAAAAGAGTTGCTAGCCTATTGGGGTCGGCTAGAAACCAAATGAGGCATATGAGTGTACATCACTTCCTATGTAACCAGAGAATCTAGGGTTGGAGACTTGATTACACTAATTAAACAATCAATATCCTTTTGGTACCAAATCTTGTTCATTTTACACCTATCTACTAACATATGAGGTGATCATGCGGTTGCACAATTATTAAGATAATAATCATAGCTACCAAGATTTTAATTGCAGTAAAATTGAGCACGTGTAATTAAACATCCGCAAATATAATTAAATATGTAAATTAAACATGCGATATAATCAATATATAAGCAAATAAAAACCTAATTACACTAAGAAGGCAAGACATGGTAATTCTCAATCAAACCCTACATTTTTTAATTTAAAAAAATATTATTATTATTACTTTTTTTTTTTTTTTTTTTGGGCGATCAGGTCGGGTTCGGTTTGACTTGACCCGAGTCTGACTCGGTCGGGTAGGTCGGTCCAATCGGCTCGAGTCCGGCCTGGATGGGGGCTGGTTGGGTCAAACCCGCTCGGGTCCCACTGGATCGAGTCCGACTCGGTTGGGGTGGGTCGGTTAGACTCGCCCGGGCTCGACCCGATTGGGGGCAGACCGGTCAACCCACCCGAACGGGTCAGACCAGACTGGCCCTGGTTGGGCCCTCGCATGGCCTAGATTGGGCCCAATTAGAGGGCCCAATCCTTTTACAACAGGGCCCTTTACAGGCTCGTGCGAAAAAGGCCGAGTGGAGATTTGGCCCAACTCAGCCTGAACTCCCCTGGTCGTGACCACTTAGTCGCGACCAGGGGCGCCGCGACGGCGGGCGAGCATTTTCTTTGGAGGCTGTGGGGTTCTGCCTTGGTCAGGCAAGGCGGCGACTTTCTCCCGGTCAGCAACGCCACCTCGGTGGCCAACCGACTGGGCTGGGGGTTTGCAAAATGGGTGGAGAAGGAGGTTTCGGCTGGGCGTTTCATCGAACAGGTGGTGGGCGTTTTGGGAAGCAAGGGTTTCGAGCTCAGCCGAGACCTGAGCGCGAACCTAGGAAGCTACTAAGGCGTGCCAAGACAACGGAAAGTGCAATGGGGGCGAGTGGTGGGTTGGAACTCTCTCAAAATGGTCAGGGGAGCTCTGAGCTACACACTACGCACATGAGGTGTTTGGCGAAATGCCTACTTGGGTTTCGGCGAAGATTGCGGCGGTTGGCGTCGGTTGGCTACTCGGAGATGCTTCGGTAGCGGTAGTAGTGGCCCGGAGACCCGTTAGCGGTGGTAGCGATGACCTGGAGATGCGTCGGCGATGGTGGCCTCGGTTCGTTCTCCCCTCTCCTTCTCTCATTTCTCTCTCTCGCTCTTCCCGTTCCCCCTCCGTGTCCTCCCGTTTTTCCTCTTTCTTCCTCTCCCGGTTCCCCCTTCCTTTGTTCAGTTCTCCTTTCCTCCTTCACCTCTCCTTTTTTGTTCTCTCCTTCTTCCCCCCTGCCCTCTCTACTGTTGCCACCTTTCCTTGCTCTGCTCTCTTTCCTGCAGGTCGTGCGTGGAGCTCATCTAGAGAGAGAAGGCAAGTTGGGACTTGGGCTGGGCCAAAGGGAGAGGGCTTGGGCCGCGCAGGGAAAGAGAGGCGGGCGGCAGGCTAGGCCAAGGCCGGGTCCAGCCTGACCCGACCCCTAAGCATTTTTCTGTTTTGTTATTTTGTTGCTTTTGTTTTGTTTTGTTTTGTTTTGTTTTAAAAATAGGTGTCAACAGACAGGCATCAAGGACTAAGGAGGCAGTTGACGGGTGGTCGGGGGGTCGGAATTCACGTGAAGCCGACTGCCGCGAGCCTCGGCCCCGGACCTCAAAACAGAAGAAGAAAAAAACCTAGCTTACCACAACAAGAGAGCGCAGAGGTAGGTGGGCAATCGAACGCGGCTGTCGACGGCATTAGAGCCCCTTCTCCTATAACCCACGGATCGGGGTTCTTTCTCCCCCTTTTGCTCGCACTCTCTCCCTCTCGAGTTTGCTCACCGCAGGCCTCCCCCGATGTCTCTCAGAGGGAGGTCGTTTGAGCTCGCGACCCTCTCTCTCTTGCACTCACTCTTTGATCTTCCCCTAAAGTCTCTCCGGGGAAGCTCTCTGAGTTTGCTCATTGCTGTCGACGGAGCTCGCACCTGCCTATTTATAGGCGAAGGGGGTGCAGTCAACGGAGAGCCTTGGCCGCCGGCCTTTGGCCTACTGATCGAACCCTCTCGGCTGACTGGCGTCCCATCCTTGCTTCTCCACCAGAGTATGCTCGGCATTGAAGGCGAGAATTAATAGCGCCTGAGAAACGTCTTCTCCGGTCGACGTCGGCCTTCTCCTCCTCGGCGTAGGTCCTGTGAGTTGCAGAGAGGGGTGGGGGAAGAAGACAAGTTGGGGGAAGAAGACAAGGAGGAGGGGTCGGGCTTTGGGGAAAAAGGCTAGGCCTTGGGGGGCCCGCGCGGGGGAGGAAGAGAAGGAGAAGGGGTTGGGCTGCGCCCAGCCCCAGCGGACTGCTGCTCCTCTTTTTGTTTTTGTTTTTTGGTTGTTATTATTATTATTAACTTATCCGAAAAAAGTAAAAAAAGAAAATAAAAATTAATTGCTGCATGAATAAAAATTAAGGCCTAATTAAAGAACTTAGGTGTCAACACACATCCCCTGATCCTAACCCAGCCACAACATTCCCCAGAGGGTTCGACCTCTGTGCACCGCCGCCGCTACCGACCCCTCCTCCTCCGTCCATGGAAACCTCGCTGGAGAGCAGCGACGGCATAGTGGCGCATGGCCAGCTCGAGTTCAAGAGCCTCTTTCACTACGGTCCAGTGGATCAACGTCCTTATCACGATTCGGTGACAGAGGACCGCCAGGTCGTGCCTTTGCTGGACTTGAATGACCTTGGATCACTGAACGGGAGGCTCAGTGAGGAGGGCGGCGTCAGCTCGGACCACCAATGGGGTCGTGAGCGGGACGACCATCGTGATGATCGGAGGAAGAGAGAGGTGGTGATGGGTCTATCGCAGCAGCAGCGGAAGCAGACGATGGGGAAAAATAAAAAAGAGAAAGAGAAGGCCAGTGGACTCCTCCCGAAGACAGGTTAAGACTTAAAAAACTTACTTTTTTTGCTTGCTTCTTCTTTAGATTACTACCTCCATTGTACCTTCCATTATCGACCGCCATACTCATTTAGTCAAATATTTATAAAAAGATCACGGTTAGATTTGATAAATGATTCACGTATATAGGAAGTATATCTAGGACAGATATGCAATATGCACATAGATGAAGGGACGTGAGCATTTAACACTCATTGGGATTTGCCATTGTGATTTATCATAAATTCATGCCATAATCGCTCTTTCATAAACACCATATATGCATTTCTTTTATTAGTTGTCCACAGCAAAAAAAAAAAAAAAAAAAAAAAAAGACCTTATTTCCTTATCTTTACCGACACATGTAGTCTAGTACGTGGAACTAGTGACTATATATATATATTTTTTTGTCGTTGTTAAGTTTTTGGTTGACTTACTTCTTAAAGTTTGTCGATACACTAGTTATCCTACGTGGTTTGGTCCAGTTCAGAGGCATGTGTCACGGGCAGATCAATTCCTTCGGCCGTAACACATGCATGGCGACGAGTGCCCATGTGGACCGGATTCTTTGGAAACCATGCCTTATAAGCAGGCCGTAAAAACCTCAAAAGATGCTTTGATTTTTATTAAACGTAAAAGTCTTTTTGTTCCTTTAACTTTTGGTGATGCCCAAATTGTATGAACCTTTCGCGCACACCCGTGCCCTAGCTCTGCAGCTACTTAAGAACAAAACAGAAGGTTAAATCCTTTCTATGACTCTAAATTCTTCCATTTAACACACAACATATACCTTATAAATCACCCAAAACAGTTAGGAATACACCACAATTAAGCCTTCCATAGATAAGATCCACAATTATATTAGAAGAGTATAAACATATTTATGATGAATTTCCCTAGTTTTTCCCCTTAAAGAAACTTCACCATAATATATATGAAGAAAATATTTTACACCTGCATGTAAATACAAATGCTTTGTATTATATTTGATCAATTAAAACTAAAAAACCAAATTACTATCGATCGTATTAATGAAATATAATCAAAGACACCCTACCAAAATTAATGACTTTGCCAAAAACCCAAACTCACAAACCCCTAGAGTAAGTTTTTCTATCTCTTCTCCTTCGCTTCTTCTTCTTTGTTTGGCACTCATCATATTTGGGAAAAGTGCTTAAAAATTCCTAAACCTTTTGTATTTGTGCCAATCTAGTCCTACACTTTTTTTTTGGTGTTAATTTAGTCATAAACTTTTTTAGTTAGTGCCGATTCAGGCATTTCCGGCCAATTTTGGCCAGATTTTGCTGACTGGATGCCGGCCGGCTGACGTGGCCTGATTGGTGTTGACGTGGTCAAATTTTAATAATATTTTAATATTTTTAAATGATCTTTATTTTTATTTTTATTTTTATTTTTTATTTTTCTTTTTTTCCCTCCCCCTCCTCCAGCGGTCGCCGGACCTCGACGACTAGCTAGAGGCGACGGCTGGTGAGGTCGACCTAGCCGGCCGTGCTGGAGGAGGGGAGGAATAAAAGAAAATAGAAAAAGAAAAGAAAAAGAAAAAGAAAAAGAAAAAGAAACAATTCAAAAAATTCAAAAATATTAAAATATTATTAAAATTTGTCTACATTAGCACCGATCAGGCCAGGTGAGCTGGCCGGCGTCCAGTCAGTAAAATCCGGCCAAAATTGGCCGGAAATGATTGAATCAACACTAAGTAAAAAGATTTAGAACTAAATTGACACAAAAAAAGGTTTATGACTAGATTGACACAAATATAAAAGGTTTAGGACTTTTTAAGCACTTTTCCCCATCATATTCTTAGCAGGACTCGTGCAACATTGAAGAAGACAAGATCCTGATTCAAGCACACAAGCAAATTGGGAACATGGGCCGAGATAGCCAAGCGATTGCCTGAAAGAACTGAGAACACGATAAAAAACCACTGAAATGCCACCAAGCGCAAGCAATTCACTAAGCATAAGTTGCTACCACATGGCAACAACTCCAACCTCTTGCAAAACTACATCAGGAGTGTCACGATTCCATCTCCTCCAAAACAGTCGACAGCAGATCATGGTCGCGAACATTGCCACCACAAGACCGAGAAATAGTCATTGTCTTTATCGGCGGCAGGCATTTCCCTTGGCTTGGACACGTAGCCTGAAGCAACCAACTGCCCTTAGCAAGTGTCGGATCGCCGCCCCACCACCAACCACCATCGCCGCCGCCGCTAGCTCAAAGGCTAGCCAGCAATTACTTTGGTTTTCCAATGGTTGATGGGAATGGGGATCTTGGGCTTTATCAGGTAAAGGACCATCCTTATCATCGGGTGTTAAGTGAAGGTGGTGGTAATGGGATTAAAAAGAGATATGATAACGAACATAAGTTCGACTTCGAGATGACCTTGGAGATGGATGGTGTTTGCCACCGCCATCGTCGCCATCAGCACCAACATGATCATCACCGTCAGAAGATTAAGGAGCTGGACTTGCTCGAGAAGATCGCTCGCCGAAGTGGCTAATTCGAATTCATAAATACCATAGTAATTATAAAAGACCCTTACATTATAGTTGAGTATCCCCATGATTTCTGAACCGGGACATGTAACAGTTTCGAAATATTTAGTGTTTTGATGTTAGCTATAATGTCATGGCATCCGGCTTTGCTACTTATTTTATTCAACATGTAATGCAAAAGAACAGAAAGTTTGTTGAATTTTTTTCCCCGATATTAGCCTTTTCTCAAGCGCCAAACATAGTATGGCTTTGCATGGGTTTCATTGTCGTAGTGCATAAAGTTTTTGGCCGTTGAAACTTTGAAAGAATCGTGTCAAAACTTCTTTACAATATCACGATTACATCATATGGCCAAGAAAACTTCTTTTTTTATTTGTGACATTGACGCTATTCTTGAGTCTGAATAAACCCTTCTTATTTTTTTAACTATTCTTAGCAGAATTTATCTCCCAAAAGAAAATTTGGCCATATAAAAGTGATATAGGTAGTCCACGAATTTTGGTCCAATTGTGTAATATCATTTCTGAACTTTTTAACTTGTTTAACTATAGGGAGTTATGCCAGTAGCCACCCTTCGCACAAGGGAAGAGAAAGATAGGGAATTCGATCTCCCCACCTTCTCAAAAAAGGCTAAGGATAAAGACGTTTAGTTTCAACTATGGGGTTTGACTCATATACTCTACAAATAAGCATAGCAAAAGTTTAAGAGTAAATTGAGAATTAGAGTAGGATAAAAAAAGGCTTTTAACTTGTTTAGTGTGAAACTCGAACTATTTTTAAATGTTCATTGGATTCCTTTGATCTAATCAAACAAACGAAGGGGAAGTCATCTGTCTATTCTATCTATTTTTTTTTTTTTTTTTTTTGTAAAAGAGTTGAACATTAATGATAGATTAGCTATTTAAGAGGTCCCTAATTTCAGAAAGAAATCTGGTATTCAATCCTCCTTTTTGGTGCTTTTTTATTGCAATATTTATGTACTTCCTCAATGCTAATTAGTCTTACACACTTTCCCTCTCTCATTTGTCCATTCTACCTAGGTTTTTTTTTTTTTTTTTTTTTTTTTTTGTGTGTGTAAAAGAGCTAAACATTAATGACACGTTAGCTTTTTAAGAGGTCCTAATTTTGAAAAGAAATCTGGCATTCAATCCTCCTCTTTGGTGCTTTTTTTATTGCAATATTTGTGTACTTCCTCAATGCTAATTAGTCTTAAAAACTTTCCCTCTCTCTCATCTCTTTATTCTACCTAGGTTTTTTTGTGTAAAAGAGCTCAACATTAATGACAAATTAACTTTTTAAGAGGTCCCTAATTTCGGAAAGAATCCGACATTCAATCCTCCTCTTTGGTGCTTTTTTATTACAATATTTATGTACTTCCTCAATGCTAATTAGTCTTAAACACTTTCCCTCTCTCTCATCTCTCTTTTCTACCTAGGTTTCTTTTTTCTTTTTTTTTTTTGTGTAAAAGAGCTAAACATTAATAACTTACCTTTACCCAAAAAAAAAAAAAAAAAAAAAAAACATTAATGACGCATTAGCTTTTTTTGAGGTCCCTAATTTCAGAAAGAAATCTGGCATTCAATCCTCCTTTTTGGTGCTTTTTTTATTGCAATATTTATGTACTTCCTCAATTCTAATTAGTCTTAAACACATTCTTATTTTGTTAAATCTATCCAATTATTCTCCACTTTCTCATTTATGCTATATTTATTTCGTGAAAAATTGATAATTGGAAAAATAGTCCCGCCCCATCACATTAGCGTAGTCCTAAGCCACTCATTGATCTGCACGTGGCACCACATCAGCAGATGAGTCCCACTGGACAGATTCGAGATCCACAATGGGCTCAAGTCCAGGATGGGGTCCAAAATCCAATTTACAATACTGAATCCTGACGATCGATTCCTAGTGAACCGTGGGAAATCAGCGTGTGCACCATGGCACTTTTTTGGCCCCCTTCTTTTCCCTTATTAAAAGGCCCCAACTCACTCGCAGATTTCACTCACTCCCAAAGCCAAAAACAGCATCCAACCACTCCTTCTGCAACCCACCAGCCACCAACCGCCCCCCCTGGGGCTCCCTTCTCTTTCTATGTCCCTCCCTCTGCATGGAGCTCAACCTTTCCTCCCCCACTTCCTCCTCCACTTTCCGAGAGGATTACCTTTCCTTCCGGACATTTTCCAGGAAAATTCAACCCCACGGCTTCTCTCTTGACCTCAAGATTCCTTCGCCTCCTTTGAATGTGAATGGCTTCTACCACAAGTTCCTTCACAGCCATAACCCCGACATTCCCTAACCACAGCTTCACCATCGAAGGGTCCTTGTCGAATCCTTTCTCTCAGGTGGTGATGATCAGAGGAAGAGAGAGGTGGTTATTGGTCCACGACAGCAGCAACCAAAGCAGACTACGGGGAAAAATAAAAAGGAGAATGAGAATGACGAGGCTGACGAGGAGCCCTTGGTCGTCAAAGGCTAGTGGAATGGAAGGGAAGGAGGCGAACATGATGGTCAATGTAAATTCGTATAACGGAAGGTATAATGGTGGTAGAGTCTAGGCCGAAGCAAATTATGGGCAAGGAAAAACATATTTTTAAAGGACAAAAGGGGAAAAAAGCTTGATATCAAGCCTCAAATGGGTCTATATGCGTATCATATAACTTGATTGTTCGTCTTTCTACGTCTAGCTTAATGATTTGTAAATTCCTGAGAATCTATCTTTTTCTTCTTCTTTTTTTGTGAATCTATCTTCTTGAAATGCTAGATATAGTTATGAGTCGTTTAAGAGTAAGAGTCATGGAATAATCTTATATAAAGGCAAGTCTTGTGATCATTTCTAACAAGGTGAAATCAAAAGAAAAAGAAAAAGCATATTTGCCTCCTTGTCTTCCTTGAGTTGTGAGTTTTGTGATTGTTTTTGTTGGAAAAAATATTAGATTTACATGAAATTAAAAAATAAAATGAAATGACTGAGGTGTGCAAACACTGTTCCTTAGGATGATTCCGCCCGGAGTATGAAACTCGATGCGTAAGCCTCTAACAGCTATCATCATACAATAAACCTCCTTTTATACTCCGCACTAAATATTAAAAGGAAACGGTTATGTGCATAACCCAGTAAGAAAAGGAAAAATACATATAGAGAAACAAGAATATTATTGTCTTGGTAAATTGATATATAACAAGATAGGAAAGGAGAAATAAAGATATTCTAGGTTTGATATATCGATAACGCTTTCCAATTATGTCTGGAGTAACAATTTATAGGAAAAGAAAGGAAAAGAAAAAGAGATATGCTAAGAAACGGCTATAAATAAATTGGTAATCAAAGAAAGAATATGACCGGTATAAAATAATGAAGTTTATGAAGAAATAAATCCAACGTTATAAAAAATCGTTAAAAAGTCGATGTATGGTCGTTAGAGGTGTCAAAATGGGTCATTGACCCATTTATAGAGCCATTTCTAGTTAAATGGGTCGTTAATGGGTCAAGCCTTATTTCCCAAAGTACCGATAATGGGTTTTAAAAATAAAGAAGGCTGAGATATATGGGTCTTAAATGGGTCTGAGAGCAGACCCATTTAAGACCCATTTATCAACCCATTAAAAATGAACCCATTTACAGAGAAAGACTCTCTCTTCTCTATTTAACTTTACAAATATTTTTTTTATTTATAAAAATCGAAATTATAATTATTTTTTTATTTTTATTTTCTTTTTTTTTTTTTTTTCTTTCCTTTTTTTTTTTTTTTTTTTTTTCATTTCTTCTTCCTCCGATCACCGCCACGGCAATGGCTGGCGACCGGCCAAAGAAGAAGAAGAACAAAAAAAGAAAAAAGAAAAAAAGAAAAAAGAAAAAAGAAAAAAAAAAGAAAAAAGAAAAAAAATTATATTTAAAAAAAAAAATTAAAAAAATTTTATTTTTTTTTAAAATAATTAAAAAAATTATAAAATTTGTCCATTAAATTTGTGTTGTATTTTTTTAGCAATAATTAAACATTTAAAAAAATATAAAAATCAAATGGGTTATGGGTCGGAAAATTTACATTAGGCATAAATGGGTTAATGGGTCAATTTGGGTCGGATCATTAATGACCTGACCCAAACCCGACCGACCCACCCGTTTAACACCTCTAATGGTCGTTAGAAAGCCACAGCCGTTGCAAGCCGTTGCAAAACCATTACAAAAATGATGACTTTTATAGCAATCGTAATTTCTAATAAATATTTCAAAATTACTGAAATATCAAACAGTTTTCATGTTCAAATTATCCTATCACAAAATACACGGCAGAATTCATCAAAGTTCTTAAAGGGGCAAACTAGCGAGTCCCACCAGTTTTTGCAATATGGCTTCTTGTTGTGGTGGAATGGGGAGGTTTAGGGCCTGTTTGTTTGCAACTTGTTTCTGTTCCCAGGAACAAAAATTTATATTTTCTTGTTCCTGGGAACAAAAAAGGAATAGAAACGCATTTGTTTGCGTTTTTGTTCCAAAATTATCTTTTTTGTTCCCAGAAACACATTTGGAACAGAAACAAAAACCAAAAAAAAAGTTGTTTCTTGTTTCTAGAACAAAATTTTGGAACAACTTTTCTCTCTCTTCTATTTTCTTCTCTCTTTTTTCTTCTCCTTTTTTCTTTCTTTTTTCTTTGGCCGGTCGCCGGCCTCGCCATGCCGACCGCCGACGCAGGGCCGGTAGCCTCGCTATCATGGGGCGAGGCCGAGCCTTGCCCGAGCCTCGCGCTCGGCTGGGGGGCCGGGCGAGCCTCGCCGTGGCCGGGCGAGGCCGCCGCCCTCATCGGCCGGTCGCCGGCCATGGCCAAGGCCGCGACCGGCCAAAAGAAGAAAAAAAGAAAAAAAGAAAAAAAGAAAAAAAAAAAAAGAAAAATAAATAAGAAAAAAAGAAAAAAAGAAAGAAAAAAATAGAAAAAATAAAATAAAAATATTAAAAAATTAAAAGAAATAAAAAAATTATACAAATTTACCAAACGTGTTTCTATTCTTTTTATATTTCTCAAACAGTTTACCAAACGTGTTTTTTTTGTTCAAAAATTGTTCCCAAAACAAATACTTTTTTCTATTTCTGTTCCCAGGAACAATTTTTAAACAGAAATGTTACCAAACGCACCCTTATACGCTAGAGCTCTGATTCTGGTGGTAGAGATGGAGGCCAAGGTGGACGGGATAATTCTGGTTATCCTAGAAGGGGAGGTTGGTCATTTTCTGCTTCCGCTTCTAGCGGGCCAGACGAGGGTGGTGATCGTGGCTACGATTCGGAGTTGCGCGTTAAGTAATGTTGGCAGCAACTTTGTTTGTTGGAAGTTTTTTTTTTTCTATTTGATAAACTTCATTTGGATGATCGGGATGCTGAGGTCTTCTCCTATAACAAAACAGGTTTGGCAGTGGCTATGATGGCTATGAAAGAGCTAGAAGTCAGAGTCCCAGGTGATCAGGTGGCTGGGTTGATCGTGCTAGTAACTGATAGGTCTGAACATGACTGGGCTCGATCCCCAGTTCGTAGCTTCCACCAAGCAATGATGGAGAGAAGCCAATCTCATCACCCAGGTGCATCTTCCTCCCACATGAGAAAACAAGAGAGAGTTCACGGAGTCCGCGACGTACCAGGTTTCCTTCGCCCCGTGGGAAGGATAACGAGAGAGGGAATTTTGGTGGATCGCTTGGTGATGCTCCATCGAAATGGGATGAAGGATATGGTGTTAGCTATGATGTCATGCCATCAGGGTTTGCTCTTTCTTTTTTTCAACATGAACAGCAAAAGGACATGAATTTTGCTGAGGAGTTTATTTCGATTTTAGCTCTCTCTCGAGCGCCAAATACAGCTTGGCGCTTTGCATGAGTTTCATTGTTGTAGTGGAGAGTAAGCCCTTCTTATTTTTAAACCATTTTAAGTTGAATTTATCTCCGAAAAAGAACATTAAAAAAGAAAAAGCTACTAAAAACCCTAAACTATGCTCTCCGTAACACATTTGCGCCAAATTATCTTTGGTAATACTAATAACCCTAAACTTGTATTAATGTGACACATCTACCTTAAAATTTGGGATAACTATGTAGTATGAATATAAGTTTGGGGTTTTTAGTGTCAGAAAATAATAAATTGGAGTATTATGTCACATGAGTATAAGTTTGAGGATTTTTATGCCACCAAAAAAAAAAAAATTAGAGTAAATGTGTTATACAAGGGTAAGTTTGAGGTTTTTGGATCGCAAATTTTTTTAAAAGTAAATGTGTCACAATAAATATAGTTTAGGATTGTTAGTGGCTTTTTCCTATATAAAATGATATTGGTAGTTCATAAGTTTTAGTCCAATCGCGCGACGTCATCCTTGAACTATTCTCAAATGTTCAAAGTATTCCTTTTGTATGATCAAACAAATAAGAGGGGAAGTCATCCAGCATCTCTATTTATCTCAATTTTATGCATAAAATAGTTAAACATTAATGACAATTTAGCTTTTGAAGAGGTCTCTGATTTTCAAAAGAAATCCAGTATTCAATCCTCCTCTCTGGTTCTTTTCATATTACACTTCTCTTACACACTTTCCCACTTAGTAAAACCTATCCAGCAACCCTCCACTTTCTCATTCAAGCTCCATTTATTTCGCAAAAGATGAATTATTTAGAAAATATTTTTTTAAAAAAATAATTATCTATATTGCTTACAAAATAATAAACGGAATATTTTTTATCATCCATGAAAATATTTTCATTGATCAATTATTTTAGGCAATACAAACAATCAATTTAAGGAAAAACTTTAGAAACATTCATTTTCAACGAAACAAACGGAACTTTAGATAAAACCCTCAATCCTCTCCTCTAGTCTCTCTAATCAAAACTTCTTGCGAAAAGGACATTCCTTTTTTTAAATCAATGGTCTAACAATGCTACTGAGATAGTGTCTTTTGTCCTAATTCATCAGTTTGTCTTTGAATTGAACTTGATTAATGAGAATTTGACAGCTGCATAAAAAATGGAAAATGTATGAATTATCAAATTCTCTCCATCTCACGCTCATCTCATTAGCACTTTCTTAGGCATTATACATTGATTCCATGAGGAATTTCCATTATAATCCAAAATGATTTCATTTAATTTTTTTTGGACTGACTACTTCGCATATTGATATTTTTTCGTGAATTACAAGCCATTTATGTAGTTCGTAATGAAAGCAATTGCTAATGGAGTGATCTTATAGTTTTGCTGCTTTATTATTATTTTTTTCTGTTTTGCTTAGTTGGAAATTGTAGAGTACTTTCGTCTCCCTCCATAAACTACCTATAGTACTCATCCCCCTCCGCCATCTCTCTTCACATTTTCTTCATTTAAGCCGTAACTCATTTACGTTTCAAAAGTTATCTTTTATCTTCACTTTGAAATATATAAATAAAAAAAATTACATAAAATACCGGCTTGACATCATGCTTATTACATTAAATTGTTTAAGAATTCTTAATAGTAAGTTCTCATTGTAATTCTTTAATTAAAATAATATGTTAATATCAAGTTGTCTATATATTGATAAGGCATGATTTCTAAACCAGAACATTTAATCCGTTACGAAATATTTAGTGCTTTGGTATTAGCTATGATGTCATGGCATTGGGCTTTGCTATTTATTTTATAAAAGACGAACTGCAAAAGCACAGGAAATCTGTTGAGATTTAATTTTTTTTTCGATTTTAGCCCTCTTTGAGTGCCAAATACAGCACGACTTTGCAAGGTTTCATTGTTGTGATGCAGAAAGCTTTTGGGTGTTGAAACTTTAGAAAATCATGTCAAAACTTCTTTGCAATATCACAATTACGTCGGACAGCCAAGAAAACTTCTTTTTTTGTTTGTGGCATTGATGTTGTTCTTGAGTCAGAGTAAGCTCTTCTTATTTTTAAACCGTTCTTGGATGAACTTATCTCCAAAAAGAACATTTGGTCATATATAATATGATATTGGTAGCCCATAAATTTTGATCTAAACGCATAATATCCTTGAACTTTTCACTTGTTTAATGTGGAACTCGAATTACTCTTAAACATTGAATGTATTCATTTTGTTTGATGAAACAAATGAGGAGAAAGTCATCTGACGTGTCTATTCTGTCTCGATTGTTTTGCATAAAAGAGAAACATTAATGATACATCAGCTTTTTAAGAGGTCCCTAATTTCGGAAAGAAATCCATCATTCATCCTCCTCTTTGGCTCTTAAATAATGCAATATTTATGTAATTCCTCAATACTAACAAGTCTTATACATTTTCCCATTTTGTCATACCTATTTAGTAAACCTCCACTTTCTCATTTAGGCTCTATTTATTTCATATAAAATTATTGATTTGAAAAATATTTTCTTAAAATAATATCGCTTACAAAAGTGAATGATTAAATTTTTTCATCATTCACGAAAATGTTTAAACATAAATTGTTGTCAAAAATGAAAATATTTTCATTGACTAATCATTTTAAGTGATACAAATAATCATTTTTTTTGGAAAATGCTTTTGAAAATCATTTATATTTTATGAAACAAATGGAGCCTTAAACAAAACTCTCAATCTTCTCCTATATTCTCTATGATCAAAACTTCGTGCAAAATAGGCATTCCTTTTTTAAGTCAATGATCTAACAATGCAACGAAGATTGTGTCTTTTTGTCCTGATCCCGCGGTCTATCATTGAAATGAACTTGATTAATATTCATTTGAAAGCTACAAAAAAAAAAAATGAAAAATGTATGAACTAAAAAAAATTTCCCTAGCTCTCTCCTCCTCACAAAGGGGAGGAGTTCGAATCTCAGAGGCGTCGCATTCGCGCGACTCACCCGTGGCTGGGTCTGTGGTGGTGGCTCAGTCTGCCTCGGGTTTACGCCGTCGGCTGCCGACTGTACGGTGGTTCCCGAATCATAAAAAATAAAATAAAACTCCCTATCTTCCTCTCATCTCATTAGCACTTCATTTGTTGGAAGTTCTTTTCCTCTCTGATAAATTGCATTTGGATGATCGGGATGCTTAAGAGGTCTTCTCCTATATTGAAACAGGTTTGACAGTGGCCATGATGGCCATGAAAGAGCTAGAATTCAAGAGTCCCACGGAATCGGGTGGCTGGGTTGATCGTGCTAGTAACTGGAGTCGTGATCGCAGCCGTAGCCCTGATGGGTCTGAACATGACAGGGCTCGTTCCCCAGTTCGCAGCTTCCACCAAGCAATGATGGAGAAAAGCCAATCCCAGGGCCCAGGAAGCCACAGTGAGAAAACAAGGGAGAGTTCACGGAGTACGCGACGTGCAGGGTCTCCTTCGCTTGTGGAAAGGATAGCGAGAGAGGGAATTTTGGGGGATCGTACGGTGATGCTCCATCGAAATGGGATGGAGGATATGGTGGTGGTCCCGCTCTTCTTACCTCGGGGAAGAGGAAGGCATGATTCCTGTTTTTGACGGAGGCAGAGAAGTGGGCGCAGCTGAAGATCTCCTCATTCTTTCTGAGGTCCTTTGTTTGCCCTTCTTTTTTGTTTGTTTAGAAAGTTATGGAACTAGAAATAGGGGAAGCTGTAAAGAGAAACTTGGTTTCCCTAGAATTACAGGATCTATGATATTGTTGACCCGTGATCTCCTAGAACTGGTTTTCTTTGCATATTTGTCTGCAGTGGACGGAACGAAGTTTTGTGGATGCTGTATTATGGCAAACGAAGTCTTTCACTAGAAATTTTACTGGATGAGATGTTCTTTTTAGGCGGTTTTGCGGTTTTGGAACTGCTGTGGCTTGAGCTGAGGGCCTTCATATCGATAATTGGGTGGAATAATATTAAGATGTTTGTCATTACCGTTTGATTCTCGGTGCCGCTGAAAGTATATGAGTATCCGTTACTAAAATTTTAGTGATGGTTCTTTCTGATGTTCACTTCAACGGCTGCCGATTGGATGGGACGTGAATCATCATCACTGTTACCGTGATAAATGTGGGTGTTTGAGTGGGGTAACGGTAGAGGCTGTTTTTAGGGGAAGGGATCCTTTGCCTCTATCTCTGTCCGTGCTTCATTCATCCCAACCATCAATCCTTATTGAGATACAGGGGAGGCACCGAGCGGGTTAGAGGGTCTTTCTCCACTTTTCGATCTATGGCTTACAATAACTGAAGCCTCAAGAGGGTTACCAATCGCGGGCTTTTGATGTAGTAGACTTGGCTGCCCTAACTGATCCAGAAAAAATGCATTGGGCGTCCTTTTTTTTTATCGGCTTGAATTGATCTTAGCTGAATATCCATATGATTTTTGAATCTGAATGTTTAATCTATTACCATATTTTTAGTGCTTTGGCGTTACCTATGATGTCATGACATCAAACTTTACTCCTTATTTTTTGCAACATGAATTATAAAAGGACAGGAACTCTGTTGAGAAGTTTATCCGATTTTAACCCTCTATCGAAAACCCAATATGCCATGGCACTTTGCGTGAGTTTCATCGTTGCAATGCAGAAACATTTTTAGCTGTTGAGACTTGGAAGAATCATGTCAAACTTATTTGTCATTTTTGTATTTTGAAGTCGTTCATCATACTTGGAACCAAGAAAATAGCATCTGGTCATTATATAAAATAATATTGATAACCCATGAATTTTGATCTTAACATGTTTCCACGTAATGTCATTTTTGTACTTTTAATAGACTTTTGGCACATAATATGGTATAATATTTAAAATATTTTATATTTTTCCAATGTTCAATGTACTCCTTTGATTTGATCGGACATTCAATGTACTCCTTTGATTTGATCGGACAGCCACCCCATGTGTCTCTTTTCTCGATTTTTGTAAAAGGGTTAAATGTCAATGACATATTAGCTTTTGAATAAGTCCCTAATTTCGGAAAGAAATCCAGTATTTAATCTTCCTCTTTGGTTCTTTTCATATTGCAATATTTATGTATTTCCTCAATGCTCATTAGTCTTAAACACTTTCCCATTTTGTCTAAACTATCCAGCAACCCTCCACTTTCTCATTTAGACATTATTTATTTTGTGAAAAATGAATAATTTTGAAATTATATTCCTAAAGTTGATAATTTATATTGCTTAAAAAATGTATGAATGAAAAAAAAAATTATGATCCACAAAAATGCTGAGACCTAAATTGTTGTTGATAAAGAAAATATTTGCATTAGCTAATTATTTCAAGCGTTACAAACGATAATTTAAAAAAAAAAAATTTTTTCAAATTATTCATTTCCTATGAAATAGATGGAGCCTTAGACGAAACTCTCACTTCTTTATGATCAAAACTTCTTGCAAAATAGATATTCCTTTTTCAAATCATTGATTGGACAATGCAACTAAGATAGTGTCTTTTTGTCTTTGTCCATCAATTAGTATTTAAAATGAACTTGATTAATATGTATTTGAAATATGCAAAAAAATTAAAAATATATGAATTATAGAAAATCTATCCATCTCATTCTCATCTCATTAGCACTTTCTTGGGCATTATACATTGATTCTATAAGGAATTTTGATTATATTCCAAAATGATGGCGATATATTTTTTTGGACTAACTACTTCACATATTGATTTTCCCTCGTGAACTGCAGCCATCTATGTAGTTCGTAATGAAAGGAATTGCTAATGGAGTGATCTAATAGTTTTGTTGCTCTTTTTCTACTGTTTTACTTAGTTGGAAAGCGTTAGTTGGAAAGCGTAGGGCTTTTTCATCTCCCTCCATAAACTACATATTTGTTACTTATCTCCCTCAACTTCATTGTTTCTCGACTTAAGTCGTAATTCATTTACTTTTTAAAAGTATCTTCACTTTAATATATATGAAAAAGTACATAAAACATTGGTAGCGGTATCATGTTTATTAAATTAATTTGTTTAAATTGCTCCAAATTCTTAATAGTAAGTTCTCATCATAACTCTTTAATCAAAATAATATGTCAATATTAAGTTGTCTGTATGTTGAAATGTGTTTGAATATTGAACTGGACTTCCGACAAAACCACCACTAGCCACCGTGCTAAGAGACCACTACCACTACTTTCCACTTTCCTTTCCATCGGTCCTGGTTTGTGCCCCCCTCCTCTCTCTCTCTCTCATATTTTAGATGGGGTGGCATCTTTCTATGTGAAATTATGTACATATCTAATCACATGCAAGGGTATGAACTACTCAAACTACTCGCGAGCTATTGTATCTCTACTCGCACATCTTGATTCTTTTCAAGTTTGAATACATCAAAATATTGAATCAAGTTGAGCTTGTGCTGTGAATTCACTACTTGAATTGCTCTCCAGACCTATCAAATAGTCGATTTTCAATTGCAATGTGTTTTTAGACTATAAGTCTGAGTTTAGTTCAAATTTCATGTGAATTTTATTGACAAGTCCGATCAAATTCGACATTGTTGAAAAGTTATTTAAGTTGAGCTCTAGTTTAAAAATTACTACTCTCAATGGAGCTTAATAGTAGAGTCAAGTTTTGAATATTTAAATCGAGTAAAATTGAGTCAAGTTATAAGTAATGAGGTGTATTGACCGAACTTTATTTCAATTGTGCCCATGTATAATAGCGCAGACCCATATAAGAACTTGCGCTTTTCTTGCGAGATTCCATGGGAGTCTACTGTTTTTTAACATAAAATAAAAAATGTACAAAATATTACATAGTCCCTCCTCACCATGTCAGCGTAGTCTTAGACCACTTAATGATTGACAAATGGTGCCACGTCAGCATACAGGTCCCATCGACTAAATCCAAAATCCAAGATGGGCCCAGGTCCTAGATGGTTCCCGATCCTGACCGTCGGTTCCAAGTGAACCATGGGAAATCAACGTGGACCCTATGGCTTTCTCTTGGCCCCCGTCTTTTCCCTTGTTTTTTGTTTTGGTCGAAAAAGCCCCAACTCACACAGAATTCACTCACTCCCAAAGCCAAAACCAGCATCCACCCTCTCTCTCTCTCTCTCTCTCTCTCGCTCCTCTCCCTCCCTCCCCCTCATGGAGCTCAACCTTGGCTTCTCTCTTGACCTCGAAACTCCTCCTCCGCCTCCTTTAAACGTGAAAGGCTTCTTCTGATAGCCCCGACATTCTCGACCGACCACGCCTTCACCATCGAAGGGTCCTCATCGAATCCTTTCTCTCGGGTGGTCTCGACCCCACAGCTCGAACCTTCATTTCTTCACCCATGCCCTGATCCTAACCCAGCCGCAACGCTCTCCAGAGAGTTCGACCTCTGTGCACCTCCGCTGCCACCGACCCCTCCTCCTCCATCCATGGAAACCTCACCAGAGAGCAGTGACGGCATAGCGGTGCATGGCCAGCTCGAGTTCAAGAGCCTCTTTCACTACGGTCCAGTGGATCAACGTCCTTATCACGATCCGGTTACAGAGGACCGCCAGGTCGTGCCTTTGCTCGACTTAAATGACCTCGGATCACTGAACGAGAGGCTCGGTGAGGAGGCCGGTGTGAGCTCGGACCACCAATGGGGTCGTGAGCGGGACGATGGTCGTCATGATCGGAGGAAGAGAGAGGTGGCGACGGGTTTGCCGCAGCAGCAGTCGAAGCAGAAGACGGAGAAAAATAAAAAAGAGAATGACAAGGACGAGGCTGACGAGGAGCCCTTGGTCGTCAAAGGCCAGTGGACTCCTACCGAAGACAGGTTAAGAATTAAAAAAACGCCCTTTTTCTGATTGCTTCTTCTTCTTCATCTTCTTTTTTTCCCCCCGATTTTGAATGTTTTTCTTTTGACTTCTGTGTTTTAAGTTTATTTTCCACATTAGCGTTTCTGGGCATTTTTTCCCTCAAAATTTTTGGGTGACATGTGATGAAGAAAATTATTCATTGTCTGTATTGTTTTTTTTTTTTTTTTTGTGCATATTTTTTTTTTTTTTTTTTTTTTTCCCCTTTTTTTTTCCTTTAAATTTATCTTGTTTCCATTATATGAACTTACATTGACTGCAGCCGCGACTTAATGATGTTGGTTGAGACTCATGGAATGAAAAGGTGGTCTCAGATTGCTCAAATGATGAAGGGGAGAGTCGGAAAACAGTGCAGGGAGAGATGGCATAACCATTTGAGGCCTGATATCAAGGTTTTTTTCCCCTTTTTTTGCTTTAAATTTATCTTGCCCATAATTTGCTCCATCTTTAGACTCCTTTTTTTGTCCTCCATTTTGTATCCTTCCTTCCTCCATTGTACCTTCCATTATATGAATTTACATTGACCGCCATACTCATTTAGTCAAATATTCAGAAAAAGAATCACGGTTAGGTTTGATAAATGATTCGCATACATAGGAAGTATATCTAATGATAGATATGCGATATACATATAGATTAAGGAATGTGAGCATTCAACACTCATCGGGATTTGCAAATTTATCATAAATTCATGCCATAAGCGCTCATCCATACACACCATATATGCGTTTCTTTTATTAGTTGTCCACAAAAAAAATGACCTTATTTCCTTATATTTACCGACACGTGTAGTCTAGTGCATGGAACTTGTGACTCTATCTCTTTTTTTTGTCCTTATTAAGTTTTTGGTTGACTTACTTCTTAAAGTTTGCCGATACGCTACTTATCCTACGTCGTTTAGTCCAACTCATAGGCATGCACGGCGACGAGTGCCCATGCGGACCAGATTCTTCGGAAACCATGCCTTATAATCAGGCCGTAAAAATTTCTAAAGATGCTTTGATTCTTATTTAACGTAAATTTTTATTTATTTATTTAAGTTTTAGTGATGACCAAATTGTTTGAACCTTTCACGCACTTCCATGCCCTAGTTCAGCAGCCACTTAAGAACAAAACAAAAGGTTAAATCCTTTTTATGAACTCCAAATTCTTCCATTTAACACACAGCATATACCTAATAAAACACCCCAAGAAAATTTTAGGAATACACCACTATTAAGCCTTAAATGAATAAGATCCACAATTATATTAGAAAGGTGTAAATACATTCATCATGAATTTCCCTTGTTTTTTCCCTCCAAGAAATTTCACCATATTGTATATCAAGAAAATATTTTACACTTGCACATGAATACAAATATTTTGTATTATATTTGATCAATTAAAACTGAAAAACCAAATTACAATCGCTTGTATTAATGAAGTGTAATTAAAGACGCATTACCAAAATTAAAGACTTCGCCAAAAGCCCAAACTCACAAAACCCTAGAGTAAGTTTTTCTATCTCTTCTCCTCCGCTTTTTCTTCTTCTTCTTCTTCATTTGGCTCTCATCATTTTCTTAGCAGAAGGACTCGTGGAGCATCGAAGAAGACAAGATCCTGATTCAGGCACACAAGCAGATTGGGAACAAATGGGCAGAGATAGCCAAGAGATTGCCTGGAAGAACTGAGAACAGCATAAAAAATCACTGGAATGCCACCAAGCGCAGGCAATTCACTAAGCGTAAGTTGCTACCCGATAGCAACAACTCCAACCTCTTGCAAAACTACATCAGGAGTGTCACCACTCCATCTCCTCCGAAATGGTCGCCACCAGCTCGTGGTCCTGACCACTGCCACCACAACACCAAGAAGCAGTCATTGTCTTTGTCGAAGGCAGCCATTTCCCGTGGCTTGGACATGCAGCCCGAAGCGGCTAACTGCCCCCAGCAGGTGCCGGATCACCACCACGGGCCGCCGCCTCCACTTGCTCAGAGGCCAGCCAGCAATTACTTCCGTTATCCGATGGTTGATGGGAATGGGAATCTTGGGCTTTATCAAGTGAAGGACCATCATTATCATCAGGTGCTGAGTGAAGGTGGTGGTAATGGGGGTGGAGGGAGATGTGATAATGATCGTGAGTTGGACTTGGAGATGAGGTTGGGGATGGATGGCGATCGCTGCCGCCACCATCGTCATCAGCACCATAGTGACCATCACCGTCGGGAGATTAAGGAGCTGGACTTGCTCGAGATGATGGGTCGTCAAAGTGGCTAATTCCGAATTCATAAATACCCTAGTAGGTAATAAAAGACCCTTATACTGTTGCTGCTTCTCAAAATGTTGTCTTTGGCTTATTTGTTCTCCCAGTTTGCTTGTTTGAGACCTCATGTTGTTGTTCTGATAATCGTATGTGAGATAGAGACTTCTTTTGTTTTATTCTCATATAACCATTGTGTAAGGGTGTCTATGACTATGTCAATATTTATGTGATAGACCTGAAAGAGGTCTAATGTTATTACATATGCATGTGTTTAGCTTAGTTATTCTGTGTTTACCTCGTTCTTCGGGGACAGATCGAGGCTTCTATCACTATCTCTCGACAATCAACTAATTTGCTAGGTGAAAACAAGAAAAAAAAGAGGCAAGGATATTGAGATTTATATAAGCAAAACATATGCATGTAATTGCTGCAAGGAGACTATTCGCAATGTCACCAAAAGACTTTCACAAAGTAGGTGCAAGAGTTCTTATTATTACGTCTCTTTTCGGGTAAAGCTCAAACCCTATCTACTTTGGTCATTCGAAAAACTAGTGACTGATTATAGGATTTTGAAAGTAGGCCAATCCTCTAGAAAGAAACTCTTGTTTGACCCTTTTAATCTCGTGAATGCACAAGAGTAAAATACGTAATTTTAGCAAAGATAATATGATATAACTATAGTCTAAACTTTCAAATCTTTAGCTGTGGATGGTGGACTCAAATATACACCTTTGAAGATCGAAATGCATTTCCAACTGGGAAAAATTGTCGATGATGAGACAATTTGCATGGAAAACATGGTCACGTTCTCTCCTTTTAGGGCTTTTGAGGGTCTCATTAGAGCTAATCCTTGATCGGATCACAAGGCCCATTGAACCCATTATTTGAACGGGCTTTGCTTGACTCTTCTTTTATACGATTAAATCTAACTAGTCTAATCAAACTTGCCATAGATGAAGAATTGTGAAACCCAAGCGGCTTTCTTTGGAATTGGTCAGATTGCTTGTTACACGACTTTCATAATTGCATTTCTTAAATCCCATCTCTTAACTGTGAGTTTACAAATTGTTCTCAATCTCCAACCCACTCTTTCTCTGTAGCTGTATGTGAGAATTGATCCCGAGAGTAAAAAAAAAACTGTAACAATATCATATTCACATTTCTTTATAAGAAAAACTCTAGCACACATTATGTGCATTGTGTACTGTTTGTAAAATCAAGCGAGCCACCTTCGGCAATAATGAATTCATTGCACCTAATGATAACCCTCTTTTGGTAGATTGAAATGCATTTTCAACTGGGAAAAATTGTCGATGATAAGAGAATTTGCATGGAGAAGATGGTTACGTTCTCCCTTTTAGGGCTTTTGAGGGTCTCATTAGAGCTAAATCCTTGATCGGATTACAAGGCCCATTGAACCCCCATCTCTTAACTGTGAGTTTACAAATTACTCTCAATCTCTAACCCACTTTTTTTCTGTATCTGTATGTAAGAATTGATCCCAAGAGCCAAAAAACTGTAGCGATATTATATTCACACTTTTTCATGAGAAAAACTTGAGCACACATTACGTGCATTGTGTACTGTTTGTAAAATCAAGTGAGCCACCTTTGGTAATAATGAATTCAGTGCACCTAATGATAACCTCTCATTTGGTAGATCAATTGATACAATTGCCCAAAAGGTAAAGCAAAGGCCTAGGAAGTTGTCTTCCCTCTTGAAGGAAATAGGGACTTGTATCGATCTCGGTCACGAGAATAATATAGGTATAAGCCTTTGGGACCATTATTACTCGGCTCTAACAACATTAGCAACGGCAGACTACGCAGAATTGAATCACAAACTGTCATCAGACACTCCACGTCTACCACTTTTGCCTTGGAGTCCTTTGTCATTCATCGACGGGGTTGAAGAATCACTGCCAGAAGGTATGGATCCAGGTAAAGAAGGCACTCCTAGCAAGTGTGCACATAAGGGAGGTTAAACCGGAGAAAATATTCGGTAGTTGCAATCAATTGACGCACGGTTTTTTACTCATACTCAATGATAAATCAAGACAAGTCAATTGAGGTGGAACCAAAAAATAAAAATCTGATTTTTCTCTCCTTCCTCCATTACCCACCTTCCTCCGCTTTGTCGTCCATGGCCACTACGGCTTCCCCCTCCATCACACAGCACCACCTATCTCCACCCCTTCCAGCATTGCTTGCAGTCGGCCCAAGCTACCCCTCCGTCATCACTCGTGGTCGGCTCATTACTCGTCCAAATCTGGACTCGGACATGGCCGCAAGCTTTGCTCGTCCATCCACCAACTGAAACGACAACAGCACTGCAACAAGCGGTGACTTGAGTTTTCCCATCCATTAAAGACAACGAGCGAGCAACAAAGTTCAGATTTGATTGTTGTGATTGTAACTGCAAGCAACGAAGGCGAGCTACAAAGTCCAGATCTAGTCTCCACGGTAACAATTGCAAGCGACAAAGTCCAAATCTGGTTACCATCACTCCATACCTAAGGACTGCAGTGCAGCCCAACCCGACACTGCTGCGTCCAAGCCGAACACCCTCCGTCGTCCTTGCTCACCCATGGCCACAAGTGACAACGATTCGTTTGACACTGGTGGCCATGGACAGCTGGATCTGAAGAGCCTGCCAAAAAGAAGCTTAAATGTGACGCCACTAGCCACAGACTACAACCAGATCGGCAGAGGAAAGTGAGTGATGGAGGGAGAAGAGAAAAATCGGATTTTTACTTTTTGTTCCACCTCAGCTGACACGTGACAATGTATTATTGTGTATAAGTAAAAAACGCGCCACATTAACAATTGACATGGCCCTTTACAACCATCGAATATGTTCTTGGTAAACTGGGTGAGACTTTGTACAATGGAAAAGAAAAGTACTTGAGCAACTGCCATATAAGATCAAAACGATAACTTGCAGAGCATCGAACCTAACTAAAGCACTTTAAAGTGAAAGCAAGAGAATCTCCAGTTCCTGATGATGGCAGGACGTAGGTAAGGCCAATCCATCGTGTGCAACCTAACAACTAGTAACCCTTAACCAACAGTATGATCAGAAAGAGAACTCTACTTCCAAAAGTTCTTTTCAGTTGGCCTCCAGGCAGACCTCAAGTACCACTATCAATCGTTAGCTGACTTATTGAAAGAGCAAAAAGCAGCTTAATCGTCAATGAATGCCCCCTGAAGTCAGATTCCAGATTCTATGCACCAACTGTAAAAGATCGATAGACTAAAATGAAGACGCCATGACCATGACCTCGATGCACAAACATAAGCCAAATACAAGAATGATCAATCTGCATGCATGGATTACCCATGACCTTGATATAATATAATGCCTGAGCAACATAGAAGTGATTTTCTTTGCATCTTTGTCTGCATTGGAGGGAACGAAGTTTTGTGAATGCTGCATCGAAGTGTACCTGCAGGGGGGGAGGGATTCTAATGTAAAATTCTTAACTGGATTATGGCAAATGAAGTACTTCACTGGAAATTTTACTAGATGCGATGTTCTTTTTAAGCGGTTTTGCGGTTTTGGAACTGCTGTGGCTTTAGACGAGGGTCTCCATTCGATGATTGGGTGGGAATATTGAAATGTTTGTGATTGCCTTTTGCTACATTTATATGAAACCGAAGACTCTAATTCTCTATGCTGTTGAAACTTGACGTTGTATCCGTTATTGAAATTTAATTGATTGTTTTGGCTGCCGACTGGGTAGGGATGTTAATCACCATCACTGTCTCCGCGATACATGTGGATGTTAAGAGTGTTGTGACGGTTGAGACTGTTTTTAGGAGAAGGGCTCCTCTGCCTCCATTGCGGTCTTTATCCGGTGCTACATTTATGCCAACCATCGATCCTTATCGAGATACAATGGAGGCACCGAGTGAGTTAGACGGTCTTCCTTCCTTTTTCAATTTATGCCTTCTGATAATCAATCGCGGCCTTTTGACATAGTGAACCCGGCGGCCCTAGTTGATCTAGAGAAAAAGCATTGGAAGTCATTCATTTTTTTTTTTCTGCCTGAATTGAACTTTGTCGAGTATCCACATGATTTTGGAAAAGTACCAAAAAAGTCATAAACTCATTGCACATGTACCAATTCAATCTAAAATTTTCAATTGTACGAGTTGAGTTATAAACCCTTAACGATTTCCCAATATAGTTCATCCAACTAATTTTACCCAAAAATCGCTGACATTGTCACCAATCGTCCTAAATGATACAACTAGCGCTAACTAGGACAAATTTTATGATTTTTTAATATATTTTTCTTTTATCCTTTTATTTTCTTTCTTTGTTTCTTTTACAACTCTAGGTCCGCAATGGTCCTCCGCGTCCTCACCTAGATCCAGGTCAGGGTTCCAATGAGGTCTCCACACCCTCGCCATGATCCACGGGAGGGTGGTGATGCCCTTGTTGGCCTTGCCTATGGTTGGTGATGGTCACTTGGAGCCGTCACAAGCCAACAGTTGGTGTAAAAAAAACGAAAGAAAAGAAAAGAAAAAAAAAAATTATTCACGTCAGAACCAATCGTGCCATGTAGGACAACGATGTGCATGTCAGCCATTTTAGGCCAAAATTTGCCAATTATATTATATTAACAAATTGTCAAAAAGCTAAAGATCAAATTTGCACAATTGAAAGGTTTATAATTGAATTGACACAAGTATAATAGGTTTAAGACTTTTTTTGTACTTTTCTCTTGTGACTTTTTAATCGAAACGTTTTGTCCGTTATGAAATATTTGATGCTTTGGTGTTAGCTATGATGTCATGGCATCAAGCTTTGCTCCTTATTTTGTTCAACATGAACAACAAAAGAGCATAAACTTTGATGAGAAGTTTATTTACGACTCAATGCTTTGCATGAGTTTCATTGTTGTTGTGTAGAGTAAGCCCTTCTTATTTTTAAACCATTTTAAGTTGAATTTGTCTCCGAAAAGAACATTTGGTCATATATAAAAGAGAAAAAGCCACTAAAAACCCTAAACTATGCTCATTGTGACATATTTATGCCAAACTATCTTTGGCAACACTGAAAAACCCTAAACTTGTATCTATGTAGCACATTTACCTCAAAATTTGTGGTAATTGTGTTGCATGAGTACAAGTTTGGGATTTTTTGTGTCACAGGAAAAAAATTGGAATAAATGTGTCACAGAATATAAGTTTGAGATCTTTGATGCCGTAAAAAAAAAAAAAAAAAAACTTGGAGTAAATATTTTACACAGATACAAGTTTAAGATTTTTGATATCGAAAAAAAGGTTTGAAATAAATGTGTGACAATACGTATAGTTTAAGGTTTTTTGTGACTTATACCTATATAAAATGATATTGGTAGCTCATAAGTTTTGGTCTATTCGCACGATGTCACCCTTGAACTATTCTTAAATGTTCAATGTATTCCTTTTGTTTGATCAAACAAAAAAGAAGGAAGTCATTCAACATCTCAATTTATCTCAATTTTATGCTTAATGAGTTATACATTAATGTCAATTTACCTTTCGAAGAGGTCCCTAATTTAGGAAAGGAATTCAGCATCCAATCCTCCTCTTTAGTTCTTTTCATACTGCATTATAATATACTTCGTCAATGCTAACTAGTCTTAAACACTTTCTCGTTTAGTTGAACCTATCTAGCAACCCTCAACTTTCTCGTTTAAGCTCCATTTATTTCGCAAAAGATGAATTATTTGGAAAATATATTATTTTAAAATAATTATTTGTATTGCTTACAAAAATAATAAACGATATATTTTTTTATCACCCACAAAAATACTTAAATATAAATTATTGTCGATAATGAAAACATTTTCATTAACTAATTATTTCAAGCGATACAAACTATCATTCTTAGGAAAATATTTTTAGAAACATTCATTTTTTGCGAAACAATTGAAACCTTAGACAAAACTCCCAATCCTTTCCTCTGGTCTCTCTGATCAAAACTTCTTGCAAAAAGACATTCTTTTTTATCAAATCAATGATTTGACAATGCAACTAAGATCGTGTCTTTTTATCCTAATTCATCTTTTTGTCTTTGAAATGAACTTGATTAATAAGTATTTGAAAGCCGCAAAAAAACATGGAAATTTGTATGAACTATCAAAATCTCTCCATCTCATGCTCATCTCATTAGCACTTTCTTAGGCATTATAAACTGATTCCAAGAGGAATTTCTATTATATTCCAAAATGATTTCCTTTAATTTTTTTGGACCTACTACTTTGCACATCGATATTTTTTCGTGAACTGCGGCCATTTATGTAGTTTGTGATTAAAGCAATTGCCAATGGAGTGATCTTAGAGTTTTGCTGCTCTTTTTTTTTTTTTTTTACTATTTTGCTTAGTTGGGAATTGTAGAGTAGTTTCGTCTCCCTCCATAAACTATCTATATATTACTCATCTCCCTTCGCCATCTCTCTTCACATTTTCTTCATTTAAGTCGTAATTTATTTACGTTTCAAAAGTTATCTTTAATCTTAACTTTAACATATATAAAAAAATTACATAAAATACTACCACGACATCATGCTTATTACATTAATTTGTTTAAGAATTCTTAGTAGTAAGTTCACTTCATAATTCTTTAATCAAAATAACATGTTAATATCAAACTGTCTGTATATTGAAATGGCATGATTTCTGAACTGGAACATTTAATCCGTTACGAAATTTTTAGTGCTTTGGCGTTAGCTATGATGTCATGGCATCAAGCTTTGCTCCTTATTTTTATTCAACATGAATTGCAAAAGGATAGAAACTTTGTTGAGATCTTTTCTTCGTCTTTTTTCTGATTAGCCCTCCAGCGCCAAATACAGCATGACTTTGCATGGGTTTCATCGCTATGGTACAGAAACTTTTTAGCCGTTGAAACTTCAGAAAATCATGGCAATCACATCGTACAGCCAAGAAAACTTCTTTTTCTGTTTGTGGCATTGATGTTGTTCTTGAGTCAGAGTAAGCCCTTCTTATTTTTAAACCATTCTTAGATGAATTTATCTCCAAAAAGAACATTTGGTCATATATAATATGATATTGGTAGCCCATAAATTTTGGTGTAAACATATAATATCATCCTTGAACTTTTAACTTGTTTCATAAGGAACTCGAATTATTCTTAAAAGTTGAATGTATTCATTTTGTTTGATCAAACAAATGAGGGGAAGTCATCTCACATGTCTATTCTATCTCGATTATTTTGTGTAAAAGAGTTAAAAATTAACAATACATCAGCTTTTTAAGAGGTCCCTAATTTCGGAAAGAAATCCATCATTCAATCCTCTTCTTTAGCTCTTTGATAATGCAATATTTATGTTATTCCTTAATAAGTCTTAAACATTTTCTTATTTTGTCAAACCTATCCAATAGCCCCTCACTTTCTCATTTAGGTATTATTTGTTTCACGGAAATGAAGAATTTTGAAAATATATTCCTAAAATTGATGATTTATATTGCTTAAATAAATGAATGAATGAAACAAATTTTTATGAGCCACAAACATGCTTAGACCCAAATTGTTACCGATAAAGAAAATAATTACATTGGCTAATTATTTTAAGCATTACAAACGATAATTTTAGGAAAATATTTTTTGAATTATTCATTTTCTGCGAAATAAATGGAGCCTTGAACAAAACTCTCACTTCTCTATGATCAAAACTTCTTGTAAAATAGGCATTCCTTTGTGAAATCAATGATTGGACAATGCTACTAAGATAGTGTCTTTTTGTTCTGGTCCATCAATCTATCTTTGGAATGAACTTGATTAATATATATTTGAAATCTGCAAAAAAAAAAAAAAAATTAAAAATGTATGAATTATAGAAAATGTATCCATCTCACCCTCATCTCATTAGCACTTTCTTGGGCATTATACATTGATTCTATAAGGAATTTTGTTCATATTCCAAAATGATTTCGATATATTTTTGGACTAACTGCTTCACATATTGGTTTTTCTCATGATCAGCAACCATTTATGTAGTATGTAATGAAAGCAATTGCTAATGGGGTTTTGTTGCTCCTTTTCTACTGTTTTACTTAGTTGGAAAGCATAGAGCCCTTTCAGCTCCCTCCATAAACTACCTATATGTTACTCATCTCCCTCCACTTCATTGTTTCTTAACTTAAGTCGTAATTCATTTACGTTTTAAAAGTTATCTTTTATCTTCACTTTAATATATATACATATATTTATATATGTATAAAATTTTTTGGCAGCAGCATCATGTTTATTAAATTAATTTGTTTAAGCTGATCCAAATTTTTAATAGAAGTTCTCATCAAAACTCCTTAATCAAAATAATATGTCAATATTAAGTTGTCTGTAGTAAATGTGTCTGAATATTGCATTGGCACTTCCGACAAAACCATCACTGGCTAGCTTGCTAAGAGACCACCGCCACCGCTTTCCACTTTCCCCTCCCTTGGTCTTGGCTCGTGCAAGGCTCGTGCAGAGACCGTCGCGTCCTTCAAGAGCGACTCAAGGGCAGCTAGTGCGATGCTGCAGTGTGGACTCAGCCAGGCTAGTGTCACGGGAGCAGTCGACGTGGTGGTGGTGAAGATCAGGACTGCAGCTCGTTCACTCGGTCCAGTACGGGAAGCGCTGTAGCTAGCAGGAGCACAGCTTCGCGGTGGGAGGAGTCGTAAAGCCGAGACCGCGAAGAAAATACCTCGCTCTAGCCTCTATTCTCTCTCTGGATTTTTGTGTGCCCGGTGTTGACCAAGGAAGAGAGAGAAGGCCCCCCTCCTATTGGACGAAGCAAAGACCCCTCCTTTGTCTTCTTCTCCCTGTGCTTATGGACGCTTGTTGCTCTTCTTTTGTGTCCTCTTTCAGAACCTGCAGGAAGAACAGAAACCTTCTCTCTCTCTCTCTGTGCCGTGTATTCAATGTCTTATCTTTTTCAGAATTGTGGCCTTATGTTCAATGTGTGGCCTTCCTTGTCCGTATGCGAGCCGGCTCTTTTATAGGTGAAGAACTTGATTTTCATGGATTATTTCACTTCCTTTTTCGCCTTTGATCAGAGAATATATTACTCAATATATGCCCAATGTGTAATATTCTCTCTTGATATTTCATCCTTAAACTTCCAATCTTCTGTAAAATATATCGCCTAAAGTATAAATCACGTGAATATATGAAATATTTACCGAATATTGGAAGAATAATATGAATCCTTTCTAAAAATACCGAATTGTCAACTCGTAAAATTGAAGCTCATCCACCGCTGATCAAATGCAAAAGTGATAAACAAATAAATAAGTGCAACTAAAATTATATGCTATGCAATTTTAATTCTATTTTTTTAGGGGTAAAAATTAATCCCTATTTTTTTATGCAATAAATAATTGGATCGTCAAAATTTAGGTGTCAACACCGCCCCACCACCAACCACCATCGCTGCCGCCGCTAGCTCAAAGGCTAGCCAGCAATTACTTTGGTTTTCCAATGGTTGATGGGAATGGGGATCTTGGGCTTTATTAGGTAAAGGACCATCATTATCATTGGGTGCTAAGTGAAGGTGGTGGTAATGGGATTAAAAAGAGATATGATAATGAACATAAGTTCGACTTGGAGATGACCGTAGAGATGGATGGTGATCGCCACCGCCATCGTCGCCATCAGCACCAAAATGATCATCACCGTCAGAAGATTAAGGAGTTGGACTTGCTTGAGAAGATCGCTCGCCGAAGTGGCTAATTCAAATTCATAAATACCCTAGTAGTTAATAAAAGACCCTTACATTATAGTTGAGTATCCGCATGATTTCTGAACCAGAACATGTAGACTGTTTCGAAATATTTAGTGTTTTGATGTTTGCTATAATGTCATGGCATCAGGCTTTGCTACTTATTTTATTCAACATGTACTGCAAAAGAACAGAAAGTTTGTTGAATTTTTTTGTCACGCCCCGATCCTCCGAGCGCGCACACATCCCACTTCGGTCGATAGAAATATGCGACTTCCCAGGACACGTCGCCGACCCATTTTTTTTATTATACATGCGGAAGCGAAACAAATCCCCTGACAACATTAACTTAGGATAGAAAAGCAGGCAATCATTCATAACCAAACAAGCTTTCTTATAAACACATAGGTTTATATACAACATTGGATTGACTACAAAATAGACAGACTCAACAAAAAGGGAACTGTCCTAAGACCAACTAGTCAGACACGTTCGCCGATTCATCGGTCTCCACCTCCACAAATGTCCATGGCTTCGAGTCCTCCACGACCGCCATCTAAGGACCTGAAAATGTTGAGTGCACGACGGGATGAGATAATGTCTCAGTGAGTCCTACCCTCTAAGACCCGATTAGGAAGAAAATTCGCCTCAGGGCGCTCTAGCCACACAAAGAGGACAGAGGACTTACCTCGCCTCAGTTCCTTTATGCACGTTAGTACAATTCATATTCAAACAATGCTCGCACAAGCTGAAACTACCGACACACCCATCGGTCTATCAATTCAATCAATCCAATTGATATCATACGATCCATACATTTATCAATTCATACCATCTATTAAACCATACCATCTATTCATCCATCAATACAATCATGGCTCACACAAGCTGATAAATATAAAAACCATTTGCTCGCCAAAGCTGTCAATTCGACAATGTTATATGTAGTGGCATCACGGCCCCACTCGGCACGACTGATTCCAAATTCGATGGTAAATCACGACCCCAGTGGACACGACCTCTAATAGGTAGTAAATCATAGCCTAGCAGGCGCAACCTCTATTAGGTGGCAATCACGGCCCAACGGGCACAACCTTTAATAGGTGGCAAATCACAGCCTAGCAAGCGTGACCTCTATTAGGTGGCAAATCACGGCTCCAGTGGGCACGACCAATTCCCAATTCGATGGTATATCACGGCCCAACAGGGCACAGCCGAACTTTTATGATTTTCTAGATCACTCTCAACCTTTCACAATCAACAACCAATCGAATACTAGCATTAAACATCCTTGGAATAAATCCCCACATAAACAACCATTCAATCAATCGATACAAACTAGTCCTACAAACTAATTACGGTGCTATAAACCAACACCGGGTATTTTCAAGTTAAATACCAAAACTTCTTCAATTTCACATAATTCCACACTTTTGGAATTATTAACTATAATCATCAATTTACACAATTTCTCAATTAAACATAAAATTAACACAAATTGACCACCTTTGCTACGATCGGCGCGAAATTCTAAGGACCGGCCATCTTGGCAAAATTTTCGAAATTATTAAATAATTAAATTTAATTCCGAAAATTAAATAATTAAATATTATATTATAATAATATAATTTAATAAAATAATATTTAAAAATTCGAAATAATTAATTAATTAAAAATAATTAATTAGGGCTTAAACTAGATTATACTAATTTAAACATACAATTAGCTATAATTAATCATTCACTAAACTAATCATACAACTAATCAAATTAACATTTAAATAATCTAATCTAACCACATAAACCTACTTAGACTAATCTAAACAGCCCTTAAGTATAATTTACTCGCTAAGCAAGGATTAGAAAGTAAACTAACTTGATTAACAAGCTGAACGGCTCAAAACGACAAAACAACGGGGACGACGCGAGGGTCAATAGTCTCCAAAGCGGGCTTAGATTCCGGGGTCGGGAAGCCAGCCAAAATGGACCAAATTTTCGCTGCGATACCCATTTTCCAGATTCTGATTGGGGCTGAGAAGATGCGGATCTGCGCGCCGGTTTGGGTCGGAAATGGGCGGAGGAGCTGCAGCGGTGCCGTGCGGCCAATGGCGGGGTCTCACAGTGGCCGAAGGTGGGTTGGACTAGGGGTGAGCGTGGTTCCCGGATAGAACCGGGAATCGGAGGGTCCGGTTTGGTTCCCGGTTCTAAGAAGACCGGTTCCGGTTATCGGTTCCATTTTTCTAGGAACTGCGCGGAATCGGAACCGGTTAAATTTAAAAAAAAAAAAAAAAAAAACTCTACAAGTACCCCACGATTTCCCCCTTCCCTTTTCTTTCTCTCTCTGTCTTTTCTCCCCTTTTTCCTCTCCTCATGTCACTTCCTGCTCCCCCACTCCCACCCGCTTTTTCTTTTCTTCTTTCTCTCTCTCTCTCCCCCTCTCTCGGACGGAACCCCCCTTCTTCTTCTTCTTCTTGCTGGCTACTGCTTCACCTACCACCACACCGCCGCCCCACGCCCTACTCACCTCCACCTCTTGGCCACCGAACCACCACCACCCACCACTTGTCCGACGAGCCGTCTCGCCGTTGAGCTCGACGAGTTGTCGCGCCATCCGCGCCGCTGCTCGCCGGCGAGCCACCTCCCTCGACACCGCCGGTGGATGCCGTCACCCCTCGCTCGCCTCGCCGCTCAGCCGCTTGCCGTTGACGCCGCCGTTAAACGTCGCTCGTCCCCGTGGTGGAGGCTGCTCGCTCGCCCGGCCGCCCCGACACTGCTCGCCGCTCGCCCAACTGCCTTGACACTGCTCACCACTTGCCCAGTTGCCTCGAAGCTGCTCACCGTTCACCCAGTCGCCCCGGCGCCGCTCGCTGCTCGCCTAGCCACCTAATCAGTCTTAACTCCACACCCGTTCGTCTCCGCCTCTGCCTCCACCTCCACCTCCAACTCGGTCACACCCCCACTCTCTCTCTCCTTCCGCCTATCTAGTCAGGGGCGACACGGGACGCCCTTGGAGACTCCGACGAGGGCCTATCGGCTGATCAACCGAGACAGTAGGGTTGGATTTATCTCAATTTATTTGGATTTTTAGCTTGCAAAGTGTTTTTGTAAGACGTATGACAGTTGAATTTCACTTAAGTCATTTAACTCGACCATGTTATGTTCATTTTAGTGACAAGTGGACCATATTTTTCTCATTGAGCCTTCCGTATGTAGACTTGGGATTTGTTAAAAAAGCATGCTACTAAAGTGAGAGAAGATGAGTCCAAGTTGTTCTTGTCTATCATGTTTATGCAATTTCAAGGGAGTATGGCATTAATGTAACTTTAGTCTTTTACCTTTTGATTCTATTGTAAGCTTCTATTTCATTTCACAGATCCCAACAAATGAAGCTTGTTTGATTGAGTATATATGCCATCCTTTCTGGTCCCAGAATTACTGTCCGTCGCATGAGCATGACAACATAGCTCGATGTTGTAGTTGCGAGCGTTTGGAGGTAGTGGTCTAGGCTAGCACAAGTAAATGCAATGCCATGCTTTGTTCCCACAATCTTGCGAATTGTATATTTTAAATGCATTGAATCAATTGTACTCATTTTTTTTGTTTCTCTTTCTTTTGATATTTATTTTACCTACTAATAGCCGTGGAACACAACATACATATCTTTGGGAGATGGACGAAGCTTATGCCTCGAGTGCATGGAATCTACTATCATGGACACTAGTGACTGTCAACCACTTTATCATGCGATCAGAGACTACTATGAAGGAATGAACATGAAATTGGACCAGCAAATTCCAATGCTTTTGGTTGAAAGACAAGCACTTAATGAGGCTATTGTTGGAGAAAAAAATGTACGACATGGTATGAGGTTTGGGTTTTCTTTCAAAGTTGGCGCGCCATTCCTGATGCTAGTTTTTCTGCAGGGCCACCATCACATGCCCGAGACAAGAGGTTTATGTCTTTCCGAGGAGCAAACTGTGTCCAGTGTATGATATTGGACATCTACTAATTTTGCTTTCAGGAAATCCATAGTAAATCCTTGAGCAAGATTCACCTGTTCAATTTTACACTCGTTTCATTGCTTTTGTATTCAGGTTCGCAAAAGGCCCAGACTTGGAGGCCACAGGCTTGTTGGAATGAAAACTCAACCCTAGAAATTGACAAGGAAATGCGAAGTTACAGCCATTCTTGTTCTTTATGGTCTACCAAGGTAAGTGTGACTGAAAAGCTCTTGTTTCGCAAAGTAATGAATATATTTATTAAGTACACAATAGCTCTTCATATACATGTTTTAAAAATTTGTAGGTTAGAAAGACTTCTTGAGGATGAGTTGACAAACAACTGCATATTTGACAGGTCTTCCTAAGTAGACGATCCAAACTTTTCCAATGCATAGTTGTTAGGAAGTCCCATTGAGCTGTGACAAAGAGAATTTCCCAACATAGAGCTTCAGAAAAATGGTCTTATGCTAATGAAACTTCTTGTATAGTTCAATGGATGCTTATACTTCATTTCGGAGTGATGGCATTATGGGTCATGTTATGGAGAAGTACGTCTTGGAAGTGAAAGTGTCGTGATAAGTTGGCGTAGCTATTTCTCGAGATAAGTATTGTGAAAGTTTTGCTTAACTAAAGATGAAAAAAAAAAAAAAAAGAACCTGTAAGAACTTGGAACCGACCCTAGAACCTATAATAGGGTAGGTTCCAGGTTTCAAGTTCCAACGGGTAGGTTCCAGGTTTCAAAAAATTAGGAACCTGTACCCGATGGTAAGGTTCCAGGCGGAACTTGTAAGGAACCTGGAACCGCTCACCCCTAGGTTGGATAGCTTCGACTGAGCTTCACCAGATTTGAAATGGCTGCTGGAACAAAGGAACCGGCGAGATGGAGGCGAAGACAAGCGGAGCAGCGACAAGTAGTGACGGTCTTGAGCGGAGACGAACGACGACGGTGGCGGCGTGCGACTGGTCCAGGAGAAACTCCCGGTGGCCTTGGCAACGACGAGCGGCTGCCTGGACGACGGCTTGGATGGTCGGATGAAGGCGGAGCAGCAGGGATGCACGGCAAGAGCAGCTCACGCGAGCGAGCGTGCTTCAGTGAGCGACGGCAACCTCGGCTACTCCGGGGACCGAACAGCGGTGGCACGGCTTCAACGGAGTCAAGGGAGCTTTGGAGAACAACGAGACCACACAGAACCGGCGGCTTGGCGAGCGGAGCAACGTGCGTGTGGACGAACGGAGTGGCGAGCGCAAACGAACGGCGACGGCGAAGGGGAGGCCACCGGCGGGCGTGCGAGTGGCTGGACGAAGGAGCTCCAGTTGCTGGTTCTGCTCAGCCTTTTCCCTCCCATCCAATTCCCAAGGAAGAAGGAGAAGATTGATGGGAGAGCCCCACTTTTTTAAAGCTAATATCCACCTCCACTTGTCAAAATTCTAAACACTCAAGCCCCACCATGACATCACTTGATGATGTCACACTCCACTATCTCCAATCTCCCACAACCTTATATTTCTTTTTCTGCCGTGGCATGAAATTCAAAATCTTGTACAACACATTCTTTCAATTTTATTCAATTCTCTTCTAATTGAACCAAATTGAAGTCCATGAATTAATCCAATGTCAGCACACTTCAATTCACATAATTACTTGACCATATAACAATTTTGGATCCCAAAAGTACGACCAAAAGCGGACCTACAAATTTTCCCGAACCAATTTAACCATACTTTGATTAATTTGCCGAAAAACTCGGTTTGCATGAAAAATTTTCTGAAGGTGAGTCAACATTCCTAAAATGAATTGTGACATATCATAACTTTCAATTTCTGTAATCGAGTTCAATTTCTTGGTTAATTTCAATCTGGCACAACTTTAGCGCATCCTAATCTACCGGGTAGCTTTTAGGAACTTTTCGTGCAATTGACCTATGGTTGATTATTTTCAAGCCGCAAAGTGCATCTTTGACACATTGACGACTCTCGGTTGTCATAGAAATCTCAAGGTTTCAAATACGAACATAGAGTACCAAAACGATAGAGAAATCGGTCTAGTGCCGATCGACAAGATTTGTGCAATCAAGTTGAATCACCCACACTTAATTACATGCCTTTGTCGAGTCGACCTATCTTCGGTCTCTAATCAATCTGTGCTGCAATGACCCTTGTAGATTAGCACGATCGAGCAGTCGATTCCTGGTCGAATTCTCAAATCTATTGCGTTTAGGTTCCTTAACGGATTCATCTGATAGACTAGTTATCTCGTGAGTGGCCAACTTAGAAAAGAGAGCTATAGGCGCGAAGATGAAATGCCCGACTTATTTAATTGAAACCAGAATTGGAAAATCGGGATGTCACATTTTTTCCCCAATATTAGCTTTTTCTCAAGCACCAAACATAGTATGGCTTTGCATGGGTTTCTTTGTTGTGATGCATAAAGTTTTTGGCCGTTGAAACTTTGAAAGAATCATGTCAAAACTTCTTTACAATATCACGGTCACATCATACGGCCAAGAAAACTTTTTTCTTTAGTTGTGACATTGATGCTATTCTTGAGTCTGAATAAACCCTTCTCATTTTTTAACCATTCTTAGCTGAATTTATCTCCAAAAAGAACATTTGGCCATATAAAAAGTGATATGGGTAGTCCATGAATTTTGGTCCAATCGTGTAATATCATTTGTGAATTTTTTAACTTGTTTAACCACAAGAGGTTGCGCCAGTAGCCACCCTTCCCATATGAGAAGAGAAAGGTAGTGAATTCGATTTCCCCACCTTTTCAAAGAAGGCTAAGGATAAAGACGTTTAGTTTCAAGTATGGGATTTGACTCATACGTTCTACAAATAAGCATAGCAAAAGTTTAAGAGTAAATTGAGAATTAGAGTAAGATAAAAAAAAAAAAAAAGGCTTTTAACTTGTTTAGTGTGAAACTCGAACTATTTTTAAATGTTCATTGGATTCCTTCGATCTAATCAAACAAACGAAGGGGAAGTCATATGTCTATTCTATCTAGGCTTTTTCTTTTTCTTTTTTTTGTGCAAAAGAGTTGAACATTAATGACAGATTCGCTATTTAAGTGGTCCCTAATTTTGGAAAGAAATCCGGTATTCAATCCTCCTTTTTGGTGCTTTTTTTATTGCAATATTTATGTACTTCCTCAATGCTAATTAGTCTTAAACACTTTCCCTTTCTCTCATCTGTCCATTCTACCTAGGTTTTTTGTGTGTAAAAGAGCCAAACATTAATGACACGTTAGCTTTTTAAGAGGTCCCTAATTTCGGAAAGAAATCTAGCATTCAATCCTCCTCTTTGGTGCTTTTTTTATTGCAATATGTGTATACTTCCTCAATGCTAATTAGTCTTAAACACTTTCCCTCTCTCTCATCTCTCTATTCTACCTAGGTTTTTTTTTTTTTTTTGTGTGTAAAAGAGCTAAACATTAATGACGAATTAGCTTTTTAAGAGGTCCCTAATTTAGGAAAGAATCCGGCATTCAATCCTCCTCATTGGTGCTTTTCTATTACAATATTTATGTACTTCCTCAATGCTAATTAGTCTTAAACACTTTCCCTCTCTCTCATCTCTCTATTATACCTAGGTTTTTTTTTTTTTTTTTTTTTTTTTTTTTTTGTGTAAAAGAGCAAAACATTAATGACACATTAGCTTTTTAAGAGGTCCCTAATTTTGAAAAGAAATCCGGCATTCAATCCTCTTTTTTGGTGCTTTTTTTATTGCAATATTTATGTACTTCCTCAATGCTAATTAGTCTTAAACACATTCTTATTTTGTTAAATCTATCCAATCATTCTCCACTTTCTCATTTAGGCTATATTTATTTCACAAAAAATTGATAATTTCAAAAATAGTCATGTCCCATCACATTAGCGTAGTCCTAAGCCACTCATTGATCTACACGTGGCACCACATCAGCAGATGGGTCCCATTGGACAGATTCGAGATCCAAGATGGGCTCAAGTCTAGGAAATCCAATTTACAATACTGAATCCTGATGGTCGATACCTAGTGAACAATGGGAAATCAGCGTGCACCATGGCACTTTTTTGGCCCCCCTCTGTTCCCTTATAAAAAGGCCCCAACTCAATCACAGATTTCACTCACTCCCAAAGCCAAAAACAGCGTCCAACCACTCCTCTCCCCCATCCCCCCTCCGCGGCTCCCTTCTCTTTCTATGTCCCTCCCTTTGCATGGAGCTTAACCTTTCCTCCCCCACTTCCTCCTCCTTTCCGAGAGGATTACCTTTCCTTCCGGACATTTTCCAGGAAAATTCAACCCCACGGCTTCTCTCTTGACCTCAAGATTCCTTCGCCTCCTTTGAATGTGAATGGCTTCTACCATAACCCCGACATTCCCTAACCACAGCTTCACCATCGAAGGGTCCTCGTCGAATCCTTTCTCTCAGGTGGTGATGATCGGAGGAAGAGAGAGGTGGTTGTTGGTCCGCGGCAGCAGCAACCAAAGCAGACAACGGGGAAAAAGAAAAAAGAGAATGAGAATGACGAGGCTGACGAGGAGCCCTTGGTCGTCAAAGGCCAGTGGAATGGAAGGGAAGGAGGCGAATATGATGGCCAATGTAAATTCGTATAACGGAAGGTATAATGGCGGTAGAGTCTTGGCGAGAAGCAAATTATGGGCAAGGAAAAACATATTTTTAAAGGACAAAAGGGGAAAAAAAGCTTGATATCAAGCCTCAAATGGGTCTATATGCATATCATATAACTTGATTGTTAGTCTTTCTACATCTAGCTTAATGATTTGTAAATTCCCGAGAATCTATCTTCTTCTTCTTTTTTCGTGAATCTATCTTCTTGAATGCTAGATATAGTTATGAGTTGTTTAAGGGGAAGAGTCATGTAATAATCTTATATAAAGGCAAGTCTTGTGATCATTTCTAACAAGGTGAAATCAAAAGAAAAAGAAAAAGCATATTCACCTCCTTGTCTTCCTTGAGTTGTGAGCTTTGTGAGTGTTTTTGTTTGAAAAAATATTAGATTTACATGAAATTAAAAAATAAAATGAAATGAATGAGGTGTGCAAACAATGTTCCTTAGGATGATTCTGCCTCGGAGTATGAAAGTTGATGTGTAAGCCTCCAACAACTATCATCATACAATAAACCTCCTTTTATATTCCGCACTGAATATTAAAAGGGAACGGTTATGTGCATAACCCAGTAAGAAAAGGAAAAATACATACAGAGAAACAAGAATATTATTGTCTTGGTAAATTGATATATAACAAGATAGGAAAGGAGAAATAAAGATATTCTAGTCTTGATATATCGATAATGCTTTCCAATTACGTCTGGAGTAACAATTTATAGGAAAAGAAAAGAAAAGAAAAAGAGAGATGCTAAGAAACAATTATAAATAAATTGGTAACCAAAGAAAGAATGTGGCCGGTATAAAATAATGAAGTTTATGAAGAAATAAATCCAACGTTATAAAAAATCTTAAAAAGTCGATATATGGTCGGTTGTTAGAAAGCCACAGCTGTTGCAAGCCATTGCAAAACCATTACAAAAATGATGACTTTTATAGCAATCATAATTTCTAATATATTTACTGAAATATCCAACAGTTTTCGCGTTCAAATTATCCTATCACAAAATACACGGCAGAATTCATCGAAGTTCTTAAGGGGGCAAACCACCAGATTTCGCAATATGGCTTCTTGTTGGGGTGGAATGGGGAGGTTTACACGCTAGAGCTCTCATTTCACTAGCACTTCATTTATTGGAAGTTCTTTTCCTCTCTGATAAATTGCATTTGGATGATCGGGATGCTTAAGAGGTCTTCTCCTATATTGAAATAGATTTGGCAGTGGCCATTGTTGCGATGGGGCGAGCGATCGAACAAAATATAGACAGAAGAAGAAAAAAATAAATCGGACACCGGATTTACGTGGTTCAGTCGTAAAGACCTATGTCCACGGGGAGAGCAGCAGCGAATTTCACTATAGATCAAGCAATACAAGGAGATTACACACTCAAGTCACTCAAACACTCACTCGGTGTTTCCCAAACCCCAATTTAATCCAAACCCAAGTCACGGCACAAAATTATCACACAAGCTCAAAACAAACGCTGAAAAAGAACTCCTTTTCTTGATCGCGCTTCAGCTTGAAGACATGCGGCTCCTCCTTTTCTCTCGTACGGGTGCAGCAGCAACACCCCGAAAAAGAAGACCTCTTTTGCGGCTCCCTTTTGTGACTTCTACGTAGGGTTTTGGTCGGCAATTTTTCAGAAGCCCAAAAGAAGAAAATCTGCATAATATTTGCTTTTATATGTGTGTGTGTGCCCAAGGTCAAAAGTTTGACCTTGGGCCCCACCTTCCTTTTGGTTCCACGTCCAAATCCAAGTCCATGTTTGGACTTTCCTATTTCAGGCCAAACTTCCAAATACACCAATCTTTCTTTATTTCAATTTATTTCAAAATTCGGCTTTTTGCTTCGGGCTTAAACTCGTGACATATTTAACAATCTCCACCTTGGCTCGACGTTTGAGCCAAATTACAATCGCTTCACAAAAAAAAGTTCAAATTCTACTGCTACTTTCCCATAGCCCCCAATGGGCTCAACCGCCACAGATATTATCCAAGTCCAAGCCTCGCTTGAACTTTGCCATAATCGAGGACCTCATCGAATACCAACTCCACATGCACCTTTAAGCGCTCTCCGCAAGGATTTTCGACACAACCTCCTCAACAGCGAGATAAAACAAAACCATTGTTGCATACATATCTGTCAGGAGATCGAATACATACCTTGTTAATTTCAACAGTTACAGCAACCGTTGGCTCTATAAGCTCCACCTCACTACAAACACCATCTGTGTCGATTACTTTGCTAGTACCTGTACTCGCTACCTCAGGAGTTTCTGGTTGCAACTCCACCTCAAGCTGAACACCGTCCAGATCCGTATTAACACTGCCACAAACACTCCTAGCCAGAAGTATTGGAGACTCATCAAGGGTAACTTCTCTCTGTTAACGGTGTGAATTTATATCTGGGCACCACAACGGATCACCCCGCTCACCTTGTGCATAGCCATGGAATATGCACCTTGCCCTCCAATCAAGCTTACCATCACTTACTTGAAAATAACATGGGCAACCAAACATTCTAAGAATAGAATAATCAGCAACGTTAACTGACAACACTTCTTCAGGAGTCTGCCATTCAATAGCAGTTGATGGGGATCTGTTCACCAGGCAGCTTACCGTACTTAGCACATCAGCTAGGAATCTCCTAGCCATATCAGCACTAGAGATGATTTTTCGTGTCATCTCTAGTAATGTTTTGCTCGTCAATTTTGCAAATTGTTGTGATTTATTGGCACTAGTGCGGTGTTTCACTATGCTCTCTTTCATGCAGAATTTATTTGTCAGCTCTGAGCAGAACTCCATGCTATTGCCAGTCCGCACATGCTTGATCGACTTACCAGTCTCCGTCTCGATCAAAGCTCTTGACTGCGAGATCCTGACACCAGCATCAAACTTGTGCCTTGGCACAAACATCCAAGTCTTCCTCGAGCAGTCAAAAGACTCTCGAACAGATGCATCCGACGTCTCCGCAGCGAAATTTATCATTGTCTCACCTTGAAGTTTATACAGGCCATCGTGCTTAATTCCTTTCATTATCACCAGGACACCTCGAACAACCTTCAGAATTCCACCTTTTGAAGAATACCTGCAACCAGCTGAATCTAAGGCACCCAAGGAAATTAAGTTCTTTTTCAATTCTGGAACATGCCTCACTCCAGTCAATGTCCTCACGATACCATCATGCATTCTAATTTTAACATCACCAACACCCACAACATCGCACTCAGCGTTGTTCCCTAACTGGACTTTACCACTACCCGTGTACTGATAAGTGATAAACCAGTTTCTATTTGGTGTGACATGAAAAGAACAACCAGAATCCATAACCCATCCATTAAGCAATGAATCATTAGTGACAGACAAGACATAATCGGCATTATCTGCTACAGCTGCAACATTATCTGCAGAATCAACTATAATTCCCTTACCCTTTTGATTCTTTAGCTTAAGGCAATCTCTTCTAAGATGCCCCCTCTTGCCACAGCTCCAACAGACAACATTAGCAGTCCTAGATTGACTACGTCTGTTCATATTAGTACTACCATTACCCATACGTGTTACGATCTTCCTCTATTTTCACCTACTAGAGCGGTAGATGCGGATTCGCTAGATTCTCTTCTACGAATGTCCTCGCTCGAATCAAATCTCGAACCCCATCAAACGTCAAACTTGTTGACCCCGGAGGAATTACTAACAGCAGAACGGTAGTATTCCAACTATCGGCAATGAGGATAATAGAATCAAAGCACGTACCTCATCTTCAAAATCAATCTCAACTGAACTCAATTGACTAACAATCACATTGAATTCATTGATATGATCTGCAACTGACGCACCTTCTTTCATCTTCAAGTTAAACAAACGTCGCATCAAACAGACCTTGTTGATCGCAAAGGGCTTCTCGTACATATCCGATGTGGGGCTTGCATCAAATCAGCGGTGGTCTTCTCCTTCAGATGTTAAACGCGACGTTACGAGCCAACGTCGCGAATAATACCCATAGCTCGTCTATCCAGCAAATCCCAATCAGCTTGCTTCATCGTCTCTGGTTTCTCCCCAAATAAAGGCAAGTGCAGGTTCATCTGGTAAAGATAATCTTCAATCTGCATCTTCCAGAAACTAAAATCCTTCCCATCAAATTTGTTGATTCTCACTTTTACTTCTTCGGTCACCATCTATTCGCTTCAACTCAGCTAAGCCTGGCTCTGATACCACTTGTTGCGATGGGGCGAGCGATCGAACAAAATATAGACAGAAGAAGAAAAAAATAAATCGGACACCGGATTTACGTGGTTCAGTCGTAAAGACCTACGTCCACGGGGAGAGCAGCAGCGAATTTCACTATAGATCAAGCGATACAAGGAGATTACACACTCAAGTCACTCAAACACTCACTCGGTGTTTCCCAAACCCCAATTTAATCCAAACCCAAGTCACGGCACAAAATTATCACACAAGCTCAAAACAAACGCTGAAAAAGAACTCCTTTTCTTGATCGCGCTTCAGCTTGAAGACATGCGGCTCCTCCTTTTCTCTCGTACGGGTGCAGCGGCAACACCCCGAAAAGAAGACCTCTTTGCGGCTCCCTTTGTGACTTCTACGTAGGGTTTTGGTCGGCAATTTTTCAGAAGCCCAAAAGAAGAAAATATGCATAATATTTGCTTTTATATGTGTGTGTGTGCCCAAGGTCAAAAGTTTGACCTTGGGCCCCACCTTCCTTTTTGGTTCCACGTCCAAATCCAAGTCCATGTTTGGACTTTCCTATTTCAGGCCAAACTTCCAAATACACCAATCTTTCTTTATTTCAATTTATTTCAAAATTCGGCTTTTCGCTTCGGGCTTAAACTCGAGACATATTTAACAGCCATGATGGCCATGAAAGAGCTAGAAGTCGAGTCCCACGGAATCGGATGGCTGGGTTGATAGTGCTAGTAACTGGAGTCGTGATCGCAGCCGTAGCCCTTATAGGTCTGAACTGTTAGAAGTAAAAATCAAATGCAGAAATCAAGATTGATTATAGACAAATCTCCAGTCATTGTTTGTATACACGATCGTCGGAAAATCCTAAAAATTTAGCGAAATATCGGGTACACACTACTAAGCCAATTCCTTCACATATACTGATGGTATATTCCAAAAGAGACGGTTTGTGTTAGACTTTGTAATTATCTCGTTAGAAATGAACGACCATTCCTTTTATATACTGTCTCCCATCAAGACGGTTATCAAAATGGGTGGTTGTCACGGAAGGGTATGAAGCATGGAAACACTACATGTTGAATAACCGCCACTTTAAAGAGAATATGTAGGTCCGAAAATGTGGAATCACACGATATAATTAACATGAACATGACAGGGCTTGTTCCCCAGTTCGCAGCTTCCACCAAGCAATGATGGAGAAAAGCCAATCCCATCGCCCAAGAAGCCACAGTGAGAAAACAAGGGAGAGTTCACGGAGTCCGCAACGTGCAGGGTCTCCTTCGCTTGTGGAAAGGATAGCGAGAGAGGGAATTTTGGGGGATCGTACGGTGATGCTCCATCGAAATGGGATGGAGGATATGGTGGTGGTCCCGCTCTTCTTACCTTGGGGAAGAGGAAGGCATGATTCCTGTTTTTGACGGAGGCAGAGAAGTGGGCGCAGCTGAAGATCCCCTCATTCTTTCTGAGGTCGGGCCAGTCCTTTGTTTGCCCTTCTTTTTTTGTTTGTTTAGAAAGTTATGGAACTAGAAATAAGGGAAGCTGTAAAGAGAAACTTGGTTTCCCTAGAATTACAGGATCTATGATATTGTTGACCCGTGATCTCCTAGAACTGGTTTTCTTTGCATATTTGTCTGCAGTGGACGGAACGAAGTTTTGTGGATGCTGTATTATGGCAAACGAAGTCTTTCGCTAGAAATTTTACTGGATGAGATGTTCTTTTCAGGCGGTTTTGCGGTTTTGGAATTGCTGTGGCTTGAGCTGAGGGCCTCCATATCGATAATTGGGTGGAATAATATTAAGATGTCTGTGATTACCGTTTGCTACATTTTGTACGAAACAGAAGAATCTGATTCTCGGTGCCGCTGAAAGTATATGAGTATCCGTTACTAAAATTTTAGTGATGGTTCTTTCTGATGTTCACTTCAACGGCTGCCGATTGGATGGGACGTGAATCATCATCACTGTTACCGTGATAAATGTGGGTGTTTGGGTGGGGTAACGGTAGAGGCTGTTTTTAGGGGAAGGGATCCTTTGCCTCCATCTTTGTCCGTGCTCCATTCATCCCAACCATCAATCCTTATTGAGATACAGTGGGGGCACCGAGCGGGTTAGAGGGTCTTTCTCCGCTTTTCCATCTATGGCTTACAATAACTGAAGCCCCAAGAGGGTTACCAATCGCCTGCTTTTGTTGTAGTAGACTTGGCAGCCCTAACTGATCCAGAAAAAATGCATTGGGAGTCCTTTTTTTTTATCGGCTTGAATTGATCTTAGCTGAATATCCATATGATTTTTGAATCAGAATGTTTAATCTATTACGATATTTTTAGTGCTTTGGCGTTACATATGATGTCATGGCATCAAACTTTACTCCTTATTTTTTGCAACATGAATTATAAAAGGACAGGAACTCTGTTGAGAAGTTTATCCCGATTTTAGCCCTCTATCGAAAACCCAATATGCCATGGCACTTTGCACGAGTTTCATCATTGCAATGCAGAAAATTTTTTAGCTGTTGAGACTTGGAAGAATCATGTCAAACTTATTTGCAGTATTAGAAGTCGCATCATACTGTCAAGAAAAAAGCATCTGGTCATTATATAAAATAATATTGATAACTAAGGAATTTTGATCTCAACATGTAATGTCATTTTTGTACTTTTGACTCATATAATATGATACTTAAAACTATTTTTCCAATGTTCAATGTACTCCTTTGATTTGATCGGACATAAGAGAGGGCAGCCACCCCATGTGTCTCTTTTCTCGATTTTTGTGTAAAAGGGTTAAATGTCAATGACATATTAGCTTTTGAATAAGTCCCTAATTTCGGAAAGAAATCTAGTATTTAATCTTCCTCTTTGGTTCTTTTCATATTGCAATATTTATGTATTTCCTCAATGCTCATTAGTCTTAAACACTTTCACATTTTGTCTAAACCTATCCAGCAACCCTCCACTTTCTCATTTAGACATTATTTATTTCGTGAAAAATGAATAATTTTGAAAATATATTCCTAAAGTTGATAATTTATATTGCTTAAAAAATGTATGAATGAAAAAAAAAATTATGATCCACAAAAATGCTGAGACCTAAATTGTTGTCAATAAAGAAAATATTTGCATTAATTAATTATTTCAAGCGTCACAAACGATAATTTAAAAAAAATATAATTTTCAAATTATTCATTTCTTGTGAAATAGATGGAGCCTTAGACGAAACTCTCACTTCTTTATGATCAAAACTTCTTGCAAAATAGATATTCCTTTTTAAAATCATTGATTGGACAATGCAACTAAGATAGGTTTTTTTTGTCTTTGTCCATCAATTAGTATTTAAAATGAACTTGATTAATATGTATTTGAAATCTGCAAAAAAAAATTAAAAATATATGAATTATAGAAAATCTATCCATCTCATTCTCATCTCATTAGCACTTTCTTGGGGGGAAAAGTACCAAAAAAGTCATAAACATATTGCATTGGTTCAATTCAGTCCTAAACTTTTAAATTGAACCAATTTAGTCATAAACCTTTTAATATTTGTACAAATTCAGTCCATCCGGCCAATTTTGGCCGACCGGCATTGATATGGACATTGGCCGGTGGCCGGACGCCGACGTGACAATTTATGATTTTTTTTCGATTTTTTTTTTCTTTTGGTCTTCTTCCTGGCGGTGGCTGGTGAGGGTCGCGGTCCTTGCCCGGCCTCTCCCAGGGCCGCCGGCGAGGGTTGCGGCCCTTGCTTGGCCTCGCCCAGGGCTGCCTCGCTCGCCACTTAGCCTAACTCCCAACCTCGATTTCCTCCGCTTTATCGCCATCGGCTTTTGCTCTTCTTCTCCTTCTATGAGCAGAAAGCCAAGAGTAATCCCAGCAGCTGCTCCGATGGCGAAGGCTGACCTCGCCCAAATTCAGGCTAAGCCGCGGGCGAGGCAGCCCTAGGCGAGTGAGGGCCGCGACCCTCACCGGCGGCTGGCGAGGGCTTCGTGGCCATGGCCTCGCCAGCTGCGAGCGAGGCTAGCCTCGCCCAGATCTGAGCGAAGCCGCCTCGCCAGCGGCCCTGGGAGAGGCTAAGCAAGGGCCGCGACCCTCGCCGGTAGCAGGCGAGGGCTTCACGGCCCTCTCCTAGTGGTCGGCGAGCCTCACCGGAGGCTCGCCGGCCACCGCCGAAGAAGATGGAAAGAAAAGGAAAAAGAAAAAATTAATAAAAAATAAAAAAAAATCATAAAAATTGCCAAATTAGCGTCCGACCACCAGCCGACAACCACGTCGGCGCCGGCCGGCCAAAATTGACCGAATGGACTGAATTGGTACTGATATTAAAAGGTTTAGGACTAAATTGGTTCAATTGAAAAGTTTAGGACTAAATTGGTACTAATGCAATAGGTTTAGGACTTTTTGGTATTTTTCCCCTTTCTTGGGCATTATACATTGATTCTATAAAAAAAAAAATTTGATTATATTCCAAAATGATGGCGATATATTTTTTTGGACTAACTACTTCACATATTGATTTTCCCTCGTGAACTGCAGCCATCTATGTAGTACGTAATGAAAGCAATTGCTAATGGAGTGATCTAATAGTTTTGTTGCTCTTTTTCTACTGTTTTACTTAGTTGGAAAGCGTAGGGCTTTTTCATCTCCCTCTAGAAACTACATATTTGTTACTTTATCTCCCTCAACTTCATTGTTTCTTGACTTAAGTCGTAATTTATTCACCTTTTAAAAGTATATTCACTTTAATATATATGAAAAAGTACATAAAACAGTGTCATCGGTATCATGTTTATTAAATTGATTTATTTAAATTGCTCCAAATTCTTAATAGTAAGTTCTCATTGTAACTCTTTAATCAAAATAATATGTCAATATTAAGTTGTTTGTATGTTGAAATGTGTCTGAATATTGAACTGGACTTCTAACAAAACCACCACTAGCCACTGTGCTAAGAGACCACTACCACTACTTTCCACTTTCCTTTCCGTCAGTCCTAGTTTGTTCCCCCCCCCCCCCCCTCTCTCTCTCTCATATTTTAGACGGGGTGGCATCTTTCTATGTGAAATTATGTACATATCTAGGGTCTGTTTGTTTCGCGGAAAATAGGCCATTTCCGGAAAATATATTCCCAAAAGTTATTTTCCAGGAAAATGGCTATATTTTCCGTATTCGGTCGAAACCCGAACTTTGAGTGGAAAATATTTTTCACTATTCATTAGCTAATTTAATTGTTTGAGAAAAATTATCATAAAAAATTGAATTTTAATATTTTTAATTGACCAAAAATTAGTTTTATTTTTTATAATTTTTATAAAAAATGAATTTTAATTATTTGTATTTTTAAAAAAATCGAATTTATTATTATTATTTATTTTTCTTTCTTTTTCTTTTTCTTTTTCCTTTTTTCTTTTCCTTCCTCCTTCCTCCTCATTCTTCCTCCTCCTTCCTCCTTCCTCCGCCTCGCACGCTTGACAATGGCCGGCTGCCCGGCCCCCGACCAAGACCCATTCGCCAAATCCGGCGAGCTCAAGGCTTGGCCGATCTCACCCGAGCCGGGTGAAGGTTCGCCGGCTCGGCAAGCCGCGAGCTCGCCGGATCCGGCAGGTGGAGCTTGGGCTCTGATCCGGGCGAGCCCAAGCTCCACCGCCGGATCCGGCAAGGCTAGAGCTCCACCCCGGTCGGCGAGGCCCGAGCTCATCGAGCTCGGGTGAGCTCGGCTTCCCAAAATAAACTACTTTTGGAAAGTGAAAAACATTTTCCTCATCTTTGAAGGTTGTTTTTTTCCAATGATGGAAAACATTTTCATTAAGTAGTTTATTTTTCGTGAAACAAACATTGGAAAATCCGAAAACATTTTCCCTGGAAGTCATTTTCCGTGAAACGAACGGAACCCTAATCACATGCAAGGGTATGAACTACTCAAACTGATTGCGAGCTATTGGATCTCCCCTCGCACATCTTGAATCTTTTCAAGTTTGAATACATCAAAGTATTGAATCAAGCCAAGCTTCTGCTGTGAATTCGCTACTTGAATTGCTCTCCAGACCTATCAAATAGTCGATTTTCAATTGCAGTGTGTTTTTAGACTATAAGTCCGAGTTTAGTTCAAATTTCATGTGAATTTTATTGACAAGTCCGATCAGATTCGACATTGTTGAAAAGTTATTTAAGTTGAGCTCGAGTTTAAAAATTCCTACTCTCATTGGAGCTTAATAGTAAAGTCAAGTTTTGAATATTTAAATCGAGTAAAATCGAGTTAGGTTATAAGTAATGAGGTGTATTGACCAAACTTTATTTCAATTGTGCCCATGTATCAAAGCGCAAACCTATATAAGAACCTGCGCTTTTCTTGCGAGACTCGACGGGAGTCCACTGTTCTTTAACATAAAATTCAAAAATGGACAAAATATTACATAGTCCCTCCTCACCACGTCAGCGTAGTCTTAGACCACTTAATGATTGACAAATGGCACCACGTCAGCATACGGGTCCCATCGACTAAATCTGAAATCCAAGATGGGCCCAGGTCCTAGATGGTTCCCGATCCTGACCGTCGGTTCCAAGTGAACCATGGGAAATCAACGTGGACCCTATGGCGTTGTCTTGGCCCCCGTCTTTTCCCTTGTTAAAAAGCCCCAACTCAAACACAGAATTCACTCACTCCCAAAGCCAAAACCAGCATCCACCTCTCTCTCTCTCTCTCTCTCTCTCTCTCTCTCTCTCCCTCCCTCCCTCCCTCCCTCCCTCATGAAGCTCAACCTTGGCTTCTCTCTTGACCTCGAAACTCCTCCTCCGCCTCCTTTAAACGTGAAAGGCTTCTTCTACTATCTCCTCCACAGCCAGAGCCCCGACATTCTCGACGACGACCACGCCTTCACCATCGAAGGGTCCTCATCGAATCCTTTTTCTCGGGTGGTCTCGACCCCACAGCTCGAACCTTCATTTCCTCACCCATCCCCTGATCCTAACCCAGCCGCAACGCTCCCCAGAGGGTTCGACCTCTGTGCACCGCCGCTGCCACCGACCCCTCCTCCTCCGTCCATGGAAACCTCACCAGAGACCAGCGACGGCATAGCGGCACATGGCCAGCTCGAGTTCGAGAGCCTCTTTCACTACGGTCCAGTGGATCAACATCCTTATCACGATCCGGTGACAGAGGACCGCCAGGTCGTGCCTTTGCCCGACTTAAATGACCTCGGATCACTGAACGAGAGGCTCGGTGAGGAGGCCGGTGTGAGCTCGGACCACCAATGGCGTCGTGAGTGGGACGACGGTCGTGATGATCGGAGGAAGAGAGAGGTGGCGACGGGTTTGCCGCAGCAGCAGCCGAAGCAGAAGACGGAGAAAAATAAAAAAGAGAATGACAAGGACGAGGTTGACGAGGAGCCCTTGGTCGTCAAAGGCCAGTGGACTCCTACCGAAGACAGGTTAAGACTTAAAAAACGCCCTCTTTCTGATTCCTTCTTCTTCTTCATCTTTTTTTTCCCCTGATTTTGAATGTTTTTCTTTTGACTTCTGTGTTTTTAATTTATTTTCCTCATTAGCGTTTCTGGGCATTTTTTTCCCTCAAAATTTTGGTGTGACATGTGATGAAGAAAATTATTTATTCTGTATATTTTTTGTTTTTTTGTAGCCGCTTAATGATGTTGGTTGAGACTCATGGAATGAAAAGGTGGTCTCAGATTGCTCAAATGATGAAGGGGAGAGTCGGAAAACAGTGCAGGGAGAGATGGCATAACCATTTGAGGCCTGATATCAAGGTTTTTCCCCCTTTTTTTTTCCTTTAAATTTATCTTGCCGATAATTTGCTCCATCTTTAGACTCCTTCCTCCATTGTACCTTCCATTATATGAATTTACATTGACCGCCATACTCATTTAGTCAAATATTCAGAAAAAGAATCACGGTTAGGTTTGATAAATGATTCGCATACATAGGAAGTATATCTAATGACAGATATGCGATATACATATAGATTAAGGAATGTGAGCATTCAACACTAATCGGGATTTGCAAATTTATCATAAATTCATGCCATAAGCGCTCATCGATACACACCATATATGCGTTTCTTTTATTAGTTGTCCACAAAAAAAAAATGACCTTATTTCCTTAAATTTACTAACACGTGTAGTCTAGTGCGTGGAACTCATGACTCTATCTCTTTTTTTTTTGTCCTTATTAAGTTTTTGGTTGACTTACTTCTTAAAGTTTGCCGATACGCTACTTATCCTACGTCGTTTAGTCCAACTTATAGGCATGCACGGCGACGAGTGCCCATGCAGACCAGATTCTTCGGAAACCATGCCTTATAATCAGGCCGTACAAATTTCTAAAGATGCTTTGATTCTTATTTAACGTAAAAGTTTTTTTATTTATTTAAGTTTTAATGATGACCAAATTGTTTGAACCTTTCACGCACTTCCATGCCCTAGTTCAGGAGCCACTTAAGAACAAAACAAAAGGTTAAATCCTTTTTATGAACTCCAAATTATTCCATTTAACACGCAGCATATACCTAATAAAACACCCCAAGAAAATTTTAGGAATACAGCACTATGAAGCCTTAAATGAATAAGATCCACAATTATATTAGAAAGGTGTACATACATTCATCATGAATTTCCCTTGTTTTTTCCCTCCAAGAAATTTCACCATATTGTATATCAAGAAAATATTTTACACTTGCACATGAATACAAATATTTTGTATTATATTTGACAATTAAAACTGAAAAACCAAATTACAATCGCTTGTATTAAGGAAGTGTAATTAAAGACGCATTACCAAAATTAAAGACTTCGCCGAAAGCCCAAACTCACAAAACCCTAGAGTAAGTTTTTCTATCTCTTCTCCTCCACTTTTTCTTCTTCTTCTTCATTTGGCTCTCATCATTTTCTTAGCAGAAGGACTCGTGGAGCATCGAAGAAGACAAGATCCTGATTCAGGCACTCAAGCAGATTGGGAACAAATGGGCAGAGATAGCCAAGAGATTGCCTGGAAGAACTGAGAACAGCATAAAAAATCACTGGAATGCCACCAAGCGCAGGCAATTCACTAAGCGTAAGTTGCTACCCGATAGCAACACCTCCAACCTCTTGCAAAACTACATCAGGAGTGTCACCACTCCATCTCCTCCGAAATGGTCGCCACCAGCTCGTGGTCCTGACCACTGCCACCACAACACCAAGAAGCAGTCATTGTCTTTGTCGAAGGCAGCCATTTCCCGTGGCTTGGACATGCAGCCTGAAGCGGCTAACTGCCTCCAGCAGGTGCCGGATCACCACCACCGGCCGCTGCCTCCGCTTGCTCAGAGGCCAGGCAGAAATTACTTCCGTTATCCGATGGTTGATGGGAATGGGAATCTTGGGCTTTATCAAGTGAAGGACCATCATTATCATCAGGTGCTGAGTGAAGGTGGTGGTAATGGGGGTGGAGGGAGATGTGATAATGATCGTGAGTTGGACTTGGAGATGAGGTTGGGGATAGATGGCGATCGCTGCCGCCACCATCGTCATCAGCACCATAGTGACCATCACCGTCGGGAGTTTAAGGAGCTGGACTTGCTCGAGAAGATGGGTCGTCAAAGTGGCTAATTCCGAATTCATAAATACCCTAGTACGTAATAAAAGACCCTTATACTGTTGCTGCTTCTCAAAATGTTGTCTTTGGCTTATTTGTTCTCCCAGTTTGCTTGTTTGCGACCTCATGTTGCTGTTCTGATAATCGTATGTGAGATAGAGACTTCTTTTGTTTTATTCCCATATAACCATGTGTAAGGGTGTCTATGACTATGTCAATGTTTATGTGATAGACCTGAAAGAGGTCTAATGTTATTACATATGCATGTGTTTAGCTTAGTTATTCTGTGTTTACCTCGATCTTCGGGGACAGATCGAGGCTTCTATCACTATCTCTCGACAATCAACTAATTTGCTAGGTGAAAACAAGGAAAAAAAAAAAAAAAAAAAAAAAGGATATTGAGATTTATATAAGCAAAACATATGCATGTAATTGCTGCAAGGAGACTATTCGCAATGTCACCAAAAGACTTTCACAAAGTAGGTGCAAGAGTTCTTATTATTACGTCTCTTTTTGGGTAAAGCTCAAACCCTATCTACTTTGGTCATGTGAAAAACTAGGGCGCGCATGACAACTATTCTGTTTCAGAAATAGTTTCTGGAACAAAAATAGATTTTTCTATTTCTATTTCTAGACGAGTTTCTGAGCAAAAAAATATGTTTGATAATGATACAAAATTTCTGTTTCAGAAATAGAAATTCGTCTGATAACAGTATAAAATTTCTATTTCTTAAAACAAATTTTTCTTTTTTTGGAGCAAATGAGATGTCCATTCTTACAAATTTCATATGCTTATGAACCCATTGACTCAAATACAAAGTAAAATTTTTTTTAGTAAAGTCTCCCTTTTTTGAAAAAGAAAATACAAATTAAGAGTTGCTATATCAAAGTTTCTAAATTTTCACACAAAATTCTTTAGCATCCACCTAGATAGGCAATTACGATCAAACAATATACTTATCAATAGTCTCCATATAATAGAAAAAAGAGATCAATATGCATTACTTTTGAGCATGATAGAAGGTTCCCAAAACTCTAGTAGAATGAAGGTAGGCAACCATATTTTAATCCCCTACATGCTAGTGTGTCACATCGATCGCTGCCACGGTTTACGATATCGAGCAATCGTTTTAGAAAGAAACACAAAGAAGTGTATTGGGCAATTTGCGGCAAATTTTATAAAATCGGCGAATTTTACGAAGTGTAATAGAGCTTGTCATAAAGGACCATTACAAATAAGGGAAATCCTCTGTAGAACATCACATTACAAGAATTGAGATAGGAATCATCAAATACGGTATCACATTACAAAAGCAAAGATTGAAAATCCATAAATACAAAATAATATAAATACATTACAAAAGTTGAAAACACGATTTCATGGAATCTCCGGCATATTATGATCCATATTCATCTTAGTAGAAAATTTCATGGAAAAATTATTTCTGATTTTTGTTCTAGAAATAGAGAAGTAGAAAATTTCTACTTCGATTTCTTTCAAATCTATTTACGGAATAGAAATCTATTTCGAAATAGAAAAGCGGAATAGGTTTATCAAACGGATTTCTATTCCAGAAACAGGTTTGGAATAGAAAAATTATTTCTGGAACATAAATTCTAGTTTGTCATGCAGTGACTGAATATAGGATTTTGAAAGTAGGCCAATCCTCTAGAAAGAAACTCTTGTTTGACCCTTTTAATCTCGTGAATGCACAAGGGTAAAATACGTAATTTTAGCAAAGATAATATGATATAACTATAGTCTAAACTTTCAAATCTTTAGCTGTGGATGTTGGACTCAAATATACACCTTGGAAGATCGAAATGCATTTCCAACTGGGAAAAATTGTCGATGATGAGACAATTTGCATGGAAAACATGGTCGTGTTCTCTCCTTTTAGGGCTTTTGAGGGTCTCTTTAGAGCTAATCCTTGATCGGATCACAAGGCCCATTGAACCTATTATTTGAATGGGCTTTGCTTGACTCTTCTTTTATACGATTAAACCTAACTAGTCTAATCAAACTTGTCATAGATGAAAAATTGTGAAACCCAAGCGGCTTTCTTTGGAATTGGTCAGATTGCTTGTTACACGACTTTCATAATTGCATTTCTTAAATCCCGTCTCTTAACTGTGAGTTTACAAATTGCTCTCAATCTCCAACCCACTTTTTCTCTGTAGCTGTATGTAAGAATTGATCCTGAGAGTAAAAAAAATTGTAGCGATATCATATTCACACTTTTTTATAAGAAAAACTCTGGCACACATTATGTGCATTGTGTACTATTTGTAAAATCAAGCGAGCCACCTTCGACAATAATGAATTCAGTGCACCTAATGATAACCCCTCATTTGGTAGATTGAAATGCATTTCCAACTGGGAAAAATTGTCGATGATAAGAGAATTTGCATGGAAAACATGGTTACGTTCTCCCCTTTTAGGGCTTTTGAGGGTCTCATTAGAGCTAAATCCTTGATCGGATCACAAGGCCCATTGAACCCCCATCTCTTAACTATGAGTTTACAAATTACTCTCAATCTCCAACCCACTTTTTCTTTGTACCTGTACGTAAGAACTGATCCCGAGAGCCAAAAAAACTGTAGCAATATTATATTCACACTTCTTCATGAGAAAAACTCGAGCACACATTTCGTGCATTGTGTACTGTTCGTAAAATCAAGCAAGCCACCTTTGGTAATAATGAATTCAGTGCACCTAATGATAACCTCTCATTTGGTAGATCAATTGATACAATTGCCCAAAAGGTAAAGCAAAGGCCTGGGAAGTTGTCTTCCCTCTCGAAGGAAATAGGGACTTGTATCGATCTCGGTCATGAGAATAATATAGGTATAAGCCTTTGGGACCATTATTACTCGACTCTAACAACATTATCAGCGGCAGACTACGCAGAATTGAATCACAAACTGTCATCAGACACTCCACGTCTACCACTTTTGCCTTGGAGTCCTTTGTCATTCATCGACGGGGTTGAAGAATCACTGCCAGAAGGTATGGATCCAGGTAAAGAAGGCACTCCTAGAAAGTGTGCACAAAAGGGAGGTTAAACCGGAGAAAATATTCGGTAGTTGCAATCAATTGACGCACGTTTTTTTACTCATAATCAATGATAAATCAACACAAGTCAATTGAGGTGGAACCAAAAAATAAAAATCTGATTTTTCTCTCCTTCCTCCGCTTTGTCGTCCATGGCCGCTACGGCTTCCCCCTCCATCACACAGCACCACCTATCTCCACCCCTTCCGGCATTGCTTGCAGTCGGCCCAAGCTACCCCTCCGTCATCACTCGTGGTCGGCTCATTACTCGTCCAAATCTGGACTCGGATATGGCCGCAAGCTTTGCTCGTCCATCCACCAACTGAAACCACAACAGCACTGCAACAAGCGGTGACTTGAGTTTGCCCATCCATTAAAGACAACGAGCGAGCGACAAAGTTCAGATTTTATTGTTGTGATTGTAACTGCAAGCAACGAAGGCGAGCTACGAAGTCCAGATCTAGTCTCCACGGTAACAATTGCAAGCGACAAAGTCCAAATCTGGTTACCATCACTCCATACCTAAGGACTGCAGTGCAGCCCAACCCGACACTGCTGCGTCCAAGCCGAACACCCTCCGTCGTCCTTGCTCACCCATGGCCACAAGTGACAACGATTCGTTTGACACTGGTGGCCATGGACAGCTGGATCTGAAGAGCCTGCCAAAAAGAAGCTTAAATGTGACGCCACTAGCCAGACTACAACCAGATCGGCAGAGGAAAGTGAGTGATGGAGGGAGAAGAGAAAAATCGGATTTTTACTTTTTGTTCCACCTCAGCTGACACGTGACAATGTATTATTGTGTATAAGTAAAAAACGCGCCACATTAACAATTGACATGGCCCTTTATAACCATCGAATATGTTCTTGGTAAACTGGGTGAGACTCTGTACAATGGAAAAGAAAAGTACTTGAGCAACTGTTATATAAGATCAAAACGATACTTGCAGAGCATCGAACCTAACTAAAGCACTTTAAAGTGAAAGCAAGAGAATCTCCACTTCCTGATGATGGCAGGACGTAGGTAAGGCCAATCCATCGTGTGCAACCTAACAACTAGTAACCCTTAACCAACAGTATGATCAGAAAGAGAACTCTACTTCCAAAATTTCTCTTCAGTTGGCCTCCAGGCAGACCTCAAGTACCACTATCAATCGTTACCTGACTTATTGAAAGAGCAAAAAGCAGCTTAATCGTCAATGAATGCCCCCTGAAGTCAGATTCCAGATTCTATGCACCAACTGTAAAAGATCGATAGAATAAACTGAAGACGCCATGACCATGACCTCGATGCACAAACATAAGCCAAATACAAGAATGATCAATATGCGTGCATGGATTACCCATGACCTTGATATAATATAATGCCTGAGCAACATAGAAGTGATTTTCTTTGCATCTTTGTCTGCATTGGAGGGAACTAAGTTTTATGAATGCTGCATTGAAGTACCTGCAGGGGGGGAGGGATTCGAATGTAAAATTCTTAACTGGATTATGGCAAATGAAGTACTTCACTGGAAATTTTACTAGATGCGATGTTCTTTTTAAGCGGTTTTGCGGTTTTGGAACTGCTGTGGCTTTAGACGAGGTTCTCAATTCGATGATTGGGTGGGAATATTGAAATGTTTGTGATTGCCTTTTGCTACATTTATATGAAACCGAAGACTCTAATTCTCTATGCTGTTGAAACTTGACGTTGTATCCGTTATTGAAATTCAATTGATTGTTTTGGCCGCCGACTGGGTAGGGATGTTAATCACCATCACTGTCTCCGCGATACATTTGGATGTTAAGAGTGTTGTGACGGTTGAGACTGTTTTTAGGAGAAGGGCTCCTCTGCCTCCATTGCGGTCTTTATCCGGTGCTACATTTATGCCAACCATCGATCCTTATCGAGATACAATGGAGGCACTGAGTGAGTTAGACGGCCTTCCTTCCTTTTTCAATTTATGCCTTCTGATAATCAATCGCGGCCTTTTGACATAGTGAACCCGGCGGCCCTAGTTGATCTAGAGAAAAAGCATTGGAAGTCATTCATTTTTTTTTTTTCTGCCTGAATTGAACTTTGTCGAGTATCCACATGATTTTGGAAAAGTACCAAAAAAAAGTCATAAACTCACTGCACATGTACCAATTCAATCTAAAATTTTCAATTGTACGAGTTGAGTTATAAACCCTTAATGATTTCCCAATATAGTTCATCCAGCTAATTTTACCCAAAAATTGCTGACATTGTCACCAATCGTCCTAAATGATACAACTAACGCTAACTAGGACAAATTTTATGATTTTTTTTAATATATTTTTCTTTTATCCTTTCATTTTCTTTCTTTGTTTCTTTTACAACTCTAGGTCCGCAATGCTCCTCCGCGTCGATCCAGGTCAAGGTTCCAATGAGGTCTCCATGCCCTCACCATGATCCACGGGAGGGTGGTGATGCCCTTGTTGGCCTTGCCTATGGTTGGTGATGGTCACTTGGAGCAGTCGCAAGCCAACAATTGGTGTAAAAAAAAAAAAAAAAGAAAAGAAAAGAAAAAAGAAAGGAAGAAGAAAAGAAAAAAAAAGGTATTCACGTTAGAACCAGTCGTGCCATGTAGGACAGCGATGTGCATGTCAGCCATTTTAGGCCAAAATTTGCCAGTTATATTATATTAACAAATTGTCAAAAAGCTAAAGATCAAATTTGCACAATTGAAAGGTTTATAATTGAATTGACACAAGTATAATAGATTTAAGACTTTTTAATCGAAACGTTTTGTCCGTTATGAAATATTTGATGCTTTGGTGTTAGCTATGATGTCATGGCATCAAGCTTTGCTCCTTATTTTGTTCAACATGAACAACAAAAGAGCATAAACTTTGTTGAGAAGTTTATTTACGAGTCGATGCTTTGCATGAGTTTCATTGTTGTTGTGCAGAGTAAGCCCTTCTTATTTTTAAACCATTTTAAGTTGAATTTGTCTCCAAAAAGAACATTTGGTCATATATAAAAGAGAAAAAGCCACTAAAAACCTTAAACTATGCCCATTGTGACATATTTATGCCAAACTATCTTTGGCAACACTGAAAAACCCTAAACTTGTATCTGTGTAGCACATTTACCTCAAAATTTTGGGTAATTGTGTTGCATGAGTACAAGTTTGGGATGTTTTGTGTCACAAGAAAAAATTGGTGTAAATGTGTCACATAGATATAAGTTTGAGATCTTTGATGCCATAAAAAAAAAAAAAAACTTGGAGTAAATATATTACACAGATACAAGTTTAAGATTTTTGGTATCGAAAAAAAAGTTTGAAATAAATGTGTGACAATAGGTATAGTTTAAGGTTTTTGTGACTTATACCTATATAAAAAGATATTGGTAGCTCATAAGTTTTGGTCTATTTGCACGATGTCACCCTTGAACTATTCTTAAATGTTCAATGTATTCCTTTTGTTTGATCAAACAAAAAAGAAGGAAGTCATTCAACATCTCAATTTATCTCAATTTTATGCGTAAATGAGTTATACATTAATGTCAATTTACCTTTCGAAGAGGTCCCTAATTTAGGAAAGGAATTCAGCATCCAATCCTCCTCTTTAGTTCTTTTCATGCTGCATTATTATATACTTCGTCAATGCTAACTAGTCTTAAACACTTTCTCGTTTAGTTGAACCTATCTAGCAACCCTCAACTTTCTCATTTAAGCTCCATTTATTTCGCAAAGATGAATTATTTGGAAAATATATTATTTTAAAATAATTATTTGTATTGCTTACAAAAATAATAAAGGATATATTTTTTTATCACCCACAAAAATACTTAAATATAAATTATTGTCGATAATGAAAACATTTTCATTAACTAATTATTTCAAGCAATACAAACTATCATTCTTAGGAAAATATTTTTAGAAACATTCATTTTTTGCGAAACAATTGAAACCTTAGACAAAACTCCCAATCCTTTCCTCTGGTCTCTCTGATCAAAACTTCTTGCAAAAAAGACATTCTTTCTTCAAATCAATGATTTGGCAATGCAACTAAGATCGTGTCTTTTTATCCTAATTCATCTTTTTGTCTTTGAAATGAACTTGATTAATAAGCATTTGAAAGCCGCAAAAAGACATGGAAATTTGTATGAACTATCAACATCTCTCCATCTCATGCTCATCTCATTAGCACTTTCTTAGGCATTATAAACTGATTCCAAGAGGAATTTCTATTATATTCCAAAATGATTTCCTTTAATTTTTTTAGACCTACTACTTTGCACATCGATATTTTTTCGTGAACTGCGGCCATTTATGTAGTTTGTGATTAAAGCAATTGCCAATGGAGTGATCTTAGAGTTTTGCTGCTCTTTTTTTTTTTTTTTTTGCTATTTTGCTTAGTTGGGAATTGTAGAGTAGTTTCGTCTCCCTCCATAAACTCTATATATTACTCATCTCCCTTTGCCATCTCTCTTCACATTTTCTTCGTTTAAGTCGTAATTTATTTACGTTTCAAAAGTTATCTTTAATCTTAACTTTAACATATATAAAAAATTACATAAAATACGACCACGACATCATGCTTATTACATTAATTTGTTTAAGAATTCTTAGTAGTAAGTTCACTTCATAATTCTTTAATCAAAGTAACATGTTAATATCAAACTGTCTGTATATTGAAATGGCATGATTTCTGAACTGGAACATTTAATCCGTTATGAAATTTTTAGTGCTTTGGCGTTAGCTATGATGTCATGGCATCAAGCTTTGCTCCTTATTTTTATTCAACATGAATTGCAAAAGGATAGAAACTTTGTTGAGATCTTTTCTTCTTCTTTTTTCTGATTAGCCCTCCAGCGCCAAATACAGCATGACTTTGCATGGGTTTCATCGCTATGGTACAGAAACTTTTAGCCGTCGAAACTTCAGAAAATCATGTCAAAACTTCTTTGCAATATGGCAATCACATCGTACAGCCAAGAAAACTTCTTTTTCTGTTTGTGGCATTGATGTTGTTCTTGAGTCAGAGTAAGCCCTTCTTATTTTTAAACCATTCTTAGATGAATTTATCTCCAAAAAGAACATTTGGTCATATATAATATGATATTGGTAGCCCATAAATTTTGGTGTAAACATATAATATCATCCTTGAACTTTTAACTTGTTTCATAAGGAACTCGAATTATTCTTAAAAGTTGAATGTATTCATTTTGTTTGATCAAACAAATGAGGGGGAAGTCATCTCACGTGGCTATTCTATCTCGATTATTTTGTGTAAAAGAGTTAAAAATTAACAATACATCAGCTTTTTAAGAGGTCCCTAATTTCGGAAAGAAATCCATCATTCAATCCTCTCCTTTAGCTCTTTGATAATGCAATATTTATGTAATTCCTTAATAAGTCTTAAACATTTTCTTATTTTGTCAAACCTATCCAATAGCCCCTCACTTTCTCATTTAGGTATTATTTGTTTCGCGGAAATGAAGAATTTTGAAAATATATTCCTAAAATTGATGATATATATTGCTTAAATAAATGAATGAATGAAACAAATTTTTATGAGCCACAAACATGCTTAGACCCAAATTGTTACCGATAAAGAAAATAATAACATTGGCTAATTATTTTAAGCGTTACAAATGATAATTTTAGGAAAATATTTGTTGAATTATTCATTTTCTGCGAAATAAATGGAGCCTTGAGGGAAACTCTCACTTCTCTATGATCAAAACTTCTTGTAAAATAGGCATTCCTTTGTGAAATCAATGATTGGACAATGCTACTAAGATAGTGTCTTTTTGTTCTGGTCCATCAATCTATCTTTGGAATGAACTTGATTAATATATATTTGAAATCTGCCAAAAAAAAAATGTATGGGTTATAGAAAATGTATCCATCTCACCCTCATCTCATTAGCACTTTCTTGGGCATTATACATTGATTCTATAAGGAATTTTGTTCATATTCCAAAATGATTTCGATATATTTTTTGGACTAACTGCTTCACATATTGGTTTTTTCTCATGATCAGCAACCATTTATGTAGTATGTAATGAAAGCAATTGCTAATGGGGTTTTGTTGCTCCTTTTCTACTGTTTTACTTAGTTGGAAAGCAGAGAGCCCTTTCAGTTCCCTCCATAAACTACCTATATGTTACTCATCTCCCTCCACTTCATTGTTTCTTAACTTAAGTCGTAATTCATTTACGTTTTAAACGTTATCTTTTATCTTCACTTTAATATATATATATATATATATATATATATATAATTACATAAAATTTTGGCAGCGGCATCATGTTTATTAAATTAATTTGTTTAAGCTGATCCAAATTTTTAATAGAAGTTCTCATCAAAACTCCTTAATCAAAATAATATGTCAATATTAAGTTGTCTGTAGCTTGAAATGTGTCTGAATATTGCATTGGCACTTCCGACAAAACCATCACTGGCTAGCTTGCTAAGAGACCACCGCCACCGCTTTCCACTTTCCCCTCCCTTGGTCTTGGCTCGTGCAAGGGAGACCGTCGCGTCCCTTCAAGAGCGACTCAAGGGCAGCTAGTGCGATGCTGCAGTGTGGACTCAGCCAGGCTAGTGTCACGGGAGCAGCCGACGTGGTGGTGGTGAAGATCAGGACTGCAGCTCGTTCACTCGGTCCAGTACGGGAAGCGCTGTAGCTAGCAGGAGCACAGCGTCGCGGTGGGAGGAGTCGTGAAGCCGAGACCGCGAAGAAAATACCTCGCTCTAGCCTCTATTCTCTCTCTGGATTCTTGTGTGCCCGGTGTTGACCAAGGAAGAGAGAGAAGGCCCCCCTCCTATTGGACGAAGCAAAGACCCCTCCTTTGTCTTCTTCTCCCTGTGCTTATGGACGCTTGTTACTCTTCTTTTGTGTCCTCTTTCAGAACCTGCAGGAAGAACAGAAACCTTCTCTCTCTCTGTGCCGTGTATTCAATGTCTTCTCTTTTTCAGAATTGTGCCTTATGTTCAATGTGTGGCCTTCCTTGTCCGTATGCGAGCCGGCTCTTTTATAGGTGAAGAACTTGATTTTCATGGATCATTTCACTTCCTTTTTCGGCTCACGCACAAAATCGCCTTTGATCAAAGAATATATTACTCAATATATGCCCCACGTGTAATATTCTCTCTTGATATTTCATCCTTAAACTTCCAATCTTTTGTAAAATATATCGCCTAAAGTATAAATCACGTGAATATATGAAATATTTACCGAATATTGAAAGAATAATATGAATCTTTTATGAAAATACCGAATTGTCAACTCGTAAAATTGAAGTTCATCCGCCGCTGATCAAATGCAAAAGTGATAAACAAATAAATAAGTGCAACTAAAATTATATGCTATGCAATTTTAATCCTATTTTTTAGGGGTAAAAATTAATCCCTAATTTTTCTATGCAATAAATAATTGGATCGTCAAAATTTAGGTGTCAACACCGTCCCACCACCAACCACCATGGCTGCCGCCGCTAGCTCAAAGGCTAGCCAGCAATTACTTTGGTTTTCCAATGGTTGATGGGAATGGGGATATAGGGCATTATTAGGTAAAGGACCATCATTATCATTGAGTGCTAAGTGAAGGTGGTGGTAATGGGATTAAAAAGACATATGATAATGAACATAAGTTCGACTTGGAGATGACCGTAGAGATGGATGGTGATCGCCACCGCCATCGTCGCCATCAGCACCAAAATGATCATCACCGTCAGAAGATTTAGGAGTTGGACTTGCTTGAGAAGATCGCTGGCCGAAGTGGCTAATTCAAATTCATAAATACCCTAGTAGTTAATAAAAGACCCTTACATTATAGTTGAGTATCCGCATGATTTCTGAACCGGAACATGTAGACTGTTTCGAAATATTTAGTGTTTTGATGTTTGCTATAATGTCATGGCATCAGGCTTTGCTACTTATTTTATTCAACATGTATTGCAAAAGAACAGAAAGTTTGTTGAATTTTTTTGTCACGCCCCGATCCTCCGAGCGCACGCACATCCCACTTCGGTCGATAGAAATATGCGACTTCCTTGGACACGTCGCCGACCCATTCTTTTTATTACACATATGGAAGCGAAACAAATCCCCTAACAACATTAACTTAGGATAGAAAAGCAGACAATCAATCACAACCAAACAAGCTTTCTTATAAACACATAGGTTTATATACAACACTGGATTGACTACAAAATAGACAGACTCAACAAAAAGGGAACTGTCCTAAGACCAACTAGTCAAACATGTTCGCCGATTCTTCGATCTCCACCTCCACAAATGTCCATGGCTTCGAGTCCTCCACGACCGCCATCTAAGGACCTGAAAATGTTGAGCGCACAACGGGATGAGACAATCTCTCAGCGAGTCCTACCCTCTAAGACCCAATTAGGAAGAAAATACGCCTCAGGGCACTCTAGCCACACAAAGAGGACAGAGGACTTACCACGCCTCAGTTTCTTCATGCACGTTAGTACAATTCATATTCAAACAATGCTCACACAAGCTGAAACTACCGACACACCCATCGATCTATCAATTCAATCAATCCAATTGATATCATACGATCCATACATTTATCAATTCATACCATCTATTAAACAATACCATCTATTCATCCATCAATACAATCATGGCTCACACAAGCGGATAAATATAAAAACCATTTGCTCGCCAAAGCTGTCAATTCGACAATGTTATATGTAGTGGCATCACGGCCCCACTCGGCACGACCGATTCCAAATTCGATGGTAAATCATGGCCCCAGTGGGCACGACCTCTAATAGGTGGTAAATCACAGCCTAGCAGGCGCAACCTCTATTAGATGGCAATCACGGCCCAACGGGCACAACCTTTAATAGGTGGCAAATCACGGCCTAGCAGGCGTGACCTCTATTAGGTGGCAAATCACGGACTCAATGGGCACGACCGATTCCCAATTCGATGGTATATCACGGCCCAACAGAGCACAGCCAAACTTCGATGATTTTCTAGATCACTCACAACCTTTCACGATCAACAACCAATCGAATACCGGCATTAAATATCCTTGGAATAAATCCCCATATAAAAAACCATTCAATCAATCAATACAAACTGGTCCTACAAACCAATTACGGTGCTATAAACCAACACCGGGTATTTCAAGTTAAATACCAAAACTTCTTCAATTTCACACAATTCCACACTTTTGGAATTATTAACTATACTCATCAATTTACACAATTTCTCGATTAAACATAAAATTAACACAAACTGATCATACTACTTTGCGATCAGCGTGAAATTCTAAGGACCGGCCATCCCGGTAAAATTTTCGAAATTATTAAATAATTAAATTTAATTCCGAAAATTAAATAATTACATATTATATTATAATAATTTAATTTAATAAAATAATATTTAAAAATTCGAAATAATTAATTAGGGCTTAAACTATATTACACTAATTTAAACATACAATTAGCCCTAATTAATCATTCACTAAACTAATCATACAACTAATCAAATTAACATTTAAATAATATAATCTAACCACATAAACCTACTTAGACTAATCTAAACAGCCCTTAAGTATAATTTACTCACTAAGCAAGGATTAGAAGGTAAACGACCCGATTAACAAGCCGAACGGCTCAAAACAACAAAACGATGGGGACGACACGAGGGTCGATAGTTAGCGGGCCTAGCTTCCAGGGTTGGGAAGTCGGCCAAAACGGACCAAATTTTCGCTGCGATACCCATTTTTCCAGCTGCTAATTGGGGCTGAGAAGGAGCAAATCCGGCGCCGGTTTGGGTCAGAAATGGGCGGAGGAGCTGCAGCGGTGCCGTGCGGCCAACAGCGGGGTCCCACGGTGGCCGAATGTTGGCTGGACTAAGGGTAAGTGTGGTTCCGGGTAGAATCGGGAACCGAGGGAACCGAGGGTCTAGTTCGGTTCCCTGGTTCTAAGAAGACAGTTCCGATTCCCGGTTCCATTTTTCTAGGAACGGGCGGAACCGGAACCCGTTAAATTTAAAAAAAAAAAAAAAAAAACTCTAGAGTACCCCACGATTTCCCCCTTCCCCTTTCTTTCTCTCTCTGTCTTTTCTCCCCTTTTTCCTCTCCTCACGTCACTTCCTGCTCCCCCACTCCCACCCATTTTTTTTTTTCTTCTCTCTCTCTCTTTCTCTCCCCCTCTCTCGGACGGAACCCCCTTCTTCTTCTTCTTGCTGGCTGCTTGCTTCACCCACCACCACACCGCTGCCCCACGCCCTACTCACCACCACCTCTTGACCATCGAACCACCACCACCCACCACTTGTCCGACGAGTCGTCTCGCCGTTGAGCCCGACAAGTTGTCGCACCGTCCGCGTCGCCGCTCGCCGCCGAGAGCCACCTCCCTCGACACTACCGGTGGACGTCGTCACCCCTTGCTTGCCTCGCCGCTCAGCCACTTGCCGTCGACGCCGCCGTTAGACGTCGCTCGTCCCCGTGGTGGAGGCTGCTCGCTCGCCCAGCCGCCCGACGCTGCTCGCCGCTCGCCCAACCGCCCCGACGCTGCTCAGCACTCGCCCAGTCGCCTCGAAGCCGCTCATCGCTCGCCCAGTCGCCCCGACGCCACTCGCCGCTCGCCCAGCCGCCTAATCAGCCCTAACTCCACACCCCTTTGCCTTCACCTCCGCCTCCACCTCCATCTCTAGCTCAGTCGCACCCCCACTCTCTCTCTCCTTCCGCTTGTCTGGTCGAGGGTGACGCGGGACGCCCTTGGAGACTCCGGCGGGGGCCTACCAGCTAATCAACGACGAGACGATAGGGTTGGATTTATCTCAATTTATTTGGATTTTTAGCTTGCAAAATGTTTTTGTAAGACGTATGACAGTTGAATTTAACTTAAGTCATTTAACTCGACCATGTTATGTTCATTTTAGTGACAAGTGGACCATATTTTTCTCATTGAGCCTTCCGTATGTAAACCTAGGATTTGTTAAAAAAAGCATGCTACTGAAGTGAGAGAAGATGAGTCCAAGTTGTTCTTGTCTATTATGTTTATGCAATTTCAAGGGAGTATGGCATTAATGTAACTTTAGTCTTTTACCTTTTGATTCTATTGTAAGCTTCTATTTCATTTCACAGATCCCAACAAATGGAGCTTGTTTGATTGAGTATATATGCCATCATTTCTGGTCCCAGAAGTACTGTCCGTCGCATGAGCATGATAACATAGCTCGATGTTGTAGTTGCGAGCGTTTGGAGGTAGTGGTCTAGGCTAGCACAAGTAAATGCAATGCCATGCTTTGTTCCCACAATCTTGCGGATTGTATATTTTAAATGCATTGAATCAACTGTACTCATTTTTTTTGTTTTTCTTTCTTTTGATATTTATTTTACCTACTAACAGTCGTGGAACACAACATACATATCTTTGGGAGATGGACGAAGTTTATGCCTCGAGTGCATGGAATCTGCTATCATGGACACTAGTGACTGTCAACCACTTTATCATGCGATCAGAGACTACTATGAAGGAATGAACATGAAATTGGATCAGCAAATTCCAATGCTTTTGGTTGAAAGACAAGCACTTAATAAGGCTATTGTTGGAGAAAAAAAATGTACGACATGGTATGAGGTTTGGGTTTTCTTTCAAAGTTGGCGCGCCATTCCTAATGCTAGTTTTTCTGCAGGGCCACCATCACATGCCTGAGACAAGAGGTTTATGTCTTTCCGAGAAGCAAACTGTGTCCAGTGTATGATATTGGACATCTACTGATTTTGCTTTCAGGAAATCCAGAGTAAATCCTTGAGCAAGATTCACCTGTTCAATTTTACACTCGTTTCATTGCTTTTGTATTCAGGTTCACAGAAGGCCCAGACTTGGAGGCCACAGGCTTGTTGGAATGAAAACTCAACCCCAGAAATTGACAAGGAAATGCGAAGTTACAGCCATTCTTGTTCTTTATGGTCTACCAAGGTAAGTGTGACTGAAAAGCTCTTGTTTCGCAAAGTAATGAATATATTTATTAAGTACACAATAGCTCTTCATATACATGTTTTAAAAATTTGTAGGTTAGAAAGACTTATTGAGGATGAGTTGACAAACAATTGCATATTTGACAAGTCTTCCTAAGTAGACGATCCAAACTTTTCCAATGCATAGTTGTTAGGAAGTCCCATTGAGCTGTGATAGAGAGACTTTCCCAACATAGAGCTTCAGAAAAATGGTCTTATGCTAATGAAACTTCTTGTATAGTTCAATGGATGCTTATACTTCATTTCGGAGTGATGGCATTATGGGTCATGTTATGGAGAAGTACGTCTTGGAAGTGAAAGTGTCATGATAAGTTGGCGTAGCTATTTCTCGAGATAAGTATTGTGAAAGTTTTGCCTAACTAAAGATGAAAAAAAAAAGAACCGGTAAGAACTTGCAACCGACCCTGGAACCTATAATAGGGTAGGTTCAAGGTTCCAAGTTCTAACGGGTAGGTTCCAGGTTCCAAAAAATTAGGAACCTGTACCCGAGGGTAGGTTCCAGGTTCCAGGCGGAACCTATAAGGAACCTGGAACCGCTCACCCTTAGGCTGGACAGCTTCAACTGAACTTCACCAGATCTGAAATGGCTGTTGGAACAGAGGAACCGGCGAGATGGAGGCGGAGACAGGCGGAGCAGTGGCGAGCAGTGACAGTCTTGAGCGGAGACGAACGGTGACGGTGGTGGCGTGCGATTGCTCTAGGAGAAACTCCTGGTGGCCTTGGCAACGGCGAGCGGTTGCACGGACGACAGCTTAGACGGTCGAACGAAGGCGGAGCAGCAGGGTTGCACGGTTGGAGCAGCTCCCGCAAGCGAGTGTGCTTAGGCGAGCGACGGCAACCTCGGCTGCTCCGAGGACCGAACGGCGGTGGCACGGCTTCAACGGCGTCAAGGGAGCTTCGGAGAACAGCGAGACCACACGGAACCGGTGGCTTGGCAAGCGGAGCAACGTGCGCGCGGATGAATGGAGCGGCGAGCGCAAACGAGTGGCGACGGCGAAGGGGCAGCCACCGGCGGGCGTGCGAGCGGCTGGACGAAGGAGCTCCGGTCGCTGGTTCTGCTCAACCTTTTCCCTCCCATCCGATTCCCAAGGAAGAAGGAGAAGATTGATTGGAGAGCCCTACTTTTTTAGAGCCAATATCCACACTCCACTTGTCAAAATTCTAGACACTCAAGCCCCACCATGACATCACTTGATGATGTCACATTCCATTATCTCCAATCTCCCACAACCTTATCTTTCTTTTTCCGCCATGGCATAAAATTCAAAATCCTATACAACACATTCTTTCAATTTCATTCAATTCTTTTCTAATTGAACCAAATTGAAGTCCATGAATTAATCCAATGTCACCACACTTCAATTCACATAATTACTTGACCATATAACAATTTTGGATCCCAAAAGTACGACCAAAAGCAGACCTACAAATTTTCCCGAACCAATTTAACCATACTTTGATTAATTTGCCGAAAAACCCGGTTTGCATGAAAAATCTTCTAAAGGTGAGTCAACGTTCCTAAAATGAATTGTGACATATCAGAACTTTCAATTTCTGTAATCGAGTTCAATTTCTTGGTTAATTTCAATCTAGCGCGATTTTAGCGCATCCTAATCTACCGGATAGCTTTTAGGAACTTTTCGTGCAATTGACCTGTGATTGATTATTTTCAAGCCACAAAGTGCATCTTCGACACATTGGCGACTCTCAATTGTCGTAGAAATTTCAAGATTTCAAATATGAACATAGGATACCAAAACGACAGAGAAATCGGTCTAGTGTCGACCAACAAGATTTGTGCAATCAAGTTGAATCACCCACACTTAATTACATGCCTTTGTTGAGTCGACCTATCTCCGGTCTCTAATCGAACTGTGCTACAATGACCCTTGCAGATTAGCACGGTCGAGCAGTCGAATCTGGTCGAATTCTCAAATCTATTGTGTTTAGATTCCTTAACGGCTTCACCTGATAAACTAGTTATCTCGTGAGTGGCCAACTCAGAGAAGAGAGCTATAGGTGCGAAGATGAAATGCCCGACTTATTCAATTGAAACTAGAATTAGAAAATCGGGATGTCACATTTTTTCCCCAATATTAGCCTTTTCTCAAGCACCAAACATAGTATGGCTTTGCATGGGTTTCATTGTTGTGGTGCATAAAGTTTTTGGCCGTTGAAACTTTGAAAGAATCATGTCAAAACTTCTTTACAATATCACGGTCACATCATACGGCCAAGAAAACTTCTTTCTTTATTTGTGACATTGATGCTATTCTTGAGTCTGAATAAACCCTTCTCATTTTTTAACCATTCTTAGCTGAATTTATCTCCAAAAAGAACATTTGGCCATATAAAAAGTGATATGGGTAGTCCATGAATTTTGGTCCGATCATGTAATATCATTTGTGAACTTTTTAACTTGTTTAACCACAAGAGGTTGCGCCAGTAGCCACCCTTCCCATATGAGAAGAGAAAGGTAGTGAATTCGATTTCCCCACCTTCTCAAAGAAGGCTAAGGATAAAGACGTTTAGTTTCAAGTATGGGATTTGACTCATACGTTCTACAAATAAGCATAGCAAAAGTTTAAGAGTAAATTGAGAATTAGAGTTAGATAAAAAAAAAAAGGCTTTTAACTTGTTTAGTGTGAAACTTAAACTATTTTTAAATGTTCATTGGATTCCTTTGATCTAATCAAACAAACCAAGGGGAAGTCATATGTCTATTCTATCTAGGCTTTTTCTTCTTCTTTTTTGTGCAAAAGAGTTGAACATTAATGACAGATTCGCTATTTAAGAGGTCGCTAATTTTGGAAAGAAATCTGGTATTCAATCCTCCTTTTTGGTGCTTTTTTTATTGCAATATTTATGTACTTCATCAATGCTAATTAGTCTTAAACACTTTCCCTTTCTCTCATCTGTCCATTCTACCTAGGTTTTTTGTGTGTAAAAGAGCCAAACATTAATGACACGTTAGCTTTTTAAGAGGTGCCTAATTTCGGAAAGAAATCTGGCATTCAATCCTCCTCTTTGGTGCTTTTTTTACTGCAATATTTGTATACTTCCTCAATGCTAATTACTCTTAAACACTTTCCCTCTCTCTCATCTCTCTATTCTACCTAGGTTTTTTTTTTGTTTTTGTGTGTGTAAAAGAGCTAAACATTAATGACGAATTAGCTTTTTAAGAGGTCCCTAATTTAGGAAAGAATCCGGCATTCAATCCTCCTCATAGGTGCTTTTCTATTACAATATTTATGTACTTCCTCAATGCTAATTAGTCTTAAACACTTTCCCTCTCTCTCATCTCTCTATTATACCTAGGTTTTTTTTTTTTTTTTTTTTTTGTAAAAGAGCAAAACATTAATGACACATTAGCTTTTTAAGAGGTCCCTAATTTTGAAAAGAAATCCGGCATTCAATCCTCTTTTTTGGTGCTTTTTTTATTGCAATATTTATGTACTTCCTCAATGATAATTAGTCTTAAACACATTCTTATTTTGTTAAATCTATCCAATCATTCTCCACTTTCTCATTTAGGCTATATTTATTTCACGAAAAATTGATAATTTCAAAAATAGTCCCGTCCCATCACATTAGCGTAGTACTAAGCCACTCATTGATTTACACATGGCACCACGTCAGCAGATGGGTCCCACTAGACAGATTCGAGATCCAAGATGGGCTCAAGTCCAGGAAATCCAATTTACAATACTGAATCCTGATGGTCGATACCTAGTGAACCGTGGGAAATCAGCGTGCACCATGGCACTTTTTTGGCCCCCCTCTTTTCCCTTATAAAAAGGCCCCAACTCACTCACAAATTTCACTCACTCCCAAAGCCAAAAACAGCGTCCAACCACCCCCCGGCTCCTTTCTCTTTCTATGTCCCTCCCTCTGCATGGAGCTCAACCTTTCCTCCCCCACTTTCTCCTCCACTTTCCGAGAGGATTACCTTTCCTTCCGGACATTTTCCAGGAAAATTCAACCCCACGGCTTCTCTCTTGACCTCAAGATTCCTTCGCCTCCTTTGAATGTGAATGGCTTCTACCGCAAGTTCCTTCACAGCCATAACCCCGACATTCCCTAACCATAGCTTCACCATCGAAGGGTCCTCGTCAAATCCTTTCTCTCAGGTGGTGATGATCGGAGGAAGAGAGAGATGGTTATTGGTCTGCGGCAGCAACAACCAAAGCAGACAACGGAGAAAAATAAAAAAGAGAATGAGAATGACGAGGCTGACAAGGCTGACGAGGAGCCCTTGGTCGTCAAAGGCTAGTGGAATGGAAGGGAAGGAGGCGAACATGATGGTCAATGTAAATTCGTATAACGGAAGGTATAATGGCGGTAGAGTCTAGGCAGAAGCAAATTATGGGCAAGGAAAAACATATTTTTAAAGGACAAAAGGGGAAAAAAGCTTGATATCAAGCCTCAAATGGGTCTATATGCGTATCATATAACTTGATTGTTAGTCTTTCTACATCTAGCTTAATGATTTGTAAATTCCCGAGAATCATCTTCTTCTTCTTCTTTTTTCATGAATCTATCTTCTTGAAATGCTAGATATAGTTATGAGTTGTTTAAGAGTAAGAGTCATGTAATAATCTTATATAAAGGCAAGTCTTGTGATCATTTCTAACAAGGTGAAATCAAAAGAAAAAGAAAAAGCATATTCACCTCCTTGTCTTCCTTGAGTTGTGAGTGTTTTTGTTGGAAAAAATATTAGATTTACATGAAATTAAAAAATAAAATGAAATGAATGAGGTGTGCAAACAATGTTCCTTAGGATGATTTCGCCTCAGAGTATGAAACTTGATGCGTAAGCCTCCAACAGCTATCATCATACAATAAACCTCATTTTATATTCCGCACTGAATGTTAAAAGGAAACAGTTACGTGCATAACCCAGTAAGAAAAGGAAAAATACATACAGAGAAACAAGAATATTATTGTCTTGGTAAATTGATATATAACAAGATAGGAAAGGAGAAATAAAGATATTCTAGTTTTGATATATCGATAATGCTTTGCAATTACGTCTGGAGTAACAATTTATAGGAAAAGAAAGGAAAAGAAAAAGAGAGATGCTAAGAAACAATTATAAATAAATTGGTAACCAAAGAAAGAATATGACCGGTATAAAATAATGAAGTTTATGAAGAAATAAATCCAACGTTATAAAAAATCTTAAAAAGTCGATATATGGTCGGTCGTTAGAAAGCCACAACCGTTGCAAGCCATTGCAAAATCATTACAAAAATGATGACTTTTATAGCAATCATAATTTCTAATATATTTACTGAAATATCCAACAGTTTTCGCGTTCAAATTATCCTATCACAAAATACGCAGCAGAATTCATCAAAGTTCTTAAGGGGGCAAACCAGCGAGTCCCACCAGATTTCGCAATATGGCTTCTTGTTGTGGTGGAACGGGGAGGTTTACACGCTAGAGCTCTAATTCTGGTGGTAGAGATGGAGGCCGAGGTGGACGAGGTAATTCTGGTTATCCTGGAAGGGGAGATTGGTCATTTGTGCTTCCGCTTCCAGCGGGCCAGACGAGGGTGGTGATCGTGGCTACGATTCGGAGTTGCGCGTTAAGTAATGTTGGCAGCAACTTTGTTTGTTGGAAGTTTTTTTTTCAATTTGATAAACTTCATTTGGCTGATCGGGATGCTTAAGAGGTCTTCTCCTATATTAAAACAGGTTTGGCAGTGGCCATAATGGCTATGAAAGAGCTAGAAGTCAGAGTCCCAGGTGATCGGGTGGCTGGGTTGATCGTGCTAGTAACTGATAGGTCTGAACATGACAGGGCTCGTTCCCCAGTTCGCAGCTTCCACCAAGCAATGATGGAGAGAAGCCAATCTCATCGCCCAGGTGCATCTTCCTCCCACATGAGAAAACAAGAGAGTTCACGGAGTCCGCGACGTACCAGGTTTCCTTCGCCCAGTGGGAAGGATAACGAGAGGGAATTTTGGTGGATCGCTTGGTGATGCTCCGTCGAAATGGGATGAAGGATATGGTGTTAGCTATGATGTCATGGCATCAGGGTTTGCTCTTTATTTTTTTTCAACATGAACAGCAAAAGGACATGAATTTTGCTGAGTTTATTTCAATTTTAGCTCTCTCTCAAGCGCCCAATACAGCTTGGCGCTTTGCATGAGTTTCATTGTTGTAGTGTAGAGTAAGCCCTTCTTATTTTTAAACCATTTTAAGTTGAATTAAACTCCGAAAAAGAACATTAAAAAAGAAAAAGCCATTAAAAACTCTAAACTATGCTTTCCGTAACACATTTACGCCAAATTATCTTTGGTAACACTAATAATTCTAAACTTGTATCCATGTGGCACATCTACCTCAAATTTTGGGATAATTCTGTAGTATGAGTATAAGTTTGGGGTTTTTTGTGTCGGAAAAGAATAAATTGGAGTAAAGTGTTATATTAGTATAAGAGGGGAAGTCATCCGGCATCTCTATTTATCTCAATTTTATGCATAAAATAGTTAAACATTAGTGACAATTTAGCTTTTGAAGAGATCTCTAATTTTGGAAAGGAATCCAATATTCAATCCTCCTCTTTGGTTCTTTTCATATCCAGCACTAGTCTTACACACTTTCCCATTTAGTAAAACCTATCCAGCAACCCTCCACTTTCTCATTCAAGCTCCATTTATTTCACAAAAGATGAATTATTTGAAAAATATTTTTAAAAAATAATAATTATCTAAATTGCTTTTAAGATAATAAACGGAATATTTTTTTTTTTTATTATCCATGAATATATTTAGATATAAATTATTATTGATGATGAAAATATTTTCATGGATCAATTATTTCAGGAGATACAAACAATCATTTTAAGGAAAAAAAATTTAAAACATTCATTTTCAACGAAACAAACGGAATTTTAGACAAAACCCTCAATCCTCTCCTCTAGTCTCTCTAATCAAAACTTCTTGCAAAAAGGACATTCCTTTTTCAAATCAATGGTCTAACAATGCAACTGAGATCGTGTCTTTTGTCCTAATTCATCAGTTTGTCTTTGAAATGAACTTGATTAATGAGCATTTGATAGCTGCATAAAAAATGGAAAATGTATAGATTATCAAAATCCCTCCATCTCACGCTCATCTCATTAGCACTTTCTTAGGCATTATACATTGATTCCATGAGGAATTTCCATTATATTCCAAAATGATTTCATTTAATTTTTTTTTGGACCGACTATTTCGCATATTGATATTTTTTTGTGAACTACAGCCATTTAGTAGTTCGTAATGAAAGCAATTGCTAATGGAGTGATTTTAGAGTTTTGCTGCTCTTTTTTTGGTTGTTTTGCTTAGTTGGGAATTGTAGAGTACTTTCGTCTCCCACCATAAACTACCTATTTTTCTCATCTCCCTCGGCCATCTCTCTTCTAATTTTCTTCATTTAAGTCATAACTCATTTACATTTCAAAAGTTATATTTTATCTTCACTTTGAAATATATAAAAAAAAATTACATAAAATACCGGCATGACATCATGCTTATTACATTAAATTGTTTAAGAATTCTTAATAGTAAGTTCTCATCATAATTCTTTAATTAAAATAATATGTTGATATCAAGTTGTCTGTATATTGAGATGGCATGATTTTTAAACCAGAACATTTAATCCATTATGAAATATTTAGTGCTTTAGTATTAGCTATGATGTCATGCATCGGGCTTTGCTATTTATTTTATTCAAGACGAACTGCAAAAGCACAGGAAATCTGTTGAGATTTAATTTTTTTTCGATTTTAGCCCTCTTTGAGTGCCAAATACAGCACGACTTTGCATGGGTTTCATTGTTGTGATGCAGAAAGTTTTTGGGTGTTGAAACTTTAGAAAATCATGTCAAAACTTCTTTTCGATATCACAATTACATTGTACAACCAAGAAAACTTCTTCTTTTTGTTTGTGGCATTGATGTTGTTCTTGAGTCAGAGTAAGCTCTTTTTATTTGTAAACCGTCTTTTGGATCAAACAAATGAGGAGAAAGTCATCTGACATGTCTATTTTGTCTCGATTGTTTTGAATAAAAGAGAAACATTAATGATACATTAGCTTTTTAAGAGGTCCCTAATTTCGGAAAGAAATTCATCTTTCACCCTCCTCTTTGGCACTTAATTAATGCAATATTTATGTAATTCCTCAATACTAACAAGTCTTAAACATTTTCCCATTTTGCCAAACCTATCTAGTAAACCTCCACTTTCTCATTTAGGCTGTTTATTTCATAAAATTATTGATTTGAAAAATATTTTCTTAAAATAATATCGCACAAAAGTGAATGATTAAATTTTTTTATCATTCATGAAAATGTTTAAACATAAATTGTTGTAAAAAAATGAAAGTATTTTCATTGACTAATCATTTCAAGTGATACAAATGATCATTTTTTGGAAAATGCTTTTGAAAATTATTTATTTTTTATTAAACAAACGGAGCCTTAAACAAAACTCTCAATCTTCTCCTATATTCTCTATGATCAAAACTTCGTGCAAAATAGGCATTCCTTTTTAGAGTCAATGATCTAACAATGCAATGAAGACTGTGTCTTTTTGTCCTAATCCGGCGGTCTATCATTGAAATGAACTTGATTAATATTCATTTGAAAGCTACAAAAAATAAAAATGAGAAAAGTATGAACTAAAAAAAATTCCCTATCTCCCTCTCATCTCATTAGCACTTCAATTGTTGGAAGTTCTTTTCCTCTCTAATAAATTGCATTTGGATGATCGGGATGCTTAAGAGGTCTTCTCCTATATTGAAACAGGTTTGGCAGTGGCCTTGATGGCCATGAGAGAGCTAGAAGTCGAGTCCCAGGGGATCGGGTGGCTGGGTCGATCGTGCTAGTAACTAGGGGTGAGTATCGGTCCAGGGTCAACCCTGGACCAACCCTGGATCGGCCCAATCCTGCTGGTCCCGATCCGATTCCCAAGATAGAGAAAATTTTAACATAAATAGCGTCAACAACATTAAATAGCTCTTTAGTGAGGAGTTCAAGTAATTTTACATTATTATTTAATAACTTAGATTTTTAATATCTTTTACAATGTCAATAATCATAATTTACGAATGAGGAAAATGTTTTTGTGAGGAGTCCTCACGGCGTCCAAAAATGCATAAACAGCTTCTTATGGCATCCTTCTCTAGTATTCATTCTCTTCTATCTTATTCGTCCTCATAATCTTCAATTTGCTAAAATCGAAAGAAACAACTTCTTCGCTCGCTACGCGACATTCACCTCGCTCGCTTTGGGTCATTCGTGCCGCTCGCCACTTGATGCTCGCTTGGCTTGTTGTTCCCTACTCGACATTCAATGATCATTCTGTTCGACGCTCATCCCACTTGACCATCACCGCTTGCCTTTCTTAGCTGACATCGCTCATCATCAAATCTATTGGGTCGGTACGGTCCTCGGTTGTCCTTTCAAGAAATACAAAAAATGAAATAAAAAATTATTGTTTGGTCCTAGAGTTGACTTGGAAACCGGACCGAACCCATTGAGTCAGTACAGTCTTCAATTGTTTTTTTAAGGAATATAAAAAATGAAATAAAAAATTATCAGTTAGTCCTGGTTTGACCCTGGAACCGGACCAAACCCATTGGGTCAATCCGGTCCTCGGTCCCAAGCTCAATAGGGTCGGTTCTCGGTCTCAAAAATTGAGGACCAACACTGTGTGGGTTGGTCCTAGGGTTAGGGGGTGAACCAGCCCAACCCGAACTATGCTCACCCCTACTAGTAACTGGAGTCGTGATCGTAGCCGTTGCCCGAATAGGTCTGAACATGACAAGGCTTGTTCCCCAGTTCGCAGCTTCCACCAAGCAATGATGGAGAAAAGCCAATCCCATCGCCCAGGAAGCCACAGTGAGAAAACAAGGGAGAGTTCACAGAATCCTCGACCTGCAAGGTCTCCTTCGCTCGTGGGAAGGATAGCGAGAGGGAATTTTGGGGGATCGCATGGTGATGCTCCATCGAAATGGGATAGAGGATATGGTGGTGGTCCCGCTCTTCTTAGCGCGGGGAAGAGGAAGGCATGATTCCTGTTTTTGACGGAGGCAGAGAAGTGGGTGCAGCTGAAGATCCCCTCATTCTTTCTGAGGTCGGCCCAGTCCTTTGTTTGCCCTTCTTTTTTTGTTTGTTTAGAAAGTTATGGAACTAGCAATAGGGGAAGCTGTAAAGAGAAACTCGGTTTCCCTAGAATTACAGGATCTATGATATTGTTGACCCATGATCTCCTGTGGATACTGTATTATGGAAAACGAAGTCTTTCACTAGAAATTTTACTGGATGAGATGTGCTTTTTAGGCGGTTTTGCAGTTTTGGAACTGCTGTGGCTTGAGCTGAGGGCCTCCATATCGATAATTGGGTGGGATAAAATTAAGATGTTTGTGATTGCCGTTCGCTACTTTTTGTACGAAACCGAAGACTCTGATTCTCCGTGCCGCTGAAAGTATATGAGTATCCGTTACTAAAATTTTAGTGATGGTTTTTTATGATGTTCACTTCAACGGCTGCCGATTGGATGGGACGTGAATCATCATCACTGTTACCGTGATAAATGTGGGTGTTTGGGTGGGGTAACGGTAGAGGCTGTTTTTAGGGGAAGGGATCCTTTGCCTCCATCTTTGTCCGTGCTTCATTCATCCCAACCATCAATCCTTATTGAGATACAGTGGAGGCACCGAACGGGTTAGGGGTCTTTCTCCGCTTTTCGATCTATGGCTTACAATAACTGAAGCCTCAAGAGGGTTACCAATCGCCGGCTTTTGATGTAGTAGACTTGGCAGCCCTAACTGATTCAGAAAAAATGCATTGGGAGTCCTTTTTTTTATCGGCTTGAATTGATCTTAGCTGAATATCCATATGATTTTTGAATCAGAATGTTTAATCTATTACGATATTTTTAGTGCTTTGGCGTTACCTATGATGTCATGGCATCAAACTTTACTCCTTATTTTTTGCAACATGAATTATAAAAGGACAGGAACTCTGTTGAGAAGTTTATCCCGATTTTAGCCCTCTATTGAAAACCCAATATGCCATGGCACTTTGCATGAGTTTCATCATTGCAATGCAGAAAATTTTTTAGCTGTTGAGACTTGGAAGAATCATGTCAAACTTATTTGCAGCATTACAAGCCGCATCATACTGTCAAGAAAAAAGCATATGGTCATTATATAAAATAATATTGATAACTCATGAATTTCAATCTCAACATGTAATGTCATTTTTGTACTTTTGACTCATATAATATGGTACTTAAAACTATTTTTCCAATGTTCAATGTACTCCTTTGATTTGATTGGACATAAGAGAGGGCAGCCACCCCAAGTGTCTCTTTTCTCGATTTTTGTGTAAAAGGGTTAAATGTCAATGACATATTAGCTTTTGAATAAGTCCCTAGTTTCATAAAGAAATCCAGTATTTAATCTTCCTCTTTGGTTCTTTTCATATTGCAATATTTATGTTTTTCCTCAATGCTCATTAGCCTTAAACACTTTCCCATTTTGTCTAAACCTATCCAGCAACCCTCCACTTTCTCATTTAGACATTATTTATTTCGTGAAAAATGAATAATTTTGAAAATACATTCCTAAAGTTGATCATTTATATTGCTTAAAAAAATGTATGAATGAAAAAAAAAAAAAATTATGATCCACAAAAATGCTGAGACCTAAATTGTTGTCGATAAAGAAAATATTTGCATTAGCTAATTATTTCAAGCGTTACAAACAATAATTTAAAAATATATATTTTTCAAATTATTCATTTCTTGTGAAATAAATGGAGCCTTAGACGAAACTCTCACTTCTTTATGATAAAAAATTCTTGCGAAATAGATATTCCTTTTTAAAATCATTGATTGTACGATGCAACTAAGATAGTGTCTTTTTGTCTTTGTCCATCAATTAATATTTAAAATGAACTTGATTAATATGTATTTGAAATCTGCAAAAACAATTAAAAATATATGAATTATAGAAAATCTATCCATCTCATTCTCATCTCATTAGCACTTTCTTGGGGGAAAAGTACCAAAAAGTCCTAAACCTATTGCATTGGTACTAATTCAGTCCTAAACTTTTCAATTGGACTAATTTAGTCATAAACCTTTTAATATTGGAACCAATTCAGTCCACCCGGCCAATTTTGGCCAACCAACGCTGACGTGGACGTCGGCCAATGGCCGGATGCTAACGTGAAAATTTTTATGATTTTTTTTTTTCGAATTTTTTATTAACTTTTTATCAATTTTCTTTTTCCTTTTCTTTTGGTCTTCTTCCTAGTAGTGGTTGGCGAGCCTCCGGTGAGGCTCGCCGACCACTGGGTGAGGGCCGCGACCCTCACCGACAGCTGGCGAGGACTTCGCAACCATGGCCTCGCCAACCGCTGGCAATGCTAGCCTCGCCCAAATCCAACTGAAGCCGCCTCGCCGGCAGCCCTAGGAGAGGCCAAGCAAGGGCTTCGCGGCCCTCGCCCAATGGCCAGTGAGCCTCCACCACCAGGAAGAAGACGAAAAGAAAAGGAAAAAGAAAAAAAAAAGAAAAAAATTAATAAAAAAATCATTAAAAAAATCATAAAAATTGCCACGTCAGCGTTCGACCACCAGCCGACATCCACGTCAGCACTGGCCGGCCAAAATTGACTGGATGGACTGAATTTGTACTGATATTAAAAGGTTTAGAACTGAATTGGTCTAATTGAAAAGTTTATGACTAAATTAGTATCAATGCAATAGGTTTAGGACTTTTTTGGTACTTTTCCCCTTTCTTGGGCATTATACATTGATTCTATAAGGAATTTTGATTATATTCCAAAATGATGGCGATATATTTTTTTGGACTAACTACTTCACATATTGATTTTCCCTTGTGAACTGCAGCCATCTATGTAGTACGTAATGAAAGCAATTGCTAATGGAGTGATCTAATAGTTTTGTTGCTCTTTTTCTACTGTTTTACTTAGTTGGAAAGCGTAGTGCTTTTTCATCTCCCTCCATAAACTACATATTTGTTACTTTATCTCCCTCAACTTCATTTTTTCTTGACTTAAGTCGTAATTCATTTACCTTTTAAAAGTATCTTCACTTTAATATATATGAAAAAGTACATAAAACAGTGGCAGCGGTATCATGTTTATTAAATTAATTTGTTTAAATTGCTCCAAATTCGTAATAATAAGTTCTCATTGTAACTCTTTAATCAAAATAATATGTCAATATTAAGTTGTATGCATGTTGAAATGTGTCTAAATATTGAACTGGACTTCCGACAAAACCACCACTAGCCACCGTGCTAAGAGACCACTACCACTACTTTCCACTTTCCTTTCCGTCGGTCCTAGTTTGTGCCCCCCCCTCTCTCTCTCTCTCTCTCTCTCTCTCTCTCATATTTTAGACGGGGTGCCATCTTTCTATGCGAAATTATGTATATATCTAGGGTCCGTTCGTTTCGCGGAAAATATACAATTTCCGGAAAAAACCTGAACTTTGAGTGAAAAATATTTTTTACCGTTCGTTAGCTAATTCAATTGTTTGGGAAAAATTATCAAAAAAATTGAATTTTAATATTTTTAATTGACCAAAAAATTAGTTTTATTTTTTATATTTTTTTTATAAAAAATGAATTTTAATTATTTGTATTTTAAAAAAATCGAATTTTTATTATTATTATTCTTTCTTTTTCTTTTTCTTTTTCCTTTTTCTTTTCCTTTGTCCTTCCTCCTCCTTCTTCCTCCTCCTTCCTCCTTCCTCCGCCGCCACACGCCCGACGATGGCCACCGCTCGACCGCCGACCAAGACCCGTTCGCCAAATCCGACAAGCTTGAGGCTCGGCCCGATCTCGCTCGAGCTCGGCGGAGGTTCGCCAGGCTCTAGCGAGCCACGAGCTCGCCGGATCCGGGCAAGTAGAGCTCGAGCTCCGATCTAGGTGAGCCTAAGCTCCGCCACCGGATCCGACGAGCTCACGGTTCGCTAGAGCCTAGCAAACCTCTAGCAAACTCGGGTGAGGCCCGAGCTCCGCCCAACTCGCCGGATCTAGCGAGGCCCGAGCTCACCAAGCTTGGGCGAGCTTGGCTTCCCCAGATCGGGCTAGGCAGAGCCTTGCCGGCCTGAGGCGGAGCTCGAGCCGACTCGCAGCCACGGCCGGTCGCCGGCCGTCATCATGGCCAACGACCGGCCAAGGCTAAGGAAGAAAGATGAAAAGGAAAGAAAGAAAAAAAATTAAAATTAAATAAAAAATAAAAATAAAGCATAAAAATAAAACAAAAATATGTTGGTGAAAAGAAGTAAGGAGTAAGGTGGAATAAGTTATGGAAAATGTTTTCCATTTTTGAAAAGAGGAAAACATTTTCCTCATCTTTGAAGGTTGTTTTTTCCAATGATGGAAAACATTTTCATTAAGTAGTTTATTTTTTGTGATACGAACATTGGAAAATCCGAAAAACATTTTCTTGGAAATCATTTTTCGTGAAACGAACGGAGCCCTAATCACATGCAAGGGTATGAACTACTCAAACTGCTTGCGAGCTATTGGATCTCCCCTCGCACATCTTGAATCTTTTCGAGTTTGAATACATCAAAGTATTGAATCAAGCCGAGCTTGTGCTGTGAATTCGCTACTTGAATTGCTCTCCAGGCCTATCAAATAGTTGATTTTCAATTGCAATGTGTTTTTAGACTATAAGTCTGAGTTTAGTTCAAATTTCATTTGAATTTTATTGACAAGTCCGATTAGATTCGACATTGTTGAAAAGTTATTTAAGTTAAGCTCGAGTTTAAAAATTCCTACTCTCAATGGAGCTTAATAGTACAGTCAAGTTTTGAATATTTAAATCGAGTAAAATCGAGTCAGGTTATAAGTAATGAGGTGTATTGACCGAACTTTATTTCAATTGTGCCCATGTATCAGAGCGCAGACCTATATAAGAACCTGCGCTTTTCTTGCGAGGCTCGATGGGAGTCCACTGTTCTTTAACATAAAATTCAAAAATGGATAAAATATTACATAGTCCCTCCTCACCACGTCAATAGTCTTAGACCACTTAATGATTGACAAATGGCGCCACGTCAGCATACGGGTCCCATCGACTAAATCCGAAATCCAAGATGGGCCCAGGTCCTAGATGATTCCCGATCCTGACCGTCGGTTCCAAGTGAACCATGGGAAATCAACGTGGACCCTATGGCGCTGTCTTGGCCCCCGTCTTTTCCTTGTTTTTTTTTTTTTTTTTTTTTTTTTGTCTTTTCCCTTGTTAAAAAGCCCCGACTCAAACACAGAATTCACTCACTCCCAAAGCCAAAACCAGCATCCACCTCTCTCTCTCTCTCTCTCTCTCTCTCTCTCTCTCTCTCTCTCTCCCTCCCTCCCTCCCTCATGGAGCTCAACCTTGGCTTCTCTCTTGACCTCGAAACTCCGCCTCCGCCTCCTTTAAACGTGAAAGGCTTCTTTTACAATCTCCTCCACAGCCATAGCCCCGACATTCTCGACGATGACCACGCCTTCACCATCGAAGGGTCCTCATCGAATCCTTTCTCTCGGGTGGTCTCGACCCCACAGCTCGAACCTTCATTTCCTCACCCATCCCCTGATCCTAGCCCAGCCGCAACGCTCCCCAGAGGGTTCGACCTCTGTGCACCGCCGCTGCCACCGACCCCTCCTCCTCCGTCCATGGAAACCTCGCCAGAGAGCAGTGACGGCATAGCGGCGCATGGCCAGCTCGAGTTCGATAGCCTCTTTCACTTCGGTCCAGTGGATCAACGTCCTTATCACGATCCGGTGACAGACGACAGCCAGGTCGTGCCTTTGCTCGACTTAAATGACCTCGGATCACTGAACGAGAGGCTCGGTGAGGAGGCCGGTGTGAGCTCGGACCACCAATGGGGTCGTGAGCGGGACGACGGTCGTGATGATCGGAGGAAGAAAGAGGTGGCGACGGTTTTGCCGCAGCAGCAGACGAAGCAGAAGACGAAGAAAAATAAAAAAGAGAATGACAAGGACGAGGTTGACGAGGAGCCCTTGGTCGTCAAAGGCCAGTGGACTCCTACCGAAGACAGGTTAAGACTTAAAAAACGCCCTCTTTCTGATTGCTTCTTCTTCTTCATCTTTTTTTTCCCCCTGATTTTGAATGTTTTTCTTTTGACTTCTGTGTTTTTAATTTATTTTCCTCATTAGCGTTTCTGGGCATTTTTTTCCCTCAAAATTTTGGTGTGACATGTGATGAAGAAAATTATTCATTGTCTGTATTTTTTTTTTTTTTTTTTTGTGTAGCCGCTTAATGATGTTGGTTGAGACTCATGGAATGAAAAGGTGGTCTCAGATTGCTCAAATGATGAAGGGGAGAGTCGGAAAACAGTGCAGGGAGAGATGGCATAACCATTTGAGGCCTGATATCAAGGTTTTTTTCCCCTTTTTATCCTTTAAATTTATCTTACCCATAATTTGCTCCATCTTTAGACTCCTTCCTCCATTGTACCTTCCATTATATGAATTTACATTGACTGCCATACTCACTTAGTCAAATATTCAGAAAAAGAATCACGGTTAGGTTTGATAAATGATTCGCATACATAGGAAGTATATCTAATGACAGATATGCGATATACATATAGATTAAGGAATGTGAGCATTCAACACTCATCAGGATTTGCAAATTTATCATAAATTCATGCCATAAGCGCTCATCGATACACACCATATATGCGTTTCTTTTATTAGTTGTCCACAAAAAAAAAAAAAATGACATTATTTCCTTATATTTACCGACACGTGTAGTCTAGTGCGTGGAACTCGTGACTCTATCTCTTTTTTTTGTCCTTATTAAGTTTTTGGTTGACTTGCTTCTTAAAGTTTGCCGATACGCTACTTATCCTACGTCGTTTAGTCCAACTCATAGGCATGCATGGCGACGAGTGCCCATGCGGACCGGATTCTTCGGAAACCATGCCTTATAATCAAGCCGTAAAAATTTCTAAAGATGCTTTGATTCTTATTTAACGTAAAAGTTTTTTGTTTATTCAAGTTTTTAGTGATGACCAAATTGTCTGAACCTTTCACGCACTTCCATGCCCTAGTTCAGCAGCCACTTAAGAACAAAACAAAAGGATAAATCCTTTTTATGAACTCCAAATTCTTCCATTTAACACACAGCATATACCTAATAAAACACCCCAAGAAAATATTAGGAATACACCACTATTAAGCCTTAAATGAATAAGATCCACAATTATATTAGAAAGGTGTAAATACATTCATCATGAATTTCTCTTGTGTTTTCCCTCCAAGAAATATCACCATATTGTATATCAAGAAATTATTTTACACTTGCACATGAATACAAATATTTTGTATTATATTTGATAAATTAAAACTGAAAAACCAAATTACAATCGCTTGTATTAATGAAGTGTAATTAAAGACGCATTACCAAAATTAAAGACTTCGCCAAAAGCCCAAACTCACAAAACCCTAGAGTAAGTTTTTCTATCTCTTCTCCCCCGCTTTTTCTTCTTCTTCTTCATTTGGCTCTCATCATTTTCTTAGCAGAAGGACTCGTGGAGCATCAAAGAAGAGAAGATCCTGATTCAGGCACACAAGCAGATTGGGAACAAATGGGCAGAGATAGCCAAGAGATTGCCTGGAAGAACTGAGAACAGCATAAAAAATCACTGGAATGCCACCAAGCGCAGGCAATTCACTAAGCGTAAGTTGCTACCCGATAGCAACAACTCCAACCTCTTGCAAAACTACATCAGGAGTGTCACCACTCCATCTCCTCCGAAATGGTCGCCACCAGCTCGTGGTCCTGACAACTGCCACCACAACACCAAGAAGCAGTCATTGTCTTTGTCGAAGGCAGCCATTTCCCGTGGCTTGGACATGCAGCCCGAAGTGGCTAACTGCCCCCAGCAGGTGCCGGATCACCACCACCGGCCGCCGCCTCCGCTTGCTCAGAGGCCAGCCAGCAATTACTTCCGTTATCCGATGGTTGATGGGAATGGGAATCTTGGGCTTTATCAAGTGAAGGACCATCATTATCATCAGGTGCTGAGTGAAGGTGGTGGTAATGGGGGTGGAGGGAGATGTGATAACGATCGTGAGTTGGACTTGGAGATGAGGTTGGGGATAGATGGCGATCGCTGCCGCCACCGTCGTCATGACTCATCAGCACCATAGTGACCATCACCGTCGGGAGATTAAGGAGCTGGACTTGCTCGAGATGATGGGTCGTCAAAGTGGCTAATTCCGAATTAATAAATACCCCAGTAGGTAATAAAAGACCCTTATATTGTTGCTGCTTCTCAAAATGCTGTCTTTGGCTTATTTGTTCTCCCAGTTTGCTTGTCTGAGACCTCATGTTGTTGTTCTGATAATCGTATGTGAGATAGAGACTTCTTTTGTTTTATTCCCATATAACCATGTGTAAGGGTGTCTATGATTATGTCAATGTTTATGTGATAGACCTGAAAGAGGTCTAATGTTATTACATATGCATGTGTTTAGCTTAGTTATTTTGTGTTTACCTCGATCTTCGGGGACAGATTGAGGCTTCTATCACTCTCTCTCGACAATCAACTAATTTGCTAGGTGAAAAAAAAAAAAAAAAAAAGAGGCAAGGATATTGAGATTTATATAAGCAAAACATATGCATGTAATTGCTGCAAGGAGACTATTCGCAATGTCACCAAAAGACTTTCACAAAGTAAGTGCAAGAGTTCTTATTATTACTTCTTTTTTTCAGGTAAAGCTCAAACCCTATCTACTTTGGTCATGCGAAAAACTAGTGACTGATTGATTATAGGATTTTGAAAGTAGACCAATCATCTAGAAAGAAACTTTTGTTTGACCCTTTTAATCTCGTGGATGCACAAGAGTAAAATACATAATTTTAGCAAAGATAATATGATATAACTATAGTCTAAACTTTCAAATCTTTAGCTACGGATGGTGGACTCGAATATACACCTTTGAAGATCGAAATGCATTTCCAACTGAGAAAAATTGTCGATAATAAGACAATTCGCATGGAAAACATGGTCATGTTCTCCCCTTTTAGGGCTTTTGAGGGTCTCATTAGAGCTAATCCTTGATCAAGATACTATTGGATCACAAGGCCCATTGAACCCATTATTTGAATGGGCTTTGCTTGACTTTTTTTTTATACGATTAAACCTAACTAGTCTAATCAAACTTGTCATAGATCAAAAATTGTGAAACCCAAGTGCCTTTCTTCGGAATTGGTTAGATTGCTTGTTACACGACTTTCATAACTGCGTTTCCTAAATCCCATCTCTTAACTGTGAGTTTACAAATTGCTCTGAATCTCCATCTCACTTTTTCTCTGCACCTGTATGTAAGAACTAATCTCGAGAGCCAAAAAAAACTGTAGCAATATCATATTCACACTTCTTCATAAGAAAAACTTGGGCGCATATTATGTGCATTATATATTGTTCGTAAAATTAATGTGCATTATGTACTGTTCGTAAAATCAAGCGAGCCACCTTTGATAATAATGAATTCAGTGCACCTAATGATAACCCCTCATTTGGTAGATCAATTGATACAATTGCCCAAAAGGTAAAGCAAAGGCCTGGAAAGTTGTCTTCCCTCTCGAAGGAAATAGGGACTTGTATCGATCTCGGTCACGAGAATAATATAGGTATAAGCCTTTGGGACCATTATTACTCGGCTCTCACAACATTAGCAGCGGCAGAGTACGCAGAATTGAATCACAAACTGTCGTCAGACACTCCACGTCTACCACTTTTGCCTTGGAGTCCTTTGTCATTCATCGACGGGGTTGGAAAATCACTGCCAGAAGGTATGGATCCAGGTAAAGAAGGCACTCCTAGCAAGTGTGCACAAAAGGGAGGTTAAACCGGAGAAAATATTCGGTAGTTGCAATCAATTGACGCACGTTTTTTTACTCATAATCAATGATAAATCAACACAAGTCAATTGAGGTGGAACCAAAAAATAAAAATCTGATTTTTCTCTCCTTCCTCCAATACCCACCTTCCTCCGCTTTGTTATCCATGGCCACTACGGCTTGCCCCTCCATCACACAGCACCACCTATCTCCACCCCTTCCGGCCTTGCTTGCAGTCAGCCCAAACTACCCCTCCGTCATCACTCGTGGTCAGCTCATTACTCGTCCAAATCTGGACTCGGATATGGCCACAAGCTTTGCTCGTCCATCCACCAACTGAAACGACAACAGCACTGCAACAAGCCATGACTTGACTTTGCCCATCCATTGAAGGCAACAAGCGAGCAACAAAGTTCAGATTTGGTTGTCGTGATTGTAACTGCAAGCAACGAAGGCGAGCTACAAAGTCCACATCTAGTCTCCACAGTAACAATTGCAAGCGACAAAGTCCAAATCTGGTTACCATCACTCCATACCTAAGGACTGCAGTGCAGCCCAACCCGACACTGCTGCGTCCAAGCCGAACACCCTCCGTCGTCCTTGCTCACCCGTGGCCACAAGCGACAACGATTCATTTGACACTGGTGGCCATGGACAGCTAGATCTGAAGAGACTGCCAAAAAGAAGGTTAAATGTGACGCCACTAGCCACAGACTACAACCAGATCGGCAGAGGAAAGTGAGTGACGGAGGGAGAAGAGAAAAAACGGATTTTTACTTTTTGTTCCACCTCAGCTGACACGTGACAATGTATAATTGTGTATAAGTAAAAAACGCGCCACATTAACAATTGACGTGGCCCTTTACAACCATTGAATATGTTCTTGGTAAACTGGGTGAGACTCTGTACAATGGAAAAGAAAAGTACTTGAGCAACTGCCATATAAGATCAAAACGAAACTTGCAGAGCATCGAACCTAACTAAAGCACTTTAAAGTGAAAGCGAGAGAATCTCCACTTCCCGATGATGGCAGGACGTAGGTAAGGACAATCCATCGTGTGCAACCTAAACAACTAGTAACCCTTAACCAACAGTATGATCAGAAAGAGAACTCTACTTCCGAAAGTTCTTTTTAGTTGGCCTCCAGGCAGACCTCGAGTACCACTATCAATCGTTAGCTGACTTATTGAAAGATCAGAAAGCAGCTTAATCGTCAATGAATGCCCCCTGAAGTCAGATTCCAGATTCTATGGACCAACTGTAAAAGATCGACAGAATAAACTGTAGACACCATGCATATCCTAGCTCAATGCACAAACATAAGCCAAATACAAGAATGATCAATCTGCGTGCATGGATTACCCATGACCTTGATATAATATAATGCCTGACCAACATAGACGGAAAAGCCACTATTGGATATAAAAATTATCCATCATAAAAGACTTGGGAAGTTGGATAAACCGCTTGGAGGATATATGGACTTGTATCGATCTCGGTCACAAGAAAGGTATAGGTATAAGCCTTCACAGAGTGAAGACCCTGGAGACAAAATTTCATGTCAAACTAGTCCATTGGCAATACATGTCCAAGTGTTAACAAACATCTTTCACCTCAAGGAGTGCAAAAATTATATCATGCAACTGATTGCTAGACCAGTTAACATTAGCATATCTGAACTAAGACGAAAGAGACCTTCAAAGAATAACGGTTTCATTTTATCAACTGTGAAGTTCTTCAACTTTAACTTCATGAAACCTCAGATATTGCGAAATGAAAGTAGTCCACAGATGAGGATCGGCATAAAGGAGACATCTCTTTGGGGAAAAAGTTCACTGATTTGAGATGCAACTCCTGAGCTTCTTCATAGAGCACCTTTGAACAACCTTCTATAAGCAAATATCGTGACTCCTATCATTCAGGCGGCAGCAATTCTAGGTTGCCTGAATCAAGAACAGACAATGCCACCAACCAACCGCATCCCACTCCAAAGATGGTACTCGCATGTAGAATTGATAACTCCTAATAGTATCATCAGACTTGCTACAGCTTTTATCCAGAACATTTGAGTCTTGCAAATGTCAAATACCCAGTATGGCCTCTGGCTTCAGCAGAAGGCCTTGCCATGATAGTTGAACTGATGCTCTCCTGCTTGTTGCTTCCTTCATTAGTCTGTCTCCTTTTGCATGGAGGCCGCTGACTAGGGCTGCCTCCATGACCTTGCATACTATCGTTCTTAACCTCCCGGACTTCATATGTGCGAAGAAGCACCTCAAAGGTCCGTATGTCTAGACACATGAAACAGATGCATGGCCATTGAAGTTAGAGTGAAAAAGAATTACAGCAAGAATATCTACCAAAAATGAATTACTTATAGACAAGGGAAATCTAGTACAGTCATCTCAATCCATAAAAAATATCAAAGCACGGAAGAGTTGGTAGAAATGAGAGCATTTACCAGTAAAGTTCATCCTGAGTGCTTCACATGAGCGTTGCACTTGTTCAATACAGGGTGAGAATGAGCATAATGTGCCGTCTGGTTTTAGCATTTTTGCGGCCGACGCTATGACCAACCAAGGTTGCGGTAGGTCCAAGAACATAGCATCAGCCATGCCACAAAGTTCATCGGGAAATCCATTTCCCTGGATGTCCCTAACCCCAACAGTGACCACGCTGCTCACTCCTGTTCTCTCAAAGTCCTCCCTGTAGGAAGAAAAAAATCAAGCCAGCATGTTTAGACATTATGAAGGGAAACAGAGTTTTGAGTTTTCAAACAATTAAACCAGAAACTCTCTCTAGCAAATTCTTAACGTTTGAAATCAGATAAACTCTCAAAGTCCAATTACACAGCTATGACTTCACCCATGACTATTTCAGCGCCACTTTTACACATAGCTTGAAGGAGGGATAAGAAAGGAAGAGAAATCATTTTAGAAATACAATCGTGTTCGGATGGGAGCAAAAGAAAAAAAGGAAAGGACTTGTATACTAATAAACAATTTTTTTCTTGTTTCTCACTTATATCCTTGTTTTATATTTTTTTCCAAATACATAAAAGGGTATTTATGCCATAATGCATTCTTATTCCATTTTTTCCCCTCATTAGTCATTAGCATTCAGACAACAATTTAACTCAGATCCTTCCAAACCCTTTTTCTTCTTTTCTCCAGTAATTATGTAAATCGTTCCTCGCCCTATCTAATAACTGTAGAAGCTTCCTTTGGAGGAAAATGGAAGACACTGAGAAAACAGTGAACAATTGCATATGCATAACTTTGTTTTAGCTTAGAGGATCTCAAGGAGTAACTTAAGAAAGCCAAAAAAACTCAATTTCCTAACAAGGAATCACCAAACCTGTTTGACAAATGTAGCCCCAGAATCTAAGAACCAAAAGATCAAGCCAAACGGCCAAAACAAAACAGCAAAGCACACCTATTTCCAACTTGTAAGTTACACCACCATAGTGAGGGATTCATCAATATTACCTAGCAGAGGCAGCTCTTTGTTCATGAAAATCAAATGTATAGACATGACCGGTTGGAGCCACAGCCCTCGCGAGCGAGGTCGTTAACGACCCGCTTCCCGTCCCCGATTCGAGAACCAGACAACCGGGAACTATCTCCAAGTACATGATCACGAAGCTGATGTCCGCGATGTAAAGTATTTGAGTCCTGTGGCTCAACACCAGAGTCCACAGCTCCGGAGACGGAGCCAGCAAGTAGACGTATCCGCTCTTGTTGCTGTACACCTTGGACCCGAAGGGCTTCCCGATCCAATCGGAATGCTTGAACACGCCGAACCGGTTCTGGAAGACCGACCCCTCGCACACGTTGACGGCCTTCATCGTATCGTGTCTCTCGTAAACGATCACCAAATCTCCATCGGCAATGGGCTTATTGAAGGATAATCTCTTCGAGGTGTCGAGCGCCAACATTTTTTTGTTGTTGAAGATCTCGATTCGCTTATCGCAAATCGACGCAGTACGATCAGCTGAAAGAGCACGAAGTACAAGGATTAGCCAATTCGCGTAGCGCATATGTGAGAAAAATACTTGTTCTTGCGATCGTGACGGCGAGGAACTCGGGCTCTTCCGAGCGTCGAGCTCCGTCGACGGCGGGGAGATCGACGCCTTTGAGCTCCATCGCGTGGCTGTAAGCCGCTGCATTCGCCGCCGTCGATGAGGTACGGCTCGTCGAGGGAGACTGGACGGAGCTCGCGCGTCATCGAGCTCCGTCCAGCGACGGTTGGAGACGCGAGACGGAGGGAGCAAGAGACGCAGACGGAGGAGAGAAAGAGAAACGGAGAAATGTTAGAGAGACGCACCCAGAGGCGGCAGATGCGGAGGCCGGCGACGGAGGCGGTCGTAGTGGTTTCGGCGGCGGCGGCGGCGGCGGCGGCGTCTGTGTTGGTCGAATTAGGTTCGGATTGAGAGGAGGGAACACGGGGGTTTTAGATGGGCTTTTTGCGTTATTTTCCTCAATTTTTAGTAGGAATATTTTGGGTTATGTGCGGGCTAAACTTAACGGAGGTTTTTCACATATTTCCTCGGATTGAAAGGAAATTGGTATATCACTCTGTTTAAAGTTCCCGTTAATTTCGCCAAAACTAATTTTTTATTCGTTTTTAGTATTTGGTTAGCAGGTTAATTCCCCAAAAACTCTCAAACTTTAAGTTTAATCCCAATTTATCTCATAAAAAATCTCAAATCTTATATTTAGTCTCAAATTTGCCCTGAACATTTATTTTTTTGTTTTAGAAATAACCTCAAAATTTAGATCTAATCCGAAATTTGCCCCGCATTGTTTTTGTCTTGAAAAAAAACCCCAAAGCCAATCCCAAATGTATACCAATTTTTTTGGTCAAAAAGAATACCATCAATTTTTGCTCCAATCCTAAATTTACCTCACTTAGCCCTTTGTTTAAAAATCGCGGTTATTCACCCCTAATTTTTATATTCTTGAACGGTTTTATTTTGAAAATAATTTTCTATGTCTTCTTGTCAATGTGTATTTATCATCGATGTGAAATGTCACATTAAGTTGGAACTGACCATGATATAGATTTAAGAATAAATTAAAAATTAATGATTTTTTTAGACAAAATAAAATTTGGGACAAATTTGAGACTGACCTAACGTTTGGAGTTTTTAAAGAAATTTAGAAAAATTAATCAATAGAAAATCTATATTTAATTTCAAAAAAATGATTTTTCTTTAAAAAAATTGAAAATTATTATGCTAAATATGACTAGGCATTTATGCTTGGTTCAAAATTCTAGCTTTAAGCATGAAAACCTAATGCAAGTTCCCAGATCCCTTGCATCCAGGATCAGGTCTCTCACGCTTAGGCCCAAGTCCATCAAGTACGAGCTCGAAACCCCGATGCCCATCTTGAATGCCCAAAACCTGTGCCCAGGTTCACAAATGTTGAGTATGGGGGATCCTAATACTCAAGCTTGGATCCCCAACACTCAAACCTAGGCCCATTGATCTATCAAGTCGCACTCGAGGCCTAAGTAACCATTTTTGGATTCCGTGCACCTAGGTTGGGGTCCATTGAGGTCAGACTTGAGATTCTAGTACCAATAATCAACTCCCTAGCTGTCATGCACAAGAATAGTGCATGTTTATTAAGAAAATCAAACCAAATTATGCAAATGGTGGAAAAAATTTCCAATTCATTTTCAAGCTTTAGCTAAATACCAAAAAATAAAGAAAATATTGTTATTTTCCCTAAAAAATGACTTCTTGAAAAACATATTTTAGAAATATCACATATTTTTGCAAAACAAATAGAGGTGATTTTGTAATTTCCATGATGATTAAATAATCAAAAGTCATGTGCTCTTTAAACAAATCTATAATTTAGTACAAATTTGATGTTGCCACCATGGTTATGAAATTCAAATATCATTATACACTATAATTCTATAATCACAATCACAACTAATGAAAAGTTGGTTTGATTTACTCGATTACTCGAATCTCTCTCTTTCACACATGTTGTGATCATATCTATCGAACTTCCATCTTGTCATCAATCTTATGTTGGAAGAGAAATTTCTAGTCCACATTTTAAAAGTAAATGGATACGTTGTTCGATTACAGAAATAGAGTTTATTTTTAGAACGAATCATCAAATCGACAGCCGGAGCAAGTTCGACCCCGCGTGGCAGCGGCCCAATTGAAGAAAACAAAAAGGGCATCTAAGCGATGGGCTGGTCGTTACGGATCGAAGAGGACAACCTGCGAAGAGATGGAAAGGTCACAGTCAAATTAAAAGCACCCAATTGCCCAATCTCTCAAAGACACCAAGAAGAGCAGCGACGGCAGCGCGTAACGCGAGAGGGTTTGAAAAGAGATGAGGGCGTCAGAAAGTTGGGTGAGATTGCTGGTGCTCTTTCGGCCCTTCACTTGGATCTCCATCGGATAAAATTCACACCTCATCTTCTCTTCTGCCCTCGTCTTCCATCTTCCATCATCCCTTCGCGCACGCACCTAGACAGCATATATATACATACGTACGTATCTACAAAATATCTTCCATCAAAATATCTCCAAACCTTGCACTTTTTCACTCACTCACTCTCTCTCTCTCTCTCTCTATCGTATCTGGCTACTGCTTGAGGAGGAAAAAACATGGTGTACCGGGAGCGCCGCCACCACCACCACCACCGCCAACCCTGTTTGCACTGCCACCCGCAAAGCTACATAAGAATGGTATGTGGGTGCGTTCATACACCTTGAGCTGAACTCAGCTTTGTCGAAGAAATTTGATGGGTTTTCTCTCTGTTTTTTTGGGTCTTCTTTCAAGCTCATCTGATCAACGATGTGTCTGCAGGTGCAACATTTGATCGAGAGATGCCTTCTCTTCCATATGACCAGAGATGACTGCATCCAAGCTCTAGCCAAACACGCCAGCATTCAGCCCATTGTCACCCTCACAGGGTCTCTCTCTCTCTCTCTCTCTCTCTCTCTCTCTCTCTCTCTCCCCCATTACAAGTACTTGATTGTTTGTGCTTTTGGCAGTGTGGAAAGGGCTGCTGAAGGAGAATAAAAGCTTCTTTGAAGCATATTACCAAGTTGCTCCCCAAAGCTATCCGCAATGTAAGCCATCGACAGACTGTACAAGTTCTTCGATGATCATGTTGAAGGGTTCTCATCATTTTGGTCTTACATATGTTCATTTTGAGCTCTTACAAATGGTTGCTCGTTTGTCAGATAAGCCATCAGAGAGAATCTCCAACGGGAAAAGCAGAAAGCAATGGAGGTGAAGAATAAAGAAAGTGACATGTTGAGGAGATAAAAGAGTATTTGTTTAGGATTACGCGATGCTTGACTCAAGTTATAGCCAAGATTCGGGATTGGGTTTACCCACGACCTGGGTTCATATCGGCTTAGACAGAAACTATACGAATCAGGGATTATGCATTTTGTGCGTTGAATTGAACAAGTATATTTCATGGTTGTAATTCTCTTATCCATTCAGTAGCAACCTTGCCAATGAGATCTCAACCTTGAAGCAATGACGCTCCATCTTCTAGGACCTAAATATGATGGACAAGCATTCCTATTTTTGACCTAAAAGACACGTTTCTCAAAAATTTGTGGGAACATGATACATGTAATTCATAAGCCATTTCAAGAACGTACATGACATGTAAGATAGGGAGGGCGATCGGCATTTGACATCACAAGCAAAGCTTGACCCAGCATAGCAAGGTTGAAAAGAAAACACGCAGGTCGGAAAAATTGATCACAACCATTTTTGACAGTTTTGTTCTGTTCCAATGGAAGAAGAAATCCACAGTATGAATTGAACAACACAACTTGTTGAGAGGAATAAATGGCTATGACCCAGCAATTAGGATTGTGAGGTAATCTTTATGTTTTCGTCCCCTAAGATTGTGAGGTGCTTCGAATCTGAGCATTCGCATGTATGAGTCAGGGAGTCCTGTGCTGCAGAGGAATTGTTATCCTGGCCTACTAATACTCAGTTGATTGATGAAGGTTTGGAATTCTGATCCAGAATGGACTACCGCAATATCCGTTGCTTAAGGGCCTTAGGCTTTTCATGGTATCAAAGGACTGCACCACACCGTATGCTGAGACATACTAAATGGCGAGCGTATCATCCGTTCGAAGGATAAGAAAAATACTGTGAGGAGCAAAATGCGGAAATAACAAGATGTCCCCATCCAAGAACACCAACGGCATAGCTCCAACAGAATGACTTATCCATTAGCACCCTGAGCAGAGCAATACAAGCTACCGTATTTTAAGACAGCCTCTATAAAGAACCTGTCCAATCACTGCAATACACACGGTTTGAATTGGTCACTCTGTCGACTAAAACAAGGCCAGGTCAATGTGCATAAAACTGAGCCAAAAGACAACACTTAACCACCATATGGCAATAGTTTGCACTTATTTACTATTGGACAGACCAACCAAGTAGCTGAAATTTTCCTTAAGCAGCTTCAGCGAGAGCTCCTGCCTGAGTCAGTAAGGGCACGAGCCTTCCCTCATTGTGCATTGCAGTTGTAGCTGCAAAACAATTAAAAAAAAAAAAACCACGTCAAAATGATCCAACCAAAGAGGAATATCACATAACAAAATAAATTAAAACTCGGCATAGCAATTTCAGCTAGGAATGAGAGACTTACCATCACAGCCACCAATATGATTCCCCCCGATAAACACATTTGGCACTGTCTTTTGTCCAGTCCACTCAGCCAGTGCAGATTGAATCTCCTTCCCATCAGCTATAGAAAACCAAATTAAATGCATTGAGCAGCTTTATCACATAAGAATGAAGAACTAAAGACATAAGATTATTGCTGTCAACCAGTTTAAGAGGAAAATATGAATAAGCCATACGAAACAGAACGAAATCACACGCATTTTCATGTCCAACAGAATTAGACAGTCAGGTCTTGGTTCTTCACTATACCTATATCTATCCAATACAGAGAATCTTTCATGGATTTCTAGTGGTAAACATTCAGCAGATCTTCAGCTAACCGATCTCTTGCTCTCTTAGTTCTCACATTAGAGATCTAAAATTCCAATACACACTTCCCTGATTTCAATATTAAGCATCGCTAAATAAAAAAATCTAATCCAGCACAAGGAAACCAGCATCAACATTAAGTTCTTTTTTCCCCAGAGCCTTCACTGTGTTTCTCACAATCTGTATATCGCAAATCGGCCTCTAGGCCAGTGACAAGACATAACAACCGTGGCTTAGAGCATAAGTTGCAAAGAAACAGTATGAACAACCAAAAGTCGTCGGTCAAGGTCATCATGACACTATGAGACAAATTTCAAGCAAAAAGGATACCCAGCCGATCAAAACAAATATAACGATTTCCAGCATCAACACCCTGGAGGCACGAAGTCACAAATCACAAATCAAACATCCAATACCATCCTCAAGGGCCACAACAACTCAACAATTCTAGTTCGCATCAACGAAGAAACAGACCAAGATCGAAATCAATTTACACTCACGCAGCAACTCTAATCGACTGTAGGCTCCATTAATTCTACGGAAAATGAGTGATCTGAAAAATATTTTCATAAAAAAGATGGCATATATCACCTGAAATGATCAGTCGAGAAGAAACTCTTTTCTTATGGACGACAATTTGTAAGCAATGCAACTGATCAATTTTAAGAAAATATTTTTCAAATCGTTCATTATTTTTCTGTGAAACAAATAAGAGCCTTAACCGAATAAGCAAATACTCTCGCGTCAAAGATACAAGCACAGCTAGACATCTCGTAATGGATGTAAACACAGACATCGTAACAACTTCAAACGAAACTAAGTCCAGAACAGAAGCGTAGGGAACATCCAGAGGGACTCACTCTCCTGATTTAATTCGAGGGCCGTGAAATTGACTCCCAATTTAGACAACAGCTCCTTCACTTTGACGCAGTAGGAACAGGTCGTTTTGCTGCGCCACAAAAACACACGCCCCCCCTCTCGCCGTCAGAACACGGAACACGACGACGACGATCGGCGGTCGCGCGGCTCGGCCCGCCCGCACCGCACGAAGGAAGAGGGTGGAGAGAAAGAAACCGGACGAGGAGATTAATAATAACAATAACTACACCTGAAGACGACGACGGGGTTGGTGGACACGAGCTCCTTCGCCTTCGGCATCGCCATTTTCGCGATCTCTCTCGCTGCTCTTCGCCGGTAAGAAAATCTCTCTCCAGTCCGAGCCCCAAATCGGAAGAAGCTTCGCGAAATGCGGATTCACAGAGGCGCGTGTCCTTGCAGTGGGGAGAGAGAGAGAGTGAGAGAGAGAGAGATTGGATATGGATAATCCCGTTTTCCTGGATTGGTCAGTTTTTTATTTTTATGTTCAACTTTAGTCGTGTATATCTAGAAATATGACGTGGAAAGCATTCAGAAGGGCTGGAATTTTTACCTCCCCGGCGAAGCTAGATTTTTTGTCTTTATGTGGGGGATCTGTTGCGCAGGGCTCGGGAACGTGACGTGGCGGATCACCTGCCGCTGGATTTTCCCCTCGTATGGCGGATCTGACGGCCCCCGCGAGACTCCGGGCCTCTAATGAAGTGCGAGTCAAGGTCGTCCACCTTAATTTTTATTATCTATATCTTTACCGACCAAAACGATTTGTTTTTTTTTTTCTCCTTTCTATTTTTGGGCGGCACTATCGCCACGGCTGAGATGACCCAGGGTACCGCCTTTTGAAGTACTTTGACCAAAATACCCTTTTGCTTGGGGGACGAACGCGTTGAGAGGCGCTCTTTCGCGTCAAAAAGAGCAAATGAAGGGACAAGGAAAGGAAGATTTTATCAGATTAGTTTTTGTATTTACAAGAGTGGGCGGGCTTTATAATGGAGTATAGCCTTTTCGGTTTGTCTATGGGGGCATTCAACCGGCTTTGATGGCGAAAAATCTCTACAAGAAGCTCGATTAAGTTTCCATCGTGTCTCCTTAGCACCAAGTCCAGCAAAATCTAAACAAGTCCCCGAGAAATGATTTCTCCATCTTGTGCTTACGATGCTCTTGCCGGAGAGAGTATTGTCCCTTTGAGTTTGGAAGTTAATCCATATACAAGCAGATTCTCTCTTTCTAGATCTCGAAGGATGTCATCGTGGAAATTTCCCCCATGATGAACTTTTGAGGTCTGCAGAAATCCTCTCAAATGTATGTGTTTAAGAGAGAGGAGGCCAGAGGGGAAGGGGGAATATGTGATCAGCATAGCGGTCCCAGGACGAGGTTAATTTGGTCACTAAAGGTTATGGCTAGAGCAATCTTGGTTGTGGCAATAGCATTGGCCTCATTTTTATTTTATTTTTCCATTTTTTTGAGGTTGAGTGGTTAATGGGGGATTGAGAAGGACATATACGTACAATTTATTGTCAAAGAAGAAACTTAGCAATTGGAGATTAGAAAAGAGATTCGTTAGGTTTAGGGAAAACAATAGCAAAAGACTGAAAACCCCTAACATGTAAGAGAGAAAAATAACAGCTTAGTTTGAAATTTAAAAAAAAAAAAAATCAATGAGATGAATTGGGCAATTTAGTTAGTCGGTTAGTATTGAGTTAGTTCACTAGTCAGAGTCATGCCGAGTCTTATCTCAAATTGATATGAATTCAACAAAGTATTTTTCAATCAGTAGAAAAAGTGGACTTTGAAGTGATATATAAATTAAGACCTAGTTTTATCAAATGGTCTTTAAACTAAGTTCGGATGGCTAGATCGACTTAGATAGTTGTTCTGAGAGTGAAATAGATAATCAAACCAAGTCTCATTGATGGTATGCTTTGGTAATTGGCCAACATATGAAAATGGAAAAAGGTGAAACCTACGAAGATTGCGAAAACGTGCAACTTTGATCATTGTCTCATTCTTGTCCACAACATTTAGATGTGGAGATTCTGGGAGAGACAATGCCAAACATCATTAACTACAAAATTGTACCACATTGTGTCATGGCATTGTTTCAGGGTTGATGAGCCATGTTATACTCAAATTCGAAATGAATATGATAAATGAGTAGTTGATATATATGGATTGAGTATCTTGTGACTATCATAATAGATCAAGTTCTAAACTTGATCCTTTTCATTTTAGTATCATCGCGGTTATATTTTCATGTAATCTCAAAATTTACCAAATTCTACCGAAAAAGTGGAAGTAACATAGATATTTTGTGGAGTATCCCTTCATGCCATGTCGCATAAAATTCAAATTGGGGCCCGAAATTGACTCTCTCTTTTTTTCAAAAGAGAGCCTAAAGTGAACTTTATTTCAATTAAGGGTCCAATGTGATCATTTAATCTTAAAAAAGAGCCTGAACTCAATAACAAATTCTAATTTTTTCCCTCTTTCATTTTCTTTTTTTCTCTTCTTTTGTGTCTAGTTGCTGACTAGCCACTGGCCATAGACGAAGGCAACAAGACTCGACCTCATTGGATTTGGGGATAAGTATGGTTTTAGAGTAGAACTTGAAAATTGAGAACTGGATCGATGGGAACCTATAGATTTCAAATTCCAAGGTATGCAAAGTAGATTTCAAATTCCAAAAAAAAAAAAAATGATGAACCTATTTTGACAGGTAAATTCCTTTTTCTTAATTGGAGGAAAATATAACAAGTTCTAATGTTTTTCTTAATTTATGTCTTCACGCGATCTTGCGATGTAGTTTGAGCTTCTATTTTATGACTGAGATTTTTACTTTATTAATGTTCATATTTTCTATGTGCCCTTATGGTTAGTGAATTATACAGCAAGTGGTGGTTATTAAAAGTTTAATTCATTGTAATCATTCAATTAATAATATAGTTGGAACTTGATAGATTCTGGAACCGACCCTAAAACCTATGAAAGGGTGAGTTATAGTTTCTAAGGTATTCAAGATAGGTTCCAGATTCCAAAAATAATGAAAAACCTATTACAACGGGTAGGTTTAAATTTTAGGTGAAATCGATGCGGAATATGAAATCGCTCACCACTAACCGGATCTTGCGACGGTGAGCCTCACCTAAAGCTAGCGAGTTTGGCCTTCGAAGGCCCAGTGACTGGTGGAGAAAGAAGGACAAAAAGAAAGAAAAGAAAATCTATAAAAAAATTCATAAATATTATGATCATTTCAATAACATTGCCCATATCAATGCCGATTGTGCCATGTAGAAATTACAACGTCCACATCAACAATCACCAACTAAAATTGACCAAAAGGGCTATTGACAAATCATTAAACATTTAAAACTCAATTGGCCAAATTAAAAAGCTTAGAACCAAATTGGCATTCATATAATAAATTTAAGACTTTTTTTCTTAATAATTTTCCCCTAAATTTCACCTTAGGACCTGTTATGTTCTCCTCCTCTATCCCCTATACCTTGTGAGCTTATCTTACTAACATATCACTGGGCTTCATGCCTAGTTGCATCATCAATCCCGACAGAAAAATTATTTAACATATGTTGTGCCTGTACGCTACACTTTGTAAGAATACATTTTCTCTAATTGAATACACAGCCAAGGACGAGCTATAATTCTCCCTCCACCATAAACCATCTTAAAATCATACAAATCCATGAAGTGAAATCACGGTTGTTCCATAGATGATTCTCAATTGTGTTATTATTTCATGATAGCAAATATCATGGCTACATGAGTAACTCTCCAAACGTGTTAATAAATTAGGGATTTGTAGAACCATCTCAGACAGTCACTGGCTTTTAGAAGGAATGAACATCATTCAGACCCCAAAAAGGAACTAAAACTAATTGGAAAGCCATGGAAAAATTAATCAGGAAAATGTCTCAAACATGCTCAACTGCCTGCAATTTTGCTTCCTGAGTATAATTCATTTATCCCGCTAGACTAGTAATTTCGATTCTCAACCAAGTGCAGCTGAACTATGCAGCGTTTATTCCCACAAAACTTGCCGACATGAAAGCAATCCTCTGAGGATGCCACATCACAAACCAACACACACAAGGCAATTCTGCAAGTAATTTTTTTGAGAGGAAACTTTCCGCTCCCTCTTCTGCAAAAGTAGTCAAAGGAATCGGCCCATTGATTCAAAATACTATACAAGAGAACGTCTGCTGGATAAACTGCAAAACCTATGGAAGAAATTCAAGACTAGGAACTCCCAATGAAATGTGCATTTAGGGATACCGATGTTACTACCATATCTCTATGTTTAGTCAGCCGTTCTTCTGACTATTTCTCTCGGTTAAAGAGCTCCCTCCCTTAGAAAAGATTGTACAGGCCACCAACCACCTAGAATTCCGACCAAAATGTATTTCTGACCAGTCGATTCAATCTTTACAAGGCAGAAGAACTTATAGTCCTGAACTTCAACCTTCTTGGCACATAATGACTGCAAAGTGGGTGACCGGCAGATATATAAGTTAAGAGTTAAGAAGAGACAATGGTTCTTCACGTCATTGGTAGAGAACATGCTCTAGGAAACTCTTAGATAATCTCAACGTGAATGTAGTTAAGACAAATGCATGTGAATGCCCAAGAAGCTGTCAATCATGATCATCACCGGACAAAGAAAAAGGGGCAAAAAATTGCAGGGTGTCTCTATATGAAAACAAACATCAATCTACAGATGAACTGTTTAACCCATAAAAAGATGAATCAAAACGAATGCTTGTTTTTCCAAATTGTCTCGAGTCTTGAATATGCAAACGGGGGTTTAAAAAAAGAACCACCTTTTGCCTCTACGAACTGAGTTGTTAGAAAAGGGAGAAAAAAGAAATAGCTACTGCACTGGACCCACAAGGATACTTCACAACATTTCCTCAAACAAAAGAAAAAATCGTAGACTAGAGACATACATGAGATGAATACTTTTTAGCTTTACTCAGAGCACATCCAGGAGAAAGCCAAAATGACAATTTTTGCTGAAATATCAACCCATAAATTTCACTTCCATAACAAGTGTAATGATATTCAGATTACTATGCAAATCATGATCAACAAATGAAGGATCAATAATACATGTGTGGCTGCAGGACAGTCATGAAATTTTTCTCAGATTAATTGAGAAATGATATGCAGATGAACATTGTTAAGTTACTTCAATTGAGTTTCATTTATTATCAGAGTTTTATTTCCTTTATTATCAGAGTTTTATTTCCTTTTTTACTTACATTAGGATATTATTGTCATATACAGTTTATATTTAATATAAATACAATGGGTGTAGGGTTTTTGTTACTACAGAAAACTACAGCCCTCTCTTTCTTTCTTTTACGTTCTCTTTCTCCTCCTTCTCTCTATTCCTTCTCTCTTCCTTCTTTCTCTCTTTCTACTTGCTGCGGGTTCTCTGATCAACTTTGTGACATGGTATCAGAGCGGGTCTAACTACCTGATTACTTGATCCTATTGCTGGTTTGAGAGTCCCCTAAGGTTGGTGCACAGCCACCTAAAGCTATTTTTTTTATCTGTTTTTTCTTCAAGTCTTGATACATATGAGATCGGAAGATATCAGATTTATCAGGTTCGGTTTATGAACACGGATTACAACACTTACTAATCAGCGGATTCAAGAATCAAAGTACTTTATTGATTATGGTTGATTGGTCTTGCTGGGTATCCGTCAAGCATATAATTATTTGAATCGAGATTTCTGACCAGATATCTTATTCTATACAACATGGTAGATATATATTTATATTGAGATTATCGTCATGAGTGATACTACTACGACTCCTACTACTGCTGCTATTGCTGCTCCTTTTACTACTACTATCGTTGCTTATCGCTCATCATGGGCCGCTATTGCTACTACTATCGTGCCGCCGCATACTACTACTACTGCGGCTGCTACTTCTGCTATTGCGGCTACTGCTACTTCTGCTGCTATTGCTATTGTGACTACTGCTACTACTACTACGGCTATTGTTGTTGCTTCTACTACTACAGCTATTGATGTTGCTTCTACTGCTGTTGCTACTACTGCAGCTGCTACTTCTGCTACTACTATTGCGGCTACTACTACTTCTACTTTTGCTGCTACTACTTCGCGGCTATTGTTGCTGCTACTTCTGCGGCTGCTGCTACTAGTTATGTTGCTATTGCGACTGGTGCTGCTGCTACTTCTGCTTGCGGCTACTACTTCTGCCGTCACTACTGCGGCTATTGCTGCCACTACTTCTGCTGCTACATCTGCTACTTCTACATCTGCTACTTCTGTTGCTATTGCGGTTGCAGCTACTGCTGCTACTACTTCTGCTGCTATTGCGGCTGCTACTGCTTTTGCTGCTGCTTTTACTACTCTGCTGCTACTATTGTGGCTACTGCTACTACTACTACAACTGCCGATTGGGCTCTACTATCTATAGGAGCCTTAGTAATTTGGTTACATGGAAGTGCAGAGGCTGAATATCATGCTATGGCACATACTGTGGCCGAATTGTTGTGGTTGAAATCTCTTCTCCAGGAGCTTCAATTTTCTATTAATCAACCTATTGATATGATGTGTAATAATCAAGCAGCTATTTATATTGCTAGGAATCCTATTTTTCAAGAGCGAACTAAGCATATAAAAGTTGACTGTCACTTTGTCCGTGATGCTGTGAAGCAGAAACTGATTGCTACTCCTTACGTTGCCTCTAGAGATCAGTTTGCTTAGCTTTACCAAAGCATTATTTCGTCATGCTTTTGTTGCTGGTTGTTCCAAGCTATGGGTGACCACTTGCTCAAACTTGAGTTTCCTTTATTATCAATTTTATTTCCTTTATTATCGAGTTTTATTTCCTTTTTTACTTACGTTAGGATATTATTGTCATATACAATTTATATTTAATATAAATACAATAGGTGTAGGGTTTCTATTACTACAGAAAACTACAGCCCTCTCTTTCTTTCTTTTACGTTCTCTTTCTCCTCCTTCTCTCTATTCCTTCTCTCTTCCTTCTTTCTCTCTTTCTACTTGCTGCGGGTTCTCTGATCAACTTTGTGACAAACATCCCAGGATAATATCTATAAGCAAATGCAAGAGAGCTTTCAATGAAGATTTCGGACAAATATCTATTGGCACACGCAAACATCTTCCATCATCCGCCTCCTCACTCATGGCTCAAAGTGGGAGATCAGAAAAGTTTATGGCAGCAGTGAACATACCTTTAGTCTGTATAGGTCAGACTCTTGATGTAGGTTGACTACACAGCTAGAACACAAAAGATTTGATGTCAAGCAGTTGCTGAACAACAGCAGTAGATTATAATAAATCGACAATGACAAAAGTCCATTTCCTTTCAAATATCTAAAGAAATATAAGACACAGCCACATGAACATTAGAGCATCAGATGTTTCCACATCTCCAATTTGATAATTATTGGGAATGGAACTTCCAGGGATCATTAAAATCGAGCCATCTTTCCATTTGAAGTTTTACTTTGTGAGAAAGAGCTCTAAGTAACACAGGTTGATTACATATCGGATCAATTCAGTAACTGTCAACAGTTAATGAAGCAGATCAAACATCTCTCTCAATACTGGAATTATGTCAAAAGAGCAATTATATCCCCCTCATAATCACAGATGCACTCACATGATACCAAAGAGAATGATAGAAAACAAAAAAGCTTTGTCAATAAATAAAATTTGAAATTTGAATTCTCGATGCTTAGAGGAGCCCATGTGAAGTTCCCCGTCAACTCGACATATTACAGACCAAAACAAACTTATAATTGTCCATTTCTATGGATCTCTGTTTATTTTCTCCTTCTAATAGGTATGGGAGCGGAATATGGGCATCAACCCAAGACCTCATGGATCTTGGTGATCTTGGTAAGCCTGAAGCATGGACCACCAATAGGCCACGCCCTTGTCCATATTGTATTCTTGATTCCTAGACTAGCTCTATAATCAGGTACAAGTATAGAGACCAATAAAACACAAGTAAGCACACCACTTACCTTCTCTATAGGAAGATAAACTGATAAAGGACTGGGCTTTGTGCTGAGAAGGAATAGAATACTTCTCATTGCAAGTTCAAGAGGATGGTCCCAGTTCAAAAATACAGTAAAAGGGAAAAAGATGGGAAGCCAAAGTTTTCTCGCAAGGGCCCACAAGGCCTTGGGACTATCTTCCAGATTGGGCTCATCCCACGTCTTCGCTCGTTCATCATTTTTCACGGTAGGTTGCTCAGAGTTATCAAGTGGGTTGTTCTCTGTTAGAGTTCGAATTCAAGCTATGTTGCAGGAAAAGTATATGTTTTGGACTGATGCAGATAAAGCTTTCTGTTCCAGATAGGACATCGGGCTGTAGTGGACATGAGAAAGTCTGATTTTGGGCTTTTGGAGATTGAAAAACTTCCAGATAAATATTTGACAAATGTACGGTGTGTCGACACATACACATTTTAACAAGATATTATACGAAATGCTAACGGAGGTAAATTTGGATAAACGGTACCGGTTTGAAAATTTTTGTGAGACGAAAATTTATTTGGAATAAACATATCTTGAGGTACTAATTTGGGGTTTTTATTGGTAGTAACCCAAATTTTAATTGTTGAATAGTTAAATGTTGGTAAGCACTTCATTGTCCTGGAAATTTTTCTTTTTTTTTGGTCGAACATTGTCCTGGAAATTGACCTATCCAATCTTATTCATTAGATCTCTCTAATGACGTAACCTCTCGAGGATATATCAAAGATGTGATTTTATCTCCAATTAATTACCAGACCCCTCCCTCTCTCGTGGTCCTGCACTTTGTTGGCCTCGTCAAAGGGAATCTCTCAGATGAAGCAGAGTTGAAAATTCAAAACTTGTATAAGACGGAAAGGAATTGGAAATTTTTGGTAAGTTTCTCGACAAATTTTCCAAAGTTTAGTAATTTTCTTCGTCTGATTTAGCACCTTCACTGTCGACAGTCCTTCCGGAGAGTCAAGTCTTCTTAAGGACTTTGAACAAAAGATCATGTACGACTCATCATCATGCTCTGGAGTTAAAAAAATCTCCCCACTCTCCCTCCAAAGTCGTTCTCCGTCCCTACCCACCATGGACTTTTGCAAAGACATGGAACAAGCACTGCATTAGACTTATTAGACATGGTATGTTTCGAGAAGAATGAATGATTAAGAAAATACTTTTTTTAAATGATCGTTTATATAGTTTACAAATGTAAATAAACAAAAAATATTTTTATCATTCACAAAAATATTTGAACATAAATTATTGCCAATAATGAAAATATTAATCACTGACTAATTATTTCAAGTGATACAAGCGTTTGTTTTTATGATAATGTTTCTTGAATAATTCATTTTCCGCAAATCAAGTAGAAATTCAATCCACTAAATCAAGCCAATACATTTATAGGAACTTGTGCGACCCATGTTGGACGCCACTAGAGGCATGATTGTCATGCAATTCTGCAAGGTTCTTATTCACCATATCACTGATGGACTAAGTTGACATTGAAGTCCTAGGACTTTTGTGGCTTTCGAGACTTAGACTTGGAGCGAGGAAAACCTATGTCAGTTCATTATCAAAGATGATAATTTATTACCAATTAATTATCAGACCTCTCTCTCGGGTCCTGCACCTTGTTGGCCTCGTCAAAGGGAATCTCTCGAGGAAGCAAAGTTCAAAATTCTAAACTTGAATTAGACGGGAAGGAAAAAAGTTTGAACTTCTAGTAATTTTCTCTTCAAATTTTCCAAATTTTAGAAAAAAAAAATTTCTGAATTAGCTCCTCTTCACTGTCCACAATTCACTGTCCACTTCGAAAAAGATTTATGCATGATTCATCATCGTGCTTTGAAAGTCTCTCACCCTCCCTCCAAGTCGTTATCCGTCAAGTCTCTTAAGGACTTCGAACAAAAGATGGATTATGCATGACTCATCATCATGCTTTGGGGAGTTAAAGTCTCCCCCCCTTAACCCTCACTATGGCCCTCCAAGTCGTTATCCGTCCCTACCCACCATTGACTTCTGCAAAGACTTGGAACAAGTATTGAATAGACTTATAAAGACTTGGAACAAGTATTGAATATACTTATAAGGTACCAGTTGTTCCGCGAAAAATAAAAAATTCGAAAAATATTTTTTTCATATAATAAATGAAATGAAAAATATTTTTATCATTCGTGAAAATATTTAACCATAAGTTATTATCAATAATGAAAATATTCTTCATTAACTTATTATTTCAAGTCATATAAGCGATTGTTAAATCATTCAAATTTTGCAAAATAAACGGAGTTTTAGTCTATTAAATCAAGCCGACACATTTAAGAACTTGCGCTAGACACCACGAAAAGCACGACTATCGTGCAGTTTTAGCAAGGTTCCATTCACCATATGCCGAAGTCGTAGGACTTTTATGGCTCTCGAGACGTAGAATTTGGCAAGGAAAACCTATGTCGGTTCGCCAGTGAGGTCCATCATGAATAACCCTTCGTCTCATGAGCAGGAAAAAAAAAAATCCATCATCCAGGATTTATTCTAGGATGCTGTGTGTAGTTAAACATTATTTGATTCGTATAAGAAATATTGACATATATAGACATAGTTTGAGTTACTTTAGCGCATGTAAAAATTGCTGAACAGTTTTAAAATAGTAATAGCTGGATGAATAAGCTATTAGCCACGCGAAATACGTTATCATTCTATTTTGAAAGTTACTAATTGATGAGAAGAAGTTACTAGTTACTTGAATGGTCAAACTTCACTTATTCATATAAAATAGGATAACTATACTAGAAATCCTAGAACTTATCGTGAAAATGTGATTAAGCTCTAAAACTTTCAAAAAAAAGTGCAATTAAGTACTCAAATTTGTTAAATTGATGCAATTAAGTCATTTTGTTAATGCCATCAATTTGGCCAACAAAATATGCTTTTTATTACTATCAACATTGAGAAAAATTCACTATAGATTTGTTGAACATTACCTTGAGCAATTCAAGGTTGCTTAGTATATAGAAAAAGTAGTGGTGTTACTAACGAGCGACAAAGATTATTTTGAATAATTACCTTCTGTTTCGCCAGTTTTGTTTCCCGCAAAAAATCTTTCACCAAATAATGTGCTTTGGTTTTATTATAGGAGACTTAGGTTCTATGTTGAATCCGGAAAAAGAATGTCAAATGCAAGAGTAAATTTTATTCTCAACTTATATATACAACATTGACAATTGATACTCAAATAACTCAAAGACCAACACCTTCCAAGCACAAATTACACCAAGATTTAATCAACGATGTAATATGAACACAAGTAGCTAGATAGCCTACGCTTTAGGCTCAAACTATGCCGGAATTTAATTTATGACACAGCTTGTATTAGGCGTATAGTTGGAATTTAATCAACAGCAATATCCATGTATAGGAAACACAATGCCAGAATTTAATCAACGATACTAAGCTTGTGGAACAACAGTTCCACCGGAATTTAATCGATAATGCTGAATCGAATAAACACACATGTCGGAATCTAATCAACGATGGGAATTTGAAAGCTATAGCTAATAATGTGATAAAATAAGGGAAAAGTAAAAATAGTTGTTGCATTGTTCAAGGGGTTCTTTGTTGAATAGGTTGCGGTATGTATAGGGCGAGCTTGTAGCCATCAATCGGTTACTTTTCCTTGGGCATCACTCTTAGCCTTCCCCACGTTTTCCTTTTCTTCTTAGCAACATTGTTCATGAGCAACTATTTCTTGACTTGTCGACAATGCTCACACGACTTGCCCATCAAGTAAATAATAGCTTCCCTATTTTTATGCACATTTCACACAGCAGTTATTCTTGCCTGAGCTCTAATGCTAATTCCACTTAAATTCCAAGTCTGATGCATTGCTCTTATAGCCTGACATGTGGCAACTAATTACCTTGCTGTCAACTCCGGTATACTTGTCTAGAATCCTATCAACACTTAGCTCAAATACACTTCACAAACACTGGCTGCCCTCAGCTTTTACCAACAAAACGGGGGTATTATTCATATTATTCCCCTCGTGGCCAGCACATAGCAACAGGGGTAATTCAGAGTGTCAAACACCTTCTTACTCTAAAATAAAACGAGATCGATCTTGATTCAACTCCCAACCCGGAAGGCAAGTTGAAGTGGTCCTGTGGGAGACGTGGAGAAGAAGTTCGAAGTCTATGTGAGCCCACCAACAGACTTTCCAGAGAAGACTTGTGCTGGAAGTCTATCTAAGTTAATGAATCCCTACCCCCACCTTCACTCCCAAGCCGAAGCGCAAAATGGGGTGGCATCAAATTCTCGGTCTCCCAAGTAATTACCCAGGCCTTTCCACAAGGACTTTATGCTCGGATTAATTGTACGTAAATGTGGACCTCACGTGTTTTGGAATAGAAAGCAGTAAAGTGTTTCCATATGCTTTCTGGAAGCATCACAAATAAAATCAGCCTCTGTGGAAGTTTTTCTTGCTTTATATTGAAACAATCGTATATCAGACGCTCCCTCGGTATCAGAATATTCTCTTTGGACCCCAAGTCGTCATAATAGTAATCAAGAGACCCGCCGTTGATGAGGAAAGAAAGTGATTTGAACGGCACAAACGTGAAGATTACTTTGTCGTGAGTATAAAAAGATAGCGTAGGTCCGTCTCAAATTTGTTCAGGTCTTCTGGTCAGTTTACTCAGCTGATACGTGGGTTGGTGAAATAGGTACAAGAAAAGAAGCAAAAGATGGTTTGGCATAGTATATCTGGTTTAATCCAAACCTGCCGAAATTTGATTTCATTTTGTGGTTTGTTATATTGAACAGGCTTCGAGTTCTTGAAAATTTGTATGTTACATGCCATTTTTTCGACTCATGAGCATCCACTTCGCCAGTCTAGTGTGTATTTAGTTACGATCTTTTAAAATTTAATTGTTTCAACATTTTTTGTAAAGATTAATACCATGAAAAATCTCAAATTAGTTTGACAAATCAATCTCAAACTTTTAAACCCAAACTGTTACACCTTTAACAAATTCACTTCAAACCGATACACTTATAATAAATTTGTCTTTTGTTAGTTTTCATTAAATTTTATTGTCAAATTACTAATTAGATAACATATGACAATTGACTGATGTGTCAATTTAAAATTTTACTATTCGTTTGTTATCATTGTATTAGTTTTGTGATTTTTTATGATATTACTTCAATTTACTAGAAAGTATATTTTCACAAATATATCAATTTGAAATTATTTGTGGTCAAAAAATTAATTTTTGGTAAATTTGTCGCAAATCAGTATATTTTCGTGATCAAAAATTAGTTTGAAATAAATTTTTCGTTTTTCAAAAACTTTTTTGTAGCTTTGAAGTAAATTTGTCATAGATTTATCGATTTAAATTTTTTCATGATATTAACTATTTTTGTAACGAGAGATTGGAGAATTTTGTCGGTGAAAAGTACTTTGTTTACGTCATATACACTCGACACTTTGATCTGACACACAAAACAATTATTTATTATGAATAGCGAACGATGAAGCCGAAAAAATCTTGCTTCTGCTTGCACGCGGCATTTTTCACTCGAAACAAACATTTTAGAGTAACGAAAAGCATAACAGCAACTCTCATGTGATTGATTCATCACAAGATAATATTTTAGTGATTTTAAATTACATTCAAAGTTACAAATGAAAAAGCAAGACCAATTTTTCATCCAAAAAACTGTGATCCTTATTATTTGTTGGATAATTCGAAACATGTGTTTATATCATCAAAGGAATAAGATATACCTATATAAAAAAATGCACACTCTCCTGTCACGATGAGTGAAAAAAATGAAGCTCTTATTCAGAATAACATGCATGGGAAGATTTTCGAAACTTCAAGCCAAAGCCAATGACAAAAATGTCTACCTGGACCACACGAAACCAAAATAATCAAAGACGTGAGGATTCTAGAAATGCTAATCCTCAATTGATCTTGATTATCTTAAATGTATAAACCATCACTTGCATAAGATTAACTTTCATATACTGCTCATGTTTGCCCTGATAAATGAAAAGAAAAATGACTAGTCAAAAGATTGGAGGGATAATAAAGAAAGAACCTAACTTGAGAAAGAGTTATTTGATTAAGTTGGGTAACTATTATGGACATACTAATCTATATAAAAAAGCAATGTTTATTGGATGTGTGTAGAAACATCCATATAGGATGAGAGGACCATCATGCTTAATACGAATTATAATTAATCGAGTGCTACTTACACACCGTACGACATCCAACAACCACGAAGAACAATGAATGCATGGACCGCCTGCCAATATATCTTGCTTATCAATTATGGAGGAGACTTGACTTGCACTCGGATGGATGAAACGAAAAGCAGAACAACGACCCCCGAGGGCATACAACAATGCCCTCTCACTTTTTCTAAAGCCACTTTCTTTTCCCCTTGATTAAGCTTGTCGAACGATTGATTGAAGTGTGTTTGATCATCCTTTTGTCATGTAAAAACAGACTTTTTGACTTAAAATATGAGAGCGTGGGTCACCAAGAGTCAATTCATGTTGGAAATGCGATGATGATCTGATACTTACATTTCATATTCCACCAAGTCAAGCCCAGATGAGTTCACAAGACAATCATTATTAAAAAGATTAGTATGCCAATTCAATTGCCACATATTCCTTCTAATTCTGCCAAAATCAGATGTTATGGCTTGCAACCAATCTCTAGATAATCCACACCTGCAATTCTTGCAAAATCTCCTTTAGTTTTGCCAATGCGAAGGAGCAAAGTTGGTAATAGGGGATATCTCATTTATATACCTTATGCACGAACTTCCTACTTCATCTCCCAATGTGTAATATTTGACATTATCCATTTATATTAAATTCTACAATGATGTAAGTTTGAATAGTATTAATCTGAAGTACTCTTTTATTGGACGTGTTTATATCAATTGTTTTTTGAGTGAAGTGTCAAATAACTTTTCTAGGCATTTATTTGCTCTTGTACATGACAAAATCACTGGAGGCTTTCAAATTGTTACGGGTTGTTGATTAGGTAGCCTTTCTTTATAATTAGAACAGCTCAGTTTCAATTCAATTTCCTTTTGTGGCTAATTTAATCTTATAGTTCTAGATTTTTTAATTTAAAAATAAAAAATCTGAAAGATTGCGATGTTGAACACTACATATTGATCTTGCATATCAAACGTTTATTTCAAATTAATCAGACACTTTACCATTGCTCCATGTGCACTGATTGGGAACTATAACATTACATGAAATTAGTCGTATGCTGACCAGTAGAGCTTTTAGAATGGCTTACACATGTTGTGGGCCCACCAACATGCAAGTAAGAAGGGCTATATAAGTTGAAGCACTTTCCATCATCAATAAACTCCCTCACATGCTGAATTGCAAAATGGAGTGGTATCAAATTCTCGGCCTCCTCTGTTTCCTCATTTTCTTACATTCCTCACTGCTTTTGCCTCACCCCTTTGCCCTCCTGACCAACGTGATTCCTTGCTCCTTTTTAAAAATTCCTTCATGATTGATACCAAGGCATTGGACTTTTTGTGATTTTGACCAAATGGCATCTTATCCAAAGACAAACTCATGGAACAAGGCCGTGGATTGCTGCTCATGGGACGGTGTCACTTGCGCCAATGTCACCGGCAACGTCATCAGTCTCAATCTTAGTTGCAGTTGGCTTCATGGCACCCTCCATTCCAATATTTCCCTCATTCTCCCAAAGCTTGAAGTGTTGCGATTGTCTGGTAATAGAATTGGTGGGGAGATCCCGATGTGGTTTTGGGGCATAAGTGATGCGTTGAAACTTTTAGATCTTTCTAATAACCTTCTTGTGGGAGGCACACAACAATTGCACCAAATGCAATTGTTGCATGTTGAACTTCAAAACAACTTAGTCCAAGGGCCACTCCCAATCCCTCCACCTTCTACTTCTTACTTTGATGCCTCCAACAATGATTTCACCGGTGAGATCTCCCCTTCGATTTGCCAATTGAAATCACTCAGTTTTTTAGATTTGTCTGCCAATAATCTCTCTGGCAATATACCACCATGTCTTGGTAGTATGACCAATCTCTCATACCTAATCTTGAGTAGAAATAACTACCAAGGGCCACTCTCAATCCCTCCACCTTCTACTTCTTACTTTAATGCCTCCTCCAATGGTTTCACCGGTGAAATTCCCTTGTCGATTTGCCAATTGAAATCACTCAGTTTTTTAGATTTGTCTGCCAATAATCTCTCTGCAATAATCTCTCTCTCACACCTAAGCTTGCAATATACCACCATGTCTTGGTAGTATGACCAATCTCTCAAACCTAATCTTGAGTAGAAATAACTTCCAAGGGCCACTCCCGATCCCTCCACCTTCTACTTCTTACTTTTTAGCCTCCTACAATGGTTTCACCGGTGAAATTCCCTCGTCGATTTGCCAATTGAAATCACTCCGTTATTTATATTTGTTTGCCAATAATCTCTCTGGCAACATACCACCATGTCTTGGTAGTATGACCAATCTCTCAGACCTAGTCTTGAGTAGAAATAACTTCCAAGGGCCACTTCCGATCCCTCCACCTTCTACTTCTTACTTTTTAGCCTCCTACAATGGTTTCACCGGTGAAATTCCCTTGTCGATTTGCCAATTGAAATCACTCCGTTATTTATATTTGTTTTCCAATAATCTCTCTCTCACACCTAAGGCAACATACCACCATGTCTTGGTAGTATGACCAATCTCTCACACCTAAGCTTGAGTAGAAATAACTTCCAAGGGCCACTCCCGATCCCTCCACCTTCTACTTCTTTCTTTGATGCCTCCTCCAATGGTTTCACCGGTGAAATTCCCTTGTCGATTTGCCAATTGAAATCACTCAGTTATTTATATTTGTTTGCCAATAATCTCTCTGGCAATATACCACCATGTCTTGGTAGTATGACCAATCTCTCAAACCTAATCTTGAGTAGAAATAACTTCCAAGGGCCACTCCCGATCCCTCTACCTTCTACTTCTTACTTTGATGCCTCCTCGAATGGTTTCACCGGTGAAATTCCCTTGTCGATTTTCCAATTGAAATCACTGAAATTTTTGTCAATAATCTCTCTGGCAATATACCACCATGTCTTTAGTATGACCAATCTCTCAAGCCTAATCTTGAGTAGAAATAACTTACAAGGGCCACTCCCAATCCCTCCACCTTATACTTCTTACTTTTTAGCCAATTATAATGGTTTCACTGGTGAGATCCCCCCCTTCAATTTGCCACCATGTTTTAGTAATATGACCAATCTCCATGTCCTAAACTTGAGCAACAATTATTTTACAGGACAACTGCCCACAAAGATTTTCTTAAACAACTCATTGGTTGTAATAGATTTGTCCAACAACATGATTAGAGGGCCAATTCCACTTCCATCTCCCATCACATTTTATTATGACATTGCAAGGAATGATATTACAGAAAAGATAACTCATTTGATATGCAATGCTACCAAGCTAGAGGTCATCGACTTGTCGAACAATGGCTTAACAAGTAGATTGCCTCGGTGTTTAACAAATTTTAGCACCAAATTGTTGGTTTTGAACTTGCGAAAAAATCACCTTGAGGGCACAATTCCTCAATCATTTTCTTCGAGAAGTAACTTAGCAACTCTTGACTTGAGTCGAAATTGGTTCGAAGGCACATTGCCCCAATCCCTGGTCGAATGTAAACATCTTGAAGTTCTAGATCTCAGTAACAATCAAATTGAGGATACGTTCCCGAGTTGGTTGGGAAAACTCCCAGAACTAAAAGTTCTCAATTTGAGGTCAAACAATTTTAAGGATCTTTTGAATATTCCTAGGGGAGCTCATCTCTTTTCCAATTTACACATTTTGGACCTATCGAACAACAACTTTCACGGTCCTTTGCCAACCAACCTATTGATGAACCTTAAAGCCATGATGGATGGGAAAAGTGGGCAAGACAAATTATTGTATATGACAAGGCAGTCATATGAAAATGGGCGATCATATGAAAATTCTATGACACTGACCATGAAAGGGCTAGAGATTGAGCTAGTGAAAATCTTGACCATCTTGACAATTGTCGATTTGTCGCATAATTCTTTCCAAGGAGACATTCCCGAAGTGTTTGGACATCTTCACTCTCTCATAGGGCTCAACCTTTCACACAATTACCTTACAGGTTCCATCCCTCTGACTCTAGGGAATTTAATTGATCTTGAATGGCTCGATCTATCTTCAAACAAGCCTCAGTGGGGGAATTCCTAGAAAATTGGGAGATTTGTCATTCCTTGGCAACTTGAATCTCTCAAAGAACCAACTCACAGGACGCATACCTCAAGACAAGCAATTGAGCACATTTTCAAGCGACTCATTTAGTGGGAATCCAAGCTTATGTGGAACTCCATTACCAAAAACATGCCCTAGCAATGCTCAACCTCCTCAAACATCACCGTCGTCTACTTTTGACTGCAAAGGGCATGAGAGTTGGTTCAAACAAAAAACAGTGTGGATAGGTTATGCATCTGGAATCGTAATTGGAATTTCCATAGCATACATTGCATTTGAAATAGAAAGGCCCAAATGGCTTGCACGAGGTGTGAAAATGCTAGAGAGAAGAGCAGCAGAGTGGATGGAGAGGCCAAAGTGGAAGGCCATCAAATTTCATGGACAATGAAATTGTTTGAGGAGTTATCTCTTTGATCGCAAGGTAGATTCACTGAATAAAAATGTCTTGAAACCAATTTGAAATATCATTTTCCTTATAGAGGCTTGTTTTCAATGTCTTGTCTTATTGTTTCTTGTTGCAACTATATGTATCTAATTGAGAAGATGAATAATGAAATCTATCAAGCACACGACTTTAAAAAATGAAGCTAAAAACAGAAAAATAGCAAGTGTCATTAACCTTAAAGATATATTTTCCTTGGTGTGCGTAGCTTTTATTTATCCATGCAGAATTAGATGTGAAGAATTAACCCATTCAGCCAAAGTAGCTAATAACTTAATGTGCCGAGGAAAAGTATCCTGAAGAATCAACACTAAAATCTTTGAAGTTGCAGGTGAATAGTAGGTTGTGAACTGTAAGCTACTGTACATCATCTTTGATAGTAAACATAGGTCAAAGTTGAACAGAAAAATGTTTAGTGATATACTCAGAGAATTTTCAAATTTCAAATAATTTGACTAAAAAATAATAAAGGAGAGTGCCGTCTCCGGTAAGGCTGCAAGAGATTGCCTCATACGTAAGTGGGGTGTTTGTCAATGGTCTGCTTGGAATTCACTAGTGAACTGGTGCAGATCCCTCATGTGAGATTCAGCGCCATTGCCTTGGGAAAACACATTTTTTAGAGCAAAGCAGGTCTTTGGACTTAAACTAAATGAATAACACAAATAAAGTAGCATAAGTGTTTGGTCCACCGTTCCTTGCCTGGCGTTGAGCCTGCTTGGGTCATCGTCCAATGACTTTTAAATTTTGGGACCAATTTTTAGGTCCACTTGTGGGGATATCTATATAGCTTAACGAGTTTAGCCCCTCCCTTATTTGATCGGCTTCTCATTAACAAACTTCAACTTTTCTTGAGCATCTCTAACGACTGACTCTTGTGAAAATGAAAGTAATATATTAGCGAACTTGTTTACCCCGAAAAAAAAAAAGATAGAAACGAAAAAAGGAAATTATTGCAGAACTTGGATGTGGAAGTACAAGAATATTGGGCCCAGTAGGCGGTTGGTCCTGCAATCATTCCAGATGGCCTATAACTGACCGAGAAGGTCCAAATGTACCACAATGTAACACTGGGCCTAACTAGTGAACGGAATTATAGCATCAAAGTAGATTTTTTTTTTATATATCGTATGTTACGTGTTGGAATAAGTAGTGATAACATTTTGGCCGTAGAGGAGCCTAATAATCTTCAAAGTTCTTAATTGAAAATATTCGAGGATATTGTCTTCGTTTTAGATGGAACCACAAAAAGAGATAGGAGTTAAAGATCATCGGAGACCAAAGTTTTGGAATCGTGACCAATTGAGATTAAATAGTAATTATTGACTGAAATTGTCGCACATCACTTGTTTTTGCTGTCATCCTACCTGCTTTATATACTTTCATTGACCAAATAATTTTCTATAATCATTAATTAGGACATTTATATCGGGTCAGACATATGCATTTTCCACCGATCTGCATAAAAAAGGATGCTAATATAAAGATAAATGGTGAGATTAAAAAATTCCATTCTGGGATTGTCAGAATTTTTCTTTCTTGAGCATTAAACACCCAAATCAATGCCCATCTAGGATTGTTCGATTGATAAACTCAATTTTATTCTCTTGATTTTCTCTGGCGGTGTATTTTCAGGGCAATGCTCATGAATTCGCTGGCTACAGTCGGGAAAAATGAGAAACAAATTGGGTGACATTAAACATCCGACCAGACATGTCCACGAACGACACCATCATACCCAAAGGAGCATCAACCTTCGCACATTGATCAGTATAAGAGACAAAGACATATCGTAACATGTTTATTTTCTTCGTCGTTTATTTTCTTCTCCCTCCTTTCCTTTTCATGCGTCTCTATGGTTGAGTTTGTCATACGTTGACATGTTGTCTCTCTCTGAAACCTCTAGATATTTTGTTGACTTGCAATATTTCAAACTAGAGATAGCTTGTCCTATCTTTGTGCCTAAAACGACGGACCCAGATGGTTGAACTCAATCATCTTGGATTCTCCAATAATTGATCCAATAACAGTAACACAGATTGAAGAGAAGGAAGAAGAAGGAAACGTTCCAGCTTGCTTATATTACGGCAACCTTAATTACTGTCCTAGTCATAGAGATCAAATCAGCAAAACAAGGGGAACGACTATAGATACAAATCAGTGGATAGGGTTATGGCCCACCAACAGCTATATTTTTCCTAATCCTTTGGGTATTTACAGATTATAAGATAAGATTTGAAGACAATGACACATTAACACCCCAGATAAATGAGCTGTGCAATCTCTACAAACATCAATTCTAAAGAACCATGAGATTTCTTCTTATTGAAGTGATTTGAAATAGTGACCGAGGCCATCCACACAAACTTTCTATTACGGGCCCATAAGGACCACTTGTGATAAAATTAATATGCTCATCATCTTCACAGCAGGTGATAGCAATCATTATCAAGTCAATTCAATTAGGGTCCCCAGGAATTTGACAAAGATCTAGTGAGGCAACTTAGAAAACTGAGCGACACTCTTAAAAAGAAACGTATGTAATAGTAACATTACCCATCACATCATGCAATGTCTTCAATCTATCATTAAAACCAATATCGGTCTATAAAAATCATTCCCACACTGGATTTATCTCCAATAGTAAGATCTTTATTCATTATTAGATCACTTGGATCTTGATTTATTGTTGTAAAATAGCTTAAATGTTTAGGTTTCAACCTTTAGTATATAGACACTACCAGGTTCACGTTGTCACACATACCTCACATTTCATTTCTTGTTAATGTTGTGTAATGGTCAAGAAACACTGATAAAGAAAATGTTTAAGAATCAATCAAGATAGATGATAACTTCTTGTTCTCTCTTCTTCTTCTTTTTCTTCTTCTTCTTTATTTTTTTTTTTTGCTTTTTCAATTCATTGCAAAGGTGTTGTGATAACTAAAAATAGAAAGACCGCTTCTCTCTCTCTCATTCAAATCAAAAAAAAAAAAAAAAAGTTATGTACAAATCAACTTAAATGCAATCAAATCACTCAATAAAGAGGTCTTCCCTTACTTGTTGACCGGCGAGGAGGAAAAAAACGCCTTTTCCGGCGAATGAACCGGTCAGCTTCTTCATTAGTGTAGCCACTAGGCACTTCCCCAAATGACCCCCCAATCACATCTTCAAATTACCAGCGCACCTGACTTTGATTTGCAAGTCATGAGCTGACTTTTAGCAGTGAAAAAATTAGCGAAAAAGATGGGTTTGGTTGAAGTTTTTACCAATTCAGTCATCAAAATAGCTGACTCTCACTTGTTGTACTTCTTTTTTTTTATCGGAAATACGATTGTTATTGATTTACTTAGCCAAGTCTAGGGGAAACATATCAAAAGCATCGATGCATAATAAGTCAAATAGAGCAGGCGAGGGATTAGACAACCAATTATAGGGAAGATAATTACAACGACAAGCTTTTGCAAGCCAATCAACTGGCCGATTAGCATCCCTGCTACAATGGGCCAGGGAAAGGCCCTGGAACTCCTTCATTTTTCGTGGGCCCAGTCCACAAGTGGCTTGACGTTTCAGCTTAGATCTGTCGAAGACTTCATCCCTTGCATGAGTTGGAGGCAATCAAAGTGTATTTGCAGAGAGAGATGCGTGCGGTTGGAGAAGAGTTCTAGGGTTTCGAGAAGGGCAAGGGCTTCCACCTGTGTCGCCGAGGAAGCCTCCACAAGTTTCGCGAAGCCATCAACGAGACGGCCCCTGGAGTCCCGGCAGACACAAGCGATAGCTGCTCTGTTTTCGCCCGATCCCCTACCTTCTTCAAAGTTTGATTCCGCTTCGTTGTTCTGGGCAAAAGACGTGTCTATGTTAATTTTCAACGAATCGAGAGGTGGAGGTGTGCCATCTGTTAGGTAGGATTTCTCTCCCCTTTTTCCTTTTCTGGTATGCTGTTCCAAGTACTAAAATTTTCGTGTAAAGCGGCTGCCTTGAATAAAGTTTGCTGCGAGTGCAGGGGGTGATGGCCGAAGATGTGCTGATTCCGGTCCTTCTAGATGCTCCAGAGAGTAGTAGCAATCTGATCAAATTTGATGGCTTTTGTTGGGTCTGTTTTAATCATATACAACCATTCATCAAGCCGTGTTAACCTAAATCTTGATATTTTTATTTGCAGGGGTGCGATTCTCCATATCTAAGCTGTCCATGGGCAAAGCAGTAAAGTGTGTTCAATGGTTTCAGCTTCCTTTTTGCAAATGGGGCATAATGGATCAGGTACTATCTTCCTCCTGGCAAATTCTCCATTGTAGGTAGAGCATTATGACATGCATTCCAGAGAAATATTTTGATTTTGGGTAGGGTTTTAGAATGCCAGATGTATTTCCAGAGAGCTGGTTTTATTTGATGAGATGAGGTTGTTGTTGTGGTATGTGTGCTGGTTGAATTCTCTCTGGTTGTGAAGTAGCCACTTTTCACGGTATAGGTCCCTGACTTAGTATTCATCCAGACCAACTTATCTTTTGCAGCAGGCAAACTAATAGGGGTTGCGAGTATTTCCTTCACTCTTCTATCATCAAACAGCGACTTTACCCTTACTTCATTCCATTTTCCAACCCCTTGGTCAATTAAATCAGCCACTTGAACTGGTTCATGTCTTGTTGTTCGGCCGCCAATGGGACCACTCTCCAACCATTTATTCTCTCTAATCGAGATTGCCTTTCCATTCCCAACCGAGTACATAATGTGTGGAGATATAGAATCTCTTCCCAGATTATACTTTGCCATCCCCATGAAGGTCAGGAGCCTTTTCTAGCTATCCAAAACTCGCATTGTGGATAATACAAACCCTTCATTACTTGGCTCAAGAGGGATTGAGGATTTTGTGAAATACGCCAAGCTTGTTTCCCTAGCATATCTGTATTGAATGCTATTAGATCTTTAAAACCTAGGCCTCCCTCATCCTTTCTAAGTTTCAAAGTTTCCCATTTTTTTCAATACATCCCAGCATTTTTACTACTATTTTTCCACCAAAAGTTAGCAACCATCATCTCAATTGCTTTACAAATAGAAACAAGGATTTTGAAGATGGACATGGCATATTGAGGGATAGCCTGTGTACCATTGATTTAATTAAAATCTCCTTCCCCGCTTTTGATAGCAAATTCTCCTTCCAACTTTCCAACTTCATGTTAACTCTCGCTAGAATCCAGGCGAACATATCTTTCTTCGAGGTTCTTCAATTCGAGGGAATTCCTAAGTACTTTCCTATTTTCTCAATTTCTAGAACTCTCAATTCTGAGGCCATGTTCCCCTCAATGTAGTGGGACAGCATTTGCTAAAGTATATGCCAGATTTATTGAGATTAATGGCCTGACCAGAAGCAAAGCAATATTGATGTAGGATAGCCGCCAGATTTTGACATTCTAAGATTGTGCCATTAAGGAAGAAAATAGAGTCATTCACAAATAGCAAATGTGATAGAGTAGGACAGCTGTTGTTCATCTTAATTCCTCTAAGTGTGCCATCATCTATTGCTTTTTTCATCAAGGTAGATAGAACATTGGCCACTAATATAAAAAGATATGGGGATAGTGGGTCACCTTGTCGAATCCCTCGTGTTGACTTGAAAAAAGGTAGAGACTCCCCATTAAAATTGACACTGAATGTAACCATTGAAACACACTGCATCACCCATCGTACCCACTAATCACAGAATCCTATTTTAGTTAAGCATGCTCTAAGGAAATCCCATTCAATCCGATTATACGCCTTATGCATATCTAGCTTTAAAACAGCTTGGAACTTCCTTTTCCTCTCCCGAGTTCGTAATCTGTGAAGAACCTCCTATACAATCAAGATGTTATCTTGTATTTGCCTTCCCCCCACAAAAACAATTTGTTCTTCAGCAATAAGGTTTGGTAGCAGAAGTTTAAGTCTGTTGGTCATCGCTTTGGAAATGATTTTATAAATAAAGTTGCATAGGCTGATGGGGCGAAACTGTTCAAGCTTTTCTAGATTTGGAATTTGGGGAATAAGGGTTATTAGTGTTCTGTTCATGTCAGGATTAAGGTAGCCAGTAGTGAAAAAATTATGTGTTTCCCTAAATATATCCTGACATATGTCCGGCCAATGTTTTCTAAAAAAAATCCGTGAAGTCCATCTGGTCCATGAGCTTTATTGGCTCCCTAATTGTTGCATAGTTCTCGTGATCTCCTCCAAAGTAACAGATTCTACCAACCGTTGGTTCATTCTCTCATCCACCGAAGTTGGAATTTGTTATAGAAGGGGCTGAAAATCTCGAGGCCCCACTGACTCATATAGCTTTTTAAAATATGTCTCTGTCATCTCTTTCAAATGCTAGTCCTCTCACACCCAGACATCTTCTGCATTTTTCAACAAAGAAATTTGATTTATGGTTCTTCTCTGAATTGTTGTGGCATGGAAGAATTTTGTGTTTTTATCGCCCCATTTTAACCAATTAATTCTGGACTGCATTCCCCAATACATCTCCTCTTATCGCCATAATTGATCTATTTCTTGAGTCAACTTCTTTGCTGCCTCGCACTCTTGAGAGACTCCTGTACTGTTCATTAGACTTTGTAGTTCACTTTTCAGCCAAGCGATCCTCTTTTTAGCATTAAAGAATCTGTTTTTACTCCACTTTAACAACTTTTGTGTCACGATCTACAATTTCTCCATCACATTTAGCTACTGAGAGTCGGATTCAGCCCAGGTGTCCCTGACTATTTTCGCACATTCCTCATCCTCTGACTAGAAGGCTTCGTATTTGAATTTCTTCCCCTTCCTTTGCTTCGGTGGGCTAAGTGAAAGTATAATAGGGGTGTGGTCAGAACCTATGGCTAGTAAGGCTGTACATTCCGCTATGGGATAGGTAATTTGCCATTCCGAACTGCATAGCACTCTATCAAGACGCTTCTTGACAAGATTTTCTCCTTCTCTATTGTTTGTCCAGGTAAAGACACATCCGTTACATTCCAAATCCATTAAGGAACATTGATACATGAAATCTCTGAAAGTCGTAAGCCGATAATTTTCTGCTCTTTTTTTACCCACTTTCTCCCAGTGATATAGAATTTCATTGAAGTCTCCCATACACAGCCAGGGTAGATGGTAGTGTACACTTTCTCTATGGATAGTCTCCCATAATATGATTCTCTCCTTAAATTCATTGGGAGCATGTATAAATGTAATGTGCATACGCTGGTTGTTTTCTTTTAGTTGGCATTGAGTGAAGATAATAGTATCCGAGAAAGAATCTTTGGATAGAAGTACCTGGTCATCCCAGAAAATGACTAAACCCCCTGCTATACCTTCTAGATTCACTAAGAAACTGTTCTGAAATTTAAGTCTTCGCCGTAATCTTAGCACATATTGCTCTTGATTTTTAGTTTCCATTATAAAGATAATATTGGGCATTTCCTGAGTCACTAGGACTCTCAAAGCTTGAATTGTCAAGGGATTGCCCAGCCCTTGACAATTCCAACTTAAAATCTTCATGGATAAGCCGATGGCTTATTAGGGCTAGCCACCAAAGCCCATTGAGCAGACTTTTCTACCACACGAATGGGGGTCTCCACTAACTGAGTGTTGTCAACGACTGTTGTCTTTGATGCTTGAGCACCAGAAGAGCAGAATCTTTTTCCATTTTTTGAGGAGGAAAGCTTGGCGCTTTTAGATTTATGCCTTATCGGTCCTTTTTCACTTGCTAAGTTCGCATCCGCTTCTGCTTCTGCTTCCTTCATCTGTTCCTCATAAAGCACCATAACAGATTCTTCATCTAGGCAGCAGCTTCCTCTCTTCTAGAGGCCCTTCTCTTCAATGAGTACTAGTGCTTGAGAAGAAGAGAGATGGTTATGCTCCTTTGGACGTGAATTTTCTGCATTGCTCTGCTCGCAAAGAGGTGGGGTTTTCTGCATAGGTTGATCTTGTAGTTGTTGTTTTGTTACAGGAGCCAAAGGGATGGGGGTTTTGGGCACACTTTCCTCTCCTTCTTAGTGTATCTCTTGTTTTCCATAGAAGATTTTCTCGTATGAACTAAGTTCCCGCACTTCTGCTCTTAACCAATGTCCAAGTCGACCTAGTAAGTTCTTTGCTAGCCCTAACTCCTCATATAGTATTTCTTCACAGAATGTAGCATAATGTCCAATTCTACCACATGAATAAATAGTGCGGATGTCTCTCGTACTTAAACTCTACCCACAACCTCTTGCTATCCAGATTCAGTAGAACACCAGTTTTGAGAGGATTTTCCAAATTCAGCTTAACTCTAGCCTTACCAATCTTGTAATTACTATTTCCTTTTGCTTCTAATTTCACCTCTACTACGTCTCCAATTTTGGATGCAATTTCCCTGACAACTCCAAGCGTAACTCTCCCAAAAGGCAGGCCAAAAAAGTTCACCCAGAAATCACAGTGGTTGAATTCATAGCAAATGTCAGGGGTATCGAGGTCACATTGGTTTAAAACTAATAGATTGCTTGAAAATGACCACGGCCCAAAGTCTAACACTCTGTTTTTCAGCTTTTGACTGGAAAGAAAATGAGAAATAACCAAGCTCTATCAAAGCACGGGTAAAATTTTCAGTCCGCCAAGCTCTTTTCATCGTATTGACGAAGGCAATAAAGTTCACATTAGGCTTAGAGAAAAACTTCCCAAACAATGTTTTCCGGCATTCCAGCAGATTCTCTTCAGAAATTTCACCTGTAATATCCACCACATCTTCTTCAGACCATAGTTTGCCCAAACTCTTACAAAGGGCCGCCAACCTCCTCTCTTCTTTATACCGATCTGCTATCTTTCTGTCTTCAGGAACAATAACGAACAGCAAAAGCAAGCTGGCCTGAGTATTTTGGGACCAACTGATATGGGGAAAAGAAGCCAAATATGGTTGAAGGGAGCTCTGGGTCTGCGAGTGGAGGAGGAAAGTTATCAACACCAGAGGGATGGTGGTAGTGGGTTTGACGAGTGGTAATGGCACTCGCTGTGGGATGGGGTGATGGAATCACAATCAGAATGAAGGGGAGATGTTGGGTCTTTGGGTTTCTCTCGTAGACAAGAGGAAGGGTTTCAATTTGATCAAAAGAAAAGAGGGATGGGGGTTAGGGTTTTCCGCCGACATTGAACTTTGAATCGGAGGAACTGGGGTGAAGAAAAGGGTGATTGAAGGATGGATGGTGGTTTGTCATTGCTGCAGATGCGAGACCTACCCTGAAGGTGGGAGAACGTTACTCAGACGGTAGGGAGGAATCTCCATTGTCGGAGAGGAATTTTTGGTCTTAGAGCTCAATTTAGGAAGCGGGTTTCATGGGGTCATTTGACCAATCTTCTGGTGAGTTCAGGTCCATGACTGTGAACCTCTAAAGGTTAATCGTGTCGAATTTGCACCTCAAGTTCTTGATGAACTGGAGTTTACATCGGACCCTAGAGAATTGAAATAGGTACAAGACAAGTTTGGAGATGCTCGAGATGTGAGAAAAGAGCTTTATTTTTTATTTCATTTGTTTTTTGCTTTCGATTTTCCATGTAAGTCTTTATTGTAGTTCTTCAAAATTCATTATTGAGAGGACCCACCTGCACAAGACAAGGAAAAAAAAAAAGGGCAATGCCAATTTAATTTTTCCTTTTTCTTTTTTGGGAAAAGAGCGATGCCAATTTGCCGATGGGGACTTCTAATCCAAGACAGCAAGTGTGGGGCGGTCAAAGTAACATCATCAAATGCAGCAAAATGATTTCAGCTTCAAAGTGACATATCTTTCGTTTATAAATTATCTTGCATATCAGAAAGAGAAAGTAGCAAATTGTAAATTATAATGACGTACAATGTTTTTGTCATCTCAAGTATAGATTAAATAAATAATTTTTCTTGTTTGCATGCTTCCAAGGAGCATGTTCTCGATAAGGTCATATAAGGCCTTGAGATATGTGTTTTGTGTGCCCCACTTTGAATCTCTAAGAAAGATCCAACTGTCCATTTTCACAGAAGCAAGAAAATTGATCCATGTGTCCTTCAAACTCCAGTTCTAGCACATTTTCGAAATTTTTGATTTTTTTTAATAGTCTCATACTAAATCATTTCTTTAATCTAAGACTTGAAAAGGGTAATCGAGTAAAACATTCAGTTGAGGTTGTTGAGGTTGTTTGGTTCGAGTACGAAAAATGTTGCTGAAAAGTGCAGGGCTCTCCACGGACTGCAAATTCTCCAACTTCAGCAGCAGAATTTCGAAAGCCATCAGCGGCTATGACTCCAGCTCAAAATGGAGATCCTGCCATGTAGTTTTTGATGACAATTAACATAACGTTATATAAAGCATATACTGTACAGAGCCAAATGCCGCAATTAGAACTGCTACACAAGGCTAGCAGCAGCGACAGCCGCGATAAGGAGCACCATTCATCATTCTCCCAGAGACTGAACCATGAAAATTCCACCCAAAGCAACGACACGGAACAAGACCCTTTTTAAGGCCAAAGGACAATGCTCTTAACTTGCCTGCTCTACCAAAACTCCTCCCACTCAGCGTGCGAATACTGAATCCACAGCCGAATTGGGGAGCCTGACGATCGCGTATCGCAGGCCGAATCCCCTCAAAACAGGCCTTTGCAATCCCGAACTCGGCACGACGCACTAGTAGAAAACGAAGTTCAGAGACGAAATTCACTTCGAAAACCGAGGATCGCTGCATGCTTTAAATGGAAACGAAATCCGGAAATTTCTATAGATCTCTGTTTATTTTCTCCTTCTAATAGATATAAGAGCGGAATATGGGAATCAACCCGAGACCTCATGGATCTTGGTGATCTTGAAGAAAAAAAGGGGATTCTAAGGGATGAGCTGGTCGTTACGGACGAAGAGGACAACTTGCGAAGAGATGGAAAGGTCACAGTCAAATTAAAAGCACCCCGATTACCCAATCTCTTGAGACACCAAGCAGAGCAGCTACGGCTGCTCGCGCAAAGCGAGGGGGTTTGAAAAGAGATGAGGGTGCGAGAAAGTTGGGCGAGATTGCTGGTGCTCTTTCGGCCCTTCACTTGGATCTCCATCGGATAAAATTCACACCTCATCTCCTCTTCCGCCCTCCTCTTCCATCCTTCATCATCCCTTCGCTCACGCACCTAGACAGCACATATATATACATACATATGTATCTACAAAATATCCTCCACCAAAATATCTCCGAACCTTGCACTTTTTCACTCTCTCTCTCCCTCTCTCTCTCGTATTTGGCTTCTGCTTGAGGAGGGAAAAGCATGGTGTACCGTGAGCGCCGCCACCACCACCACCAACCCTGTTTGCACTGCGACCCGCAAAGCTACATAAGAATGGTATGTGGGTGCGTTCACACACCTTAAGCTGAACTCAGCTTTTTCGAAGAAATTTGATGGGTTTTGCTCAACGCAGTCCACGGTTTCTCTCTGTTTTTTGGGTTCTTCTTTCAAGCTCATCTGATCAATGATGTGTCTGCAGGTGCACCATTTGATCGAGAGGTGCCTTCTCTTCCATATGACCAGAGATGACTGCATCCAAGCTCTAGCCAAACACGCCAGCATTCAGCCCATTGTCACCCTCACCGGTTCTCTCTCTCTCTCTCTCTCTCTCTCTCTCTCTCTCTCTCTCTCCCTTCCTCCATAACAAGTACTTGACTGTCTCCCTTCCTCCATGACAAGTACTTGACTGTTTGTGCTTTTGGCAGTGTGGAAAGGGCTGCTGAAGGAGAATAAAAGCTTCTTTGAAGCATATTACCAAGTTGCTCCCCAAAGCTGTCCGCAATGTAAGCCATCGACAGACTGTACAAGTTCTTCAATGATCATGTTGAAGGGTTCTCATCATTTTGGTCTTACATATATGTTCATTTGAGCTCTTACATATGGTTGCTCATTTGTCAGATAAGCCATCGGAGAGAATCTCGAATGGGATAAGCAGAAAGCAATGGAGGTGAAGAATTGAGAAAGTGACATGCTAAGGAGACAGTATTTGTTTAGGATGACACGATGCTTGACTCGAGTTATAGCTGAGATTCGGGATTGGGTTTACCGACAGCCCGGGTTCATATCGGCTTAGACAGAAACTAGAAGAATCAGGTATTACGCATTTTGTGCGTTGTATTGAACAAGTATATTTCATGGCTGTAATTCTCTTATCCATTCAGTAGCAACCTTGCCAATGAGATCTCAACCTTGAAGCGATGAAGCTCCATCTTCTGGGACCTAAAAATGATGGAAAAGCATTCCTATTTTTGACCTAAACAAAAGTTTGGGAACATGACACATGTGATGCATGAGCCATTTCAAGAACATACTTTAACATTAAAGATAGGGAGGGTGATTGGCTTTCGACATCACAAGCAAAGCTTGACCCAGCATAACAAGGTTGGAAAGAAAACACGCAGGTCGGACAAGTTGATACAACACATTTTCAATAGTTTCATTCCGTTCCAATGGAAGAAGAAACCCGCAGTACAAATTCAACATCACAACTCATTGAGAGGAATAAATAGCCATGACCCAACGATTATGATTGTGAGGTGATCTTTATGTTTTTGTCCCCTAAGACTGTGAGGTGCTTGGAATCTGAGTATTCACATGCATGAGTCAGGGAATCCTGTGCTGCAGAGGAATTGATATACTGGCCTACTAATACTTAGTTGATTGACGAAGGTTTGGAATTCTGATCCAGAATGAATTACCAAAATATTCATTGCTTAATGGCCTTAGGCTTTTCATGGTATCAAAGGACTGCACCACACCATATATGCTGACATACCAAATGAGGAGCGTATCGTCCATTCGAAGGACAAGAAAGATACTGTGAGGAACGAAATGCAGAAATAACAAGATGTCCCCACCCATGAACACCAACGACATACCCCCAACAGAATGACTTCTCCATTAGCACCTCGAGCAGAGCAACCCAAGCGCATATATTTTAAGACGGGCTCTATAAAGAACCTGTCTAATCACTGCAATACACACGGTTTGAATTGACCACTCTCTGTCAAGCAGAACAAGGCCAAGTCAATGTGCATAAAACTAAGCCACAAGATAACACTTAACCACCATATGACAATAGTTTGCACTTATTAACTACTGGACAGATCAACCAAGTAGCTGAAATTTTCCTTAAGAAGCATTAGCAAGAGCTCCTGCCTCAGTCAGCAAGGGCACAAGCTTTCCCTGACTGTGCATTGCAGTTGTAGCTGTGAGACCAAAAAAAAAAAAACACGTCAAAATGAACCAACCAAAGAGGGATATCACAAAACAAAATAAATTAAAACTCGGCATTGCAATTTCAGCTAGGACTAAGAGACTTACCATCACAGCCACCAATATGGTTCCCCCCGATAAACACATTTGGCACAGTCTTTTGTCCAGTCCACTCGGCCAGTGCAGACTGAATCTCACTCCCATCATCTATAGAACACCAAAGTAGATCCTTTGAGCAGTTTTATCACATAAGAATGAAGAACTAAAGACATAAGATCATTGCTGTCAACCAGTTTAAGAGGAAAATATGAATAAGCCATACGAAACAGAACAAAATCACGCGCATTTTTATGTCCAACAGAATTAGACAGTCAGGTCTTGGTTCTTCACTATACCTATATATACCCAATACGGAGAATCTTTCATGGATTTCTAGTGGTAAACATTCAGCAGATCTTCAGCTAACCAATCTTTTGCTCCCTTAATTCTCATATTAGAGATAAAAAATTCCAATAGACACTTCCCTGATTTCAATATTAAGAATCGCTAAATAAAAAATCTCTAATTCATCACAAGGAAACCAGCATCAACATTAAGTTCCTTTTTTTCCCCAGAACCTTCACACAGTCCGTATATCGCAAATCAACCTCTAGGCTAGTGACAAGATATAACAATCGTGGCTTAGAGCATAAGTTGCAAAGAAACAGTATGAACAACCAGAAGTTGTCAGTCAAGGTCATCATGACACTATTACCATGAGACAAAATTCAAGCAAAACGGACACTCGGCTGATCAAAACAAATATAACAATTTCCAGCATCAACACCCCGGAGGCAGGAAGTCGCAAAATCATAAATCAAGCATCCAATATCATCCTCGAGGGCCACAACAATTCACCAATTCTAATTCGCATCAATGAAGAGACCAAGATCAAAATCAGTTTACAGTGTCCAACTCGAGAAGCAACTCTACTCGACTGTAGGCTCCGTTTTTCTACGAAAATGAATGATTTGAAGACTATTTTCCTAAAAATGATATCACCTGAATGAATCAGTCAAAAAGAAATACTTTCTTATCGACGGCAATTTATAAGTGATAAAGCTTATCAATTTTAGAAAAATATTTTTCAAATCATTCATTTTCCGCAAAACAAACGAAACCTAGCCAAATAAACAGATACTCTCGCATCAAACATACAAGCATAGCTAGACATCATTCGTAATGCATGTGAACACAAACATCGTAACAACTTCAAACGAAACCAAGTCCAGCTACCAATCTTCCAGGCAGAACAGAAGCTGTAGGGAACATCTAGAGAGAGAAAGACAGAGGGACTCACTCTCCTGATCCAATTCGAGGGCCTTGAAATTGACTCCCAATTGAGACAGCAGCTTCTTCACGCTCACGCAGTAGGGACAGTACGATTTGCTGCGCCACAAAAAACACACGCCCAACTCTCCCCGTCAGAACACGAGAACGCGACGACGATCGACGGCCGCGCGAAAGGAGGGGGGGGGAGGAGGGAGAAAGAAACCGGAGGAAGGAGATTAATAATAACAACGAGACCTGAAGACGACGACGGGGTTGGCGGACACGAGCTCCTTCGCCTTCGGCATCGCCATTTTCGCGATCTCTCTCGCCGCTCTTCGCCGGTAAGAAAACTCTCTCAGGTCCGAGCCCTAAATCGGAAGAAGCTTCGCGAAATGCGGGATTCACAGAGGTGGAAGCGAACTTGCCGACCGTGTCGCCGGGAGGTTATAACTTATACGTAAAGCCTTCTGCGGGCGACAGGGCGCGTGGCCTTGTAGGAGAGAGAGAGAGAGATAGAGATTGGCGGTTAGGACGGCGACGTGACGTGTCGGATGACCTCGTTTTCTTGCTTTTGACTGGTCGTTTTCTTATTTTTATATGTTACTTTGACCGTCTATATATACCTGGAAATATGACGCGGAAAGGGTCAAGAAAGGCTGGAATTTTTTTACCAGCCCGGCTCTAGATTTCTGTCTTTATGTGGGGAATCTGTTGGGCCGGGGGGAGGCCGGGGACGTGACGTGGCGGAAAATATTTGTTTATTTTTTTTCTCTTTTCTAATTTTGGCCGGCAGATGAACCAGGGCACCGCCTTTTAAAGTACTTTGACCAAAACGCCCTTGTGGTTATGGGACGAACGTGTTGAGAGGCTCTCTTTCACGGCAAAAAGAGCAAATGAAGGGACAAGGAAAGGGAAATTTTATAAGATGAGTTTTTGTATTTACAAGAGTGGGTGGGCTTTATAATGGAGAATGTAGCCTTTTCGGTTTGTCTATGGGGGCATTCAACTGGCTTTTTTGGCGAAAAATCTCTGCCGCGTTAGAGAGATTGCACAAGAAGCTCGATTAAGGTTTCCATCGCGTCTCCTTAGCTCAAAGCCTTGCAAAATATAATTTAGTCCTTGAGAAACGATTGCCCCATCTTGTGTCTCTGGTGCTCTTGCCGGAGGGAGTATCGTCCCTTCGATTTTGGAGGTTAATCCGTATAGAGGCAGATTCTCTCCTCTTAGATCTCAAAGGAAGTCATCGTGGAAATTTCCCCCTATGAAGGACTTTTGTGGTCTGCAGATATCCTCTCAATTGTATGCAGTTAAGAGGGAAAAGGCCAAAGGGGAAGGGGGAAGATGTCCAGCATAGCGGTCCCAGAACCAGGTTAATTTGGTCACTAAAGGTTGTGGCTAGAGCAATCTTGGTTGTGGCAATAACATTAGCCTCATTTTTTTTTTTTTTTTTTTTTTTTAGGTTGGGTGGGTAATGGGGATTGAGAAGGACATATGCATACAATTTATTGTCAAAGAAGAAACTTAGCGATTGGAGATTAAAGAAGAGATTCTTTAGGTTTAGGGAAAACAATAGCAAGACGATGAAAGCCCCTAAATTAATCTATGTAAGAGAACGACAACAACTTAGTTTGAAAAAAAAAAAGTCGATGAGATGAATTGGGTAATTTAGTTCGCCGGTTAGGATTGAGTCAATTCACTAATCACAATCAGCCCAAGTCTTATCTCAAATTGATGCGCATTCAGTAAAGTATTTGTCAGCCGATAGGAAAATTATAATCAGACATGAATAAAAACGTAGTTTCATTAAAAGGTCTAGGAACTAAGTTCGGATGGCTAGATAACCCAAAGAATATGTTTTTAATGAGAACGAAATTGATAATCAAACAAAGGCCAAGCTAGAATTTATAGTTTCATCGATAGTGCGCTTCGGTAATTGGCCGACATATGTAAATGGAAAAAGGTGAAATCTATGAATGGTGCGAAAACGTGCAACTCTGATCTTTGCAATATTTAGATGTGGAGACTCTGGGAGAGATAATGCCCAACATCATTAACTTGTACCATGTTGTGTCATGTCATCGTTTTAGGGTTGATGGGCCATTTCACACTCAAATTCCAGATGAATATGATAAACAAGGGATGACATATATGGATCGTGTCATGTAAAAACATATCAATTCAAGCTAATCTTGTTAGTATCATAATAGATTCGAGTTTTAAACTTGATTCTTTTAATTTTAGTGTCATTGCAATTATATTCTCATGCCAAGTCAAAATCTACCAAATTCTACTAAAAAAAGTGGAAGTAATAGATTGTGGAGTTCCTGTTCATGCTTGGCATAAATTTCAAATAAGAGTTTAAAGTTTACTCATTTTCTTAAAAGAGAGTCCAAAATAAACTTTATTTCAATTAAGGACCTAACGTGATCACTAAATCTCAAATAAGAGCTTGAGCTTGCTCACCGACTAAATCTTTGCCGGTCAACAAGCACATGTTTTTTCTGACGGTGTTTGTATAATATATTTAAGACTTTTTTAGTAATTTTCTACTAAATTTCGCCACAAACCTGTTAGGTTCTAATGCTTCTCCTCCTCTATCCCCTATAACTTGTGAGCATAACTTACTAACATATCATTGGGCTTCATGCCTAGTTGCATCATTAATCCCAAGAGAAAAAATTGCTTAACATATGTTGAGCCCGTACGCTACACTTTGTAAGAATGCATTTTCCTTAATTGAATACACAGCCAAGGACAAGAGCTATAATTCTCTCTCCACCACAAACCATCTTAAAATCATACAAATCCATGAAGTGAAATCACGGTTTTTCTATAGATGATTTCTCAATTGTGTTAAGATTTCACGATAGCAAATTTCATGGCTACATGAATAACTCTCCAAACATGCAAATAAATTCGGGATTCGTAGAACCATCTCAGACAGTCACTGGCTTTTAGAAAGAATGAACATCATTCAGGCCCCAAAAAGAACTAAAACTAAGTGGAAAGCCATGGAAAGATTAATCAGGAAAATGTCTCAATTATGTTCTGACTGCCCGCAATTTTGCTTCCTCCGTATAATTTATTTACCCCCCTAGACTAGTAATTTTGATTCTTCACCAGCTGCAGTGGAACTATGCAGCATTCATCCCGATGAAACTCACCGACATGAAAGCAATTCTCTGGGTATGCCACATCATAAACCAACACGACTTGAAGGCAATTCTGCTAGTAATGTTTGAGAGGAAACTTTCTGCTCCCTCTTCTGCAAAAGTAGTCCAAGGAATCGGCCCATTAATTCAAAATACCATACAAGAGAACGTCTACTGGATGTACTGCAAAACCTATGGAAGAAATTCACAACTAGGAACTCCCAATGGAATGTGCATTTAAGGATACAGATGTTATTACCATGTCTCTATGTTTGGTCAGCTGTTCTTCTGATCTCTATTTCTCACAGTTAAAGAGCTCCCTCCCATAGAAACGATTGCAAAGGCCACCAACCACCTAAAATTCCGACCAAAATGAATTTCTGACCAGTCGATTCAATCTTTGCAAGGCAGAAGAACTTATAGTCCTGGACTTCAACCTTCTTGGCACATAATGACTACAAAGTAGGTGACCAGCAGACATATAAGTTAAAGTTAAGAACTGACCAAAAAAAAAGTTAAAAGTTAAGAAAATACAATGGTTCTTCCCATCATTGGTGGAGAACATGCTCTATGTAACTCCTAGATAATCTAAACATGAATGTAGTTAAGACAAATGCATGCGTATGCCTGCGAAGCTGTCAGTCATGATCATCACTGGAGAAAGAAAAGAGGGGCAAAAAATTGCAGGATGCCTCTATATGAAAACAAACATCAATCTACAGATGAACTGTTTAGCCCATAAAAAGATGATATTTTCCTTGATTTATGAATGCTTGTTTTTCTAAATTTTCTCGAGTCTTGAATATGCAATCGGAGGTTTAAAAAAAGAACCACCTTTTGCCTCTACGAACTGAGTTGTTAGAAAAAGGGAGAAAAAAGAAATAGCTACTGCACTGGACACACAAGGATACTTCACAACATTTCCTCATGAAAAAATTCATAGATTAGAGACATATATGAGATGAATACTTTTTAACTTTACTCAGAGCACATCTGGAAGAGAGCCAAAATGACAGTTTTTGCTGAAACATCAACCCATAAATTTCACTTCCGTAACAAGTGTAATGATATTCAGATTACTATGCAAATCATGATCAACAAATGAAGGATCAATAATACATGTGTGGCTGCAGGACAGTCATGAAATTGTTCTCAGATTCATTGAGAAATAATATGCAGATGAAGATCCCAGGATAATATCTATAAGCAAATGCAAGAGAGCTTTCGATGAAGATTTCAGACAGATATCTATTGGCACATTCAAACATCTTCCATTATCCGCCTCCTCACTCATGGCTCAAAGTGGAAGATCAGAAAAGCTTATGGCAGCAGTGAACATACCTTTAGTTTGTATAGTTCAGAATCTTGATGCATAGATTGACTACACAGCTAGAACACAAAAGATGTGACGTCAAGCGGTTGCCAAACAACAGCAGTAGATTATAAAAAACTGACAATCATAAAAAGTCTATTTCCTTTCAAATATTTAAAGAAAAATAAGAACATTAAAGCATCAGATGTTTCCACATCTCCAATTTAATGATAATTGGGAATAGAACTTCCAAGGATCATTAAAATCAAGACATCTTTCCATTTGAAGTTATACTTTGTGAGAAAGAGCTCTAACCAACGCAGGTTGATTACATATCAGATCAATTCAGTAACTGTCAACAGTTAATGAAGCAGAGCAACACATCTCTCTCACCCTCATAATCAGGTTAACTAAGCACAGATGCACTCACATGATATCAAGGTTAAGGATGGAAAACAAAAATGCTTTGTTAATAAATAAAAGTTGGAAATTTGAATTCTTGATTCTCAGAGGAACCCATGTGAAGTTGCCCGTCAACTCGACATATAACAGACCAAACAAACAAACTTATATTTGTCCATTTCTATAGATCTCTGTTTATTTTCTCCATCTAATAGGTATGGGAGCAGAATATGGGAATCGACCCGAGACCTCATGGATCTTGGTGATCTTGGTAAGCATGGACCACCACTAGGCCACGCCATTGTCCATATTGTATTCTTGATTCCTAGACTAGCTCTATAATCAGGTACAAGTATACAGACCAATAAAACACAAATGAGCAAAACCACCTACCTTCTCTATGGGAAGATAAACTGATAAAGGACTGGGCTTTGTGCTGAGAAGGAATAGAATACTTCTCATTGCAAGTTCAATAGGATGGTCCCAGTTCAACAATACAGTAACAAGGAAAAAGATGGGGAGCCAGAGTTTCCTAGCAAGGGCCCAAAAGGCCTTGGGACTATCTTCCAGATTGGGTTCATCCCACGTCTCCGCTCGTTCATTATTTTTCACAGTGTCTCCACCTACATGTCCAAGCAGATTTCAGATTCAATGGTGAACTGAGCAACTTATGGCACGATTGAACGACTCGTTGCTCCACCCACCATCCAGGGAAAATGTAATGTGTGGCCAATGATGAAGTGATCCAAATATAACCGAAATGCCGATAAATGTTCCCACTTTACTTCCTGAAAGAGGTCAATACTAACATGAGAAGCAGACAAACCAACATAGTTCATATGTTATCAGTGTGAAGAGGAATAGCAGTGACATTGGGCGTCAAATGCACAGTCAACCCAAGACATCAAACATCAGTAACGCCCACATAACTTGGAATCAATCAAGATGACAACCAACATGGGTATATTGAGCATATACTGAACAGAGCCAAATGCTGCAATTAGAACTGCTACACAAGGCTAGCAACAGTGACGGCGATCATTCTCCCAGAGACTGAACCATGAAATTTCCACCCGAAGCAACGACATGGAACAACACCCTTTTTAAGGCCAAAGGACAATGCTCTTCACTTGCCTGCTCTACCAAAGCTCCTCCCACTCAGCGTGCGAAAACTGGATCTCCAGCTGAATTGGGAAGCCTGACGATTGCGTATCGCAGGCCGAATCCCCTCAAACCAGGCCTTCGCAATCCCGAACTCGGCACGACACACTAGTACAAAAACGAAGTTCAGAGACGAAATTCACTTCGAAAACCGAGAATCGCCGCATGCTTTAACGGAAACGAAACCCGGAATTTTGCTTGCCTGGAGGTGTAGAGCGAGGAAGAGCCGCGGAAGAAGAAGGGCTTGAAGCGGCTAGAGATGCCCTAATCGGGCGGAGAACCCTCGCCGCGAACGCCATGCTGTCGACGCAGTCATCTCCGACGGCGATGGCTATCGAGTGCGAGTTGGAGATTCGAATATTTCGAAACCTCGTCGGAATCTACTTATTCCGACGAGCTCCGGCCTATTACTCCTTTCGGCCGATACGACGTAGGCGGCTGGGCTCCTTTTGTCTTTTTGCGCATTTTGTGAAAGTTGGGAAGAAAACGCTAGAATGCTATAACTCGTGTACAATGCTCACTTTAATGTCAAAAATTTTCATCAATTCACTTAAATACTTAAATATCTTCGAAAACGAATTTCACCAACAAAAAAAAAATCGAAGAAAACGATCACTTAAGTGCTTTCAGTGACTTTTTTTTGGCACTAAACTGAAAAAAAAAAAATAACATTCGAAATGATATTTTTTTACAACGAATAGCAATGGAGTAATTACTTTTTAACTTGTCACACAACATCGTATAAGGGTAACTATGCTAATTGGACATGCTAGTAACTCACGTAAGATCGAAAATTAATAAAATATAGTCACATCGGATTTCTACGACTTAGATTGGAGTTGACATTTAAGTGATCATTTTTCAAAAAAGTGGTAATTAGGTGATTCAAAAAAAAACTTTTTACACTAAAGTGAGCTTTGTACACAACTTATGGCACTTCTACTATCCTTCTTCCGTGAAAATTGGCAATACAACCCATCGTCCCGCACATTACTAGTTTTTAGAATGGTAAAGCCGCTTCGACAATCTGCTTAGGAGCTTTTTAATCTTTTATTCAAATTCCCAACATCTTCCATCTCGCCTTAAAGACAATTAGGATGTTTTTATTGTATTTATGATGGATTAATGGAGAAGCAAAAACACCAACATCTCCTCTCTTCAAATTCTGTATGTGTGTCGATTTCAATAAATGTTCAACAGAGTCTCATCCGTACAGTGTCGTTGCTAATAAATTCGAGGTGTTATATCTTGCGATGCGAAATTCGTAAAGCTACTTAGCACCATTAGCATGAACTAATCATTTTAAAGATATTAGGAACTAATCATTTTAAAGATATTCGATTAGTTGTACATCACCTCTAAAGATTGTTATTATCACTTTCGAATTATTAATTTTCTTCTTCTACTCCTCTCTATTTTCGAACAATCGGTGGGCTACTCCTCTCTATTTTCCAACAATTGGTGGGGTGAAAGAGGTGCGAACTCTCAACCTTAGGATCACTCAAAAAGCTTTATATTCTTAATATAAGATTGTTGGAAATAGAGTGGAGTAGAAGAAGAAAAATAAACGTATTGGAAGATGAATACGTAATACTGTAATAATTTGAGAAAGTGATAAGAAAAGTAATTGGAGGTAAAGTACAGCTAACCGTATCTCTTTAAGACGATTAGTTCTTGCCAATGATGTTAAGCAACTTCATGAACTTCACCTGCCAACATACAACATCCCAACATCCCGAACTATTAGCACTACACGAATAGAACTCTATTGAACACATTTTGAAATCAGCACACTTAAAAAACTTGAAGAGAGAAGATGTGGGTGTTTTTACTTATCCTTGAAATGAAGATTTTGAAGTCTATTTATAGAGTTTTAGAATTCATGTACAGAAGCAATACATGAACCATGAATTAAATAGATATAAAAATCTAGAAGATACATAAATTAAATGGATATAATAATTCAAGAGATACATGAACCATGAATTATGTGGATATACGCGAATCCGAGAGGTACACAAACTCAAGAGATAAACTAATTAATGAGATACATGAATGAAGACAATGTATCTCGCTTTGCTCTTTTTTTTTATTCATTAACCCATCATAAATACAACAGTTTCTTGGATGCTCTCCCTGATCATGTTAGAAAAGTATTGGGAAGAATGGAATCAATTTTGAGACATTAATACACTATCTTTAAAGAATTATTTACTCCACAAGATTGTTAAGGTTGCTAATGGATTTTGGTAAAATCATTCAACATGCAACAAAATCTCAAATTGAAAATACTAGGTAACATCTATGGTATTTCTCTTCATCACGATGCACGGGAATTATATAGAAATTACATGCCAATGGCCTAAAGTTCGTTCAACCTAAAGTGCAAATAGATGGGCTCAACAAAAAAAAGAAAAATAAAAAAGAACAGGTTTTGAGCTAGCTCAGAAACTTATTCAGAAAATAAAAATGAAAAAATCTATTTTTCACTCGGAAATTAATTTTTAAAATATAATAATTATCATTTGTGTCCTTAATCTCTCGAAGCTGAGGATAAAACCGAATCCCGAAAGTCAACGGATAGCTCGAATAGCACCGGGCCAGCATACATCGTCGAGCATATGCAATCATGCATCTTTATGTCATTCCCTTTTGCTGGTGGATCCATACAGGACCAGCCTTCGAGAGCAAAGCAAGGCCAACTAGCTCGGACGTTGACGCATCATCGGCCCATGATTCGCGATCTCATGATTAGAGAAGCAACTGCCCTTTGTTAGGTGCATTTCTTTGACTTGAAACCTCCATTTATGACAAAGAGCGCGCCCACTAGAATAATAAAGAATTTGTCTACCTAGACCTCATTATTCCATTCTAACGACTAATATAGTTGGCCAGTCCCACTCCACATGATTTTCAAAATAATTTTGAGGGTAATTGCATCACTAAATCCTTAAACTTTTTTCGATATCCGGTCTAGGTTTCGAATTTTTATTTTTATAATGTGTCCATGTACCTTCGGAATTTGTTGTATTATAATCCTTCCATTGAGTGTATAGCGCTTGGTCACTTGCTTTTTTGTTGATGTGCATCACCAAATCGATATTAGAGAGGACATACATCGTAATATGGACAATCACGTCATTTTCAATTTTTTCGAATCAGAATATCTTATTGAGGTAAGATATTTTGTTTCGATAAACGTGATCTTCTATACTTGAACCCGCTTGGATCACATCTAGACATATAGAAGTAGGGTGGCCAGCAGAGCAATGGCAAGAAATGTGTGCCATGATGAGAAACTATGGCTATGTATAATTTTAAACAATTATGGTAAGATCCATGAAAACACGTGTGTTTTGGTAAAGGCTTTCTCGAACATTGGATAGTTTACGTAGAATACTTTATGAAATGGGTGGAGTAGCAAAAAATAAAACCAAAAAGGCTATTTCAATAATGATGTCCAAAATTTTATACCATCTAGATTTATTATCTCGAGATAAGAACTTAGGATAAAAAAAACCAACCCTTTGTGGTAAAAAAGAAATGAAAAATGTAGCCAAAAAGACAATTTCAACAATGACTTCTAGAATGCCTATACAACTCAATTTATTATTTTGAGATAAGAACGTAGAACTCAGAAAAAAAAAAAAAAAAATTGTGCAAGCAGACCAATCACGCTAAGAAAGGATCTTTACTTCATATCCTAATTCTTTTTATATTATTTATTTTCATTTCATTAAAAGAGTTATATTTTTATTCTTATTTTCAGTTTTGATTAATAGTTAAATTTAATAACCGAATGATTTTTTTATTTTATATATGTGTGTGTGTGTGTGTGTGTGTGTATTTTATTATCATCCCTTACGGTTGCCCGCCCATGCTCCTCCGATCACCTAAACATTGTTCAAAGTGGAAAGGGCTGATTCTGAGCAAGGGTCCGACAACTCGGCGCGTAGTGTCTGTCACCTCCAGAAGCCTAGCAACGGGTACCTGACATTTGAAACGAACGCAAATATTAGTGACTTTAGAATAATCATAAGGCTAATACGATCAATCACGTGTGACCTGTTTTGTAGAGCCACTTGTCCAATTATGGTAAAATAAAATAGTATGGCAATCTATTTTTCTAGAATCATAGAATTGCCCCGATGAAAGATAGTTCTAAAATGGGAAAATGACACGAACAATCCATAAACATTAATCCGATATGTATGTCATCACCGAATTTTTAATTTCGTTCAATGCAGTCCATAAACATTAGTCCGATGCATAATGCTATTATTGAATTTTTAATTTATTTAATGCGATCCTCGGGCATTACTCTAATATTCATCATGGTCCTTAAACTTTCAAATATTTTTATAAAAATCTAAAGACGACATTACACATTAGCATTGACCTAGAGATCAAAGATCATACTATATTTGCACTATTATTTATTTTAAAAATTATAAATTTACTTATTTTTTTAAGATTAGTATCACAAAAAATAGCAAATTGATATATACGTGATGAACGGAAATTAGAATTTTTAAACAAAAATAACGAAGAGTAAATTTATAAAGAGAAATGTTAATTAAATTTTTGGTGGTATTATTATTATTATTATTATTTTAATTGGGAGGCTGGAAGCGCCGTGAACTCGTGAGCAACAATATTCTGGCAAAATGCAGAATCAATGAGGTTGGAGAGAGGTGGGAGGGATCTGATCTCCTGCACCGCACGCAACCCGCGAAAAAAAAAAAAAAAACTCGCACCTTTACGACTCCATCGCCATCATCCCCCACTCCCCCACCGCCCCATAACCAAAAGAGGAAGCGGGGTTTTTTTTTTCTCTCTGGTCTCACTTCTTTCTAAGTCTCTTCTCAGTCCACTCCCGAAGACCTTGCCTTTCCATGCGGCGGTCGGTCGGTAGCTTCACGTGCTCTCTCCCCAATCGGCGCGCCATCAAGACCTCGCGCTCGCGCCTCTCCTCCCTCGTGATCCCTTCGAATTCCGTCGATTCTCGCGCTCCGCGGATCTCGTCGGATCTCTCGCGCCGTAATTCGAGAGGAAGCGGAGGCCGCTTGCGGGAGCGAACTCGGAGGGCCGCGAGGTTCTTCCCGTGAATGCGTGTGGCGTGTGCGGCGGAGAGGATGGGGGGAGGATCCGAGTGAGGCGGGCGGTCTAGATGAAGCGGAAGGGGAACCAGCAGAAATCTCAGCACCGATGGAAGAGGAAGCTGTTCGCGGCGGTTCTGCTGGGGCTGTGCTTCGCGAGCTTGATGCTGATGCAGACTCAGTACGCCCGCGTCGTCAAGCTGGCCGCGCTGCGCTATCGCTCCGCTCCGAAGCCCAAGATCGCCTTCCTGTTTATAGCGCGGAATCGGCTCCCCTTGGACATTGTCTGGCACGCGTTTCTCCAGGTACGTCCGTCGACGGCGTTGGTTGTTCGCGGTTGGATTTTGATGGCTTCGCGTTCCGTTCCGGTGTCTCCTTTTTATCGATTTGCGGGCGATCATGGTAAATTCTGGAGCTTTTCCTTTCGGACATGATGGGAGGCATCTGTCAGCCAGTACACGCATGCATATCTGAAACGTAGTATCCCAGTTAAAAGTTCATGGCGTCTGTGTCCTCAATAGTGGCACACGCTGGGGATTGAGATATCATGTGTGAAGATGATCGCTAGCACGTTTTCAGTATCTAGAGTTCCAATTCAGTTTGGTGCTGTTCGATGTCTGTTTATTTTCATGTGAGAGAGTGAGAGAGAGAACTTGAAAAATGCTCAATGGACTAAAAGCGGACTTTCTGATAGGTTGTGAATCTTGTGTAAGTAGTGAAGCATTGATGAAAGAAACAAATCTTCCGTTGTGTGAGCATTGTATTTGTCCAGACAAATATTGTACAGTATGCACTTCCTGTTGGAATCTGATGTTGTTAACAATTCCAAATCAGGTTCTAGTTTGGTGGCCTTAGTTTGTCTCTGCAGGCAGGTTGGCTTTGAACAAATTAAGTTTGCATGGCTCTGCAGTCATGGCATATCTTAGATGTCACTCATTTCTAATACCTGCTCAATTATTACTTTCTTTAGGTGCTTTATGAAGTTTAGTACATAATTTTCAGGATGTTTTGCAGGGTGAGGAGGACAGATTTTCAATTTTTGTCCATTCAAGGCCTGGATTTGTATTGAACAGGGCAACTACAAGATCGGTCTATTTTTTAAATCGGCAAGTTAATGACAGCGTAAAGGTACTGTTAGTCACCTCATCGGGTCATTCTCCTTTATGTTTTGCTCTCTTTTGATTCTTAATGCAAATATATGTCAAGTTCCTGTTTTATGCCAGAGCTTTTAACTGCACAAAAACTTTCTGTGGCTTCCCACAGAACTTGTGTAATATCTGATCCAAAAATTTAGAAAACAAAAAAAGCCAATATTTATTACTTATTAGAACTTTTTGGTAACAATCGGTTGTATGCACATACAAGGATATTTAACTCCATTACTTCATCCACCAAAGCTTAATGTGCTAATTTAGTGATAGATAACCAGTTTTAAAAGGAATCTTGCTTCCTGTTAAAGCTGAGACTCGAATTAGTTGGCAACTACATTGGGGTTCGCAAGTACAATCATTGTCTCTGATATTTTAGTTACTAAATAAGGTGCATTTCTGATTCAAAAGTATCGATGAGTCATGCAAACTGAAATTTATGTGCATGTTGGCTTGTTCAAATGCTGTGATATAGTCAAAGGTTTATATTTTTTTTTTTTGCACAAGTGTTCTCAGTTCAGTTGATTTCATCAGGTGGATTGGGGAGAAGCAAGCATGATAGAAGCAGAGCGTATTCTTCTTAGACATGCCCTGGAAGAGCCTTTTAATGAACGCTTTGTTTTTCTGTCAGACAGGTAAGGAATCATCCTAACAATGGTTGCTTCAGTGACGACCAGTTCATGTCTGAACTTTGTTTGAGTATCTTCAATTCAAATTTCTTAGAGGAAACCCTCTGGTTATTTTCATTATCACTTTTGAAAAGGCTTGTTCTTAAAGCAGGAGGCCCGTATTCAACTTCCTTTGATAGAACTCTAACAAAGATTTTGTGTTTTTGCATTTTCTCAGCTGCTTACCTCTATATAACTTCAGCTACACATATGACTATATAATGTCAACAGCAACTAGCTTTGTTGACAGGTGAGTGGAGCTGGCAGATTTTGTTCATGAGCTTATGTTAAATGGCGTTTTGATTTTCTGCTGATAGATAGCCTCTTTAAACTCACCTCCTAAATTTAAAATTCATTTTATTCAGTGTACAGTTAATTTGGAGGTAATCACTGTTTTCAAAGGGGTAAACTTGCAATATTAATTTCATACATTATCTGATTCACTTTGATGATTCTGTTGGCACACAACATGATCTTCTCTGCTTATTCTATTGTCACGCAGACATTCTGGTTATTACATGAAGTTGTAGCCTAAATTCATCCATTATTTTCTCACACTACATTTTGTCGGATTTTTTGGCTGGTGAGAGCTGTGTTAGCTATGGGTCGTCACGCTAAAGAAAAAGTCACGTGATTGCAAAGGTAGGATTAACATGCAGAACTCTTATGCAAAACTAAACACGAAGTACCCGTGGGGGGTGAGATTGGTAGAAAGTACAAAGATGCTTGCTTTTAGAGTCTAAACATGGGTTCTTCTTTATGTAGCTTTTGTAGTCTCATAGTAGTTGATTGGAAGATGTACTTGCACAGCTGAGTACATGGTAACTTCTAGTGGTTTACAGAGAAGAAGGAACCCAATTGAGTGCATAGCCTAGAAGGAGCCTTGTGCTACTGAACATATTGGGAAGGCCTGGTGGTGTCTCTATAAACTGTTCAAATCACGTCTTTACCTGAATGCGTTTTATTATTCTGTTATAATTGACTATTGGCTTTATAGACGGATCTATCATTGATAAAGTATTTGGCTGAACCAGCTTTGCAGATACAAAAGAGGGCCGTTATAATCCAAAAATGAATCCAATGATACCTGTTCATAACTGGAGGAAAGGATCTCAGGTGACAGATTAGTATCTAATTCCTTCCTACTATAGCGGAAATACTATGTCTGCTAATCTTTTATCTGTTGATTTTTCTGAAAAAGGATGGATCAACATGTTGCTTCTCTCCTGGTATTTTTAATGTGTTGCTTTTCTTTTGCTTTCAGTGGGTTATTCTGACCAGAAAACATGCTGAAGTGGTGGTAAAGGATGATACAGTCTTTCCGACCTTTCAGTTGCACTGCAAGGTCTTCTCTCGCTATTTTTAGTAGAAAGTTCAGAAACTGATGTTCAGACATAAGATATACCTCTGTTTAAGCATGACTGAAATGTTTGACCCTGGATTATGATCATTGTGCAGAGGAAGTCACTCCCTGAGTTTTGGAGGGATCGTCCCGTGGTGAGTTCCCTACTTGATTTCCCTCATTATCTCCAACTTTGAGGACCAAAATGTCCATTTCTTTGTGTAGTGAGTGGACTTATATTGTTTTGGCGCTCTCTAGATTGAATGAGTATATCTGGATGGTCTAATTCTGAACCATAAAATTCTCTTTGCTCTTTTAACTATGAAGCAGTTGCTAATGATCTTGTATGCAGCCAGTTGATACATCAAAGGAGCACAATTGTATACCTGATGAACATTACGTGCAGACCCTACTTGCTGTAAGATTTCAATTCTGAGTTCAACTTTATACATCAACTGGGAGGAATACGAGTGATGACAGAATGGGTCACTAGTCTGATAGAAATAGTTCTTTGATTTGGAGAGAGCATAATGCACCAGGATTTTTCTTTCTCTGCCTTCCTCATAAGCATGTGTGCAGAGCATATGGAATAGGACGTGTGAGTCATTTTTCGTTTATTTGATTGTTAATAGCAAATAACCCTACTGTGGTTGTATTGACTATGCCTTCAAGAGATATTTTGACCTTCCGTATGATGCCGATAGGTTTTTTTAAATTTTCTACAGTATGAAATGGAAGTTCACAATGTTCTGGTTATGTGAAGTGTCCCTTCAACCTTCTGAAGTCTGTTTCTCGAAATTTAGCAGGAAGGCCTTGAAGAAGAAATTACGCGAAGATCATTGACACATTCTTCATGGGATCTTTCATCCTCTAAAGACCGTGAGCGTCGTGGATGGCATCCTGTGACTTACAAGTTTTCTGATGCTACTCCAAAGCTAATTCAATCCATAAAGGTATGATCATGCCTTTTTTTGTATGGATGTAATTTCTCCGGTTGGTGTCAGAGATTTCCAAGTAATTCTGCAGATGGTATTGCAGAGACAATGAAGTGTGTAATTAGAAACTTTCTCCCCTTTTCAGTGCTTTGTCTGCCATGCATAGAACTAAATGCCTAGTCTCAGCATTATATTCTTCTAAAAGTTAACTCAGATATTTGATGCAGACCTAAAATACTTGTACTCATAAAACTTCTAAATATGCGTGAACGGTGGTGGTTTGTTGTGGTCAACGATTTTTAATTATTAATGTCCTGTTTAAAAAGGGATGCTACTACCACGGTATTATGCAAGTCCTTTGGATAAGGAAGTTAAAAAAGATCATACTACTTGGATTTGGCATTGATTTTAAACTTGCAGCTTTCACCAACACTTCCTGTTGCTTCAATGTATGATCACACTACGCCAAATCTACCTTTCCATGTTTCCTAGCCATGGCCACCTTTCCTTTCCTCTGCAGCATCACCCCCGAATTCCTTTAAGTGACTGGTGATTACGTTTCTGGACTTAAGGATAAATTTCACTTGCACGTTGGTGATAAAAATTTAATGTCATCACAGGACACGGTGTGATGGTGTTGTAGTGAGGGATTGATTCCAATCCTTAGGTGTAGACCTCAGCTAGTCACCCAACATGCGGTGTGGATACTGATAGTCCACACACTCTTAAGGTTTTCTCAGTCCGCAAATTTGTGCAGGTTTTAGTTTTCTCCTGGTTAGGGGAAAAATGAATAATGAAGATCATGATTTGGTGCTCTGCAGGCACTTGTTCTTGGCGAAACAAGAGAAAAAAGATCTTGTATATGATCAATGGTTCATTTCAGTTGCGGGTTCTTGCATATAGTATGTATAATATGTAGTGCGTAGAAAGTTGGTTTTATATATAAGTTTGTTCAATTTACTGCAGGACACTGATAACATCCACTATGAGACAGAAAACCGAAGAGAGTGGTGCAGCAGCAAAGGGAAGCCATCGCGATGCTTCCTGTTTGCAAGAAAATTCACCCGGCCTGCTGCACTCCGGCTTCTGAACAATGTAAGCGTCTTGCAACTAAAGTAGATAGCATTTCATGGAGAAACCATATCTCAATTGGGCTAATAGTTCTTTTCCTAATTATTCATCTTGTCTTTTCGGCAGTCGGTGCTGGGAGCTTCCAAAGATAATTTGTAAATCCTGACCGCAATGAATTATACACAGCTTTCTTTATGTATTAGAATAGCTTCAGTCAGATCCAGCTTACGCAAAGAATGTCGTGTAATACGTGTGTAGAATAAAGGTAAAGGTTTTAGCTTCAGGAGAAGGAAATATAGAAAAAATACGTTATACAGTGTATAAGCGGTTGTAATTGATTGGGCACTTCAAGCAATAAAAGAGAGGATGGTTATCCCGTTACTGTAGTAGAATTCCGCCTTACTCTATTGGGGTAATACGTCATGCTTAGATCGAAAAAAAGGTCTGGTTTCGGAGTCGAATTGGGCTCCGTTTGAAAATCGAAAAAACAAGTTTTGAAAATTTTTAGGTACTAAAAATGGAAACGAGAAAAAGATCTGATTATATGGATTATCAAACTGCACCTAAATGAGTTCTGGAAAACTCAATTTATAGCACCATAACATGGTTGTCAATCGCGCCTATCTTGTAAATTTGGGCCTCGAGCTGTGTAGGTGGTTCTCTAATAGAAAGGGTTAAAAAGGAAAGCCTGCTTGTTGAGATCACAGCCTTCGTAAATGTCCAAACAGTTGAGTCAGATGGACCAGTACCTGAGATCCATTGAGTTAATGTTTGGGGCTCCGGTCGAATGGACCTCGGTTCATGCAAGAAATATTCAACCTGTTCCCATCTCAAAGGATGGCCTCCCTATCTCGCCCGCATAACACAACTTGGCCTAGTACAGAGGCCGCATGCCATGTCAATTCGACTGTTGCGCTGTTGATATAGCGTGATCGATCGGATCGTGTTTCACTCTATATAACACGCATTTCGAATCAATTTTGTGTCTAAAGTTTTCGAAACCTTCATCTATATTCAGTTTATGTTTTGTCGGCCAATCACATGGTGCATTGGACAAGTGAAACAGACAATCGTCTTAACTATCGTCAATCAAAGTAGAAACCCGTGGAGGTAATTTTGAAACTCAAAAGAAAAGCAGGAATAGGGAAATGGAAAGTACAAGCACCGTCGAGAGAAGTACCTCTAGCCTAGGCACTGTTAAGTATTCTTCTAATTCATAAATGCCCTCGAGTCACCGGTTAAACATACTTCGTAAAGAAATTCTGCTCTCATATTACACCGACGGCTCCAAAAATTGAAACTTTTTCGAAGTTTTTCCAAACTCGCTATGTCTCTCCTCATAAAGGTGAAGGACTAATGAAGATATATTTGTTGTGAGGTACGAAGGTTGAACTCATAACCGTGTGTAGAACATATGGAATAGGACGAATGAGCCATTTTCTCGTTCATTTGATTGTTGATAGGAAATAATCCTATTGTGGTTGTAATGACTATGCCTTGAAGAAACTTTCGCCGATAGGATTTTTTCTAAATTTTCTAATGGGTGAAATAGAAGTTAACAATAAATTATGGATATTTTCGTTCATTTGATTGTTGATAGGTTTTCATTATCCGTGAATCTGTGCGAGTTTAAGTTTCCTCCTAGTTAGGGGAAAAAATGAATAATGAGGCCTAGTTCTTAGTGAAATGTTATGTAATACAATACGCAAAAACGACAAAATCTTACAAATTAAATTAATATGAAAATATGAGAAAATTAAATAAGAAATAATAATAATATCAGAGATTTACATAATTCGGTTTGAATATCGGTAATTATATCTATGGGCAAAATTAGCAGTAAAAAATTCACTACAATTGGAAAGTCGAAATTACAATAACTTCTATGTTCAAGTATTTCTTATACCTAAATTTAAATTTAGATCCAAAATATTTATAATTAAATAATTCAATTTGTTGTAAACTCATCGCACGAAAGCACTGCATATTCACATCCGTACGGCCGAGAGACGACTCCTACACGCGTTCAAAAAGTCCGCTAATTGGCTTCTTGAATTTTGTCTGTGCAGCGTCCCCACCATCCGCGATTCCCGAAGAACCCCTTGGCGGCTAGGGGTGTGCAAAATACCCGGAACCGCCCGGACCGCCGAACCGGACCGGAACCGCCGGAACCGGCGGTTCTTGAGGGAACCGGTCCGGTTCCCGGTTCCAATTTTTCGGAACCAGTGGGTACCGGTCCGGTTCCCGGTTCCATGGGCGGATCCGCCCACCCGGACCGGACCGGAACCTTTTTAATATTAAAAAAAAAATTACTAAAAAAAACCCTAAATTATATCTCATCTCCTCACTCCTTTTGTCTTCGGTTCTCTCTCTCTTTGTCTCTTCCTCGGTTCCTCCTAATCCTATCGTCATTTCGATTCCTCCCCGAGCATCGACACCGCCGCCGCCGCTCCTCCGCCACCGCTGTTCGCCCCCTCGTGTTGGCCGCCACCCGCCATAGCCGCGAAAAATTGTTTCGCGACCGTTCTATGTTGAAAACCCGACCATAGACCTCCTCCCCTCCTTCCCAACTCATAAACCCGACCATTCTATGTTGAAAACCAAAATTGTTTCGCGTCAAGATCGGTTCCATGGATCCACCCGAACCGAACCGACCGGCGGTCCGGTTTCGGTGGATCCATGTAACAAACGGGTGGATCCCGGTTCCAATTTTGAACCGGTCCTTAGCGGGCGGTTCCGGTTCTAGGTCGGGAACCGCCCGCCATCTGCCACCACCCCTACCGCATTTCTCGTGCGGCTCTCTTTTTCTCAAGAAAAATCATTTATTTTATTTTATTTTATTTTATTTCCTTTTGTGCATCTATAAGGAGTCTAACGAATTACTCCTTTTGTTAACCGACCAAACACAAAATTAGGATTTGAAGAAGACGTCGATTGAACGGACCTAAAGTGGATATCTTTTGTGCACAATCTTGAATATTTTCTTTGGCTGAAAATGTATCTTCACGATCAAATATGAAAAACTAATTCAATCGGAAAATCAGAATTGCAATAACTTATATTTTCTCTTACTTAAATTTAAATTCAAATTTAAAATATTTATAATTAAATAATTCAATTTGATGATCACACGAAAGCACCGCATATACACATCCGTACGGCCGAGAGACGACTCCTTGCGTCCAAAAAGTCCTCTAATTGGCTTTTTGAATCTTGTCTGTGCAGCGCCCCACCATTCACGATTCCCGAAGAACCCCCTGGCGGCTATTTCTTGTGCGGCTCTCCTTTCTCAAGAAAAATCCTTTATTTTATTTATTTTTTATTTCCTTTTGTGCATCCATAAGGAGTCTAACGAATTACTCCTTTTGTTGGCCGACCAAACACGAAATTAAGATTTCAAGAAGGCGTCGATTGAACGGACCTAAAGCGGATATCTTTTGTGCATAATTTTGAATATTTTCTTTAGTTGAAAAGGCATCTTCACGATCAAATATGAAAAGCTAATTTAAGTGAGCTGCATTTCACATACACTCAAATTTAAGACATAATTTTAAAAAAACTAAACTAAAAAGGATAATTCATTTCAATAACGGGTTCTTGCATAAATTGTATGATCTATGATGTTAGTGCGTAGAAATATATTGGACTTGTAAATGGATTTGTTTAATTTATCGCAAGATATCGATAACATCTACTACAATACAAAAACTAATGAGAGAGATAATTTTGGGAAAGAATATCGCATTGGCTGTTTTTCGGTTTTTATTATATTTCCCCCCTTCTTTTTTGAGCTCCTTGATTTCTTATTAATTTATTCGCATTCAATTGCGGACTGCAAATAAATTAATGGGTAAAGATCGGTTTTTTTATGATGTTGGGGGGGTTTGCTTTTAGGGATGCAACCTTGTCATTTTTTCAAGTTCCAGATTGTTCTCATCCATCTCGCACACAACCACCAGTCCTTGACAACCCCTGGAAACCAGCTACCCGCAAAATCCCGACCTTAATCCCACCGAAGCGTACACTTTACTGGATCATTCAATGGATTGGAAATCACAATGCCCTACTTGAGGCACCACCACTGGTCCACTGGGGCCCCCGAATAGCTTTCAATTTTCTTTTTCCGGGTTCATCATGATTTGCATTTGGACCACAAAAGCAAAACCAATTTCCTTTCTCTTTCTCTTTCTTTTGTCAAAAAACCAAGTTCGAGGAGTAGGTTAATTGATAAATTCGTAACATTTCTGCGGGATCCGCATTTTGTTGGGGATCCAAATTGTGAAAATCAATCCTTATGACAATAAGGGTGTCCTAGTTCTGTTTATGCATGGGACTGAACTGTTACTAATCGGATTGTGTCGACAAGTGATTTAGAATATTCATGACAGTAGTTTAATTTCCAAATCATCTTTTATGCATGATACAGGGATAGTCAAAATATTGAAATTTGAAAGTTGCTTGGATTTGCTATTTAACTAGTGCCCCTCATACGCACCTTGGCATTTTGAATTCATGGTAGGCAAATGCCCAGCAGCAGCTTATTGCTACGAGGCACGAGTCTCGAGATTCAACAAAATTCTTGAAATTAGTATTTCGAGACATGATTACATATATGATTAATTAATAAACATTACACATCATGGGGCATTGAAATACTTTGATTCCGAGCACATTTTCAAGAGTTCTTCGGTTAGCTATATATATAGATAGTATCAATTGAAAGATTACTTTCAAAGATATCGACAACTTATGGTTTTGTAAAATACAAAATCTCATTTAGTATCATTACATCGATATCAAGATAGAACATATATTATAAAGTATAGAAAAATATTATATTTCTGATAGGCGAAGGTATAACAATTTATAAACCGATTTAGATGGATAGAGACAAATTGGACCAGAATTCCCCAACAAACTAATTTATTTGCTTGTAGATTCCCATGACAAGTGCATTTTTTTTTTTTTTGGCTCGATCTTAAATCAAATTTAACTGCAAGTTAGGGGGAAAAATTGAGAATCGATCCATTCCGATCATCCCTCATCGCATTGCTCGAATCAAAGTGTTCTTTTCTTTTTGTCGAACTCGAATCGAGCTGAGTTTAAGATATCGGCAACTCCAAGTGCACTGTCGAATGCTATTCGCACTTCGGCCCTCCGTTCAAACCAGCCAGCTTTTACAGCGTCGTGGGTGACGATTGCTCGCGCCAACGTCATTTGCCAGTCCGCCAGCGACAGGTGGCGCATTGCCAGGGCGTCACGTGGGAGGCAGAGAGAAAGGTTGCTCTGGATCCGACGTGGTTGGGGACAGTTGGGGACGTAAAAGCACGTCTTGACTTGCTCAAGTCAATGCGTGCCTCATGGTCAAAACCAGTGACCAAAACGAGCATCGCCCGCAGTCGGCGAGGCTCGGCCTCGCCGGATCTAGGTGAGCCGAGCTCGCCGGGCCGAGCCTCGCCGTGGCCGGGCGAGGCCGCCGGCCCCGGCCGGTCGTTGGAGGCCGGCGACCGCCAAAAGAAGAAAAAAAAAAAAGAAGGAAAAAAGGAAAAAAAAAAAATAAAAACATTAAAAAATTAAATAAAGCAAAAAAGAATAAAATATACCAAACATGTGTTTTATTCATTTTTTATTCCCGAACAGTTTTACCAAACGCATTCTTTTGTTCAAAACTGTTCCCCTAAATGAGAAATAGTTTTTTCTATTTTGTTCCCTAATGCAACGTTTTGAACACAAACAAATGCCCTTAAACCTTCTGGGACAGTACACAGGAGTAATCAGAGCCTTGAATTGCCAAGGCGGTCCGAATGAAACACCATATGGCCGTTTGAGTTTTCGGACCGCCCCACAACAGCACAAGAACCCATCGAGAAACGGCGTTGTGGTAGTGGCGCCAACGTCCATTTATCCAAACTCCAACCATGGCATTGGAGGCATCACTTTACACGCCATTGAATAATGCTTTTTGAATGTTATTCACTCGACTCACTCCGCAGAACACACCTTCTCAGTTGACTCGCACTTCCCTTTTCTTGGTTTTCAGTTTGCTGGTGGTTCAAAGCGTGCCAAGTGAGTGCGTTAGGAGTATGTCTCCTATCGTTGCACTTTGCGTTGGCTGTACCTTCTCTCTTTTTATTTTTAATCTTTCTTTGACTTTCCTAGACTTTAGCCTCTCTCTCTCTTTCTTTCTTTTTTTTTCCAGTACAACGCTCCCTAGCGGACTCGACATCCGCCTGTGTCACGTGGTAATTTCTGATCACCCTTTGTTCATATTGCTCGAATCGAAGTGTTTCCCTTTCGTCGATCTCGGATCGAGCAAGTTTGAGACATCGGCAACTACAAATGCATTGTCTAACGCCATTCGCATTTCCACCCTCCGTGCAAACCGTTGGATTGGCGACATCACCGGGACACGTGGCGCGCTGTGGGGGCGAAAAGGGGGATGCTGGAGCCGGCGTGGCTGGGACGCGTGGCGCTGTGATTGTTGGCTCGCTATCGCTGTCAATCAGCAAGGCAACGGCAGCGCAATTATAAAATGTGGTTAAAAGGGCAAAAAAAAAGAATTAAATGAAATAGGGAAACTTGCTAAAAGGACTGCGATCTAGTTTTATGACTTAAATCTGGTACTGACTGCAATCCATCTTTGAGTTAATAATCTAAAATTATCTTCGATTAAAAAAATAATCACGCTACGACAACAAAAAATCACCATGCACGCGTGGGCCCACGCTCTTTGAATCCGAATATCTTTGAACTTTTCTTTTTTTTTGGCCGGGTTTCGTGGTGAAGCGAGCATGTCGATTCTGTTTGACTCTTTCCACTATTTTCCGCAGAGGCGATGCTTTTTGCTAGACCCTGTATACGGACGCATGGAAAAGAACGATGTGTTTCGTAATACAAGTCAGTGCACACCACCCAGTCAAAAAGGCAATAGTAAACTTCGCGCACAGATAAGAAAAATCATAAAAATTGATCACCCAAAATAAAATATGTAATGTAAAACATAAATTATCGAAATTTATTCCTCATTCATCTATAAATGATTGCTCCAAATTTTAATTACGAAAGAAACAACGAACATAATCAATCACTTAATAATAGCTTTATATTAAAATTACTCTTCATTAAACTAATATAAGGAATCCCACCACTTGTATCTATTTCACTTCAATTCGCAAGCTTTATTTATCCACAATAATATCCTCATTAAGACAATACATATCTACACAAAAAGAAAAAATTAAATAAATCATTCACCTATTAAGAGTGCTTTGTTTAAAAAAAATGAATGATTTAAAAAATATTTTCTTACAAATTATTACTTGTATTGCTTACAAAAATGTATGAACCGTCATCCAAAAAAATGTTTGACATAAATTATTATTAATAATGAAAACATTTTATACCGACTAATTATATCGAACAATATGAGTGATTATTTATAGGAAAATATTTTTCAAATCATTTATTTTTGTGAAACAAGTGGAGTCTATATATATAAATGAATCACAACATAAAATGAGATATACTTATTTACTCATGGCCGATTCTTCAATTCCTGATCTAGTTCTTAGGTTCTTTGATTCCCTATAAATACAACGCTCACCTCCTGCTTCTGAGCATCGCAGAACATCAAACTTCAAAGCCAATTTTTCTGTCAAAACGCAATCTTTTCTGCCCAAATCGCTCACTCCCTTTTTCGTTTCATTTCTGTGTAATATAAGTTTTTGTTTTTGTTAGGATATACGTATGAGTTGTGTTAAGGAAGTCCCACATTGGAGAATTAGTATGGTACAAAGCAGTTAATATATCATAATTGACTCATAATTAATTGCCTTAAACTTTTAAATAAATATGAGTCCAACTAAATATATTAATAGGCCGGTATTTGGGCTCCTTGTTGGCAATCTCCCCGTTCGAAGGTATCGAAATTCTGCTACGTGCTCCCAATACTTCTTTTCATTCTTTGGGTGCTGCCTAAAAATCTCCCATTTCTGTCTTCTTCTTTCACTCCCTTGATTGTGTGCTTTTAGTTTTATTTGTTTCAAGAATAAAATGGCTCCAGGTTTAAGCAGAGCTGGCTCCGATTTGATCACCCTTGTTAATGGCCGCACTGACTCCGGGATCACTCTGGAGGAATCGAGCTTCTTCGCGAATGGCGGAGGGGAAAAATGTGAATAGTGTTGGACAATGCAATTGCCAATATTTCAAATTCACCTTTGACGAAAAGAAAACAATTCGATGTGAGTTAAACGATGAAGGATGATCAGAATGGATCGATTTTCATTTTCTGCATTTTACGGTTGAATGGCGCCATTGCTTTGTCTCTATAAAAAACAGCATCGGAGTGCCGAGACTCGTTCACGTTCCGGTCCAAGGACAAAGAATTCGCATTTGCTCTCTCTCTCTCTCTCCTCCCTCTTTCTCGCATTTGATTGGTGATGACTCTCTGCATTTGAACGCTTCAAGAGCTGCGCAAAACTGTGATTCTAAGATCCGGGCTCCCAATTCCTCTCCCATGTATACACTGTACAAAAGTGCCGTCGATCGAGCCTACAAATTGCGAGAGCACTTGCAGTAGCAAGAGGGCCCAAAATAGAAGGAATCACGAAATTACACTCCAAAGAAAAGAAGTCAAATTCGAAGAGAAGAAAGTGCACACTAACAGAGGAAACAGAGAATGTAGGCTCTTCACCAAACCAAACTCATTCCATTCGAGACGTATAGGCGACGTTCAATGTTCGATTCTCTCGATGCATAACCCAAAAAGGGAACGCTTTAAGAAAACCAAAAAAAAAAAAAAAACGAGAGAAAAAAGGGTGGGGAGAAGCAACGGATTGGAGCAGATCAAACAAACACCGCCGAGACTGTTTTTCGTGACAGCAGCATGAGAAAATCGATCATGGGTTAGCAGTAGCGATCATCTGCACACGAAGCTCTCTCTTCTCCTCCTCCTCCGCCTCGCGCGTTGAGCTGCAGGAATTGAATGGCAGTTGGATTGCGGCGTCGAATCGCTTTCTGGGTCGTGCTTTTTTTCTTTATAAACGACGCGAGCTGCGAAATTCAATGTTCCCAGTTCTTCGCCTAATATTTTAAAAACTCTCACTTATTATATTTGATTCCTAATAATTAGATATTGCATCAGGGAATCAAATGACATATGATCAACCGAATGGAATTTGAACAATCCAATTCGATGTGAATCTATTAGAAAATTCTTTGTTTCAGACAACCTTTATCTTGACAGCTCTTTTGTATCAATTGGTCAATGCCATGTAAAAGGGGGTTCGAGATTATGTTTGTTGCCCTTTGATCCGAAAACACTCCAAAATTCACAAGGCAAATTTACTATTAGAATAACAGTCTATTCTAAATTACAAAAAATTAAGTAATAAATAATTATAAATTGTCGTAGAGCCTACTTTTTCAAGATTTTGTGGCTCCTGTTGTGCTAATAAAGTCCCTTATCAGATAATCTTAGCAGACCGTTCTTTGAAGCTTCACCACTGAGAGTTGATCTGTGCGGTCGAGGCGAAGGCTTGGGCCTTGCGGGTCCTAAAGTGGAGGGGTCCGCGTGAGGCTGGCTTCACGAAGCAGCGAAAACCTCCCGCTCCCAACGGTGTGAGGATAACGGGCCGCCGCCACACGGGCTCATCATGGCCCAATGGGCTGAGCCTACCGAACCATCATTTTTTTATTTTATTTTATTCTATCTGTTTTCCCTGCCGAAAAATACTAAGGGCCCGTTTGGTTCGACTTTTGGGGAATGCATTTGCAGTAATGCAAATGCCTTTGGGTGAAGGAGGTTTTTCGAAATGTAAATATCGTTTGGTAAAATTTGCATTGAAAAACAACTTTGGCCAAAATACCGTTTGGTAAAATTTGCATTTGTAATTAACTTTTATTAAATTAAAAAAGAAAAAATATACTTTTTTTTTTTTTTTTTTAAGTCCGCCACTGACCGCCCGATCCGGCGGTCCGGATGGCTGGATTTGGCCTCCGAGGGTCGCCGGGGTTGAGCCACCCTAGGTGATGGCTGCCAAGGTCGCGCGCACGAACCCAGGCAACGGCCGCCTGAGGTCGCGCGACCCAGGCGGCCACCTGAGGTCCGGCGACGGTCGCTGGGTCAAGCGACCCTCGGGCGGCGGTTCCGACGCATCGCCGGCATGCACAACCCCTTGGCCAACGGTTGTCGGCCTCCGTGCGGTGGTTTTCCTCGCGGATGAACAAGAACCACGAGTGAACAGTAACCGGAATTTGCATTCCGAAAATACAAGTTTCCAAAGGACCTCCGGACCTCCTTTGGCTTAAGGGCCCTTAGAGCCCTTTGAAGATCGCACCGCGTTTTGCACAAAGTCGCTCAAAAACTCGAACCAAACACATTTGTTTGGCCATGGACTTTAGAGTCCAAATGCTCATCCCCAAAGCTGAACCAAACAGGGTCTAAGTCTTCAAAAACGTCAGCCTGGATGTGAGGCCAAATTTTCTAGGCCATTGAAATTTGACTAAAACAGATTACGTTGAAACTGCAGTTGGTATTGACAAAACCTTTTAAATTGATTCCTAAATTGTAATTTTACTTGATTTTTTTATAGAGACATAAGCTTATTTAGAAGCTTTATAAGTACAAGTATTTTAGGTCTACATCAAATATCTGAGTTAGGTTTCGGAAGAATACAATGCTTAGACTAAGCATTTAGTTCTCTGCATGGCAGACAAAGCACTGAAAAGGGGAAGAAAGTTTCTGATTAAATGCTTGATTGTCTCTGCAATACCATCTGCATAATACTTCGCAATCTCTGACAACAACCAGAGAAATGACATCCATGCAAGAAATGGCATGATCATACCTTTATGGATTGAATTAGCTTTGGAGTAGCATCAGAAAACTTGTAATTGGCTCGATGAAGGGTTCCCATCTCTAACTTTTGGAATTGATGATTTCTGATTCGTTGTTTTCAGCCAAATATAGAAAGACCCACCATCCCCCAGAACTCGAATATACCTTTATTAAAAGATCCGTTTCCGGATACGAATCACGCCCACGATCGGGAGCCATCTATTGTCATCGTACGGTCGAAGGCGCGCGAAGAGAAAAGTTGCGCTTCATCAGATTCTGTATTTTCTTAAGGATTGAGAGGAGTGTGGTCAATCGTTTAATCCCGAGCGACGAACCAGTGCGTGACAACGCTCACACCAAAAAGAAAAAAGAAAAGAGAAAAGCGTCTCTGTTCGCGTAAAGGGCCGAAGGAATAAAAAATCATCAATTCCAAAAGTCAAAGATGGGAACCCTTCATCGAGCCAATAAGTCTGACCTTATCGGAACCTTAGAAATGCAGAAGAACATATGAAGAGAGAGAGAGAGAGAGAGAGAGAGACCCGTCCCTCCTACCTAGTTTGTATTCCTATCAACACCCCTTTCTTCCCGTTCTTGGTATTTTGCTTCCTGAGCTCTCTCTCTCTCTCTCTCTCTCTCTTTCTCTCTCTCTCTCTCTCTCTCTCTCCAATGGCGGATCACCAGCGCGTCCACCCCGCCGGCGACCCCGAGGCCCCACAGGCCCCGACTGCACTGAAGCTTCCGCTCTTCCACTTCATGAAAATATAGATATACTAGTCATAAAGAAAGCACTTTTTTTAAGTGGGACAAAGGGGTTTCCTTACAAAATTAATTATAATTTAAAAGTTCATGCAGGAGAAATGGTTAATGGCGATTTGAAGTACAGAGATTTCGGAAAGTTTTATAAAGTAAGGTGGGTTAAGGATATAGGAGTCTTTGGACTTTAAAAGCACCTAGTGATGCTTCCTATAGTTGGAAGAACTCGATTCTAACTTCGAAGCATTACTACATCTATGTCGAACTAATAAGTTTGGAGACAGTAATTCAATATTGTGTGGCATGATAATTGGCATACAATTGTTTTTAGCTCGGAAGATTTCTTCTAAGGATTTTGCACAATGATGCTTCCCAGGATGATTCAATGAGAAAATTGTCCAAAAAGTTATAAATATATTACAATTTTATCAATTCAGTTTAAATTTTTAAATTTTATCAATTGAGTTCAAACATTTTTACCTTTTGTCAATTAAATCCATATGAACAATTTTGATTGGAAATCGTTAACGTTAATAATTTTTAATAATTTTTAAATATTTTTAATATTTTTTTCATTCATTTCTTCCTCTTCTAGCAGGTCCTCGAGACTCGCAATCAGTCAAAGGCAAGGGCTAGTAGGGTGAGCCTCATCCGCCCTTGGCAAGGTCAAGCCTCATCCAATGATGGTGAAGTTGACCTCCTTCGATGAGGCTCTTGCCCTCACCTAATCACTAGCGAGGCTCGCTTGAGGCTGGCTAGGTCAACCTTGTTAGCCCTCACCTTTGGTTGGAAATCGCATCACCAAGGCCGACGATTGGCTAGACGAGGAAAAAGGGAAAAATAATCGAAAAAAAATGAAAGGGAAAAGAATAACTATATAAATAAATGTAAAAAAAATATTAAAATATTATTAAAAATTATTTACTTCGATATGGGCTATGCCACGTAAAATAATCGATATTTATGTTAGTGATTTCTGAAGGATTTAATTGACAAAGCATGGTCAAATCTCCCTCTCGTGAGCTATCTGAGGAAAAGAATATGGCTTCGATCACTTCTGTGTACCGTCGGAAATGGTCCAATATTTTCAGCGACCAAAATGTTGCAAAATGCACCATGCATGCTTTGACAAAATGGACTTTTATTTGAGCTTATCCCGAACACGAGTATTACCGTTTACCCGACATATCCTCTCTCTCCATTCGTGCACTTGATGAACTAATGGGTGAGGTGACCGGTCAGAATTTTTTCAAAGATAGTTTATTTAGTAGTTGCATACGTAACTAAAGACAGTCGAGATGCTTATGATGCGAATTGCGCAAACGAAACGGTTAAGGGGCTGTTTGTTTGTGTTTTACTCAAAAATTGTTGAGGGAATGAAATAAAAAACTATTTCTGCATTAGAACAGTTTTTGAACAAAAGAATGTGTTTGGTAAACTTGTTCTAAAATAAAAAATGAATAGAAACATGTTTGGTATATTTTATTCTTTTTTTGTTTTTTTTTAATTTTTTAATGTTTTTAATTTATTTTTCCTTTTTCCTTCTTTTTTTTTTTTTCTTTTTTGGCCGGTCGGCCTCCTGGACGACCGGCCGACGGGGCCGGTAGCCTCGCCCAACCACGACGAGGCTCGCGCGACGCTTGGCCTCGCCTTGGCCAGCGAGCTCGAGCTCGCGGGGGCCGGCGACGCTCCGACGAGGTCGCCGACCCTCGACGGCGTCGCCGGCCCTCGACGGGCCGGTCGCCGGCCATGGCGAGGCCGGCGACCGGCCAAAGAAAAAAAGAAGAAGAAGAAGAAACAAAGAAAAAAAAATGTTTCTTGAGAAGTGTTTAACAAGAAACAATTTTTTTTTTTTCATTCTCTTCTTTTTCGCTCCGCAAACAAAATTGATTTTGAACAAAAACGCAAACAAACGCGTTTATGTTTTTTTTTGCTCCTGGAACAAAAAAAAATAAAATTTCTGTTTATAAACAAAAAAAAAAAAAACACAATCATGCAGCCCCTAAGTCTCCATCAACCACCCAGTGGACCCAACTCTTTTAGTGGGGTTTCGCACATCGTGAGTTTCCACAGTTTCACTTCCCACTATCCCGGGCGTTTGGTGGGCGGGCGAGGAGGAGAAACCGCAGACGGAAAAGCCACATCGACACGACGCGAATGGGAAAAAGGATAAATATCACAACGATTCTGCCTTTCAACCACCTTAGCCAAAGCAAAAGATAATGTTTCTTCGAAAATACTGGTGGCTGTAATAACAAGGTAAGAATAGTAATACGGAAGAGGAACAAAAAATCCCATTTCGTATGGGCGCGTGTGGCCCACGCTCTTCGAATCCTAATATCTTTACATTTTTTTCTGCTCGTTACGTGAGCCAGTCGGCGAAAATTTTCTGATATGTGAAACTCTAGAAGCTCCCACGCAATCAATTCAATCATGAAGTCAAAAGTCAATAACAAAATCAAAAAATCCATAAAAAGAAACACATAAAATAAAATAATAAATAAAAAATTCAAAACGCATGATGCAAAATATGAATTATTCCAAATTTATTTCCCATTCACCTATAAAAGATTGCTCTAAATACTAACAGTGACTGAAAGCTAACCACTTGCTAATAATTTTAAATTCAAATTACTCTTCATTTAACTAAAACAAGAAAACCCCTGCATATATTTATTCCACTTACTCGTAAACTAGATTTTTTGATGATAATGTCCTCATTAGGACTCTAAAAGAAAAAAAAAAAGAGATTAAATAAAACACACAGCCATTAGATTTGATTTCCTAGTAATCAGAGATTGCATCGGGGAATCAAATAACATATGACCAATCAAATGGAAGATGGACCTTGGACTATTGTTCCATATCTTCGTCAGATCTATTTTTAATTATTAGTAATTTCTTATTAATTCCAAAAAATGAAGAAAAAATCAATCCAACTTCCCACGTACGGACAAGCACGAACCACCTTCTCCTCAAGAAAATATCCAGTGGTTCCTTTTTTCTTTTTCTTTTTTTTGGTCAATGACCCACGAGAAAATGTTAGGTGCTCATGACCGATTTTGAGTTTTTGACGTTGGAGCGACCTCGCTGCGAAACCACTGAATATGCCTCTCTATAAATATTCACAGCGACTCGTGCTTCCGAGCATCGCAGAACATCAAAATCTCCCATTTGTTTCTTCTTCTTTCGCTCGCTCGACTTTGTGCTTTCGGTTTAATTTGTTTCCACGAGTCCAATGGCTCCAAGCTCGAGCAAGGCCAGCTGTGATGTGACCACTCTTGTCAAGTTCAACGGTTGCACCGACTCCATGATCACTCTGGAGGAATCCAACTTCTTGGCGAATGGCCGCCTCATTCTCTCCGAGGTCCCCCCGAACGTCTCGGTCAGCTCTACGGCTTACCACCCCTCCCGCGAGAGGGCGCTCGCTGCCGCTGCCCCGGGCTGCTTCGTCGGGTTCGACGCCGCCGAACCTCGGAGCCACCATGTCGCCTCCATTGGCAAGCTGCGGGGCATCCGGTTCATGAGCATATTCCGGTTCAAGGTCTGGTGGACCACCCACTGGGTGGGCACCAACGGCCGCGACCTAAAGCACGAGACCCAGATGGTCATCCTCGACAGGTCCGACGAGGGGTCCGAGCCAGGAGCGGCCCGGCCGTACGTCCTCCTGCTGCCCCTCCTGGAGGGACCCTTCCGGGCCTCCATCCAGCCCGGGCCGGACGACTTCGTGGACCTGTGCGTGGAGAGCGGGTCGACGAAGGTCACGGCCGCCGGGTTCCGGGCGGCGCTCTACATGCATACGGGGGATGACCCGTTCGCCCTCGTCAAGGACGCGATCAAGGTGGCCAGGGACCACCTGGGGACGTTCAAGCTGCTCGAGGAGAAGACCCCGCCCGGGATCGTGGACAAGTTCGGTTGGTGCACGCGGGATGCCTTCTACCTCACGGCGCCCCCCGAGGGAATCTGGGACGGGGTCAAGGGCCTGGTGGAGGGCGGGTGCCCGCCCGGGCTCGTCCTGATCAACGACGGGTGGCAGCCCATCAGCCACGACGAGGAACCGGTCACGAAGGAGGGCATGAACCACGCGGTGGCGGGCGAGCAAATGCCGTGCCGGCTGCTCAAGTTCCAGGAGAACCACGAGTTCAGGGAGTACGCGAGCCCGAGCGGCGGCGAGGGCATGGGGGCCTTCGTCAGGGACCTGAAGGAGGAGTTCGGGAGCGTGGACTACGTGTACGTGTGCCACGCGCTGTGTGGGTACTGGGGCGGGCTCAGGCCCGGCGCGTCGGGCCTGCCCGAGTCGAGCGTGGTGAAGCCCAAGCTGTCGCCGGGGCTCGAGACGACGATGGAAGATCTAGCCGTCCATAAGATCGTGAACAACGGGGTGGGGCTGGTCCCGCCGGAGCAGGTCGAGCGGATGTACGAGGGCCTTCACTCGCACCTGGAGTCGGCTGGGATTGACGGCGTGAAGGTGGACGTCTTTCACGTAAGTGGACCTTCGTTTCCTGTTTTTCTTTTGTTCTTTTTTTCCTTTTTTGTTTTAACTGATCGATGTGCTTGAACAGTTGCTGGAGATGCTGTGCGAGAACCGTGGCAGAACGGTGGAGCTCGCGAAGGCGTACTACAAGGCCTTGAAGGCTTTGGTGAGGAAGCATTTCAAAGGCAACGGCGTGATCGCCAGCATGGAGCACTGCAACGACTTCCTCGGGACGGAGGCGATCTCGCTCGGCCGTGTCAGTGAGTCTCGCTCGATATCCACAGCTAAAAAACTTTCGTGCGGCTCTCTAACCGTGTTGCGCGATGCTTTCTTTTGATCGACAGGTGACGATTTCTGGTGCACCGACCCGTCCGGCGACCCGAACGGCATATTCTGGCTCCAAGGGTGCCACATGGTGCACTGCGCCTACAACAGCCTGTGGATGGGCAACTTCATCCACCCGGACTGGGACATGTTCCAGTCCACGCACCCCTGCGCCCTGTTCCACGCCGCCTCCCGGGCCATCTCCGGCGGCCCGATCTACGTCACCGACTTGGTCAGGAAGCATGACTTCGAGCTGCTCAGGCGGCTGGTGCTGCCCGACGGCTCGATCCTGCGGTGCGAGCATTACGCACTCCCGACCCGGGACTGCCTCTTCGTGGACCCTCTCAATGATGGCAAGACCATGCTCAAGATTTGGAACTTGAATAAAGTGAGTATTGCTTGAATCTTCGCCGTGAATTCGTCCAGCATTTATAGTGTGCAGTTCATCCTGTTTTTACGACCATGTGCTTCAAAAATTGAACCTTTTGTGACAGTACACGGGAGTGATCGGAGCCTTCAACTGCCAAGGCGGCAGCTGGTGCGGGGAGTACCGCCGCAACAAGTGCGCCTCCCAATTTTCCCACGCCGTCTCAGGCACCACCAACCCCGCCGACATCGAGTGGAGCGCCGGCGGGTCGATGATCTCGGTGGACGGCGTCCGCGTCTTCGCCCTCTACCTGTCCCAGTCCAAGAGGCTGGTCCTCTCGAAGCCCTCCGAGAGCCTCGACATCACGCTCGAGCCGTTCCAGTTCGAGCTCGTCACCGTCTCTCCGGTCAAGGAGCTGACGTCGGCGGCGGCGAGCGCAGGGCCCGTGCAGTTCGCGCCGATCGGGCTGGTGAACATGCTGAACCCCGGCGGCGCGATCCGGGACGTGAAGTACGGTCAGGGACGGGTGGAGATCGAGGTGAGAGGACGCGGGAAGTTCAGCGCGTACGCGTCGAAAAGGCCGTCGAAGTGCAGTGTCGACGGGAGGCGCGTGTGGTTCGAGTACGAAGAAAAGATGGTGGTCATCAAAGTGTCGCAGCCGAGGATTTTAACCGGATTCAAACCTGTATCTCGAATCGAGATCGAAAGCAGAGACCCGTGGATGGAGGTCACGCCGGCTCTCCTCGTCCCGGCTTACAATAGAAGCTGCAGATATCCTGAATTGGAGACCATTCCAGAGGGTCACGAGGAACTCGATGATGAATCCTGAATAGCATAATTTTGAGAGTGTCAATAGTTTTTTTTTTTTTTTTTTTTCCTGTTGAAAGAGTGTGGCTAGTTCACTTCCTTTTCTTTTTTGATTTTTTTTCCCTTTTGCTAGATGGGCGAGCTCATCCACGATGGACTCGAGAGAATGCCTTGAGAACGCGACAAGTGTCGCCGTGGCCGGGTTCTTCCAGCTTGTCTATTCTGGTGGACTGCTTGTTTTAGTGGATCGAGTCCATGAATCATTCTTGTCCCTTGTCCTTTCATTTTCATGGGATTTGTCTTTTCTAATTTTTAATTTTTTTTGCCAAATTAAAGGGGCATTGATTGTAAGGAGTGTACGTACATAGGATGCAGCAAAAGTAAGATTAAATTAAGAGTATTTTTGAAGTTCTTATAATTTCTCTCCCTCTGTTTCGCAAGAATCAAAAGTGCATTTTTTTGTAAGCGGTCATACACGCAGGCGGACAACCTGCAACGGAGACGAGGGGAGGTTCTTGTGGCGCGATCGGGAGGCTGTCAGCGGCGGGGCCGGAGCCGGCGAGGGAAGCATTGGTTGGTGGGAGGATCGGCGGAGGCGGCCGTGTTCGGCGGGGGCTAGGGTCAATGACTGGTGGTGGGTGGAGGATGGAGGCAAAGGGATCGGAGCCGGGAGGGGCGATGATGATGATCAGAGCGAAATGGAGATCATCGTCCGAAAGTAGTCAGCTCGAGCTCAAGCTCAAACTCTGCACACACACACACACAGACAGAGACAGAGAGAGCGAGAGAGGGAGAGAGAGAGGAATTAGGGTTTGCCGGCGCTCTCTCTCTCTTCTCTCTTTGTCTGCTGCGCGTTTCTTTTCCATTTTCGTAATTATCAGTATTTATTAAAAATTAGAAATAAGTGCATCAGAAATTTTAAAATTTTTAAAAAGTATAAAATTTTAAAGTGTCTCTAATTAGTGTAATCAAGTCCTTTCATTATTTTTCATTATCACTTTTGACAATGTTTGTTTTGAACGCAATTGGCCTTTATACAACTTCCTTTTGACAGACCTCTTAACAAAGATTTTGTGTCCTTGCATTTTCTCAGCTGCTTACCTCTATAGTACTTCAGCTACACGTACGACTATATAATGTCAACAGCAACTAGTTTTGTTGACAGGTGAGTGGAGCTGGCAGATTTTGTTCGTGAGATTATGTTGAATGGTGTTTTGATTTTGTACTGGTAGATATCCTCTTTAAACTTGCCTCCTGAATTTAAAAATTCAGCTTATTCAGTGTAAAGTTGAATTGGAGGTGGTCACTGTTTTCAAAGGGGATAAACTTACGATATCAGTTCAGACATTATCCGATTCACTTTGAACATTCTGTTGGCATACGACATATGTGATCTTCCCTGCACGTTCTGTTGTCTTGCGGACATTCTGGTTATCACATGAAGTTGTAGCCTAAATTCGTTCGTCCATTGATATCTCTCACAACATGTTGGTTTTTTATTGGCTAGTGAGAGCCATGTTAGCTATGGGTCATCGTGCTAAAGAATAGGTCACGTGATTGCAAAGGCAGGACTAACACATACAGAACTCTTAGGCAAAACTAAAACACACCATGGGAGGTGATATTGGTAGAAAGTGCAAAGTTGCTTTCTTGTAGAGTTTTAAACATAGGTTCTTCTTTATGTAGCTTTTGTTGCCTCATAATAGTAAATTGGAAGATGTACTTGCACGGCTGAGCACAAGTAAAGGTAGCTTCTAGTGGTTTACAGAGATGAAGGAACCAGATCGAGTGCATGGCTTAGAAGTAGCCATGTACTACTGAACATATTGGGATGGCCTAGTTGTGTCTCTGTATTTTGTTCAAATCATGTCTATACCTGAACGCATTTTACTATTGGCTCCATAGACAGATCTATCATCGCTAAAGAAAGTATTTGGCCGAACCAGCGTTGCAGATACAAAAGTGGGTCATTATAATCCAAAAATGGGTCGCAATTATACCTGTTGATGACTAGGGGAAAGGATCTCAGGTAACAGATAAGTTCTTAATTCCTTTCTCCTACAACAGAAATACTATATCCGCTAATCTTTTATCTGTTCAGATGACCTTATCTCGCTATTTTCAGTAGAAAGTTCAGAAACCTATGTTCTGACATTGGTATTCCTGTGTTTAAGCATGACTGAAATGTTTGAAACTGGATTATGATCATTGTGCAGAGGAGGTCACCGCCAGAGTTTTCGAGTGATCGTCCCCTGGTGAGTTCCCTACTTGATCTCCCTCATTATCTCCACCTTTGAGGACCAAAAGTCCGTTTCTTTACATAGTGGGTGGACCTTATATAGTTTTGACGCTCTCTAGATTGAATGTGTATATCCGGGTGGTCTAATTCTGAACTATAAAATTCTCTTTGCTCTTTCACCTATGAAGCAGTGTTAATGATCTTGTATGCAGTCAGTTGATGCATCAAAGGAGCGCAATGAACATTACATACAGACCCTACTTGCTGTAAGATTTCGATTTTAAGTTCACCTTTATATGTCAACCTTGAGGGGTATGAGCGATGATGTCAAAGTGGGTCACTAGTCTGATGTATACATTTCTTTGATTTTGAGAGAGCATAATGCACCAAGAATTTTCTCCACCTTCCTACTGAAAGTTCTGGTATTCAGTAAATTATTCAGAAGCCGTTTCAGCTTAAGTTTGCCTTTTCAAAGCTCAAAGTCCAAAGCAACTGCTCACATGTTTCCACTCAAAGGACTTTAGGAGTTCAAACTATTTTCAAATTTTTTCCAAACTCACTATGTCCCTCTTCCTAAAGGTGAAGGACTAATGGAGATATCTTTGCTGTGAAGCACTAAGGTTGAGCTCATAAGCATGTGTGTGGAACATATGGAATAGGACGTATGAGCCATTTCCGTTCACTTGATTGTTAATACGAGATAATCCTACTTTGATTGTACTAAATATGACTTGAAGAGATACTTTTTCTTTTTGTTTGATGCCGAAAGGATTGTTTCTAAATAATCTAACGTGTGAAATGGAAGTTCACGATAAATTCTAGTTATGTAAAGTTCTGCTTTGGCCTCCTGAAGTCTCTGTTTCCTGAAATTTAGCAGGAAGGCCTTGAGAAGAAATAACGTGAAGATCACTGACACATTCTTCCTGGGATCTTTCATCCTCTAAAGACCGTGAGCGTCGCGGATGGCTTCCTGTGACTTACAAGTTTTCTGATGCTACTCCAATGCTAATTCAATCCATAAAGTTATGATCACGCCATTTCTCATGTGGATGTAACTTCTCTGGTTGGTGTCAGAGATTGCAGAGTCCTTCTGCAGATGTTATTGCGGAGACAATGAAGCATATAATTAGAACCTTTCTTCCCCTTTTCAGGGCTTTTTCTGCTATGCGGAGAACGGAAAGCCTAGTCTAAGCATCACATTCTTCCGAAAGTTTACTCAAATATTCTATGCAGACCTAAAAAACTTATATGTATAAAACTCCGAAGTGTGTGTGAATGGTGGTGGTTTGTTTCTGTTAATGAGCTTTAATTTTTAATGTTCTAATTATGAAAAGGGATGCTTCTACCATGGTATTATGCTAGTCCTTTGGATGAAAGAACTTTAAAGAGATCATACTAGTTGGCTTTGGGATTGGTCTTAAAATTGCAACTTTCACCAACACTTCCCGCTGCTTCCATGCAGATGATCATACTACACCAAATCTACCTTACCTTTCCATGTTTCCTTAGGCGTCTCCATCTTTGCTTTCCTCTGCAGCATCACCCCTGAATTCCCTCAACTGACTGGTGCCCATGTTTCTGGAGCTCAGGATAGATTTCATTTGTGAATTAGTGATAAAACTCCGATGTCATCATGGGATACAATTTGATGGTGTTGTAGTGAGAAATGGACCCTCACTGTCATTAGGTGTAGGCCTCAGCTAGTAACCCAATATGCGGATACCGATAGCCCATGTACTCTTTTAAGTTTTTCTCGATCTGCAAATCTGTGGTTAAGTTTCCTCCTAGTTAGGGGGAAAGATGAATAGTGAGGGTCATGATTTGGTGCTCTGCAGGCACTAGCGATCCTGGTGAAACAATAGTAATAAGATCTTATACGTGATCGATAGTTCATATTAATTACGGCTACATGCGTATATAGTCTACAATATGTAATGTTTAGAAAAATCTTGGACTTTTGAATGGATCCATACAATTTATTGCAGGACATCGATAACATCCACTAAGAGACAGAAAACCAAAGAGAATGGTGCAGCAGCAAAGGGAAGCTGTCGCGATGCTTCCTGTTTGCAAGAAAATTCACCCACCCCGCTGCTCTCCGGCTTCTAAATAATGAAAGTGTCTTGCAACTAAAGTAGATAGCATTTAATGGAGAAACCATATCTCATTTGGGCTAATAGTTCTTTTCCTAATTATTCATCTCGTCTTTTCGGCTGTCGGTGCTGGGAGCTTCCAGAGATAATTTGTAAATCCAGACCGCGATGAAGTATCCACGTAGTTATCTTTATGTATTAGAAAAGCTTCGATTAGATCCGGCTCACACAAAGAATGTCGTGTAATTTGTGTGTAGAATGAAGGTAAAGGCTGTGGCTTCAGGAAAAGGAAATATGGGGAAATACGTTATAAAGTGTATGAGCTGTTGTAATTGATTGGCACTTCAATCAATAAAAGAGAGAATGGTTTTCCCCGTTACTGTAGTAGAATTCAACCTTACTCTATCGAGTTAATACGTCATTGCCTAAATTGGAAAATAAAAAAGGTCTGGTTTAGAATTTGAAAAACCCAAAAAAAAAAAAAAAGTTTTGAAAATTTTAAGAACTAAAAATGAAACGGGAAAAGATCTGATTATGGGGATAATCAAACTGCACCTAAATGAGTTCTGGAAAAATTAATTTATAGCACAATAACATGATTGTTAAACGCACCCTTATCAATTTTTTTTATCACTTCTCTAAGATATCTCTCCTTTTCAATTTGGGCTTATCTCCTCTCTAAAGTCTCGAGCTGCAGGTGGTTCTCTAATAGAAAAAAGGATAAAAAGGAGAACCTTCTTTCTAAGATCACAGCCTTCATGAAGATTCGGACAGTTGAAACAGATGGACCGATAGCTGAAGATCCACTAATTGAATGTATTGGGCTCCGGTCGAATGGACCTCGGTTCATGCGAGGACTATTCAACCGGTTCCCATCTCAAAGGGTGGCCTGGCCTTCTTATCCTGCTTGACCGTGCATAACACAGCCAGGCCTAGGATTAGAGGCTGCATGGCCATGGCACACGCCGTCCTATCGGACCGACGGCAATGATTTTGCCTCTCTGTCCTCTCACATCTGAAACCTCCTTCAAACGTTATAGCACCAGGGGCCATTTAATTCAGGCAGCCGTCCTGGCGACACGTAATTGTTAAACATCAACACGTCGTCTCTAGGGCATTGAATTAAGGCCCCAAGAAATGTCGAGCCACAGTCGTTATCAAGGAGGTATTCGATTCGAATGCATCTATTGCACCATTGGTATAGCATGATCGATCAATCATGCATCACTTTGTATAACACGTATTTCCAATCAATTTCATGCATCTAACGTTTGCCAAGCTCTCGCCTATGTTCAATTTTTTTTATATCGCCCGGTCACGTAATGCACTAGATGCGCGAAACGTGCAATCGTCTTAACTATTGTCAATGAAGATGGAAATTCATTGTGGTAATTTGAAAACTTAAAAGAAAGCAGGAATAGGAAAATGGAAAGGACGGAGAAGTACCTCAAGCTAAGGCACCCTAAAATATTCTTCTAATTCATAGATGCCCTCGAGTCACGGATCAAGCAAAATACTTTGTTAAAAAATTCCGATTCTTTATTAAACCAAATGAAAACCTTACTCGAACAGTTGACGAATTGGAAATGGTAAAAGCGCAGGACCAAAAAATTCAGAAATCAGGACCGGGGGGGACGAATGACCAAGGGGCAAGCGCCTCCCCCTTAGTCCGACCCGCGTGAAACGGCACATGGGCCCCTTTGGATTTTCTGACCGCTCCACCGTACGAGAACCCACCGGGAACGGCGTCGCGTGGGAGCGGCGTCACCGCCCATCTATCCAAAACTTCCCGTAGTGATTGGGGGACATCACTTTACACTTACTGAAGTCCTTTCTTTTTGGTCGGTCAGGGGGTCTCAACTAACAAATTGCGCCCTTTGCGGTGCCCTACTTGACCCACCACCATCTGGGGCCCACGCGCTTTGAGAACCCGAATATTTTTTAAAGTTCTTTTCCGGGTTTCGTGGTGCTTTGCATGAGGCCACAGGGGCAAACCAATTTCCTTTTTCCCTTTCTTTTTTTCCTTTTTGAAAAACCAAGGAGGTTGATTAATAAACCGGGATTCAAAATGTGAAAATCATTTCACATCACAGTAAAGTGTCCTTTTTTTATGTTTATGCACTCGACGAATCTACCGTTACCAATCGCGTCATATTGACAAGTAATTTTGAATGTTCGTTGAATAGTGAGTTTATTTTTCGAATTATTTATTACATATGAAATGAGGACATTTGAAATATTAAGATTGGAAAGTTTTTTGATTTTGCCAATTGACAAGTGCCCCTTGCATGCACCTCGGCATTTTGAAGGACCAAATCAAGGTGGGTGGATGTTGAATAGCATTACAGTTGTTAAATTGAGATATTGGGTCACAAGATTCGGTGGAATGTCTAAAATTAATGTTACAAGTCATGGTTACATATATAAAATTAATTAAACATTATGAGGTCTTGAGATGTTTTGATTCCGAGCATGTTTTTGAAGGATTCTCTAGAAGTAGATATTGCCATATGTTGTTTTTATTAATTAGAGGATTACTTCCAAAGCATGGTTTTGTAAAGTACAAAGTCTCATTTTATATAGTTCCACAAATATCGAAATATGACATACATCACAAAACATGACAGAAAAAGGTTAAATTTTTTTATAAGTGAAGATATATCATTATAAATCATTTAGATTGATGGATATAAATTGAATGAGAATTTGCTAATGAACTAATAGATGTGCTTGCAAGTTCCTTAGCAAATGTGTAATGTCTTGATCTTAAATCAAATTGAACCATAAAATCAATTGATTATGATTATCATTTATTACACAGCTCAAATAAAGTCACCATTTTTTTTTTTTTAACTTTTGCCGTGTGAACTCGAGCAAGTTTGAAATGTTAGCATCTCAAATGTATTTTAATAGCTAGAATTCCACTTTGCCCTTAAGCGTGAGGGTTAAGTCTTGCATGGACTTAGGATAAATAAATCTAAATGCGTCGTGGTCGTTGATCGCGGGCTCGCATGATCAACCGCTGTTACGGACGTGGCCCAGCCCAACGCTCAAGTAGTTGCCCCAAGCGTGGTCGTCATCTCGTCCACCTGTCGAATTCCGAGGCCCACACGTGTCTCCCCCATCATTGGTGGCGGCCCCCGATTGGGGTTTTCGGTTGTTGTCGGACGCCGACACCTGTCAGTTTGGAGACCGGCAGTTTCTAGATCTCCCGGTACAACGTTCGTTGCGCCAGCGTTGAATTTTCGACATCCGCCTATAACACGTGGCGCGCCCTTCGAGGCGCCACGTGGGGGCGCGCCTCAATTTCGTTTTTTTTTAAAAAAAAAATTGGAAAAGGTTAACCCGGAGTAGGCGTCGGTGGGACTGGTGGGGCCTACGGGCGGTTAACACGTGATTGTCGGCACGCTATCGCCGACAATTCGCAACGACGAATGGTTAACGGAGGGTTTAAACCTTAAATTTGGTTAAAAAATCGAAAATTAAAAATAAAGAGAGAAATTCACGTTGGCGTGGTGCTATTGGCTATGAATTAGTCGAGGGCCCCACGTATTTCAATTTTGACCCGAGGTTGGGCCCACGCGCTTTCAAAACATCTTTTTATTTCGTTTTTCTTTTGCAAGTTTCGTAGTGCTTACTGCTTTGCGATGGGCGACGATCAACGGAGCGGATTAATTGGCGAACTTTCAATTAATTTAAGTACCGTCTCTGTGGGATTTGCAGCCACCGATGGTGGAATTTTCTAGTTTGTTGGAAATTTGAAACGTGAAAATCGATTCACGTGATAACAGGAGTATCCAAACTTTAGTCACGCACACGGAAGAATCGCGGTTGAGTAATGTTAACGGGTGGTCTCCGAATATTCACGAAACATGCTCATGAATGTTAGGCTCGATTTACTTCAACGAGAGGAAGCTCAATGATAATTTATATTGAAAAAAATAGGGCTTCTCAATATTTTTACGTGGCAATGACAAAAAATATTAATTGAAATGCAGGCAAAAAAGAAAGTGAGATCAGAAAATATGAAAAAGGGAAGAGTATTTTGTTTTCATCAAATTGATATTGGAGATCTATTTGTGATCCGATTGAGTTGAAAATTTCTCAATATGCTTGTGATACATTTTTTTTTTAAAATTTGATCAAGTTAATTTTCACTTGAAGATCTCTATAATAGGGTTTTTTTGTGGGTCAAACCAAATCTGCATTTTTTGTGAAATTTATCCTTGTTCTTCTATGAAATTTATGTGTATTACCAATGATGGTGTTCTCAATGTCATTGCTGTACCTCTAGTATTAATTAAATAAGAACTTTGTTTACCCATTTTTTTGATAGTGAAATTTTTGAATTGACCCAATCCCATTATTTTTTATTTCCTCGTTCCAAGAAGGTTTTTCATGTAAATTGCTTTGTGTTGGTGGGTGTTTGGTATCAATATCACTCTATCAGACACAGCCATCATAAATTGTTTACGGCGGTTTGTACAAGATGAGAGGTTATTTTGTTTCACCATGCTAATTCGGTATTGTTTGAGTTGTAATTGTTCTTCCATCAATAAAATATTTCAATTTTCAAGTCACCCGTTACACACCATAATAGAACATTCAAAATATTTAAAATCTAAAAGTTTCTCTGACTTGCTATTTAATCGGCACCCCCGACACACGCTCGTCCACAAAACAGTGGAAATTCTCTTTTCTTTTGCTAAAAAGCAAAATTGATGGTTTATGGAATAGGGTAAACGATCTTTTTCTGCTTTTGTTTTTTGGATGACTTCAATTTAGAATAGTTGCCTCTTTTTTTTTTTTTGGTGAATTTCACTTTTGAATTCGAATTCTCGACCTATTCTCCACCAAAGGACGAACAATAAACTAAACTAAATTATTTGAAAAGCACAATGCATACTCTGTTTTCGTGTGGCATTGCTTAGTTCATGATCCATGGAAAAGTGATGGAGGCATTTGAGAAAAAGAATCTGAAAAGAAAAGGGCCACTTTATTTCCAATTTATCAAACAGAATAAAGAATATATGACGTTATTATTATTTTTTTCTGGGAATCTTGTCGGAGAATGTTGCAAGACAAGCCATGTGACCTTCTGAAGAACAAGTTCCTAATATTCGTGAGTGCACTATGGCGACAGCTCGATGCCCTGTCGCGGTCGATGCAACTCCAAGGATTCTATGCAAGAAGCTTGATGTCACGAATTTTAAATAAAATGTAAAACGAATGAACCAAAAAAAGGAAAACTTCATGGCAAAGCAAAACGAGAAGTCGGGTCGATTTGCTTTCATGCTCTTGACATTTTACTTCTGATTCCTAGTAAGATTGCATGGGCGAATCAAACATGTGATCAATCAAATTGGATATGAGCTTTAGACCTTTATTCCATATCTCCTTGTCAACTTTATTTATGACCTTTAGTAGATAATAGCGACATAGACGAAAAAAAAAGTGTATCCTAACACTAGAGAAAGTGCGCAAGATAAGGAAAAAAGAAATCTTGAAATGGGTTCGAATTCAATGTAAATTTACTAGGAGGTTATTTGTTTCAGATAAGCTTTACCTCGATGGATTTTATGTATCAATTGGTCAATGCTTCGTAAAAGGAGTTTCGAGATTACATATCTCCCCATAGCTTTATTCCTAATTCTTAGTAGACTACAATGGCATAGACAAAAAGAAAAGAAAAGGAAAGTATAGTAACACCCGAATACTAAGAAAAGCACGAAAAATAGGGAAAAAAAAATCTCAAAATAGGTTCAAATTAGACGTAAATTTACCAGGAAGTTCTTCGTTTCAGATAGGCGTTATCTCGACGGGTCTTATATATCGACTGGTCAATGCCACGTTGAAGGGGCTTCCAAATTACATTTGTCGCCGTTTTATCCAGAAAAGCCCAGCCCGAAATTTCCGATGTCTCTCGTCGTGAGGACTACGAAAGTGAAATCCCAGCTTAGGGCCATTGACCAGTCTCTTCACCAAAACCTTAGCAGACTGTTCACTTCGGGCTTCACTAGAATGCCCCACCAAAATAATAAATTAAAAAGTAATTACTTTTTAAAAAAAAATTATTTTATCTAGAAAAGAAGAAAAATCAAACCAACTTCCACGAACTGTGACTAGCACCAGAACCAACCTCCAACTACCTCCCAAGATCGCATGGCTTCCCCTATAAATACGGGCCCTTGCCTCCTGCTTCCGAGCATCGCAGAACATCAAATCTCAAAGCCAAGTTTTCCCATAAAAACGCAATCCTTTCTTCCCCAAATCACTTACTTCCTTTGCATTCCCAACATTTCGTTCCGTTTCTGTGTAAAACAATCCATTGTTCTTTCGATTCTTGGGGCTGCTGCCTGAAAATCTCTCCCATTTCTGTCTTCTTCTTTCCCTCCCTCGACTGCGAGCTTTCTGTTTTTTTTATTCGTTTCGAGAATCAAAATGGCACCCAGTTTGAGCAACGCCGGCTCTGATGTGAGCACCCTGGTCAATGGTCACACCGACTCCGTGATCACTCTGGAGGATTCGAACTTCTTGGCGAATGGCCACGTCATTCTCTCCGAGGTCCCCTCGAACGTCACGGTCTGCCCCTCGGCTTACCATGCCTCGGGTGAGAAGGCGCCCGGTGGTGCCGGCGCCGCCCCGGGCTGCTTCGTCGGGTTCGACGCCGCCGAACCCCTGAGCCACCATGTCGCCTCCATCGGCAAGCTGCAGGGCATCCGGTTCATGAGCATATTCCGGTTCAAGGTCTGGTGGACCACCCACTGGGTGGGCACCAACGGCCGCGACCTGGAGCACGAGACTCAGATGGTCATCCTCGACAGGTCCGACGAGGGGTCCGAGCCCGGAGCGGGCCGACCGTACGTGCTCCTGCTGCCCCTCCTGGAGGGGCCCTTCCGGGCCTCCTTCCAGCCCGGGCCGGACGACTTCGTGGACCTGTGCGTGGAGAGCGGGTCGACGAAGGTCACGGCCGCCGGGTTCCGGGCCGCGCTCTACATGCATGCCGGGGATGACCCTTTCGCCCTCGTCAAGGACGCAATCAAGGTGGCCAGGGACCACCTGGGGACGTTCAAGCTGCTCGAGGAGAAGACCCCGCCCGGGATCGTGGACAAGTTCGGTTGGTGCACGTGGGATGCGTTCTACCTAACGGTGCACCCCGAGGGGATCTGGGACGGGGTCAAGGGCCTGGTGGAGGGCGGGTGCCCGCCGGGGCTCGTCCTGATCGACGACGGGTGGCAGTCCATCAGCCACGACGAGGACCCGGTCAACAAGGAGGGCATGAACCACGCGGTGGCGGGCGAGCAAATGCCGTGCCGGCTGCTCAAGTTCCAGGAGAACCACAAGTTCAGGGAGTACGCGAGCCCGAGCGGCGGCAAGGGCATGGGGGCCTTCGTCAGGGACCTGAAGGAGGAGTTCGGGAGCGTGGACTACGTGTACGTGTGGCACGCCCTGTGCGGGTACTGGGGCGGGCTCAGGCCCGGCGCGCCGGGCCTGCCCGAGTCGAGCGTGGTGAAGCCCAAGCTGTCGCCGGGGCTCGAGACGACGATGGAGGATCTAGCCGTCGATAAGATCGTGAACAACGGGGTGGGGCTGGTCCCGCCGGAGCAGGTCGAGCGGATGTACGAGGGCCTTCACTCGCACCTGGAGTCGGCTGGGATCGACGGCGTGAAGGTGGACGTCATTCACGTAAGTCGCCATTCGCCCTCTTCCTTTTTTTAATCAATTTCACGAAAAATCGACCCTTTTCTTTATCTATCCATCTTAATTCGATTACGTGCTGTAGTTGTTAACACATATGAAGAACTTAGAAACAAACTGGAGATCTGGGTCGTTTTCTCTTATCTTTGTAGTAGGACAACTCCACCGTTTACCCTTTACCCAAAAAAAAAAAAAAACCCTCACCAAAAAGACAACTCCACTGTTTAGGTGGTTGTTTCGGTTACTTTGACTTTTTGGCTCTGCCTAGTTGACTTAGTTAATGATTTGGTCGGCACGTTATCTCCTTATCTTTATCCGCATTCCGAAGCTTTCTAGGATGTTTCCCGTACGGTGACACTTGTCCTGTCGTTTGATCTCGTTCAGACACCTTCATTTCCTCTATTTTTCTTTTTTCTTTTTTTTTTCCTTTTTTTTAACTGATCGATGTGCTTGAACAGTTGCTGGAGATGCTGTGCGAGAACCATGGCGGAAGGGTGGATCTCGCCAAGGCGTACTACAAGGCCTTGACGGCTTCGGTGAGGAAGCATTTCAAAGGCAACGGCGTGATCGCCAGCATGGAGCACTGCAACGACTTCATGTTCCTCGGGACGGAGGCGATCGCGCTCGGTCGCGTCGGTGAGTGTCTCTTGAGACCCGCAACTAGAAAACTTTCATGCGACGTGCACCTTGTGCGGCTCTCTAACGGTGTTGTGCGAATGCTGTCTTTTGATCGACAGGTGACGATTTCTGGTGCACCGACCCGTCCGGCGACCCGAACGGCACGTTCTGGCTCCAGGGGTGCCACATGGTGCATTGCGCCTACAACAGCCTGTGGATGGGCAACTTCATCCACCCGGACTGGGACATGTTCCAGTCCACGCACCCCTGCGCCCTGTTCCACGCCGCGTCCCGGGCCATCTCCGGCGGCCCGATCTACATCAGCGACGCGGTCGGGAAGCACGACTTCGAGCTGCTCAGGCGGCTGGTGCTGCCCGACGGCTCGATCCTGCGGTGCGAGCATTACGCCCTCCCGACCCGGGACTGCCTCTTCGTGGATCCTCTCCACGATGGCAAGACCATGCTCAAGATTTGGAACTTGAACAAAGTGAGTATTGCTTGAATCTTCACCGTGAATTTTTCGTGCATGTATGGTGCGGTTCATCTTGTTTTTACGACTCTCTGCTAAAAAATTTTAACTTTTTACGACAGTACACGGGAGTGATCGGAGCCTTCAACTGCCAAGGCGGCGGTTGGTGCCGCGAGTCCCGCCGCAACAAGTGCGCCTCCCAATTCTCCCACGCCGTCTCCTGCACCACCAACCTCTCCGACATCGAGTGGAGCGCCGGCGGGTCCATGATCTCGGTCGACGGCGTCCGCGTCTTCGCCCTCTACCTGTCCCAGTCCAAGAGGCTGGTCCTCTCGAAGCCCTCCGAGAGCCTCGACATCACGCTCGAGCCGTTCCAGTTCGAGCTCGTCACCGTCTCTCCGGTCAAGGAGCTGACGTCGGCGAGCGCGAGGGCCGTGCAGTTTGCACCGATCGGGCTGGTGAACATGCTGAACTCCGGCGGGGCGATCCAGGGCGTGGAGTACGGGGAGGGACGGGCGGAGATCGAGGTGAGAGGAGGAGGCGAGTTCAAGGCATTCGCGTCGGAGAGGCCGAGGGAGTGCCGGATTGATGGGAGGCCGGCGGCGTTCGAGTACGAAGGGCTGGTGGTGGTGATCCAAGTGCCGTGGCCGGGCTCTTCGAGCTTGTCCAGTGTGGTGGAGTACCTGTTTTAGAGAGTCTGACTCCATAACATGATTTTTCATCCCTTCATTTTCATGGGATTTATCTAATGTAATTTTTTTCTTTATTTACTGCCGATTGATCGTAAGGAGTGTATGTACATAGGATGAAGCAAAGTAAGATTACATTGAGGAATGCAGTATTTTTCAAGTTACCATATAATCTCTCCCTCTCTCTCTCTCTCTCTCTCTCTCTCGCTGTGCAATCTTCTGGCCCTTTCTTCTTGGGAGCTTTATGTCAAATCGATAAAAGGAAGAAAAGAGAAAGCGGTCTTTGGCTTCAAGACAAGCGGCTAAATCTTTTCGCTATGATCTCCAACTATTTTCTTGTTAGCTAGATGCTTGTCTTGATAAGGTGATGTAGCGAAATTTATACATGGAATTGCTTATAAAGTAACTTGAAAGGTGACGTTTCGATTGTGCAACTCATCTACCGTTAGGCTAATCGCCTTAATGCCTGTTTTTGGGAATTTTTTATGATTTAGTTTCCTTTTTCCTTTTATACAAAAACAAAGCGGGATTAGTGTTAAGTATCCGATCATATAAAGATTCCTTGAAATTCCAAGGAAAAATTTGAGGAATTTCCCCAAAACGCTGCTTCAAGACTTCGCTATTTACACCCCTTAGAAATCCTCCGACCGCCGGCGGGAACGGTCTTTCGACTCTTTCTCTCTCTCTCTCTCTCTCTCTCTCTATCTGTGTTCGTCTACTGATGAATCGAATTCACCTTGATTCGATCAGCAAGGTTGTCGGAAGCTCAACCCATGGAACATCTCCTAGCCATCTCCGAACGCCCCTTCTGATACCATTCTTTTCCACATCCTTTTCCGTATCGACGTCGCCGTCGCCGTCGCCGTCTTCTTTTTCGTCCCTCCAGGTTCTGCAGAATTCTCCCGAAAAACCAGTCTTAAGTCCCCTCTATAACTTGCTCTCCGATACCCAGAACCCCGGCAAAGTGGTCGACCTCATCTGCTCGTATCTCAAAAACCCGAATCCCGTCTCGAGCTCCAGCGTAATGCCCAAAGATCGCTCCTTTCTCATCTGGGTAGTGACGAAATCTCGCGGGTTCTGTTGAGATGCCAATCGGACCACGCCTCGGCCCTCGCTTTCTTCAATTGGGTCAGGCATGATTTGGGTCTCAGGCTCAGCGCTCGCAACTATTGCCTCGCGATTCACATCGTGGCTTGGTCCAGACAGTTTCTTCGAGCGATGAAGTTGTTGACCGAGCTGGTTGAGTCGGCTGAGGATGTCGTGGCTCCCGACGGAGATGTTTTCGGAGCTTTGCTCTTGTCTAGCGAGGACTGTAATTGGGACCCGGTTGTGTTCGACATGCTCATCAAGGCTTACTTGAAAATGGGGATGGTCAAGAGAGGTCTCAGGGCATTTAGGAAGGCGACGGAGGCAGGTTTCGTCCCTAGTGTGATCTCTTGCAATTTCCTTCTGCATAAATTGTTGAGGTTGAATTGCATTAAGGAGTGTTGGCAAGTTTATGGAGTGATGGGGAGAGTGGGGATACACCCGAATTCGCACACCTTTAATATTTTGACCAATGTCTTGTGCGAGGAAGGAGATGTTAGTATGGTGCATGAGTTCTTGGAGAAGATGGAAGAAGAAGGATTCGAGCCGGATATTGTGACCTACAATACCTTGATATATAGTTACTGCAAGAAAGAGAGGTTAGAGGATGCGTTTTACTTGTACAGGATTATGTTTCGAAGAGGGTTTGTGCCGGATTTGATCACGGACACGGCCCTAATCAACGGGCTTTGTAGGATAGGGAAGGTCAGGGAGGCTCATAAGCTCTTTCATCAGATGGTGAATAGGGGGCTGACTCCGGATATTAAGACATATAACACTCTCATACTTAGTTATTGCAAGGAATTGAAGTTGCGGGAGTCGAGGCTGTTGTTGCATGAGATGATTGGGAGGGGGATTTGCCCTGATGATTTCACTTGCCGTGTTCTCGTTGAAGGATATGGGAACAAGGGAACATTGGTTTCTGCTCTGAATTTGGTTGTGGAGCTTCAGAGATTTGGGTGTTCTGTTTCCCATGAGATCTATGATTATCTAATTAATTCCCTTTGCCGAGAGAATCGACTCTTTGCAGCTAAGAATTTTCTTGATGGTATATCGAAGGATGGTTATATCCCCACTTTGCATACGTATAAAAAGCTTATAGAGTCTTTCTGCGAGTGTGATGGTACCAATGAGGCACTACTTTTGAAAGGTGAAATGGTATGCAAGAACATGAAGCCTGATCTTGAAGTATACAGAGCTCTTGTTTGCTGCTTATGCAGAACAGGAAGAAGCGAGGAGAGTGAAGCATTGATGGAAGAAATGGATAAAGGTGGAGTTTCACCTGATCTAGATATATGCAGGGCATTAATCTGTGGGTATTGTAAGGAAAAAAATGTTGATAGAGCTGAATCTTTGTTAGGTCTCTTTGCTGCAAAATTTCACATTCAAGACTCTGAGAGTTACAATGCTCTAATCAGGACTGTTGGTGAGGAAGGGGATGCAGCTAAGTTGATGGCTCTACAGGACAGAATTCTGAAGATGGGCTTTATGCCAAACAGTCAATCATGCAAGTACATAATTAATGGGATGCGAAACGCGGCTGTGGCTCATAAGCAACCTTCCTTAGGACTGTGTGAGGATTCACATGCATGACTCTGAGAGTTACAATGCCCTAATCAGGACTGTTGGTGATGAAGGGGATGCGGCTAAGCTGATGGCTCTACAGGACAGAACTCTGAAGATGGGCTTTGTGACAAACAGCCAATTATGCAAGCATATAGTCGATAGGCTATAAAAAGCTGCTGTAGCTCAAAAGCAACCTTCCTGAGGACTGTGGGAGGAGTTGGGGTGGATAGAGCAGCTGAACAGCCTTCCCAGAGTCTTGAAATTTGAGATTCAATACTTTGACTTACAATGATTTAATTGGTACCGTTGGTGATGAAGGGAATGTGGCTAAGCTGATGGCTCTACAGGACAGAATTCTAAAGAAGGGCTTTGTGCCAAATTGCCAATCATGCAAGCATATAATCATGGTATATGCCAGGCCGCTGTCGCTCATTAAGCGACCTTCCTGGGGACCGACTTTGCAAGAAGTTGGTGTGGGTGAACCATTTGAAACAGGCGGGTGATTGCTTAGCGGGATCAGAATGGTGATTACTGAAGCTACAAACTTCTGGATTGCAGGTAATATCACTAAGATCTTTCGTGAAAACTGAATGAAGCAGAACCTCCTCAGGAGAAAAGGACAGTTTGCTCCTAAGGTGATGCATGAGGCAGTGCTTCAAAGTTTGCCGAAATGGCTATTTTTCCTTCCAGTTTTGGGTCTTTGGCTGCATATCGGGAGCTGTAATACATGAATTGCTTTCGAAGATATGCAAGTAGGCAGTACATTGACGACACCAACTCCTTAACTCAACTGATGCCTGGAATAGACTTTTTAAGGAAATAGAACATTGGTGGTTAAGATAAATGATAGGTTACCTCCTAAACTTGCCGGGCTCTACATGTGGATGAGCTCAAACAAATCCGCGTTCTTTCTACAATTTCCCATCCTCCTATTTGCAGAGAATCGTACTTTGTGATTGAAGAGTTTTTGCTGTAGTTTGGAGAGTCGGAAATTTAAAATCAGTAATCCTTCAACTGAGGAATTCAACTCTTGTTACTATGAGGGTGGGGATGGCATTGCATGTTCACTTGAGTCAAATGAAGACGGGTTCGATTGTACAGGGTGGATTAAGGGCATGTCTCTATAAGTTCACTTCATCATATATGCTGTGTTTGGTTTGGTGCTTTTGGGTCCTTGTATCGTCGCCAGTGGTCCTATTTCCTCTTCCAACAATGATAATTCCTAGGAGGCTCGAACATGCAACCTCGTATAAAGGCTTTTTAATTCTGACCTTTGATGTAAGCTATGATATGGCATCAAAAGTCGGTCAACATGCTAAACTTAAAAACGAAATTTAGAAGCAGACTGCTCAAGGTGCTCCCTCCAGATTCCAGCTTGCGATGTTAATTTGCTTTCCAAGATGGACGGTAAAACAATATATCACTCAAGTGTATCAATGCACAATAGTCGCAGCCACAAAGGTAGGTTCTAAATCAGTGAGGGATGATGATGGGAAACCATATGATCAGATTCTCGTAACGCCAATTTTCCATGACGCGCCCAAGTGCCTTCAATGACGCCCGAAACCATCCGTGGGTGCCACGGGAGAGACCATCGGAATCTAATTTTACCAAAGCAAGTTGGCGCAGCATTCAGCTCTTTGTGCGGATGTTTGATTTTGCATGTTTCAATGATGTATCTGGGAATGAGGCTGACCGAAAAAATGAGAAGAGTGGGTCGTCCACAAATTTCCTGCAGAGGTTTTGGGCCTTCTAGGTTGTAGCATTTGGGTTAAAGAATGAAGTTCTATCATATACTCAGGGAAAGAAAGAAAAAGCCCTCCGAGAAGCGCTGCGTCAATTCAGATTCTGGATCTAAACTTAGCCCAAAAACCTAAATCTTGCCACACATGATGTTCTAAGGCAAAGATAAACAGAATAGCCCGTGGGCGCGCAAAGACGACTACTGAACAGAATGGTACATCATTATCTCAAGAAATTCCCAAGACGAAAAATTCCTTAGCCACTGACGGAATTCATGGTCGCTTCTATCGACCTAGAATTTACCCATAAAACCAATAAAGCCAAAAATGGGAGGTACCACTGACATTCAAATATCACTGGCATTAAGGGCATCTCAAGAGAACTCTCAACTTTGCCACCTTCAATGGACAGGACAAATATACAATAAGGGGTCGTAATCTTTAGGCCAAGCTTTCGAGGTTTCACACTAACAAGTGCAGCACGACAAAGAACCCAAAAATAAAGCGAGGGCATGAAAATTGAAGTGATTCCAAAAGTACATTTTTTCACTTTGTATTGCTAATTTCAAAAGAGATTTCTCTCTCCGGTCCTTGCCTTTTGAAGTTCAAAGATAAAACAACATTTGTTAAACAACTAAGCAGGCATCCAAAATTCCCTTGTTACAATCCAATGGATGAAATGAGAAACTACTGGAAAATCCCATTTTAGCCATTCGCCTAAGCAGCATATCCAATTATATCGCTCAATATCTTAAAATTTTACCTTACTGTACATGGAAACAAGAGAACCCAACTCACTTTTAATCACCTCTCAGGCGATTCTTGTGACCCTTCCTCAGCAGATCCCAATGGTGGATTAGGCTGAGAAACTTCAGCTGCATCAATATTTTCGTCATCTCCCTGTCTTTCTGAATGTTCAGCATCCCCATTTCCAGTTTCCTGCAACGAAATGTGCGACTCTTTACCTGCAGAATGAATGGTTGATGGCTCAGCACGAGGAGATGATCTTTGATCACGCATATCATTGCTGGACCTGGTTGACAACCACGCAAACTGCAAATTATGGCCTTGCCAGCACTTTCCATGCGCAAATGCCTTCTCTGCTGAATGGCGAGTTACAAAACCAATATGAGCAGAGACAGTTTTTAATGTCTCCGATCCATTAATATCATCCTGACCTTCCACATCTTCTAGCTCCAAAATAGCAAGATCACCAAAAGACGAAAAGTGTTCCTTCAAAGCAGGGACCTGATGTGTGTAGAATCATATATAGTTCACTTAGAAATAATTCTTGCACACGAAATTACCTAATTAAAGCACACAGAATGAACAAAATATGCCAAAGGACTATGCTGGAACTGCCAACTCAAACGAAGCACTCTCTGGGCTACCATCCCATTATTTTCTCCCCCACAGAAAAAAAAAGAAAAGAAGAAGAAGAAATTTTAAAAAAAGTGAAGTCGTTAAGAAAGCAAGCAAATTTCCTTCTCTTTACAAGAACCCTTACAAGTAAAATCATGGGCCAATTCTACCATTGTAAGCTGCTTAAATATTTTAAGAATGCTTTCTCAAGTCATACTAGTAATTCTCTATTGCTAGCTTGTCAACATAAACTCGCCCACCTTATTGTGGTGGGGGGCGGCGTGAGAGAGAGAGAGAGAGAGAGAGAGAGAGAGAGAGAGAAACTCACACTGGCAAAACTAGCCGGCAATGGTGGTAGAATTTTAAATGTTGTCGAACGGTTGTCAAGTTTGTATCTATGTATATAAGGAAAGCCAGCAGGAGTTGACGACAGATTCAGCTGATTCATGCTATTAGAACCTTCTATTGATATTAATGAGGATGTATCACAACTACCCTGTGTAGTACCCTCCACTAACTTGTTCTCATTGTCCACGACTTCATCATTTGATGATGCCATTGCATCAGCTGTAGCAAAGGACCTCTCAGTCACAGCAGCAACATCAGAAGATCTGGGGGTCACAGCCTTTGCAGCTTCAGCCCCTAATCCCAACTTCTGTCGCTTAGCAGCTTGCTCAGCAATTACCTCACCCTTGACTCCGGAAGCCTGCAAAGTGTACACAAGTGAGGAAGAAGGGATCAATGTAATTCAGAATCCCAAGTTCCCAACTCAGACTGACAAGTGACATGCAATCAACAAAGGAATGAGCCAACATGAGTTATCTGGTAAGTTTGCTCAAAACTATTCAACTTCTTAAGAGCACAAAAATTTCTTCCAAGATATCCACAGATCTCCAACACAACCTATTTATTTAAACACAGTCCAGTGTGAGCAAAGAACGCAAGGGCATTCGGTTTACTGAAGTAAGTGGAAGATTGCACGTGCACCTTATTCATTGTGCTTCATATGTGTAGAAGTGTACATTATGCATGCCAAACACACTTTGCTATAATTGCTCACAACCTTGTAAAAGAATTCTGATAAAAACTAAAACACCAGAAAAGAGACTCGTTAGGTATACAGGTTTTATTTACAAAGTTTGAACCTGTCCATTGAGTTTTCTGTGACATGGCAGACTCATTTACTTTACCATTGCTCCTTTTAACTCTCTACTGCTTCAGGCTCACACACACTGCTCTATCCTAATGAAAAATGTTGCTTAGCTGTTATCTTTCAGGTGCTTTTTTCATGTCACAATTTCATAAGATCCACAAGAGCTCAAGGAAGTCATACTCCTATTCTCCTTTTGCTTCATGATAACACAGTTTCCCTTACTAGAAACCCCAGCGGTGGACCAAAGCTGAAGTTGGCCCTCATCGTACAAGGTCTTGACCTGTTGCTATTTACAATTTTATTTTCATTTTAAGGAGGTCATGTTGAGATCCAATCTGTGAGGTTACATAGTAAGGACATCAATGAAATGTAAATCAGTGGATACAAACAAAGAATACACGAACTCTCTTTAATACGACTTGGCCCATAAAAGAACACCACTTAGTCTTCATATAAGCTATCCAACATAATGATTACACTAAGCATAAAGTTAGCATTTGACCAAAAAAAAAAAAGCATGGAGTTAGCAGCTAGGATCCAAAACCTGAATTCAGAATCACCAAGTAGAAAACAAATTACCCACAAAAATGCAATCTCTATAAGTAAATATTAGACACAAAAGCATGAAGAAATATGTCATCTTGATTGGAGAATGAAAGACAGCATAAAGTCAAGCAGAAAGGAGCGCACTTGTTTCTCAAGTTTGTCCAACTGACGTTTGAAGTTGTTGCGCTTCCGGTCCAGCATTTCTCGCTTCTTGCGAAGTTCTTCCTTCAACTGTTCTAAACTCTCCAATTTCTTTTGCAAAGGAGGTGTAACCTTGGAACCATTTGGGGTAAGAGGCTTAGATTGATCAGAGGATGGAAGGGCAGATTCTGCTACAGGAATATCAATAGCTTTTAAGGGGGTTGATTGTATGTTATCTTTTGTTCTATTGGCAATAGACAGAATGGTGGGAACTGGACCGGTTGTCCCACCATAGGGAGTCAAAGATGCACTATTTACACTACTTATGCCATCATCAGGAATGCTATCGCGATTAGCCCACCACAGCTTAATGAAGCGATTGCCCATTACAGCATCAGGTGCCTTTAGAGCAGCCTCTGCCTCTTCCCTTTTTGAAAATTGAACAAAAGCCCTCTCACTATTTGTTGGTATGTAAATATCAATGATCTCCCCAAACTTTTGGAAATGAGAAAGAAGAGCCTCCCTTTTGTTGCTTTTCTGAGGAATGCCATTAACAAATAGAGTACGTGATGCCTTCTGAGTTGGTTTGCGCACAAAACGCATTGCAACAGATTGTGTTTTTTGAGATAAATCTATAGCTTTGGAGCTCTTATCCTCCCCAGCAATCTGCTTTCCACGATGGGAGCTAGCTATAAAACTGGCTGATGCCTCCTGCTTTTCCTTCATCTCATCTCCCACCATATCAGAGGTACTAGATTTAGCATCAGTTTCACCTTTCGAATTCGTTTTAACCTTAGAGCTTCTAATTCTACCCCAAACAGAGGAAGTTGGATTCTGTGAAGCAACAGAAAGCCCAGCTCCCCTATCTTGGTGGTCAGTATCAGCAGCTTTCTTGACATGACGATCAGATATATCATGATTAAACGAGGATTCAATTTCATCAGCCTGGGATGAATGTAGAGCTAAGAGTGAAGATCCTTCGGGACCATTATTACTCCAAAGTGGCTGATCAGGATCATACAAATCGGCTCCAACAACATTAGCAGCAGCAGAGTATGCAGAATTTAATACCAAACTATCATCTGACATTCCATGTTTACCACTTTTGCCTTGTGGTCCTTTGTTATTCATCAACGAGGTTGAAGAAGCACTGCCAGAAGGTATGGGTCCAGGTAAAGCAGGCGCTCCAAGCAAGTGTGCACTTGGAAGTGAAACAGGGAGGTTAAACTGGGAGAGACTCTGTAAAATGAAAAGAAAATACTTCAGCAACGTCCATATAAGATGAAAATGATACCTGCAAAGCATCAAACCTAACTCTAGCACCTTTAAGCGAAAGCAAAAGCATCTCCACTTCCTGTTGATGACATAAAATAGCTAAGGACAATCCATCGTGTGGTGTGCAACCTAGATGACTAGTGACTCAACCTTAAACCAACAGCATGATCAGAAAGAGAAACATCTACATGCAAAAAGTTCTTTTCAGTTGGCCTACAGGCAAACATCAAATATTATCATCAATTGTTAGCTGAATCATTGAAAGATGAGAAAGCAGGTTAATCATCATGAATGCCCCTTGAAATCAGATTCAAGAGGCAATGCACAAACTCTGAAAGATCAACAGAATAAACTGAATAGACCAGTCACCTTCTTTTCTTCTCAGTTTTTTTGTGAATCTACAAGAATAAAACTTGTTTGAGCACCTCTTCAATTCTATTCTTTTTTCTTTCCAGTGGAAATGTTATATATGTTTATGTCTTGAGGCATGAACACAACAAAGGCATGCACATTATTTAGGCCAAAAATAAGAATGATCAACTAGTGTGTATAAATGACCCATGACCTTGATATAATGCCAGACTAGCATAGAGGGAAAAACCACAATATTTAAAATAAAATTATTCACCATAAATCTAGCACATTCTAGAAGTGACTTTGTGGACAGCAACCAAAGATGGACCACATTTCAGATTTAATTTATCAACGGTTCAATTATATCTAAATGCTTTACCAGACTGCGATGCAGGCCTTGATAAGAGGAGATACCTGTACATCTTCCACAACAATACGGTTAACACCATGCTCCATAGGGCACATGTCTCCTCTTAGACAAAATCCACGTTCCTCAAAGTCTCTACATCTCTGCCGAGGAATACCCATACCCAATGAAGTACTTATAGGGGGCCTAAATGCACCTTGCAGGCCAACAGAACTGAGTGCATCTAGACCACCACTAGGTACACCAGGAATCAATCCATACGCACCCCAGGATGCATTTTGTGCATTTGAAGCACCTGGCAAACCCCTTCCAGGAAATAGGCTTGGTCGAATGGACCCCCTGTGCATGACCTGACTAGCTATATCAACAGAGTTAAACCTAGTATCCCGATGGTTCCATGCACCAGAGTCCCTTCCTCTTCCTCTACCAGGACCAGAATTACCAGAGAATGTTTGGTTTGCCCTACCTCTCGGATTCAAGTCCAAAGGACCTCGGGGGAGTGAAACAGAACCAGGGTGACGTTTTTCAAACTTACTAGAAAATTCTCTCTCTGAAGAAACTGCATTATAGTTTTTCCAGGATTGACTATCCTGTGTTTCATTTGCTCTAAACATGTGTCCATTATCAAAAGGTTTGTTGTGCTTTCTGTACGACCTTGCTATATTGTGCTCCAGAGCATCTTTGTCAGAAGACTGAGAACGTGTTTCCCGTCGTCGATGCTTATGGTTGCGATCATCATCATCATCATCACTAAATTCCTTGTCTTCAGGATCACTTGCATAATCAGAAGGTGAAAGATCCCCAGACATTTGAGAAGCAACTTTCAGCACCATTGGATTTCTTGCAATAGATGAAATACTAAACCTCTAGAATCTTTCGACATCCAGCAATGTAGTGAAACCTAAAATCATGACCATCATGTCAGAATGAACAGAGTGTGTAGTCAGGAAGTAAAACTGTAGAACAATTAGTGTCACACAAGTGTCCACCTCTTGAAACAGGATTCGAAGAAGTGTTGAAGAATATACTAAGTTGATGCAATTTTTGGGGGAAAAAGAAACATTGTATGGGTAGAGCCATAGGCCTAAGCAATTTAATTTTGAATGATTTCAAAAGGATAACACTGCAAAGCAAACCAACCCACCGCGTCAGTAGAAAGATTAAATAACGGCACAGCACAATTAAACAAAAATTAACAAACAATAACAGAAATGTAACAGTTACAATAAATCTGATGGCACAGTTTATTGACTTATTCTTCTTAAAAATCCTAGAATCATTGTAAAAAGAATTCTAAATTTCTAGTTACTAAATCAACGTCCTGAAACCATGATTGTGGCTTCTTTCGCTATCAACAAGAAACTTCTTTGGCAAATGCTACGATCACAAAGAGCCCCCCAGAGAAACTACTCAGCAAGTTCATGTTACTTATGAATACTCTAAGCCCTCCTAGGAAGAAATGGGGATGCAGCCATAAAAAGCAACAGCTGTTTCAACAAGGAATATCCCATAAGTGATTACATCATTCTGGTCATGGTGATTTTTTACATTGCAACACATGCTTTCGTATAGTGAGCTTCCCTGCTCCTTTTGGTACCCCCTAATATTATTTGCAACACTGACTTGCTTCTATAGCCCTCAAAGAAATAACAGCTTTATCTGGCAAATTTGAGTTAGACCCCCCAAAGAGGTTTCAAGTTGCTTATATGTATGGATACATCTTTTTTTACTGAAAAATTCTTCATGTAGGTTCAAGCAGTAATTTCTCCATTATAAAGATCTTTCTCATTTTCCACTAAAGAACTTGGTATTTTGTTTTCATATTTCCCCAGGGTTCTAAAAGATCTCTGCTGCCTTCCCTATCCTTAAAGTCATACTGTTCTCCACCTCATCGGTATTGCTCTATTCTTTACCTTTACAATTCAAATAGACTTCTCGATATTATCTTTACCTAGATGCTCGACCTAGGATCGACCCTCATTACAGCTTATCCACCTTACATAGAGTCGTATGAAAGTCAGCAACTGTATCAATAAACTAACAACCGGCATAAGTGGAGAATGCTCCAACCTAATCCACAATCATAGCATTGGAGAGACAAGGATTTGTATAGACAAATAGCTATGCATTTAGATAATGGAAACGATGAAAATACAATGGCATTTACTATTCAAGAGGATTTTAGAGAATTCTCCTGTAGACAATTTTAGAATAGATGATGCAAATTAGCACAGTAACAATTTACAAGGACATAAAACTAGATGTGGCTATACGATTCTCCTCCCTAAGCATGTCTTGACTCTTTCCACTATCATCCGAACTAAAAAAAGTTGCTAAGGGACACGTGCAACAAATGTAATCTCAGTTTCCAGAACAGTTTCTTTTTGACAGATGCTTTCCCATCACATGCCTTGGCAAAGCTAATGAAGAGAAAGATATGTTTTGGACTACAAGTCAATGCATGCCGGTATCAATACGGACTCCATATAGATATCTCACGTATATTCACCACTCGTCCCTCATAATGCCATCACAGCTCCAGTTTCCGGATCGAGTACGCTCCGAATAGCAAAATAGGACGACCATTACCAAATAGCATATAACAGTCATACCTCGAATGGCTTCATTACTTTCCACAATAAGCACGACTAACTAATTACCGCGAGGACCAATACAATAACGTAAAAATCTATCACGAGCGAGTACGCCACAAGAATAATGAAATAACTTTCCAAATTTGGATCAGATAATGACAGTTGACAAAGACACGTCCAACAGCAATAGCAGCGTATCTTAAACAGGCTCCGATACGAAAAACTAGCATCCTGCGTATGGGCAGGGCTCTTCCAAAGCAAGATACGCACATCCATCACTCAATAGAGTAAAATTAAGCACGTACAAGACCATAAAAACTCCAATTGAGCCGCTCGAACCTATAACGAAAGGAAAACCAAGCACCGGACTCCGTTTCTAGCCCAAGAAAAGGGCACAATGGTGAACAAAAAAGAGATGATAATCTAGGTCAAGCAGCGGAGACAAAAGCGGGATACGAGAGAGCGGCGTGAGCGAAGAAAGCTTACAGAAACTTCTAGAAGCCCGGTTCGATTGAGCCTTCGATTGCCAATCGCCCGGCGATTCGGAATGGAGCGGCGGCGATCGACGGGGGCGCGGGCATTACCGGCGGAGGAACCGGACCCCGCCGGGAGGGGGCGGGAAGGGCGGCCGGGGGCGGGGGCGGGGGCGGCCGGGATAGCCGGAGAATCGCCGGGGAAGTGCGCGCGGAGTGAAGGATTTGCGCGGGCGGGAGGGCGGGCGAGCGAGAGAGAGAGAGAGAGAGAGGGAGGGAGGGAGAGTTGAGTTACTCCGAGTTGGGTGGGCTTGAAGCTGCGGAGAGGAAATCAGAATTTTAGAGGGAGAGAGAGAGAGAGAGAAGAGAGAGAGAGAGAGAGAGATTATATTCGCACAGAAGAGAGAAGAGAGAAGAGAGAGAAATTAAAACCTGGAGAGACGACGACGACGACGACGACGACGTCGACGGAGGTTTTATTTACTCGCGAGCTCTCCCGGCCCTCGCCGGTTTTCCGATTCCGTTGCTCGACCTTTGCACAAGGCCTAGATTAAACCATTAGCTCGTCACGTCACGAGTCCTACTTGCTTACGAGTGTTGTAACCATCACGCTGAGATATTTCGTTTTCTTCCGTGCTCGCTCGAAAGATGAAGAAGGACAATATGTACGAGAAAAGTAAAATATTCGCGATGGGAAGGGGTTTTTACTGAATGAAAGCTCCGCCAACCGGAAACGAAGGGAATGTCAATTCGAAAGTAGCACGTTGGTCCCCTTGTTCTACATATAATCTATGCGAGCATTGGCATCTCAATGCCAGGGTGTTGCGGAAAGTCATCTTGCATTGCAGAGGTGAGGTGTAGCCGAGGAGACTTGTGGCTTCATTGACCATGTTCAAGGAACTCCTCCATGCCAACAGTTTAATGCACTCGATTCTTTACAGATTTTTGATGAGTTCGCTTCCTATTGCCTTTCAAATTGTTGCTCCAGCAAAACTGACGTGGAGTCACGTGGATGAGACGGTTTGATTTGCCTCGGCACGAGTTCAATAGACCGAATTCTCACTAAACCAAATACGTACCAAGGATTGGACTCCTTTCTTAGCCTCGAGAGTATGGTCATTCTTAAGTTTTTCGCAGTGAAGGTTGTGTTTTCGCATTTGGGGACCCGATAAAATTACATGCCGTAATTTTCTTTTCTCGTGGTCTCTAAAGACCATATCCTCTTAAAGAGAACTTCGGAATGTTTGTCCATTTGCCAGGATTTTTCACAAGGAGTTTTGGCAAAGACTAGGAGACTCCCTTTCATTGACGCTTTCTCAAGACTTTTCAGAAAAGCTGCTTTTTTCTAAGTTAAAAGGTGAGACGAGGGCTCGGGCTCCTGCGCAGCTCATGCCCCACATTTGCCATTTTGAGCTCTTAAAGTTTTGCTTTAGATTCTAAAATATGCAGATTATTTTGCCATTGACAGCAGTGGACAAATTAAACTTTACTCAGAAATTTAACTACCTAATCTCATGATTCAACTCATATAACTCATAGGGACCTGAGATAGTCACGTAATATGTCAGGACGGGACCCCAAGAAGAGAGCATAGAAAGCGAAATTTTGTAAACGTGAAAGCACAAAACCAGGATGTGAGTCTAACAAGCCAATTTATGAGAAGAGTGAGGGTTCAAGAGAAACTTCGTCATACTGTATCCTGCAAGTAAATTCACATCTCAACTGAAACCCTTGCATTGACTTTTAAAACAACTCTAGAAATCAATATACTACATGTACATCTAAATGATAAACAAATGCTAATTTGACACATAATCTACATATCAAGAGTACTCATAATGAAGTGGCTTCGGAGCACACCAGAGCTAACCTCAATGGATTACCATGTTGGCAAGCGCGATCTGCTTCTCTAGAGGCAAGTAGTTTCTTAAGGATGTACAAGCATCATGCATCACTTGTAGTAGGGAAGGAGCTAAGCTGTTCTCGCTTTTATCGATACCTTGCAATGTATGCGTACCCTCACCACAGGATGGCTGTGTAACCCAATGGTAAAGGCGCTCAGTCGATGCCAAAAGAGTCACAGTGAAATGTTCCGCAATGACTGTCCAAGAGGGGTCGGTCAAAAGAGTAGAGAGAGTAACCGGAAGATCACTCAAGACACTGAAGCGATCCAGGATCAACAAAGGCATGTATTTGCAGCAACTGCCTGAGAGCAGGCCAATAAATTGCATTGGCTGCAAGAGATTAAGAAAGTTACATAGAAGCATGATGAACAAACATGTAATCTTACAAAAGCAACACAGATAAGCGAATCCCATTTGCTCCATCTTTCCACATGAGCAGAAACCCATTTTATCACGAGGCAACAGAGCTGGGGTAATAAAATGGAAACTTAACATCTTACTATAGAGGCAAACCTGTCCTGAAAACAAAGAGCTAGTGGTGTGTTTACTAAACACTTAAGCATCATCACTCATAATCCCGATGCAGTACAACACACTGAATACAAGAAAGCATCTCTTTCAGCTCACATTACTTGAGTGCCTTCAGTCGATAATTAGAATGGGACTAAGAGAGTTAAGGGGGAACAAAAAGGCAGGACCGACTTCTTTTGCTGTTTGACTCTAATTTATAAGTCAAAACTTAAATACTTTTGAATTCATTTTTGATTCATCATTGTTAATTGCTATTAATATAACATGCTGGGTATGGACAAGCCTTCAAGCAAACCGAGACACGTACAACTTATGAACAGAAGCAATAGTTAATGCCCTATCCATTTCATTAGTAATGCGTCAAAAAGTATGGGAATAGTTGCATACCGTAGAAGGAAAATTAGAGACACAGCTAATCTCCACTGCATCAACAAGCCACTGTCTTTTAATGCTTCCTTCAGCACGTTGTAAAGTTGCTACAACTTCAACAAGCACATTCCATGTGTCTGCATGTCAAATGTTAAAAAAAAAACCATCAAACAAATCTAGTAACTTCTATTTTGTTACAGTTTTAAAATTGGTGGTTGAGATATAAAATGACTTCACCAACCATTTGCGTTGCAGTTAAATAAAAAGGCCTTCAGTCTTCCCAGCTCAGACAATGGGATGGAACTGCTCCTGACTAACCTCACTTTCACCTCAATTTTCTTTAGGACATCAAGGAACTGCCCATTTTCTTTATCCAAATCCACCTGTCAAAGGAGTAGAGACACACAAAAGCTTAGAGATGTCAATACTGAAGAAGCAGGAGATATGATGACAAGTTACATGCAACCAAACTTCAACTTCATAACAGTGACCTTATCAGAAAGTCTGGACAACAACAACTATAGAAGATGTGTAATGTGGTTGTCCTAAAAAGTTCTTTAATAACCCAAAGGTTTTGAGCAGGAGAAGCTGCATGGGAGCAAGAGGCAACTTCTCCAGGAGATAGGGTTCTGGTATTTCTTGCATCAGGCAGTTGAATGCAAGTTGAGAAGAGCATTTTTTATTGTGCCTCATTGGCCCAGCAGGAGGATCCTATCTATAGGATAAGGAACAAACATAGCTTGTTCAATCTGTGTTCTTACTACAAAACTCTTACAGAAGCTGAATACCATGGCAAACAAAAATAGAAGCCACAGGGATGGACATCCTTCACTAGAACTGCAGCCAGATAGAATGCTTTTATGAAGGAAACCTCCAAAGAGGGAAATGGCGTTAACCCAGTGTATTTGCAATTACAGAGGACAGTCATTGGATTAAACCAAGATGTCAGCCAGAGGCAAACCACGACCATAGTTGGGTCCTCAGGGATGATTCCATGCTAAGGTGAACGTGCCTTGCCTATTATTTCCGTCTATTTCCAGCCAACGTGGTCAAGGGAACAGAAGAGTTTTGATGAGATTAAAATTTCTACAGCAATCTTTTAAGATAGATAGTGTAGAACCTTTCACTTAAGACAAAGAGCAAATACTTTATCCAGGGTATATAAATTGGAAGGTATGATATGGATCTTTACACTTTGATTCTGCTCTTTCTCTGACTCATATGCATAGATTCTTCTGAAGATATGTGGCGACCTCTTGATAAGAATCAATGAAACAGATTGACTAAGAAAGTTCACTCACCTGTAGAAAATTCAAAAGCCAATCCCTTGGTGCCTTCTCAAAGCATCTAACTGCTTCAGACCATTCTTCAGTAAAATTCATGCAATCTGCCTCAGCGATACTTGTAGGATGATATAAAGGCAACAAAGAGAAGAGCACCACCATGCACCTTTTGATACCTAAAAGATACTCTTCAGAATCAAGTAAAGCTTCGTCTAAACATTGACGGAGGCCCTTCCAGCAAGAAATACGTAACAAAAGTTTCTGATCAAGGCTGTAAACTTGGTTTGAGGTAAGTAAAAGCAAGAAATCAGCTATATCAGAGAGTAATTTCTCACGCCTGGACGAAGAGAAAACTTTTACAAGATCGGCCAGATGAAAGAGCAGACAACACTGTAGATTTGGTTCAAGTGTCCTGAACCTTGAGAGGTCAGAGAGCTCATCAAGAAATTCCAGCAGTTGATCAAAATGGGATGCGTGAGCTAACGAAAAATTTAAGCATTCCAGCCTCAAGATTCCTTTCTGAGGAGCCAAATCAGATGGCAAGGAGCTGCCAATTTCTGCTTCGTATCTCATGGAGCGCCTAACAATTGCTTTCCAGTCAAAATTCGGTAATCTTGGAGCTCGCAAAAGGCACTTCAGCACAGTTCTAATTGTTCTCACGTCTGGTGTGTTCCCTGTCTGAAGTAAAAGAGTGAAATTAGTAAAGAAAGTGAAATACCAAAATTTGCTAACCTATGGAACAATACAATGGACACATAAATGATGAAAGATTCTCCTAGGTAATGAAATCAAGATTTAATTGGAAGACAAATAAAGGCCAGGTACTTAAAAGGATCATTGCATGAAGTTCTCATTACATTGTTTAGTTATTGATAACTTGATCGTGCAAACACTGTAATCAAAAGGTAATCCTGGATGCTCACAAACTAAGAACTTGACCTACCATGCAAATGTGCCACAGAAAATCATCTATTGTAAAGAACAAGACAGAGAACATATGAACAGTCCATGCATCAAGCACATGCAGTTTCTTTCTTATTCATCTCCACCTTGCTCTTCAATGAGTACCACAACGCAATGTGATGAGGAGCAAATTGATTACAATTACAAATAAAAATAAAAATTCATTAAGGATATTATCTAACCCTTGGTGCAATCTTTAGATGATCACCACTGCATTCACAAGGTTATAGGTCATCTTGAACCATATGTTGGACATGTCTTCATTTCGTTCTATTCAAGAATTTAGAGTCTCAACAACAAAAAGTACACCAACAAGGGAAAATCAAACACTTCAGAAAGCAAAATATAAGTTGATTTTGTGAGTCCATGATAACCACTTCTGACTAAAGTTTTACAGTGAGTCCTTCATCAGATATAGAGTGAATAAACTTTCAACATGAAGAATTCTGAAACAAGAACAATAAATGGAGCTCATCACCTCTGTATTTGGCCTATTCATCTTTGATGAATTCACATTCGTTAACCATGAGCAGAGTTTCATGACTATACTGTCATTGGAGAAACTTTGAGAAGCAACTTCTGAGACAGTGGTATCAGTCTGAATATGATCATCCAAATTTACTTCCTTGGACCACAGACCATGTCGAAGAAAAGAAAGTGCCCAGGCAGAGTATTGTTGCAGCTGATTATCTTCAGAATGTTGAGCAACAAGAAACATCTCTTGCATTGATGATGTTAACAAAGGCTCACAGACAGGACTTGAAAGAAGCGCACGCATTATATGAGAAGATTCCTGCCAAGAGAACATTTCACTGTAAGAAACGAGGACCATGAAAAATGATTAAAAGGCTAGTTGAGGGAAAATCCTCAATCACCTTCAGCCTGTAACGACCGTAATTGGAGGATAAGGGATGAATCAGAACCAACCCAGCTTCTGCACCCAAAGAATTAACAATTCCGAGCATCCCTCCCAGATAAGTGGAGGGAGGCTGAGGATTGGAATAACATCTCCTCAACAATTCCAGTAACTCTTTCAGACATCCAACTTCAATGGAATCTATGCCTTCCTTCACAACACAGGCAAGGAGACTCCCTGCTCCAGCACATGATGCCATCAACAAGCTCTGGTGGAATGCACCTGACTTTTTAACACACAATAATTCAGATATAAGTTCTCTATAACTATTTATCAGTTGGTTTAGTTCACCAACATCCATCAATTCTACTCTCTGGCAGAAAGCCACAACCATGGGAAGTGCAAGACAAGATCCAACAGATAGAAGCATCTCAGATCCTTCATTGCAGGAGTTAGAGCTCCAAACAAATGGCTGTGTGTGTGGAATCCATGAAGTTATCAAGTCCTTTATCTTCAGTGTCACATCAATTTCCCCACTTCGGTAAACTGCACTAACAGAGCTGCCCAAACCAAGAACAAGTCCAGCAAGACCCCAGGTGTCTTCCTCCACAAGATCACTGTCCTCATTCAAGAAATCAGGATTCTGATATCTACCATTCTCACACATGTCATTGGGGAAATGTTCACACAAACTTTGAAGAATCTGGGATGTTGATTTTGTAAGTTCCAAGATCGTGATAGATAATGACCTGATAATATTCCCTACTAATTCAACTTCAGCCATCTTGTAGGAATCTCTGTCAGCATTATCAGCAGCTTCAGTCCTAGTTAGAAGATCCTGGCATGAAAAACCCAAGCCAACTCCACAGGCTCCTTTCACAAACGTGCTTTTGCTACTAGACAAAACCTATTAGGCACACATGTTCAGTAAATAAACACAATTATCAGTGAGAAAACCTGCACTTGTTCCATTATTATTCTTTAATTAAGAACATTAAGAAAACAGAATTATGGGCAACACGGTGACAAACCTCAAATCTACAGAAAGAACCCACTATGCAAAGAGGAAACTCAAGTGCAAACCAAAGAAACTATACCAGCTATCATAGCAGGTACATGTTTCCCACTCTAGGATTTGACCGTTTGAACCATCAGCATTTGTTAAAAGAAAAATTAAAGTTTTCTCCCCATCGAAAGCATTATTCCTCTCTGACCATGTCGCACACCAAAATGAGTTGTTTTGTGCCATTTGAAAAATTCATACATATGATTGACAGGTTGGCTTTGCTAGAGATCCATTTAACAGCTTATGAGCTAAATGATGACAGTTTTAATCAGATCTATAAAAATATGGTACTCGTTACATTTTACTACTTGAGCCTACACTAGTTATTAAATGGTTTCAGCAGCCAGACTTGCGACTAAGCTGTTTCCTAGTTATTAAAATAGATGCAACTATGATCAACCTCTGATCAAACCATAGATAAGAACAATTGTCTGCCTCTGCAAAGTCATTTCTTCTGGAACTGACAATATGAAAACGCTTGCCCAGTTGTTGAAGATGCTCTACAGGAGCGACAGGTTACAAGATCAAACAGCTTACGGAGCATGAAATATTCTTTTTCGCATTAACTGTATAAATTGGCGATAATTTATTATACAGTTCTGATTGTGCATAAAGGAAATGTTTAGCCTATTGGGAAGTCTTTTCTGGGCAAAAGAAGTTCCAGGATCAATATTTCATTCCCGAATTATACTACATAGAACTAAGTTTGAACTGGATCAAACCTGTTTAGTCTGGTTTTTATTAGTGCAGTCAGGCCATGAACTAGTAACTGGCCAACCAGTTGAACCGGCCAGCGCAATCAGGTTTTGAACACCAGTCTATACATAAATTTACATGACTAAATAAATGGTCTTCCTTTCTGATTGATTTATGGAAAGAACAAGAGTACTAAACAAAAATCTGCGAACCTCAATAAGTCCTGAGATGTTCTGAAACTTTAGTTTATGATCTGTGACATGTAGACAGCTTGAGATCACTCCAAGAGAAATTGCAGCAGACCACTGCCGATGTTCATGTTCAAACTGGAACAACCAATTCAAAAGAAACTTCGACGCAGCTGATATAGCCGTATGAGCAGACTGAGGCAACACCTGACCATTCCAGAACAGAATTAGTAGGAAAGTAGTGAGACTAGTCAAGAGTTCAATAGTAAGAATAAAACTGTGCCGAATCTAAGCCATATGAAATCGTATATATCAACTCTAATACAATAGGTTAGTTTCAGTTGACTTATCTTGCCCTTAAATTATACAGTCTTGCAATTATTTGACTTCATCATGATTGTCAAATGGAACTTATATCCGTTCAACACTTCTTTGTTTTTGATGATAGATTTGCCCAAAAATGAATCAGTTGGATTTGCAAAAACCATGAACTTCATTAAGTTGTAGTTTTTCAAAATAGATAATATGTGAAAAGTAAGGTGATATTGGGGAAAAGACTAGTTTTCCAATAAACAAACATAGGATGCAAACAAGTTTTCAGATAAAACATTTTATCTTGAAAAATAAAATCAGATAAACTGATTTTTTTGCAATCATAAGTTTGTCAATGGCAGTAGGTAGCACATGAGAACTAATAAAAGATAATTTATACCAGAGCAAGAGGAATAAAGCTAAATGAAATAGTACAACAGTGTAGCAACAGAAGCTTCAGATCCCTTAAACAATCTTTTGTAAGACAAAGGCGCAGTTCTCCAAGATTTCTTGAGGTTGAACCGGTCACATAGACATTCCAACAGTTAAATAGCTCCATAGCATTTCTAGGCATTACTTAAGACAAATTTGAAGAGTTGAAGATATGATTCCACAGGCTGAGTGCATAGTCACAATGAAGAAAAAGATGATCAACTGATTTACCCAAATGTTGCACATACAAGACCAACCCATGATGATGAAATTACATTTTCTAACATTCTAAATAGTAAGAAAGAATCTCATCCCAAGCAACAGTTTTTTTTTTTTTTTTTTTTTTTTTGGGTCAACTCCAAAGCAACAGTTCAATAAGAAAGAATGCCATAAGGAATATGGGGAAGCCAAATTGCTTAGAAGGTAAAAGAGCGATTGTGCCCTGAGATGGAGTAGAAAGATTTAACGCTGTAGTTCTTGTTATTGGCCCACGTGAGATGGAGACCTAAAAGATTTAACGCTGTAGTTCTTGTTATTGGCTGGATGCCATGTCTTCCTCTAATTCACAGACCTTAAAAGAGATACAGTATATATATATATATATAAAAGCAAAGCAAACATCCTGAATTAGTATGTCCAAGACAATTTTCAAAAAAAAAAAAATTGTTCTTACCGCACAGAGTGCACCAAGGGCCAGTGCAATATTCTCAGCAGATCTAGGAATAGACTCCTCAGCAATTCTCATCATGCTCTGCATGTCAACAATGACAGAATATAATACAAATCTATGAGTTGATTGCAAAAGAATAACCCAGCATGTAGAGAATAAACAACAAAAAGCACCTTCAAAATATCATGAGCAGCTTTAGATGGTCTATCTAAAGCTACGGATGATACTTTTGCATCAAGAGACAACATATTCGCCCTAATCCACCGTCGCGTGAAGGATTTCCATGATTGCAACGAAAGAAGTGCAACGAAAGTATTTCTTGAGAGTTGAAGAGATGCAGCAATCTCCACCAACATGTTCTCATACATAGCATGTGCATCCTAAGTTCCATCAGAGTTAAGCAAGTATATTAGAAGCACCATCTATGCTCAATATCAGAATCTTAATGATGGTCCTTATCTTACAGCATAAGCTCCTTGACTTTTGAATTTTTTGGAGTAAATGAAAGGCATAGCAGTGCTGCACCAGGACATTCTCTAGCACTTCTTCCTCCTGAAAATGAAATTATTAATCAAGTATCACTTACGTGCAAATTACACAGGGACCTATGGAAAGAATTAAATCAAATTGACCACCAATAAAAGTAACACCAACAGAAGACTATTAACTAATTTTGTTGTTTTAAACTAACAAATTATGGCAATCTGATATTGAAAAAGACCTAGAATTATTTTCTAAAGCATCAAATGCTCCTGACCAATGATACCTGAAGAGAATATAACCTGAGGAAGTACATCCAGCAGCTTTTCAATCTTATTTGTGACAGCCTTTTTCTCCTTTACAAATCTCCGACGATTCCTACATTATGTAAATAAGATTGTTTAATGGAGCGACATCGCCACTTTACCAACAAATAGATGAGGAAACATACTGTAAACAATTTGCCATACATATGTTCATATGTGATAATCTTGACTTGAAACCGTTCCATAGAGCCAAGTATTTCATCATTTGTTTCCAAAAAAAGCAAAGATGTGCTTCTTTCCCTTAACTCTGAAATGCATTTTTCAATATCTGGTATCTGGAGAAAAATAAAGAGCTTCAGAAGAGATGTAACCAGAAATAGCATCTAGACTTATCAAGTACATAATATATCAATTTAAAAAGATCCTCCACAGTTTATCAGTTGAAAGGAAAACAAACCTCATACTGGCTTAAGGCATCAAAAGCAGAGGCCCTAGCCTTCGACCATTTAATTCCATTGCCATGTGTTGAGCTGGCTATGTCCCACAAAATTTGCAAGACATGCCCTGAAGCTTCAGGGTAAGCTTGCGTGTCCATTGCACCCCATCTTAGGAGAAGGCATACACTACAAATTCACGGTACATTATGGTAAAGGTAAGAAATGATTGTCCATCGAACTGTTTTATGAAACTTACAAATGGTTATTTGTTTAAGCAACTAATAGAATTTTGAGAAGCTACTATGATGCATGAGCATTTATTGCATCCAATAAGAAGATAACAGGAGCACAACAAAGAACATTACGCAAATTGTTCCATAATACACAGTCACAAATGTTTTTTCAGGGGGAAAAAGTCCATGCAATCCTTTCCAAACTGAGGAAAAAATGCAGCAATTATGCTAATCTTGGAAAAAATACTTCCCGCCCTGGTCTGTGTAAGGTATTCCATTTCATCCTCACAAAGTTGTAATGACTGCCGAAATTTATTTTAGAAAGAAGAATACCACAGATTATGAGCAATATAAAACATATACCAACATCAAGAAATAAAGGCACTTCTACCTGTGTGCTAGGTTTGGGTCTTTGGAGTAATCTAGCATGTGCTTTTCAATGACATCCCATGCCGTGTAGAAATCTGGAAAGATTGGGCATAAGAAATTGGATGTACTTCAAAGTCTTCCCAAGGAGCATAAACTTTCCAGGTGCAGTTCAAAGTATTATCACATATGAAGGTACTGACCCATAAAAAACCGTGACTCCCAATCTGGTTAGATTAAAGGCATTCAGCCTAGTTTTATTTTCTAAAAACATTCAACCTAGTTTTGATTAGATATAAACTGCTGTCTAATCCCATGCTTGCCATCTCCATTACCGAGTAAATTCACTGTAGTGTCCCAACAAAGCAAGACATACAAGTAAGATTGAGTAGATATCTGCATTTTTGCAAAACCTCAACTATTTGCATATTGCATACAAAGGGCATATCTTAAACATACTGGAGTTCACACCACCACATTGAGCAGATGTGCTTAAGTATATTACTTCATACATGCACAATTAATTGCTAAGGCCATTTAGTATAATCTGGAGGGATAGTACCAGACGGAAAAATAAAGTGATGCAGAAAATTGATTATACCGACTACATCAGCTTCACAAAGGTGGGCAAGACTTTGAAAACCAAGCGCCTGAATGAGAGGATCTTGCATTTCGATGCACGACTGTCGATCACTCAACAAATAATAAATAGAGAAAGGAATTAAGATGAGGAAGAAAGAAAGGGGTAAAAAGAACAAATAAAAGCTTTATAACCATACCGAAACAGACAGGATAAGGTCCACACCCCTATCAGGATTTTTTCTGCAAACATCTCGAATGGAAGTGGCCATACTTAAACAGACAACTTTTTCATGTCCAAACTCGGCAAAGCTTTTCGGAAGAAGTATCCCCTAGAGCAGTGAAAAGAACAAAGAAAAATTATCAAAAGATAAAAAAGGTTAAAAGAGTCCTAATCTGTGCAAATAACTTATATTCAAGAGGCTGACATCCTGACAAATGCAACTACTCTTGAAATAGGATTATATATCCCTCAGAAGACTTCCAGCCAAATTACAATAAATTTGACAGGGTCATCCAAATACAAATAGTAAGTTTCGGGACCACACTGCCAAATAACTGCAAGTTGAGGGAGGGACCAAATCCACATGTATTTCTTTTGAGAAGGATTGCATAGGTTACATGGCTACATGATCCACTCCAGGAAGATTGTTCCGCTCATTATTTGGTTACCTTTGCTTACATTTTAACAGGAGGAAAAAAAAGCCAAAATTGAAAAGAACAATTCAATGAACCGTGAAGAATAACCAGAAAAGAGATGAAATATTTTTACTTGCAAACTTCCAAAAGCACGGTCATTAGCTGTCCAGGTCTGGCAAAGCAAACGGGTTGCTGCCGAATACAAAACCCTGAATGCAGTTAAAAAGGGAAAAGCTTATCAAAGCAGGATGAAAACATATGTTCACAGATAAACCATGCAAATTGGAGCTGATACTCTTACAAAGATGAGTGCCAATCAAATTCAAGAACTTATCAATCAAATCTATGTGTAGAAAGGTCTCACATAAATACTGGAAAGGATCAAGACAAACAACTCATTTAAGTTTAAAGAACTTGGAACCAGCTGGTACTACCAGAAAGAGAGAGAAAGGGGGGGAGGGGGAGGGGAGATTCAATGAACCAAAAGTAAAAAATGAGGCAGGAGTACCAAGGAGTGAAGTACTATAGTGTGTACATCTGGCAAGCTAATAACACCTGCACAGTTTCCTGACCAGTCACTGAATTCCATTATAAAGCATGAACATGCACAAGTCTCCTACCTATTTAAAATGACAAAATAGACTGCAACCTTTGTTGTTTTTTCATGTATGTACTAGTAATGAAGATTTTATATGGAAATGGAGTGCTCCATGTAGTTCACTTAATCATGAGCCTCTGCACATTCATAAACACATGGGAGCATTATCTCTGCCAGGGTACCCAACATGGAAACACTACCTTTTCTACTTTGTTACGCCCCAAAGGAAAATGATTATACAAAAGGAGTATCAGGAAGAGATAATTTACTACATACGGATTTGCGTCATTGTGAAGCAAGGGCAAGATAGTCTGAACAACAAGAGGAATCATTGAGGAATTTGAAGCAAGTGATGGAAGCATCCCCAAAACTTTTAACTGCAAAAGAGATAGAAAACAGAAGGCATAAATGACAGCTAACTTGTGCGCATTGCAGTGGCAGCTGCTTTTAATCAAAAGTAGCCCACAAACTCACCAGCATATCACCGTGTCCAACATCTTTTCTGGCAAATATATTAGTGAAGAAAAGAACGCCTAGCAACAAAAGAACTCCTAGTTTAGGGTCCGCGAGACCCATAGCAGTCAAAACATCTACTGCAGCAGGCCCAAGCAACTGATGTGTCACCAAAACACTTGCCACCGTGCAGATTATCATTGGCATTTCTACAGAAAAGTTCAAAATCGCATGAATGAGAAAATATATGATAAATTTGTTTTAATCATGCAAAACAAACAAGTCCACATGATGGATATGAGAAACTTCACAGAATATGGAAAACTATGACGAAGAAACAGAGTACCAGTGATGAATATTTCTTGAGCTTGTGTCACAGGTAGAGAGCATTTTTTCCTGTCAGCGATCATTAAAGAGAGTTCTATCAATTTAGATGCCCAAGGTCTTCTAACATGAGATACTCCTTCAGATTCAATTGTCCCGGAGAAAGCAAAAGTCTCAATAAAGAATCTAGATGATGTGGATAGATCCTGAAATGAGAAAGGAGAACCACATATGGCACTTGTCAACTGTTAGAAACAAAAATTTTGTTCCTATGTGCTAACAAACTATCCACCTATTCCTTATTATGCATTAGAGATCCCGAGCATAGAAAAAGAGGCATAAACCCAATGAAACAAAATTTTAAGGGAGTGATGAACCATCACTCTGGCAAGAACTGTTAATCTAGTCAGCCTCATGACTCCTGCTAAATCGTCACCTAAAATACCAGCGTTTCATAATCTATCATGAAATTGTCTATCGTTTGACATAGAAAAGTTAAGAAGATATGTTATTAGTCTAAAAATAAACAGAAGAAAAGGATTAGTAGGTTTGAGAAGAAAAGAGGAAACCTGTAACCATAATTGCTGCAAGAGCCTAAACATTATTTTTCCAGGTATGCTGACTGATTGAATTTGCTCTTTAATAGGAATGTCATTCTCCAGTACTATCAGTGGTTTCTCTATGATTTTTTGCAATATGACAATCAATTCACCTGCTGCTTCTTTGACAGATTTAGAAGGTGATGACATGAGACTGACAGCAGGAAATATGAATAGGAGCTCTTCACAGAAAGCACATCCAGAGTTACCGACCACGTATCCTGTAATGCATAAGCAGCAAAGTTAAAAAAAAAATGGAGCAAGGAAACCAATGACTACATATGTAATTAAGTTATTTTTTAAATGTAACAACCAAAGTTGGCCAAAAACAAGAGAGAAGAAATTTGAGGTCTCTATCACAAAAAGTAACTTCATAAACAGGCAAATAATGTCAAGAAAGAGAACAGTAACCATTTCTCTCACTTAAGTCTAAGAACAGTAAATAACATTGCCTTTTACTGTTTAGCACTTCCCATGTATTCAATGAGTTAGCAAGCCCATAAGATATATTCAATTGATATCCGGTGAACATTGTCAATATATCAGCACAATAGAACGCAGAGTTCTGATAAATATCAGCTGTTCAGTCTCAGTTCTTAACTCAACTTTTGAAAAGATTATTGTTTGCTCTTCTAGTTCCTTTCTCTGACAATCCCAACCCCTAAATGACCACTACTTGAAAGAGAATTTTTCTCAAACCAGTATAAGTACCAAAAACTGCCAGCCTACAGAATTGACGACTGTTGCCTAAAGTTGATTTCAAGTCATTCGAGGTCAATGCCATGGATCTGATAAATACAGTAAATAACACGACAATTTCAGTAGTCAATGCTAATTTATAGACCACCCAAGCACGATCCTGAGATCCTTCTCTTAAGGATAACAAGTGACGATAGACATGATAAAGCTTGCTACCTGAATCAGTTTTCCACTTCAAAAGATGGAGGATGACCTTCAGTATTGAAACTTGTTCGTGTTCGAGTTCTGATTGAACTAGACCCGTAAACAATGACAAACTGACTGACATTAGTTCACACATGTATCTCAGACCAAGATCTTTCTGAATAAGCAATAAGCGCTTTGTCAATTCGATAACAGGCTCACTCCACGTAGAGTGCTTGAGAGGATGAATGCTTAACTGAAGAACAGTCTCCAATAGCTCCACTCCACAAAGTTGAATTTCGGAAACCAGCTGTTGAGCAAAAGAAAGGACAGAATTAGCAGTGAGAAGGCGAGTTTCAGGTTGACAACCCAATTAAGTGTTTACTGAACTGTAATCCATGTTTTCAAATATCAACTTAAGCCCTAAAAAGCTTTGAAATCATCCACAATCATGCTTGCAAAGTTACTGAACAATCCTAATTGTGTTGATGCAAGACAGGACACAGAAGTAGTTTACCCCTGTGTTTGTCCTGATTATGGAAGAGAATGAATGTTAATCAAGTTAACAATTCTGAATGGCTAGTCTCTATATTCGACACCAGGAGGTCTCAATGGTAAACTGAAAGGTTGCCATCATACTGTCGCCCGCAATATATGACATTACGAATAAAAGGAGAAGCGGTATAATAACCTGGGATTTGGCTCATAATTCCATTTACCGATTAAGGAAATATACAGCACAAAGAGAGAGGATTGGAAATTCAAAGAAAACTGAGGCTCTGACATACCAATTGTGCTGCAACAAAATGTCTCAAAACAACTATAAATGCATCCACCATCTGCCCAGCACAATCCATAAAGCTCCTGAAATCCTGAAGATATTCCCCTAGTTAATAAACTAATTCTCTGTATTCAGTCAAGTTGTGAGAGAGAGAGAGAGAGAGAGAGAGAGAGGGGGGGCTTGACAGTATAATGGATGCAAATGAATTAACACAAGTCCACTTTCTCCCGAATGAAAGCACTCACATCAGCACTCTTGTGTGGGAAATACTTCATACATCGAATCAAAAGCTTGAGTATAGGAATTGCATCATCAGGCAATGAGCAACAAAGCGATGCCATTGATGTCAACAGTTGCCTCGCGAACATACCCGACGAGGACTCCGAAAACGGCACTCTCAAAATCGAATAGTACAGAAGCGGCCTCAAGAATTCGCACACTTCCTCCATGCCAATTTGCTTGTTCTGAACCACAAACAACAAAACCTGTCGCACGAGTTCATCTCGGGCCTCGGCTCGGTACAAAAGAACCTGTCATCACGATTCACATTGCATTAACACGCAAAATCCTAGCAAAATAAGAATTCGGACCAACGCTAAAGCCACTCTCAGACCATAACTCCAGTCCAAAACGAAGCGACTAGTTTCTCGCACCTTAACGAAAGGATGAGCCTCCGTCGACGCGAACCGCCACGAGCCGCCGCTCCTCTGGAATCCCAATCGGACCAGGACCCCAATCCCTTTCACGAGGAGACCGACGAACCTCGGCTCCGATCCTTCGAGGGCGGACTGGAGCTCCAGCAGCCCGCGGGGGAGGTCCATCTTCGCGTCGGCGACGAGCCGGCACAGCTCGTGCACGGCCTGGTCGACGACCGCGGAGGAAGCGGACAGGAGGCATCGGGCGATGGCCTCGCGCCCCGGATCGGAGTCGGCGTCGAGGCGGCTCGGGGCGGACCGGAGCTTCGAGAAGATGGAGATGACGGCGCGCCTCTGGAGGGAAGGCTGCGGGAGCCGGAGCTTCTCGAGAAGCGGAGCGTACGACTCCATCGCCGCGAGCGAGCGCAGTGTAGTAGACGGGCGGCGGCGGTGGTGATGTCCGAGCGTTATGAACACAAAGCCGTCAGTCGGTGGCGATGGTGGTCGGTGGCTGCCGGACGACGGAGGCGCGGCGGAAATGACCGAGCGCGGGTTTAGTTTTGAGTTGATCAATCGGTCCGACGGCCGGTTCGACCCGGTTCGGCACCGGTCTCAAACGGGCCAGGGCCTCCGGAGCTGGGCCCGTCCAGAACATATCAGGCCTACCCCTTCTGGGCCACCATCCAATTAGATTTTGGGCCGGCCAGGGCCTGGCTTCTCTCCCCTGGATGAAATAGAATGAGAACTCGATTTATGCTTGCATTTGTCGTGATCGTTTGTCTTTGTAGAGGATTTGCATTCCCATTTTGGTCGAAATAAAGCATATTGAAGAGTTCACTAAGGTCAGTAACAAATATTATTAACTATGTTATGACCTAATTTCAAACAACAAAAAGCAAAGTCAGGTCTACCGAAGACGAATGGCATACAAAATAATATGGGAGGATACAAGAGGGAGACGAGCTTGTCCTGTGTCAATTTTCCAAATTCGATTTATAATAACAAAAATAAATGCCAATAATAATTCAATCCCGATTGATTTGGTTCTTTCTTGCACAAGCCATGTGCACTCCTCGATTCTATGACCGATTTATCCTCTAAAATACTGTAGATTCCAACAAGATATTTGAGTCGTTTCTTTAAAAAAGAAAAGAACAGAATGAAGGTTGTCGCCTTTCAGAAAACGCGTGAATTTGTTGGAATCAATTCACTTTTGCAACTAGAAAATCAAATCAAAATCCCACTTGCCGACAAACGACTCGGTTACAATTTCACGGGACAATCGTTCTTGCCCGTGTCGAAAATTTCCATGTCCCTCCTTTTGAAAATAGAACCTAGAGACAACAGTGGGTCTTATGTAGGCTGACGAGGTAGCTGTCTTAGGCTTCTCTCATGTCGGAGATTAAAAAAAGCTGGCTTTAATCTAGAGGCACCGCTAAAGCACTGCTTTGATACTATATCTAGCTAAGCGGTGTCATTCCTTGAAAAAGACATGGTGCACAAATTTTCTCGAGCGCGACTTTAATGCATCATCGATAGGACGCACGACGCACGCGCTGAAAACCATTAAAGCTAACCGTCCAAACTTATCTTCGGTCAATACCATCTTATCACATGATTGCCAGCATTAGTGGCGTGCTAGCTTTCGTGATTCATGTCCGACCATTTAAGGCATTCTGGCCCTCGCCGATGTCGGCATGTACCGCGCACATCGATGCTTTGCCGGTCCGGCGTATGATTCATTGCAAACCTACCTCCCCGATCGGAGCATGAGTCTGTCATGAACTACCGCTCCATTGAGTCTCTACTCCCATAGTCAGGCACTTCCTACTTATCTCTCGATCTATCCAATGATCACACAATCATCGAAGTGTCAACTTTTTTTTTTTGTACGTGGTTTTGAAGAACTGAATTTTAATCGATTATGTAGTGCCGGCCCTAGATTTCCTATATGAAAATATTAAAAAATTTAGGAACTAAATTGAACAATAGACAAAAGTTACTACATTAAATAAATTGAAAGTTCAAGGATGATATTATATCATATTAATTTAAATTTTAGAGACTAATTCTGTCATTTTCCCTTAGTGATATAAGGATTTGAGATGTGTTGGCATAGAAGGATACCTAGATTAAAAACAAATATCCCGTATATGAGGCTCATGAGTCGAAGGAATGAGAGATTTTTGTAGAATTACTGTAAATTTTCTAAAAATTTAAACTATTAGATGATGGCGCAATTTATTATTTAAATGTTTTAACACTTCCTCTCACGTTTAGTCTGGTCTTTTTGCCTAATACTAAACGTGAAAATTTTAATTTGGGATGTAAATGGGGTCTGAAACGATTTGAATTCAGAACCTCCAGTTCTAATATTATGTTAGATTTTTATGGTACTATTGTTGACTGTTTTAAAAACTTAAGTTATTAGATGATGGCTTGATTTATTATTTAAATATTCTAATAAGGAATACAAACCAAAAATACATGCGCAAGCATGTTGGCGCCAAGAAATCAAGCATTGGGTAGTTGACAAGGGAGGGACCAACTGATGTACAGTGGCACGTGGATCGCCGGCTTTTCAATCGAGACACGGCCGTCTAAACCCATCAAAGTGCTCAAGGTAGGATTCAGACTTGCTCTTTGAAAATCTCCCCCGGAACGGGATATAAAACTTCGGCTGCGCATTCCCGTGCAGTCGACGATTACACGACAGACCTTCCAGTCACCGCTTGTCCGTTTGCCCGTAAAGGCGAACTCTCCGCAAGTTTTCCCCGCGTTCTTTGTATCGGATGCATGGTGGGATGGAATGGTGGTGGGAAATGAAAGGCAGAAAAGTCCACCAAAGAATAGTTCCCCCCCTTCGCTTTCTTGACAATGCCTGTCGACCACGAGCCAAGCTCTCTCGACCTCTTGTCGTTCACTTTTCGACCATAGCTAACAAATAACTGCCACAAAAATTTCCACGCCCCGTTTACACGGCAAACGACTTTCTGCGCCGCGCGACTGCAAGGGAGATGTACCGAAAAAAAAGTTGTAAACTTATGCAGTTATGTCAATTCGGTTATATTAATTGGTTCATAAACCTTATAACAATTTGCTAATATAGTCAATTCGATCAATTTTGATCAAAAATCATAAATATGGATGTTGACCGTTCTATGTGGTATGATTGGCATTGACATTGATAAATTTTTATAATTTTTATGAATTTTTACAACTCTAAGCCGACGAGAACGATGTTGGACTGTGACCTGCCACAGGTGAGGGTCACGACGCCCTTACCTAGATTAGTCAAGGGTCACTGGCCCTCCTCACCTATGGTTGACAAAAGAAAAGAAAAAAGAAAAGAAGCAAGTCATGTAGGACAGTGGTAGAGTGGTCGGCTGTTAATTGACTAGTCGTAGGTTCGAATCCTACTTGGGGAGATTTGATTCATTTGGAATTAAAGTCGTTTCAAATTAAAGAATTCAGAATGAAAGGGTTCATTGACCGTCAAGAGTAGGTACCCCATTCGTTTCCTATGTCGGTGTAGGTCCGGGATAACCCTTTGTTCCATAGTCCTGGGGTGGGGCTACTTACAACTAGCTAATTAAGAATTCTCAGATGTTCGGCGTATTGATTGAATGAACCATATTGACAAATCATTAAACGATTTAATACTCAATTGATACAATCGACAAGTTTGGAACCAGATTCACACAAATGCAATAGGTCCAGAACCTTTTCTCGATAGTGACGCATGAAGAAGCAAGTCAACCATAGGCAAGAGCTCGCGGGATTCAAGCGCTAAAAGCCGATCGAGACCGGTTCCACGGGAACGGGGGGTGACCGGTCGGTCACGTGGCATGGGCCGCCCAACCACGGCAACGGAATAACTTTCTCCCGTTTCTCCCGTCTCTCCCGTTGAGCGTTGATTGGGCCTGATCGAAACGTCCACTCACCAATCAGTCATCTCCTTCAAAGATTTGGAAAGTGAGGAGCTTTTAGACTGAAGCTGTCTCGGGGCGTCCAGGGGTGGGGGTGGGGCCCGCCCGATCCCTTGGGCGGTTTGTGGTGGCCCGCGAAGTGGATAACGGGGTAGACCCCGGGGGCTCGGCAGTGACTCGTGGGGAGAGCTCTTTTTTTCCGCTTTTGCCTTTTACTATATTTGGATGGCGACGGTTCGTACCGCGCTCCCCTGTTCACGCCCTTCGGTGGTCCGTTCTCTCGGGGCTTGGCTGGGCCTCGCGTTCTTGCACGACAAAGGGAGGGACAAATAGAATCTGGTGATGTCATGGGAATTGAAATCTCCCTAACTTCGCTTCCGGCTCTCGTTTCTCGGAAAGGAGGGGATGGGAGAGGAGGGTAGAGAGGGGGAGGGGAGAGGGGGAGTAGGGGGGCCGGGGAAAAGCGGAAAAGTGGAAAGGTGCCAACGCCTTTTGCCTCCCCTGCGTTTGGTTGGTGTTTTTGCGTTTCGATCCATGCTCTCGCCATCGGTTTTGCCGTTCAGCCCTCGATGGGGGTCCGTTTGCATTTGACTCCCTTGAGCAGGAGGAGCTACGGTGGCCTCGAAACGTTAAATCCTAGAAAGTTGATTGAACAGTGAAACGTATAGATTGAATTCATTACACTTGGATCCTACATTTTAACTAGGGGTGAACATGATTCCAAGGTATAATCGGAACCTAATGAGTTAATACGAAATGTTTGGGTTTTAGATTCTAGAATGTGCAAGGTAGCTTTCAGGTTCAAAAAATTAGAGAACTTATTCCAATAGGTAACTTCTAAGTTCCAAAAAGTAGAGAACTTGTTCCAACAAGTGGGTTCTAGAACCTAAAACAACTCTTTGTGTTTTTCTCATTTTATGTCTTCATGTGATCCTGTGGCACTTTATGATGTCCAATAATAAATATGTTATTTGAAACTACTAGTTTAAACTTTCATTTCATATAACGTTTTAGACTTTTATTTTACTAATATTTCATAATCTTCGTATATCTAAATATGAGTTGTGATCAGTGGATTGTACCAAATAGTAGTCATTACATAAGATAATTCATCGTAATCGTTCACTTAAGAGGACAAGTGGAACCTAGGTAGACCTTTGAAACCCATAACAATTCTAGGTTCTTAGGTATGTAGGGTAGATTTTGAGTTCCAAAAATAGGAAACCTGTTATATTGGGTGGTTTCTAGGTTTCAGGTGAAATTTGAATGGAACTTGGAACCACTCAGTCCTAATTTGAATCGCACCATATCCCACTCAAAGTGATTTCAAGGATCGTGTCACTTTGTGATTGAGGTTTACAAGATGCCTGTGGAAGGGACGATCGCAAATGTCCATGAAGATTAATGGAGCCGAAGAAACCGGTGGAGAATTTGCAAAAGGATTTCATTTTGTGGATGGACTAAGATGAGCTTGTCCAAAGCAGAGAGAGACTAGAACCGAACTTATTGTTTCCAAAAAAAGGGAGCTTATCTTTCCATTCTTTTTCCCAAACAATATTTGGCGCACGTATACTTACGTACATAGACATGATGGGGTGGGACAAGGCAAGGGTCACATTTCTCGCCCGCTTTCTTGTGACAACTAGAGATGCCTCCCTATTCAGGATCTCAAGTCTCGTGCAGAATTAGGCCCGTCAGTTCTCATCCACGAGAAAAAGAAAAAGGCCGAAAGATGATATGTGTGGCCAGACTTGGTCGCGGTATAGTCAAGTCGAAACGTACCCGAAAAAGACTTTAGTTCGGTTTGCAAACCATTCGTTAATTTCGGTTCGGTTCGGCCGGTCTAAACGGCTTTGTGCTCGCCCTCTCGAAGGCGAGATGATAGGCCAAAACCCTAATTATTTTGCAAATTCATAGTCCTCAGGCATCAAAAAAGCGTACAGCCCAACTGTGTGTGTTCTCAGAAGATGACAGAATCCGCCATGCATGCTGTGGACCTGCACCATGGCACGAAACGAAACTGCCCCATAAACGAAAATTCAACCGACAGAGAAGTCAAGTTTTTAACGATACGGAATCCACTTTTTCCATGCCTCGAAACCGAAGACCAAAGAAAAGAGAGAGAGAGAGAGAGAGAGGCTGCAACAACGAGGAAAGTTCACTCGTTTCACACCCCACGGAAGCTGTTTTGACATAGTGGGAAAAGCCAGCAGACGACCCTGATCACGCACACGCGGGGGAGGACCTGCGGGAAAGAGAGGACCCGATTGGACGTTTGAGATTTCGATCCGGATTTAATGACCATTGATTGGAGTTAGCTTCCAAAGGAGGGTGCCACCAGATTCCAGTCTACAACAGAGAAGATTAGTGCAGCAGATTTTAGGCTTTTGACAATGCGGAGATCGGTTCAAAGGACATGGCCTGATGGTTTGAATGGAGATTGAAAGCGCTTTTGACGACCAAAAAGAGGAAAAAGTTCATAAGATGATTCTCTCACTTGACTTGATGTTGCCTAGGCCCCCCCTCTCCTACTGGCTAATAGCGCTTTAAAGCCGATTACGACTTGAGAGTAGGGCTCATCATGGGTTAAGTGGAATTCATAAGGGTGATCTCACGATCGAAATTGAGTCTCTCAAGGTAATTGCCCCGTTAATCAGGTTTGCACATTTTCTTTGGCCACGGGGACTTTGTGTTTACAAACTTTAAGTACGGTTAGACAACTCTATAAATCGCATGTTCTAACTAACACATTTTAAAAATTTATTAATGCAATACCGACAGTTAACGACACCAAGTTCAATGCATTTGAAAATTAACCACCCCCTTTTGAAGATTATCATGGATGAACACATTTATCCGTGACTTGAGTGGTCACCATCCGTGATTTGGATGACCATCTTATCATATATTTGCATAAAGTTAACTTGGAAGTAATATGTGTACTCATGAGATCTCGTTAATTTACTCTTAATCATACTTGTGCTTCGGCTTCTGGCACTCAAACTACCACCCTTTCACCTATGTTCGAACCTCATACAAATCACGCTTTTAAAAGGAGTACTTGAGTTATTGTGTCGGCATTTCGATTTGGGTCTAAGATTTAAATTTCGAATTCTTTTTTCATTCTATGAATGTTTGATTCGAGGCGTAGCAATTAAGTTTAGTCAAACCCCATCAAAGAAGTGCACATCTTTTTCTTTTTGTGAGCCAAAAATGGAAGGACAAAACATCTTTCGAATTTATGGAAATCCCTGGTTCTGGTTCATTCCCTCTTTCTCCTAAATATTTCTTTTGCTGTCGGCATATGATGTCCTTGAGGGAAAAAAAAATGCATGATTGGCTTACAATCTCATTCAAAAAAGCAAGCTCTCCAAAAATATTATATATATGCAAAGCAACTTTAAGTGTTATTGATTGCAGATTTTGCTCATATAGCTTCGGAGAAAATCATGCTTTGATTGTTCTCATTCCAATGCTTTTGATTAAGATATGGTCGTCAAACCTACAATTTGAAAAGGTTCACACAGGTTGGTAGATTAGGGAATTTTCAAGATCCACCTAATCAATTTAACCAGAAATCAGTTAAAGTTCTATTATAATATTTCGGGATTACGGTCATTCAGGTAATTATTGATTACGGCGAGCTCTATTTTTGTGATCCGCCGACTCTTGTTATGTTCCGTACATCGTGGGCTTAACCCTAGTACGGTATATGCGTTGGATGAGAAAAATGATGGTCCAATAAGAAATGGCTCGGGTCAGGTTGTTCTCGGTCCTTACCTCGAATCACTTCCTCATGTTCGCCATGAAATGTAGTTTAACCTAAGATTGTCCGCAAATATTTGTTGTAATGGAAAACAAATAATCCCTTAGGGATTGATGTATACATAAAGTTACCTGCATTTACTCTTCAATTGATCAAGTTCTTGAAAAGGGGAAAATTGCGATCCTAAGTAATTGCTCAATTAGTCATGAAAGTGACAAAGTATATGTTAGCGAAGAATTTAGTATTGTGCACATATCTCATTATGTCGCTAAAAAATATCAGTCGAAATCATGCAAAAATTTTTAGAGCATTGCAAAAATCCACCCTTACATAGCAAATGGCTTTACTAAAAACCCAAGAGAAAATGACAAAGCTAAAGCCATTCTCTTGAAATAATTATGCAATCCCTTTCAAGAACTTTCTCTATGCCCTAGGATTTCGGCTTTCTCTCAAATGCCTACTCTACGAATCGTGCAATATAGCAGGGGCTGTCAAAAGGTCGTGAAGTGGAAAAGTCGATGTACAACCGCGAATTATAGGCCATAGAGCCTCTCATAGTATTCCGTGAATTGTCTTCTTATACTTGTAGTTTAATAATATAGTGGTGCAAATTATGTTCTTTACAGATGCTGTAATGGTCGTGGAATCACAAAAGCCAAAGACCGTAGCGCCGCGTTAAAACCCATTCAAGGGAAGTGGATAACAGTAGGCCCACCCTAAGGTAGTCAAGAAATGGCGAACCATCGCCGGACCTTTGGTTGGAATTCATCTTTCTCCTTAATCTCATTGGTCGAGGCACGTGCTTCTGGTTAGATGAAAACGTGGTTAACATCACATGAACCCTAATCTATCCAACGAAGTGGGATGATGGAGATGACTAACGTTTAGAAGGTTCAGATGGAAAAGAAGCAAGCATAACCTGACCACACGGGATGTGTACATAAACTCAACTCAGACATGAAATGAAACTCGAGCCAACACAGAACTGCTCAATGCCAATTCAATATCAACAGCCACAACTATATAGCAATCAATCATCATCCATCACAGTATATAACAGCAGAAAGAACAGTCGCGAACAGATCGATACAGACCCACCAGGAGGATCACATCCCAGCTATATACACACCACATATGTACGCATGGGAGCTTGACCATATCTACCCATAAGTACTTATACAACAGAAACCCTAAAACCACACACATATCCCAGTTCCGACTCAGAACTTGCGCACGCAATAATCTTTAGACAGCACTTCCTCCTCCCTGATCAGGATCTCCACTGGGACCGCCGGACCAGGGATTATAATTGGGAGGGTAATAATACCCGGGATTGTTCTCGTTGTATCTAGATGACTCTCTCGGTGATCCGGAATAGTTGTGGCCGGGATTAGGCCCTGGGAGCGAGGTGTTACCCGCCATATCGTTGCACGCATGGCGCATCAGGTCAGCGTTCGTCGCATCCAGCTCCTTCTGGAGCCTGATGACCTGTCGCTGGAGCACTGAGATCGCCCCCACGCAGCCGTAAACCGGGTCCTTCATGCGGGCCTCGGCCTCATAGGCGAGGGAGTTGACGGCGTCTTCCCTCTGGTGGGGGAGGACCTCGTTGAGGAGCTTGCTCACATTGCTCGCACCGAAGATCTTGTGGACGTTGGCAAACTTCTGGGGCTCCTCAGGCGGGAAGTAGGGGGCGAACACGCAGTCAGGCAGGCATTTCCGCCTGAGGAATTTGCAGGCTGCACAAGGCGGATTGGAATAGCTCGAAGAGGCCATCTAAACCACGTGCAAACAAAATCGAGTCAAAGGATATGATTAATGTTATTAATTGAGCAAATCATTGGTAAAATCCACAAAGAATTAAAAAGTAGAAAAAAACAGAATGTCACAACATCTGATTTCTTCTCTTGGAACTTTTCCCTGGGAAAACAATAGTCCGGGAAATATAAATTTAGCTGGTTCAATCAGTGCAAGATGAATCCTAATTTACTGTGAAACTAATCAGTGATCTGATTAAATAATATTCTAGGGCTTTCACGGCAGCATGAAGTTAAGTATTTTTTGTTGCTGCTAAAGAGCATATATATCCTCCCCAGTTCAGACTCGTCTTAACATATGATTGCTTTCTTGAACTCAATCCTAGCTAGGGCTAGACCCTTTTAGTCTTCCAGATCAAGAGCTCTCTTTAATCAAAGTTTACAAAGAACGCGATACTCCTTGAAACGTGCATAGACTTGAAAACAAAGCTCTCTCTCTCTCTCTCTCTCTCTCTAGATGATGAGTCTATATTCCCTATGGCAAAATCCTGCATCAGACCCTATGGCCGTGCACTGTTATGAAACAAAAAGAAGAAGCTAAAGATCCATACAAATTTAAGACATCCGAGAGGTTTTTCTTTCCAGACATACTACACACAGACTCAACTTCATTCTCGTGAACACACGTGAACAAACAGTACTATATTTACCTTTTCTTCTTTTCTTCCTTCAGACACTCTCTCTGAACTCTCTTTAACTCTTTCCAGACATGACTGTTTGTAGCCCAAGGTCGAATGATCAGTCACACCCACACGGCCATATTCTCAGCCATGGAAATTCCCTGGTTCTGTCACTTGCGTGTGGGATGTGAGAGTTCAACGAGGAATATATCTCCAAAAACCCTAGCTATATAGTAGAGTGTCTGTGAGAGAGAGAGAGGGAGACTCTGCAGAACAGTGACATAAAGGTGAGGGAGAAAATGATGAGAGAGAGAGAGAGAGAGAGAGAGAGAGAGAGAGACAAAGGGTAGTGTTTGTTTTGTTTTCTTTTGAGTGAAAGAATGGGGGAAAAAGGAAAAGAGACGCAACACGTTGGGCGATAAATGGAGGAGGGTTTGATACATGAAAGTGATGACTCTGACCCTGCACTAATGGTAATAACAATAACAATAATAACGGTATTTGTTATTGAGCGTGCTCGAGACACTTATTAAACAATACTAGAAATTTCAATTTTCAAACCCTGATTACACGTTTTGCTGCACAGTTCATGCATCGAAAGCTCCAGTATTTCTCGAATTCAGTCCCTTGACAAGCGACTCGCAAGTACTCGTTCATAATAATTCAGTGCACTGTTCACGCCCATAAACGAATCAACCAAGAGAGAATTTTCTTTCTCTCACCAGTTTCCTTGTCTTCGTGTCTGCAGAAACCGGTTCTAGCTGCTACTGTTTGGGAATGTGATGCTTCAACGCACCATCTACATACATATTGCAGTGCATGATTTAAAAAATGAAACTGGTCTCATTTTCATTTTAATTGCTGTGGTGGGAAAGAGTTCCTTTTTTTCATTGAAATCTTTTTTTTCTTTTTTTTTTGGTGAAGTAAGAATATATTAAGCTTTACCAAAACTATACAAAATAGCCCGGCACAAAAAACTTACACTCATAATGACAATCCAGTCAGAACGAGTGAAAGGGTGTCGGCAAAACAAACAAGGCAGCTGAACCGAGCCAAAATAAAGGCGACCAGCCAGCCAAACGACGGCTACCAAAAAAAGAAAGGAGAAGCCTAGCCTTCAATGGTGGAAAAACCGATTATCACCCCAATTCAATGGACACAAATGTTAGTTAAACAAACCTATGCCGCATATCTCTGCGTATGTACACTCGCTGCACATTCAGTACCGCTTAATTGGCCCGTCTCCTAATCCATAGTTTCTCTTAAGTACCTTTAAGAATGCTCAGGAACAGCTAATCGCGGTGGAGGCAATTATCGTAGAAATTTCATTAAGTATATGCTTGGCACGACGTCTTGATTAACATATCTCTCTGAACTCGGCGCCTTCCACGAACCTTAATCGCTCTAGCTTAGCTTATTGAAAAGTCCCAGTATTTGCACACCGAGAGAAGAAAGCAAAACATAGGTTGGAAACATCGCCAATGTCTTTCCTTGAGGCTATAATTGAGAACGTTAAAAGGGGAATCTCTGGGAATAGTATGGTCTTGTGCAGAGATCGTCTCTTAGAGACTTTGAGTGAAATAGCAACTTCTAGGACACCATGGAAACAGCAGTGGGCCTCCAATTCCAGTCTCTACACTGTTCCTTTTCCTTTCGCTGTTTAATCCCCGGTTAATAGTTTTGCTGCCTTCGCCAGATAATCTGTAGGGCCATGCAAAATCCCACAGCATCTAGTCTCAGCACATTCCTCAACCTCGACAAGATATCCTAACAAAGATCGTGTCCGAACCCGACTTGATTTTGAACTTTTGCGTTGAAGCGGAACTGTTGATTAGGGCATTTGAATTTATCAAATTTCATATGAATTCAGTTTACACTTTTCTTTTCATCCATAATCGACATGCTCTCGGTGCACCAGTCTAATCTAAGATGTGCAGGGTTTGTTGCTCCATGACAAATTTAGACTATTAAAAACTATCTTGTCCGACTAAGATCATCAATAATGGTTACTACTACAAGCACGTGGGATATAATTTAACACTGTTAAAAATCTCCAAGGGGAAAAAAAAACATTCTGGGAGACCCACCCACCATGTGATGTGCATGGTCGGTACTTGAAGTTTGTCCGAAACCCGCACGACACGAGCGAGCTTGTGAGCTCGGCCCGGTAACGGCCCAAGCTGCACCGGCCGGCCCAGTTTGCACTTGAGGCCGAGGCGGACGATACAAGGCCGGCCATGCTCCGCCCCGAACCGAACCGAGCCCAATAGATTCTTCTCCCGCACGTTTTCCCCCAGGCCGGGTCCCCGTCCGATCCGAACCGTTTAGTCGGGAGAGGACGGCGGTCCGGTCTCGAGCGCTCCGGCCCGGTCGGTTCATCAAGATAATGCGTGGCAGGGGGACGATTGAGAATACAGACGATCCCGACGCTCCGTCGCGACCGGCCGTCGGGATAAGCTAGAAGCGCACGGTCGATCGTAACGCCCGATCGCGCGGGAATTGAGAAACGGCTAGATCGGACAGGTGAGGCTTCCACTTTCCACGCGCTTCGTCTTCTTCCGGTACTTTGTGCGGTTCTCTCTTGCTCTCCGTGCACTGTCAATGTGCGAGTCCTTCGTTTGTTCTACTTCACTTCGGGTTCTTGAAAGTACGAAGCTGGAATTGGCAGCTCCAGTACGGTTGATTCGCGTATGATCGGTTCTGGGGCTTTGTTTCCTTTTTAGGCAGCTTTGTTTCCTTTTTTTTTTTTTTTTTTTTTGGGTATATTGCTAAATTGGTATGGCATGGCTTGATGAGGGGTTCGTGCTTTCCAAGTTAGCTTGCTGCGAAATCAACCGTAGTTCTGCTCGTGCTGCAAGATTACGAAATTCGACGTAGTTTACGGGCAGATTTCGTGGGATCATTGGCTGATCATAAGCCTATTGTACGGGGAAAAAGAATGGCGTTCTAAACCTTAGTCCTCCAGTCACGTTTCGCCAAATTTATCTAATGCGGCAGTCCAATCATTGCCGGCCATCCTTCGTGTCACGGCAACGGTGGGATGTGTACTTGATCGAGTTACTAAAGCCCAAATCAGCCCCAAATCCCCAAATCAATCTCTCCTGTTTGGACCCTGATTTCCCTGAGAAACCCCAATTCCAGTGATGGCGATTCCACGTTCAATGGGAGGAGTGATGGATCGCTAATGACCAATTTTGCCGTCTGCGCTTTACTGAATCCACAGGAATGCAGAAACTAAAGCATGGAATTGGCTCTTTCGATGTCATTTCTATGGGCACTGAGTTTCTGAGAGATTGAAACAGTGAATTCAGAAGGAAGACCTAGTGATTTCACAGGACAATCACTCAATGGCGATGCGAAGATGAAGATGATTTTGGGCGAACGAGAAGAGATATTTAGCTGAAACTTTGAACATTTTGGAAGCAGAAATTGGTGCAAGATAAATGGCTCATGGGTTTAAGAGAATGGAAGTCAAATTACCTCAGTGCGCAACAGTGAGAAGTGATTGTTCCTCTGCTGTTCGATTTATACTTTTGATGTTTCATGGCTGCTGAGTCTTCTGCTTTATGGAAAAGGTGTGATTAGGTTCTCAGAGGAATCAGGGTTCGAATTGGAGGGATTAATTTGGGGCATTACTTGCTTAACCAAGAAACGTTGCTGTTTATCTTAGCAAAAATGGCATTGTTTTGTCGAAAATAATTAGTCTCCGTGTCCCATAAACAGACAATGATAGTTGAACTGTCACATTAGATAGATGAGGCAAGACTTGGCCGAGAGTACTCTATTACACTTTCCCTCAAAGGTTTAGGTCTATATTGGTTTGATTAAAAGATTTAGGACTTGATTGGTCCCATATAATAGGTTTAGGACTGAGTTTGCAATTATCCTGATTTCATTGATTGATTTTGAATGAATATGGCCAACGGTGATCATGTGCTTGTGGTTTTTTTTCTGTGAGAGATGAACAGATAAAGTGAGGAAGGGCTTAAGTTAGGCAGCAATAATTATGGCCGAGTTGGAGAAGTTAAAGAAAAAGCTCACGCCATTGTTTGATGCGGAGAAGGGATTCTCTACCGCGTCAGGCTTGGACTCTTCTGATTCTTACATGGTATCTTCTTAGTTCTTTTTTTGTAATAATTATGCAATATTGTCCTGCATCACCCCTTATGCTCCTCATATGTTCATGAAGCTGTCAGATGGCGGAGCTGTTAATCTACTTAGCAGATCATATGGCGTCTACAACATCAACGAACTTGGATTGCAGAAGTGCACATCGTGGTCTGTAGATGAAATGGATCGTAGTGAGAAAACCTATCAATGTGCTTCACATGAGATGAGGATTTTTGGGTCAATAGGCAGTGGGGCAAGCAGTGTAGTCCAGAGAGCTATCCACATACCCACCCACAGAATTATCGCTTTGAAAAAGATCAACATATTTGAAAAGGTATTTAAGTCTGAGCTTGTTTCCAGCAGTTAGCTTCATATACTATTTATAGATTGATGGACAAAACAACCAAACTTGTTACCTCAGAGGATAGGTTTGTCGTTGTCTTGTATTCCTATCCTTTAGCTCTCTATGTCTCTTTTTATTTGGGGAGCTTAATTGTGTTTCATCTTTGGTATTAGGAGAAAAGACAGCAACTCCTCACCGAAATACGAACATTGTGTGAGGCACCTTGTGATCAAGGTCTTGTGGAATTCCATGGGGCTTATTATATACCAGACTCTGGGCAAATAAGCATAGCTCTTGAGTATATGGATGGAGGATCATTAGCAGATATCTTACGAGTGCAGAAACGTATTCCAGAACCTGTCCTTTCAGTTATGTTTCAAAAGCTCCTGCATGTAAGGATTATTCTGGAGTTTTAGCAATTTCTTTATTTGACATGGCCCCTCGTTTTTGGCCAAGCTTATATATCTGGGTTTCATTTGCTTTTGCCCCTTTCACTCCAGGGCCTAAGCTACTTGCATGGAGTTAGACACTTGGTTCATAGGGACATTAAGCCTGCAAATTTGCTTGTAAATCTCAAGGGGGAGGCAAAAATCACAGATTTTGGTATCAGTGCTGGCTTAGAGAATTCCATGGCAATGGTAAGCGATAGAGGTTGAAATTAACTAACGTTCTGTTTATTCTCTTGCAATATGCTCCTTTAGAAGTCAAAACAGATGTCCACTGCTTTCTACCAGTTTAACTTTTTGTGCCTCCAAGGATATGCCATACCCTGCTGATATGCCTCCGGTTTGTGATTAACCAGTGTGCTACTTTTGTTGGGACTGTGACATATATGTCACCTGAGCGTATTCGCAATGAGAGCTATTCTTATCCAGCCGATATATGGAGCCTTGGTCTTGCTCTGTTTGAGTGTGGTACTGGAGAGTTCCCATATACAGCTACCGATGGACCAGTCAATCTGATGTTGCAGGTGACATGTCAATTCAAAGAAGTGGACTCATACTTTATGCTGCTTGCATTTGATGTATGATTGCATTCAAGAGACACGACATCATTCTAGGATTGACAAAGGTCTTTTGAAGGATTAGGCCCTATTTGGTAAACAATATTTGATTCTGTTATTTTGTTTTGAGAAACAAAAGAAGAACAAAAATCCGTTTAGTAACTTGTTTGTTCCCTAAAATAGATTTGGAATAAAATCAAAAGAAGTAAAAAAAAAATTGCTTCTTTATTATTGAGAATAATTCCACAATCAAGCCCATTTTTTTCCTCTTTTCTTTTCTTCTTTTCCTTTTATTCTTTTCCTTCTTCCTTTGGCCAACAGTCTCATCGGAGTGTTGCCAGCCCTCGTTGAACCTCGCTCAGATCTAGTGAGGTTGAGCTCACCCAACCGCCGACAAGGTTGGCCTCTAGATGAGGCTCGGCCTCACCTTGGTTGGGCAAGGCTCAATCTTGCCTAGATTTGGCTTAGCTAAGCTCACCGCAGCCACGGGCGAGACTCAACCTTGCCGGGCCGTTGCAAGGTTGGCCTCATGATCTGGGGGAGGTTGCCTCTTCTAGATTTGACAAGGCCAAGCTTGTCCAGCCGCCGACAAGGGTCAATCGACGAGGCTCAGCCCAGCCCCAACGAGGTCGCTGGCCAAAGGAAGAAGGAGAAGAAGAAAAGGAAAAGAAAAAAGAAAAAAGGAGAAAAATGTAATAGAATTATTAAAAAATTAAAAAAAATTCTAAATCACAAAAAAATCTGAGGGTCCTATCAAACGCATTTCTATTCCGGGAATAGAAATTTTGGATAGTTATTAAACACCTTCAAATGCTCAGAATGGAATATAATAAAAACAAAAACATTTATGAGCAAAAATTATTATCAAGAACATAATAGTTACCAAATATTCCCTTAGAGTCTTGGAAAAGGAAATGGAATCATAGAAATTCCTGCCAATAAAAAAATTGACCAAAAAAAAATGATGTAGATAACATCCAATTGGATAGACAATGGATATAATTCGTGCAACATCAAAAAGAGAAACAAAATTCTAAAATCTTAGGTCATATGTAGAAGTCAGAATTCATGAGTTCTACATTTATAAAACCCAAATGTCCTGCATTTATATAAACTGTATACATATATTGAGTTTAAGTTTTTATGGGTTTCTTTCAGTGGGCAATGTAGATAGAATCCTACTAATTCAAGATTTAACTGATTAGAACCAAAAAGTTTATCTTGGACAATTAAAATCCATATTAACATTTTATTGGTATCTCAACAACCATAGATGAGTATTCTTTCATAAAACCATCTTTGTGGTTCAATACAATTGATGAATTTTTCAACTAGTGGGATAAGGGTAGTTGTTGTTATATATCAATGATGATTATACCTGTTCTTGTTAATACTCGAAAGTTGCTAAGGTTTGCTCATGCCATTCAAAGTTAGTTGTGGGGGCTCTATGGTCATATATAATTTTTTTCCTTTTCATGCTTATTGCAGATTTTGGAGGACCCGTCCCCATCGCCTTTGAAATGCAATTTTTCACCAGAATTCTGCTCTTTCATTGATGCATGTCTGAAGAAGGATGTGGATGCTCGGCCAACTGCCGAGCAGGTGAGATTGCTGTAAATTTGGCATCAAAGTTACTGTTTTCGAAAACAGGTTGAGCTTTGTAAGGCATTTACCTCCCATGGAACTTCTTCAGTCTTTGAGTAGGTTTTATAATGATTATATATATCCCTGAGGTCCTTGAGGAAATATTTAGTGAAGTCATACTTCTCCATATGCCATTAGTATCATGATACATTGCATAATTTCCACCTCATGGTAATTTTTTGCATCTTATAGGACAGAGGCATTCACTGACGACACTATTTTTAATCTGAATTGTGTGATGAATTTTCTGCAGCTGCTCATGCACCCATTCATCACAAAATATGAGCATACCAATGTTGATTTAGCAACATTTGTTAGAAGCATCTTTGATCCAACAGAAAGGATGAAAGAACTAGCAGATGTAAGTTCTCTTCTACATATGGGCGCACAATCTCAGTGAACCTGTAAATGCATGAAACAATGGTTTAGACTTCATAGACAATATGTCTTGTCAGACATGGGAATATTCAAGAGCTCTAGATACATTTGTGGAGTGTAGAGCTTCTTTTGTTGGATCTTTTTCCTGAATCATGGAAATGATGAACACAGTGACTACATGATATTTTGTGTTGTGCCTGCTGAGTGCTGACGTATATATAGCTGCTATACAGAAGCTATTCTCTTGTAAAAAGTTTAGCGACACCTGTTGGTGACCTGTCAATGGAGTTTTGATGTGGCACCTTTTCACGTGGTGATTTTAATGGAGGGGAAGTTGGTATTGCAATTTTTCAACATTCTTATGGTTACTCTTGGACTGTTTCAACCAGACTGCCTGAGATATAAGAAAAAAGTGCATTTCATTTCTCAGTGAATATGCATCATCTTACCAGGACTTGCATTTTAGATAGTAGAGTAAATTTGGTCACAAGGACCTGACGTTTAGGTCTAGTTGGGTTTTTCTTCTGTTGTGTCAAATCCTTCTCCTATTGACTTTTGCAAATATTTTAACCATCGACAGAGTTAAAGCCATGCTTGAATTAATCTGTTTGCTTATTAACTTCCAAGTTGAATGAGGACCGGAACATTTGTCTGCACATTTTGAGAGTTACTTCAGTCAGTACTTGAGATATGCTGTTGCAGTCATGTTAAATGAATTATAATATAAATTCGATCTTCTAACCAGATGTTGTCAATACACTACTACCTACTATTTGATGGACCTGATGAGCTTTGGCATCATACGAAGACCTTCTACAATGAAGGATCAACTTTTAGGTCAGAGAGTCTTCTTTCTAATTTTGTTGCTAGAATTTTTTTCTTTCCATCTTGGGATTTAATTGTTTTAATAGAGATGTTATTTTGAAGTAGCATTGGAGTTTGAATCCATAATCAGAGAATTTTCTGTGTTTTTAGGTGTGCTGATATTATTACAATTTTCCTCTTTCAGTTTCTCAGGCAAGCAATTTGTTGGTCCAGATGATATTTTTGGAAGATTGTCAAATATCCGGAAAACTTTATTTGGTGACTGGCCTCCCGAAAGACTTGTACATGTTGTCGAAAAACTGCAGTGCCGTAATTATGGTCAGGATGGGATTGCAATCCGTGTGTCAGGCTCCTTTATTATAGGGAATCAATTCCTCATCTGCGGAGATGGAGTCCAAGTTGAAGGCATGCCGCATTTTAAAGATCTTTCCATTGATCTTTCTGCTAAACGAATGGGTAGATTCCAGGAGCAATTTACGATTGAACCAGGCAATCAAATCGGATGCTATGTCATAGTGAAACAGGAGCTTCACATAATAAGGTAGAGAAATGAAAGCAGATGGTCATCCCCAAGGTTAGCAATCATACATATTGGTTTGTAGCTTTCAAATTGAAGTGTCGTTGCCAAATCCCAAAGGTATTGGTGTTGCACTACGTAATTTTAAGTTCTTTAAAGAGAGAACAAACCTTTTTGGTCATAAGTTAAGGTTGGTTATTATGATATTTCCTATCACCTAGCAATACAGTTTTGTGCAAGAGTGTCATATGATTTCTCAATCCCAGTGAAATGGATCTGACGATGTCTTTGCTACACAGACCGACCTGTGGACATTCATTCAGGAAGGTTTCTGTTTTGAGCTTTGAGGGGAGTGGGATGGATCTTTCTTCTGCTTGCAAAGGAACTTCAGTATCAAACCTTCAGGATATTCAGAAGTGACAAGCAAGACTCCAAATCTGTTGTGCGGTGCCGGTGGGACTGTCATGTACCATCGTTCAACGACTGATGGAGTTCAAGGATGTCCTGCTTTGTTTTTTTTTGCTGCTCAGCATACTTTTGATGCAGTTGCAGTAAAGTGGTTTGTTCTATTTCTCTCCTCTCACGACTGGTTTTATCGGGAAACCATTACTTCCACTGCTAAGTAATGCCGGGGTTATCAGTATGGACTTCACCATATCAGGCAGATCCGGGCCTCAAGAGCAGCTGGTCAGTCTTCCTTACATTTAGAGGAGTTGCGCTGTCATCAGATACTCCAAAACTTACTTCATTGTAATGTATGTTTATTGTAATTTACACATTTGAGAGAATGCGATGATCATTCTTTGAAGCTGCTTGTCCTCTTCCTTTATATTGATTATTGCTGCAATTCGTTAGAATTTGCTTTCTTTGTACCCGTTGTGAGGCATTAATTAACTTCTGCCAATAGGGTTTGGCGTTGATGATGGTACAGGACAAAATAATAATTTGTGTTTCTTAAGTTGTGCTTGTTGTAATTATTTTTCTTTGGTCTGAATGATCTGCTTGTTAGATTTTATGCTGAACTGTGAACACAGTTCCCTCCTACCAGCTTTCCGAAAATCTCGAAAGATATTGCGAACTTCTATGAGTTTCTAATTCGGACTTACCATAACTTGCTGCCCACTTATTTTGGGCTTAATCATTGAATGCTATGCCTGATTATCATATACGTGTAATAGGAAGAAGAACCGAGTTTTATAATCCAAAAAGAAAATTAAATAAACTCCTCAATAAAAGGAGTATAAGATTGATATTCAAGATGTAATATAGAGGAAGATAATACCTAGCGAATCTCTGAATAGAAAATAGCAAGCAACTTTGAATAGACAATAGCAAGAATTAGATGGTCGTAATGCCATCGGAATTATGTATCTTCATATTCTGTCAAATAAAATTGAAAAATAAAATGGCTGATTTAATTTGAAAAAAATTAAAAGTTTAGTGTCCTACTGAAATCTTTCCACTAACGGAATAGGCTAATTATAGTATGGTGGAATGCACGTCTTAAAATGAAAAATGGGAAAATTTGGAGGAACACCTTAAGAAATTTAAAAATATTTTTTTTTCCGATCGGTCCGGTTCCATAACGAGGAGGGTTCATCTCTCCTACATTTTAACAATTTACAATTTGTTCTTTTATAAATAGGAGTTTTGTTTTAATGTACTATAACACTGGCAAGTTTAAAGGTAACTTAAAAAAACTTGCTTTATCTTCTATATTAATATACATATTTACATAAAACAATAAAAATGAAAATTTTTTTTGGGTGTATAAATATTGTTCCTTGGGTCCACTTTTTTAAAACTAAACCGTTTTTTTAAGTCCCCTTTCAAAAGGAGCTAAAAAAATGAAAATTGATTTCCATGAAAATAAAGGAAAAAGAAAAGAAAAGCCGCAAGATCCCATTTTGAGAAATGGCCGAAAAGCTTTCAAAAAGGGTTCAAATAAACCTTTTTCAAATAAAAACTCAAAATGCAGATCTTATTTTAAATAATGGTGACCTAAAAAGATATTTTGTTTCAAATAAAAATATTCAAAGTAATTATGTTATTTCAAATAAGAGTATAAAGTGGCTATATATGTTTCAAATAAAGGTGTGACTTTCTAACAATGGTTCGACATTTTTGTTATTTACCTTTTTTTCTTTTTTTTCTTTCCTTTTTAGTTCTTATGGACAAGGGCCACCTCGTTGGCCAAGACAATCACCCTAGGGGCAACCTCGCAACTATCAATGAGGTTGGGGTGGCCTCCCCTACGATCGGTGAGGTTGCCGAGCTAGAAAAGATAAAAAAGGAGAGAAGAATCAAATGAAAATGTCTTTAATCGATCGGATGACTAACGAGGTAAGAACCTTATTTGAAATAATATGATTACTTTTATGTCCTTGTTTAAAATAAAATTTAGTTTGGGCCGATGGAACTTCGAGCTTTTTTTGTAGGATTTTGCTCATTTTTAACGGTCGTCGCTAACATACATATAAACCCTACAATCCGCTTCATTCTGAGCAGCCGCTTCCCCGCTCTCCGCTCGCTTCTCCTCTCCCTGCGCCGACAACGCCGCCACCATGCCGAAGCACTACAGGCCTGCGGTGAGTCGAGACTTCCTCCTCCTCCTCCTCCTGGTCTCTATCTCCGTGCAGGCTTTGGAAATCCTCTAGCGTCGCGGTTCGCGTCCGTCGATTCGACAAGTTGGCGCGATTTCACATTTCCAAATCTCCCTCCGCGTGCAGGGAAAGAAGAAGGAAGGCAACGTCGCGAAGTACGTCACCAGGTCCCAAGCCGTCAAGCTCCTCCAAGTCAGTCTCGTCACTTTCAGGTCCCCTCTCTCTCTCTCTCTCTCTCTCTCTCTCTCTCGATGTTTAGTTTTTTTTTTTTTTTTTTTTAAACCTAGACGGAGGAAAGGATGGCAGCGATTTGTTTTGCTTTGTGCTAACAATAGTTTTATGACATGACCTGTCTTTCCGATATGAACTGATCTTACATGCTCGGAATCTCAATGTTTAGGTTTTTTTTTTTTTTTGCCGATAGGGAGTTGCGCTAACGATGTTCTTTAATTTTTTTTTCCTGGGCTTCTCCTTTGGTATGTTTACTGAAGCTTATTGGTGGATGCGATGGTAGATGTTGCTGCTTGTCTTCATTGTTTTATCAATTTTTTTTTTTAATATTTTCTTTCGGGAAGTGAATGTGACGGATGTAGTCCTTTAGATAACTTGGCCAATGAAATTGCGGCGATTTTTGTTACGTTGGTTACGCATTTTGAAGCAGACTAATCCATGCTCATCTCACTTGTTGAACTTTCAAGCTAAGTTTGAAGCTTTTGGATGTTCTCATGGATATAAATTTATGGATGTCTTACAATGTGGTGGAGATGAGACCATAATTTTTAATATCAACGACCTTGCAGAGGTTTTGTTCGTAATGTGAAATCTTTTATGTCAAAGTTGAACTCAAAACATTGATTCATAAAACAAGAGAGACTATTGAGATGTTATACTTTATCTTGTGGTTTTCTGTTGATTAAAAAAAAAAAAAAATTCTCTTTGATACACGTCCTTTGCTTATGTATCAGACATTTACCTTTTTCTCTTCTTATTGGAAATTATAGGAGACTATGCATCCTGAAAGGTGTATTTCCCCGGGAACCTAAGAAGAAAGTCAAAGGGAACCACCACACTTATTATCATTTGAAGGATATCTTGTTTGTCAAACATGATCCATTGCTCGAAAAGTTTAGGGAGATGCGGACTTATGAAAAGAAACTTAAGAAAGCCGAGGCAAAGAGAAATAAGGATCTTTATGAGCGTCTTCGCACTCGAAAGCCTACTTACACGCTTGACAGACTCATATTGGAGAGGTTTGTTGAATATGCTTTTCTGTTATCTACCATTGTAGCTTTCATATCTCATCTGACATTTACTGGCTGCTTACCCTTTTAATGTAGGTATCCTAAGTTTATTGACGCTCTTAGAGACTTGGATGACTGCCTGTCCATGGTGCACCTTTTTGCGGCATTACCAGCCTTGGAGCGGGAAAATATCGAAGTGAAGCGCATCCACAATTGTCGAAAGTTAGTTTCCTACTTTCAGGGAAAACAGTGACCTTGTTACTAGCCCTGTTGTGTGCACTTTCCACATGCATGATATTTGGAAAAAGAGAAGGAACCACTTTGCACCTCCTGGAAGCGTAAATTTGTAAATTCTCCAATGCCAAAATCTCCAATGTGGCTGGTCAGGGCAGCCTGATCACTTATATGAAGCTGGGACTAATAATGACGATAGCATCACATGTATCCTAAAAGTTTTGACATCTTACAAGAAAGGGAAAGAAAGGGAAAATAAAGAACATCTAGGGCTCAAAGGAAAATTTCTAGCCACAAAGGTTAATTAAAGGCCTATTGCAATTGAAATTGAGGGCAAGTTTGTGAGATATGCCATGTTTACTTTGTAGAACAATGATTATTTGGGCATTTGGGTGGTTTGAATCTTTGATGAAGTGAAAAAGTGTTGAAGGACAGAATAATAGGTGGCACAGCTTTTATCAGTTTAAGCTTCCTCAGACTGTGGAATGTCGCCAAATTACTATAGTCAGAAACTACTCAAGTTAAGTAAACATAAGTAAACATAAATCCGTAGTCTTCTTGTTGTTCAATCCAAAAAAATTCCTAGGCAAGGATTGCCATGGGAATATTAGTCAGCTGAAATCTCACATTTTCCTGTTATAACAGTGGAGGTTCACATATTGGGATGTATTATCAGTCTAGGTTAATGTCTTTCTTCAATGATAAATGTTCACTTCTGGTTTGATCAAATCTGCTTTCATTCTTCACTGTTAGGTTGAGTCATGAATGGCAAGCTTATATTGCTCGAACTCATAAGCTCAGAAAAGTCTTCATATCTGTGAAAGGCATATATTATCAGGTACTACAGGTTACTTATTGATCAACCGTATTACTTCTTATGCTGCATGAAATTCTTACTGAGCAAGGCTATGTTTGCGATAATTCATTTGCACAGGCTGAAGTTGATGGTCAGAAGATCACATGGTTAACACCTCATGCCTTGCAGCAAGTTCTGCCTGACGATGTGGACTATTCTGTCATGCTAACTTTTTGGAATTTTATGAGGTCGTATCTTGAGCTTCTGTTTTCACCTCCTATTCTAGTTTAGCTGATGACATAAAGTGGTGTTATTCCCTTTTGTTTTCTGATAATTCGACCTAAGAAGCTTCATCAATTAGAGTCTTGTATAAGAATCTTATATGCATCATTTAGATTGGATTTAGGTGTGTTGTTACGAACTGATTCAACTAGAGTGGATCTGGATGTACATAGATTGAATTGCCTCTTTCTAGGTTGATGAAATGTCGGTATCTCTGTGCTGAGGAGAACATTAATTAAAGATATGACTCTACTTTAAGCTAGAGGGTCATGATAGCCAGGTGGTTATTGCCTTTAATTGTTTGTTTCGTATTTCTGGTTGCAACAATAATCTTCATTCTTATTAAGTCTGCTTTCTGTCTCTCTTTTTGACCTTGTCATTTGATTACTGCAGACTCTTCTAGCTTTTACGAATTTCAAGCTTTATCATTCAATCAATGTTAAGTATCCACCAATTCTGGATCCCCAACTGGAGGCTTTAGCTGAAGGTATTCATTCTAAAGTTTAACTAAATAGAAGTATTGGCTATCTGTGGGGAATAGTGAAACTTCTATTTATGATAATCTTATTGCATTCCTAGGCCATAGTTTTCCCAGTCATCTGTTGGTATTTTACTTTTCGCTGTTGAGATAATAATTAGCTCAAAAACTCATGCAGAACTTTATGCGTTGTCAAGATATCTTGATGCTAATACTAGATCCTCCCGTGCCTCTGGATCTGATCAAGTGGAAGGTCAAGAAAATGAAAAGCAGCATGATGAATCTGATTTAAGGCTTGCACAACTTCAACATCAGCTTCCTTATAATGAACCTGGGGCTTTAATGCACCTGGTTGAGGATGCTGCTGGTGAGGATGAGGAGGATGAAGATACGAAGGAGTGTAAGAATCTCTTCAAGGATATGAAGTTCTTCTTGGGTCGTGAGGTGAGATCAATTTTGTGTTGGCTTGTAGATGTTTGTTGTTGGTAGTCCTTACATATATCCTACCTATAAACCTTGTTGTCTCCTCAGATATGATATTCTGTGGAAGTGCAGATTTGCTTGCTAGAAATTGAAAGTGTCTCTCTTTCCGTTTCTTAATAGATAGGGAGGGAGAAGTACTAACTTGATGTTTTCATCTTTGAAAGTGTGAAGGAAGTGGGTTATGTGACCTTTAGAAAAGAAGTGAACATGGTGTGTGCTTTCCTAACTCATGGAAATAAAACAAATGTAAGAAAATCAAGCTGTGCCAAGAAAATGAGTGGAATGCACTATGGGTGGTGTATAGAGTAGTTTCATTTTTTATTTGAGAAAAAGACAAAATATTTTGCGTCTGCACAGTAAAATATCAGAAAAATTCCTTCTGTTGAGTTTTTACATTTGGATTCTTCTTTTGCATGGTTCGTTTGTGCTATTTGAAATCAAATAACGAGGTTCAAGTGGTGACTGCATTTTGCACTAATTGCGTCATCATGCCCAGTTTAATGTGATGCATCATATATTACCATGTTGTATCTGTTACCTTTCGTGTCCATCCTTTTGACTACAACAAGAAGCATGCTGCCCTCACTAACATGAGTATCTTCCTGTTATAGAATATTAGCCTCTGTTTAATTTAAAATTTCCAGCTTGTACTGTTTTTGCATGCTGATAGTGTGGTATTTGTAATGTTGTGGACACTGAAATAGTTTCCAGTGGATGTGAGAGCTAATGTTTAATAAAAATGTTATGTAAACCAGCATTCATGGTAGATTTTAGATCTTAATTCTTTTAGAGTTGGCAGTTGTCGCAGTGATGAAGGAAAGTATATGTTCTTGACATGCATCTATATTGCTGCTCACGGATTGATCAGTCTTCATCTTAAATTCATCTTTCATGCCTGACCTTTTGTCATTCTGCACCCGCTTCTATTAATTATTTATATGATATTCAGGTTCCTAGAGAGTCTTTGCTTTTTGTTATTCCTGCTTTTGGAGGTATTGTTTCTTGGGAGGGAGATGGGGCTCCGTATAGGGAAGCTGATCAGAGCATTACCCATCAGGTGTCCTATTAATGCTCCCAACTGTTCTGTTTTCTCCTTATGTTTTTTTATTTCTTTTTGTATCTCAATGCTTGATGAATGCATTTTGCTGTGCAGATTGTTGATAGACCGACTCAAGGTCATATATTTCTTTCTAGGGAGTATGTCCAGCCTCAATGGATATATGACTGTGTGAATGCAAGAATTATCTTGCCAACTGAGGGTTACCTGGTGGGAAGGTAATGTGGACATGCTCTTTGAAATTTATCTGAGCATTGTTCTTGTCTCCCAAGTCATGATGTTCTAACAAAATTTGTTTGTTTCTTTTCCTTCCCTTTCTAAATTGGTGTTCAAATTATTTGTTGCTTTCTCTCCCATATTATCTATCGAGTATTTGGTACTCACCATGATTGCCAAAAACTGCATGACTTGCCAATGCAGTGCTGCAAATATTAGCATGTTGGAGTTGCGCTTCAGAATATATCCACAGAGCCTGGGACTCAACATAAATTTAAATGGATAAGATGGGAACCCTCTGGAAAACTTGCTAGATGTGAAATATTATGAGGTTTAGCCTGCAATGGAACCAGCCATGTGCTTAAATTGATTCATTTGATATCAGTGCCAGATTTACTCCAACCAATAGTATAGATGCACTTGACTTAAGGCTAAAGGGTGATTGTTGCAATATAGTGTATGCAAAGAAAGAAATAGTAAGCTTCTCAGAAAAAAGCAACAAAAGTAAAGGGGCTTGTTGCTATATTAGAATTTCTACTCAATCATTGAAAATAAGGAAGATTACATTTGACCAATAATTTCTACCAACTGAGTGGACTAAGCTATAGGATTTTGTGATAGGTTTACCCCAAACTCGGAAAGGTACTCTTAGAAAACTTTTGTTGGTCTGATATTGCATGTATCAAAATAGCCTTATTTGTTTTTGTTTAATCACCTCTCAGGCTAATTGTTGTTATTTAAATATAATTTTGTTATCTTGCCTTCATTGCACTGGCTATTACAGAATATCTACTCAAAACTCCTGATAATATGGTCCTGTGCGTTGCACAGTCCTGCCTGGTGCTCTAGATTAGTTGGATGGACATCTTGGAATTGATGAATTTCAGCTATTTTTTTTTTCCATAGGCTCTTTGCATCTTTATTGAATCGTTTCCTAGCATTTGACGTCATTTTTTGCGAGCAGGGTTCCTCCACCACACTTGTCACCTTTTATCAATAATGAAGCTGAGGGATATGTGCCAGAATATGCAGAGACCATTAAGCGTTTGCAGGCTGCTGCCAGAAATGAGGTTCTTCCCATGCCAGGCACTGGAAAAGAAGACTTGGAAGATCCTCAGCGTCTCTTGGTTGAAGGGATCATCGACCGTGCTGAGGCAAATGAAGCTGCTGAGAAGAAGCGGAAGGTATTCAATCTCTTGATGGCTGATCGTTATTTTCTAGTGTAGCATTTTTACTGTTTGTTTTGACGAGTTCACACTAGATTTTGTCACAAGTTGTCAAAACTCATAAATTCTTGTCAATGCAGATGGAAACTCTCAAAGAACAGTATCATGACGAGTTAAAAATGGAACTAGAGGGAGCCCCGTATTCTTCATCCATGATCAATCGAAACACAGAGAGCAATGCAGCAAGTGGAGAAGCCAGGGAGGAATCCGTTCCTGATCTGGAACAAACTGCTGAAGATAGCGCAAATATGGCGAAGATTGTGATGCCACGGAAGAAGAGGAGGCTTTTAGAAGCCATTGAGGTAACTTATAATGTTTGCTGCATTTCCTTGTTATATTTGTTGGCTTATCTGTAGTTTTTCTCATGCAATGACACTCGGCCCTTGCTCTATGCAGATAGGGAAGAAACGGAAGCAAGCTAATGTCGATCTTCTTAAAGAACGGAAGAAGAAAAATGAAGCAGGGCAGACGTCAAAGGCGAAATAATTCGGCCCAGAAATTTCAGCTTTTTGGGATTATTTTGATGTTTGTGTATCGTGCTTTAATCTGTTGGAAGAATAGTGTATCGCCAATTAAAGGTATTGGCTAAAATTTTGCAGAAGTATGGATGATAAAAATGCGTAAAATATATTCTTCTTGAATGCTGATTAAGAGCGAGGTTGTTCAACTTGCTACTGGGAATGGACTTAGCTGTGGCTAAGGCTTCATTTATTTCATTTTTTTATAAATGATATAAATGATTATTTTGGGAAAAATATTTTTAAATTTCTTTTATTTTTGGTGAAATAAATAGACTCAATATATATATATGATACAATCGACGATTTTGCTGCAAAACTTTCACTTTAGAAGAAATAATTCTTAATCAATATTGTTTAAGCAAGAATTTTTAAATATTTTTCAATGACTTAACAAAAAATATTTACATTTTGGCTTCAGCTAAAAAGCAATTAACACGTGGTAGAAAAATGGAGAGAAAGTCATTGAATCAGGGGTTAATATTTTGAAAAATCCCAAACTGGTACACTTGTGACAAATTTATCTCAAACCTGGTATATCTATGACAAATTTACCCCGACTGATTATAAAAAACCCTAAACTGGTACATTTATGACAAATTTACCTCAAATTAATTTATTCGACTACAAAAAACTCAAAATTGATAAATTTGTGACAAATATACCCTATATTAAATTGGATTAATATCACAAAAAATCACAAAAATTGTAAACTGTGACAAACGGAGCGTAAAATCCTAAATTGGTATACCGATAAACTGTTACGTGTTATTTAACTTAATAATTTGATAATAAAATTTAACGAAAACTAACCGATGGTAAATTTGTCACAAGTGTACCAGTTTGGGCTAAATTTGTCAAAGATATATCAGTTTTGGGTTTTTTGTGGTAAAAAAAATAGTTTAAGGTAAATTTGTCACAAGTGTACCAGTTTGGGGTTTTTGGGTATTAACCCTTTGTTTTTCGCATTAGTTGTGAAGATACATATCTCGGCTTAGCTCAAGCGTGCACATAATTCACCGTATGTCAAATCCTCACTGCACAACCCCATCACTTGGATAGTAAATTACTTGATAAAGCGTTTCCAAGAAGAGGGACCATGACATTCGGTGGAGGATATGAAGGAGCACATGAGTCCAAAAGATCGTTAAATGAGATATCTGAACCAAGGATGTGGAGGAGAGCTGTTTATGAAGGGGCAAATGAGTTCAAAAGATTGTTAAATGAGAAATCTGAACCAAACCGAGGTTGATAATACAGATAGTCCAAAAACGTACGGAAGCATTCTTTGCCGTGAAGAATTGTCGAATAATGAGAACAATGTCAAGTACGAACAAAACGAGATAAACAATGTAAAAGTAACGAATCTTATTCCACTTCTTCTTTATCGAGATGGAGACCAACGATTTCTCTGTGAAATGGTATCGAATGTACCCTTGAGTAATTCTTAATATGCATATGTAGGGCCAACATCTACAGTCCATTTCTCAAAACAGTCAAAGTTAATTTTAAGCATCTTTGGGTGCGTTTGGGAGTGGCTTTGCCAAGCCACTTTGGGCATCCAAAGCCCTTTGGGCTAAAAAATGGTGTTTGGGAACGTATTTTGTAAACATACTTGGAGAAAAGTGAGCCTTTGAAAGGCTGAAAGCCCAAGGCTGCCATTTGTCTAGTTCCTCCGATTCATATCCATGAACAAGCTTCCCCTGTGTGCAGACCTATGAACAAACAGGGAGATCTAGCAGAATTGAGGGCATGGAAGATCTAATTCTGCTTAAAGCCAACAAGAAGACTGGAGAATCTACAGGACCATATTCGATCGAAGAGTTTCCTATTCAAGAGAGGACTTCCGAAGCAATAGCTGGTACAGCCACAAGCACCTGATTCTTGAACTGCCTCCATTATACCGAATACAGAAGACATGAACACTCTCTTATGTCTCTGCAATCTCAATATGTGCCCTTTTTTTTCGATTACCTTTGACCTATCATTTACCATTAACTGCAACAGGGATGCTGAATCAATCCATCAACTGAAGAAGCTATGGACTACATCAAAAATTTCAGAGAGGAAACAAATGCAGCAAGAGACTTTGAGGTACTTGCAAAGGGGATTAGTGAAGCAGACCTTCAAAAGGGATGATCGAGAACAAGAAAATAATGAGGAGGTTGGCTACATCAAAACTTTGAATCTTCACATCCTTTTTTGATGTATCAAGATTTCCATCTTCCGCGGGGTTAATCAGCTCCAGTCTCCTAAAAAAGTTTATATGTTCTTATGACTTTCTGCAGAGAATAATTGATACACATAATAGAAGCTAATAATTTTGAGTTCTACTACGTCAGATGTTCGAGAAAATGGAAGTTCCATAGAATTGGAGCATGATGAAATGAAATGGTAAGAAAGTTGAGGCAATCGCCGCTGATGTCAAGCCTGAAGGATGCAATCGGAGCAAACAGCCTATTTCGACTCCGAAGAGTATGACGAATGGTAATTTCGCTGAAGTGAGTGAACTAGAGCTCTTGTTTAAGCTATCAGCTGAATGGTCTTTGACTCGTGTTAGTAATATCTATACTGGTCATTCGATTCTCAATTTTAACAGGTGCCATAATTTTCACGTCGGACTAATTTCTAACATTTGTAGATTAGTTAATAGGTGGATCTAGATTGGCCAAGTCCACGTGGACCTAGCCATGCTTGTCTATGATTCGAATATTATTTATTTTTTGTATTAAAAATTGATCAGGTCCGAGCAAGCTCACTAGATGAGTTGTGCCCAAAAATGGAATAAGCCTGTTTGACCATTTCGCTCTTCGAGTTAATGGGTTTTGAGCGGACAGATCAGGCTGCCAACCTACAGGGACTAACGAGGATCTTGAACGACGCATTGTATGTACTTTTTGGCCCATGGATTTATGGAAACTCCCCAATGCCATTAAATCATGTCCTGTACGTATAGATAGATCTTATTATGATTTTATTGACCTTGATAACGTTATTGATTCATAAACCAACAAGTCGTCGTTTTAGACAAGTGCACCCTTGAGATTGCTACCAAGAAATGGACTAGTTGAGATGCGCGAAAACTGCCCCGGATAACCACCTAACTGATAAAAAAAAAAAGAAGAAGGCTACTAAAATTTTTAGAGAAATGCCACGTGACCTGATAAGTAGCTTCATCAGGTTGTTGAGTTTGCGCTTCAAAAGTAAGTGTTATTATATAGTTGGAATGATTGTTACTTCCAAGTCAATCTAACGCATGATGGTAAGAGATTCAAATAGAAGTTTATAATTTTGTGTAAGGTTTAGTAACTTGAAAGTTCTCGATAAGCTCTGAGAATAAAAATTGGTCACTTATTAAATAATTTTTTAAAAGACAGGGCAGTGATTTTTGGCAAAAATTAATTGATAACTCAACGAGAGATAAGCTAATCTATCACTCAAACTAAAATCAGTAATTTGGTACGAGATGAATAACATTAATACGTCGGTAAGCTTGAAAATAAATGTTAGTAAATCCTCACAATAGTTGATGATATCGAAATAATCAAATAGAAATTAGCAAGTGGCTCGAAAAATATTTTCTAGATCCTAAATAGTTTGGAAAAGTTGTCCAAAAAAGTACTAAACATATTACACTTTTACAAATTCAATCCTAAACTTTTCAACTTTGTCAATTGAGTCATAAACATTTTCAATTTTTATCAATTGAATCAATCTAGCCAATTTTGGCCACAATTTGTTGATGTGGATGCCGGCGCTCACATGGATAAATTTTATTTTTTATTTTTTCTAAATTTTAAATTATTTTTTAAGTTATTAATATCTATTTTTTTTTATTTCCTCTTGCCGGCCGCGGGCGAGGTCGCCTCTCACCAAATCTGGGCAAGGGCGACCTTGCTTGAGGCCCGCAAGGGCAACCCTCACCCGGCCTCTAGTGAGGGTGAGCCTTACTTGAGGACAGCGAGGTTGCCCCTTGTCAAATATGAGTGAGGACAACTTGGCTTGAGGCCAGTGAGGCCGACCCTCTCCGGTCATGGCCTTTAGCTAGTCACCAAAGGCTGGGCGACCAACTAGAGGAAGAAGAGGGAAAAAAAAAGAAAAAAAGAAATTAAAAATATAAAAAATAATTGAAAAATTCGATTTTTTTTTAAATAATAAATTTTATCCATAGCATCAGCCATACCAAGTAGGATGTTTGGCATTTACGTCAGCAAATTCTAATTAAAATTGGCCGAATTGTCTCAATTAACAAAATATTGAAAGGTTGAGGACTCAATTAACAAAGTTAAAAGGTTTATAATTGAATTAACAAAAGTATAATAGATTTAGAACTTTTCAAATAATTTTCCCTAAATAGTTTAGTAGCTTATTGCAGATTATAGATTATTAGAATAATTGGTAATTATTGAAGTATAAACAAATGTCGGTATTATTATTATTATTATTATTATTATTATTATTATTATTATTATTATTACTAAAAGAAAAACTGATTTCCTAACGCTAAACTGTTACCATCTAGAATTTAGTTATCAATGCCTGGCGAAAATTGCCAACGTTTTCTAAAGATTTACGATATGTTTGGTATTTTTCCCGCGTCAGTACCTTCTCCCTCATCTTCTAAATCCTAAAATCCTTGCTCGAACCCCACTTGATTTCGTCGTTCTCTTCGGAATCGAATCTGCATGGATGCTAGCTTCAGCGAGAGCTCTAGTTCGGTTGCTTACAAAACACATACAGATCAATGCAAGAGAAAAAACAGAGAACATGGCGATGCATGGTAAAACAACGACCTGCAAACTCAAAGCTGTTTGCGCGATCACTCACTAACTCTGATTGTAAACACACTCAAGCCTGCGTAGAAGCAGATAATGTTTGCGTAAACACGCACGGCTATACACGCTACTACAACAACCTGCAATCTCATAGCTGTACACGGGATCACTCACTAATTCTGATTGTAAACACACTTGGGCGGCGAAGAAGCGCAGACAACGTTTGTGCTGCAGAAATGACCTTATAGACAGAGATATACAATGCCCATTTGCTCCTGAAGAGGATTCTTCTTCTGGTTCTTTTCCACTGCTGGGATTCGTTGTACTCACTTTGGTGAATGTGCCTTCGAATGAGAAGATTTACCAGTTATGGCTTTCTTCACTTTCGATATCGAGTGTTTGACCTTTGAGCCGACTCCTGATAGTATGTTATGGGATTTCTTATGAGGCACCTTGACATCGATGTCTTTGGAAGCTTCCACCATGACTGGAGCATCATGTCCCGGTTCTGTCCTTTCATGCTCATCTATTTCATGCTCGTCTCTTTCTTCCTTTCTTTTCACTTCTTCAGGTGGCACAATGTCCGGTTCATCTGTTGGTCTTCTCTCTTTAGACGAAGGCTCAGTGGTTGGTGAATTGCCTCCTGGGATATTGCTTAAGAGGTCAGTGAATGAGCCAACAGACGTGTCTTTTGACAATTCCTCCTCACTTGTCTTGGCGTCAGAACTGCACGTTCTCTCTCCTCCATATTCAATTCCTTTCGGTTCAAGATCAGCTTTTGAAAGATCCCCAAGTTCAACATTGCTTGCTTTGGAGTTTTGAATGGTTTCAATATTTCTTTCCTTCCCTGCAGGTGATCTGTCTTCATTGCCTTCTGTTAGTGTGACATCTGCAGTCGTCCTCAGACATGCTTCCCCTGAAACTGGCATTTCAGGCATGGCAATTGAGGCGTACTCTTTCTGTTCAAGAACTGGATTGGTTTCCCTTACTTCTTCAAGATCCAAGTCGTCTCCTTCTTGAGTCTTCTCCACACTTGATTCCTGGACATGAGACGTGACAGAATGTCAATTATCCCCTAAATATTTTCCACAGTTAATAGACCTGACTCTCTTATTAATGTTTTCTTGAGATTTGACGATCAAGTCATTTTCTTTCCTTCCAAGGAGCAAATTCTACTTCTAGGGAATTGGCAGTCTATGGAACAGGTTGATCTCAAGAGCAAGGTCTCATAACTTGTTGATTGGTACATCGTATTATGTTATGCTATGGGAATGAGTTGAGGTTTCATTGGTACTTACTTCGTTACATATTGCTAGGGCATCTGTTGTGCTGCTTCCAGAGTTTGCTTTACTGTGCTGGTCCTTGAAGTCTGATTCAGTTACTCCTTCTGAACTGATCTTTCCCTCACCTTCATCTATAGAGTTTTTATCTACCGTCTCCCTTTCAACATGCACCTTGTCAAACTCTTTCAGAGCAATATCTTCAACTGCACTGTTGCTTTTGCCCTGCAAAGGAAAAGCATAAAGGCTGAAGCTTGATACACACAGAATATTGCAAAGGATGGATAAATTGAGTTTGGTTCAGTTGCTGACAGCCTGAAATTGAAGTTCATTAGCCTCACTGTGGAATGTGTTATTTATCTTCCCTTCTACAATTTTTTCACGATGCAGTTCATCTTCTTCACAACTCCCATTAGTTATTTCCTGATTAATAGGGCGGCTGTCAATATCTTCAAGCTGTTCAACAGTCTGATTTATTTTCATCCTTAGTTAATAATTAGCATAAACACGTATAACTTCACAAATTGTCTAATTAGCATATTAATAATAGTATTTACGTTGGTTCAATTTTCTATCATACCTGCCCGTCGGCGTTTTCACCCTGCGAGGTTTCATTTGCTTTTGATGTTTCCTCTCCTTTCTCTTCAGCTCTAAAATCCCGTGCTAATGCATGGACTTGGTTTTCCTCAACTCTAGTGTCCTTTGGTTCATTAAAGTCTTCCTGAATTTTAACCTGTGATGCAGATTTGACCAAGTCATCCCAAACTCCTTGCTCATGACTCTCAGTTGCACTTGTTAGACCCGCGAGTTTCTCACTGTCTGATGGAAAATCAGTTAAGTCATCCTGTATGGTTTCACTGCCTCTAGAATGGACTTTTGGAGGTTCGAACTGTCTATTTTCCTTCTGCCAGATTTCTTCCTTTGCTTCAGCTGCTGAGGAAAATGGCACAGTTTCGGTTTCTTGCACATTCTGTGTGTCTTGTTTCCTTACATCTTTATGTTCCTCTTGATGCAATGCAGAGACTGGTGTCTGAATTTGCACCTCTGGTTCTTTTGCTGATGTATTCTGGTCAGATGTTGCATCTGCTTCTTGAACTAATTCGGGGCAATGAGATCTGCTTTCACTCACATCCAGCTCTTCTGCAGTTGTTTCCTCCCTTGCATCAATAACGTCCATACCTGGATCTTTGGAACCTAGCACTGCTTCAGAAACTATTGTTATTCTCCCCAATCCATCTGCCTTCAGATTTTCGGCAGTCACATTCTCTCTCTCCACATTCTCATCGTCCGTAGCTAAACGCTTCTCTTCAAGCTGTGTCTCACCTTTTCCATCGAGTAGACTAGTCTCAGTCTCTACTTGTTTGGGCAATTCCTTGTCAAAGCCAGTACCAGAGTCATCCACAGGCTTTTCTTCTTTAGGACAGGAGCTGGGAGTTGATGCTAAAGATGTCTTTGGTGCAGCGTCAACCATAACATAGCAAGAATCCAGTTCCTTTGTTAGTTCCTCGCTATCTTTGGTTGCATGCTCAGTTGGGGCAACAGAGCCACAATTTTCTTCTTCCTGTATCTTTTCCTGATGCAATACTTCCTGGATTTGTGCATCACATTTACCGTTGGGTATTTCCTCAACATCCGAATTTCCTCTTTTGGTCTTTTCGGTTGAATATGATGCTTCTATATGTTCCGTTGATACTGCATTGGAGTCTCCCTCCTGTGTACAGATAATTCCTCACGTCACAAAAACAGGGGGGGAAAAGAATTTTTTTCTTTTTTTTGGGGTGTTGGTTTATAGCAGGAGTACGGTTTTTTCTTGTAAAATAGCATATCTAAATATATTATCAGTTATGCCAAATCTGACCTCACAGATTGCATGGTTCCCAGGTGACACGGCAACAATTTCTTTTTGGTCACAATTCTCCTCGACCTGATGCTCTTTCATCAAGTTTTCATGTTCATCTGCATCTCCTGGACCAATATTCACCTGTTTGACAGACAAGAGAACAAAATGGAAGCACAGCTATAAGAAAATATGGATTATTAAATATGGAAAAATGCATCTTGAAGTTTCTGCCAGGTTTCCTTTTGTACCTCTTCATGAATAATTTCGTCCTTCAGAGTATCAGCTGCTTCAGTTGTAATGTCACAATGTTTTTCAGGCTTCAAATCATCAGCTGCTTCCTTTGAATCTTCAATTTTTACGGCCTCGCATTCTGCGGAAATTTCATGTGCTTGAATTTCTGATACTTCTCCCCTAGGTTCTGTGACTTTGACTGCCAAAGTACCCATGTCTCCCAGGTCAGCTGATGCAGCACTCACAGATCTTCTCTCGCTTTCTTCTTCTGGAAGTTCTGGTTTCAGATTTTCAACTTGATTGCTTCCTTCCTTGTCCTCTTCACATGTGTCCTTGGTGACTTGATTGGCTTGGATTTCGAATTCAGCATCTGCATGCTTTATGGAGTCTGCCTTTTCACAGCTCACTTCTGTCACACCTGTCGATATTATATTCTCATTACTCTGCCCCATCTCTCCATCTAAGCTCTTTTCTCCGAAATTCTCATCTATGGTTGCTGCTTCACCCTCTTTCTTTGCCAGAAACAATGAGGAGTCATTTTCGTCCACCACATTGGTTGTGGACTCACTTACATGTGGATTCTGAATGGTTGCATTCCCTATCTCTGTATCAGATAGTTGACTAACAGAGGAAGCAGAGGTCTCTTCAATATTTTCCTTGTCAATATTTTTGCTACTGAGAATTAGACCAGGCTCTGTTGCTCCTGGTGATGGTCCCTCTAAGTCGGGAGGGGATGCCTCCACAGGCTTGTCATCTTGCTGGATTGCAAGCGTGCCGGTCTCTGTTCTCAGAGAGGTCATTGCTGCAGTGTCAGTCTTGTCAAAACAACTGCCTGCTTCCTCTTTGATCTCTTCTGTGACATCAAAATCCTGTAGTGCATCTTTGGCTTGTGCAATGTAGATACCACCTCCATTCAGTATGTTCTCTTTTTCCAATGCTACTGGGACATATGATTCACTTTTGCTAGCTAGATTTTTCTCAATCTCTGGCATTTCTGCATTTGTTTGCTCATCGCAGAGTGTTATTTGTCCTGCTGATTCGGAGCCCGTGTGCATGTCCTGTACAACAGATCATTTTATCCATATAGTTCCAGCAGAAGAAGAGTAGCAGCATGAGTTTGAAGAAAAGAAAAAGGTTCATTTGTGCTACAACATACCTGATTGATTATGCTGTTCCCAGGCGTTGTTCCATGAGTTTCCTTTGAATCGACATCTTTCGTAGTCTCTTGCTCATTTATCTCTTCACTGCCATCAGCCTTTTCTCGTTCATTTTGCATCTATTTGCACAATATCAAACATTACCAGAATGAGCTGTGAAAACGTGACTCAAATATGAAAAAGAAATTCATGATCATTCTTTTCTTTCAATGTATTTCGATACCTCTTCTTCAACATTATCTGCTAAAATTGCATCCTCGCTCTGTTCTGCAGGTTCGGAAATTGCTACTGCTTCCAAATTCACATCCTGAATTTCACCACCTTCCAATTCTTCAAAGGTCTCCATTGTCTGAACTTCTGGCACGTCAACTTGTGCAGTTTTGCTTGTCTTGAACATTACATCAGATGCTTTCTCATATGTTCCGCTAAGTTCTTTGTTTTTAATACTACTCAATGGAGAATCAGCAAGTTCTGTCTCCTTTTCTTTTTCTTCAGGGGCTGCTTTTAGAGCTTCACCCTGAGTGTTCTGTTCTTTTTCATCTTCATTTGTATCATGTGTACTTTCACTTGCTGAGATCTCTAATTTAGTGACTCCAGAATTTCTTGTCTCTCCCCTCTCCAAGCATTCTGTATCTGTCTTTTCTGCAGACGAAGACAGTTCTAGATTCTCCTTTAGTTCCATCTCTCCTGCCACTTTGTCATTTCCTTCTATATTTTCAACCTTCTCTATATTCTCCTCCCCTCCTCCTGGAAGCAATGCAAACACGGGTGTCTGAACTAACGACTCTGGTTTCTTTTCTGAGAGAGTCTGATCAGCAGTTGTTTCTTCTCTTAAAACTGTCTTTCCTTGATCAGTTTTGGGTACAGTTATTTGGTGGGCAGTTTGTTCTGCTTCACTTTCAACCAAGCCGAGCTTTTCATTCTTTGATGTTTTCTCTGCTCCATCAATTGTTTCGTCATTTGTAGAATTGCTATCATGAGATAGTTCAGAAACCATTCCAATTCTCTCAAAATCATCTGCATTGGAATTTTGAACTGTCACAATATCTGGCAGCACTGTGGATGTCCCTACACGAGTCTCCTCTTCCTGAGGCACCCACATAGCGATCTCTGTTTCCGCTGCAGCTATAGTTGTGGCATTAAACTCATCAGAGGTATCTACTTCCTCTATGGTCGTCTTTCCAATGTCTTTGGTTGCATCTACAGTTTTACAAACAAGGACACTGTCTTCTAGCTTGTCATCTGTCTTGCTTTTGCTGGTTTGAATCTCCTCATTATCTGCATTTTCTGATTCTGCCTCTTCAACTTGATCTGTTGCTTCTGTATCTCCAGGTACTACTGGGCCAAAATCTTTCTTCTGTTCAACAGTTAAAGTTATATTATCATCTTTATCAATAGAACGATGAAAGCAACATGTAAGCATTCTAAAGGAAAGCTCCTGTTTGTGCTCACACTAACCTCATTAATTTTGCAGCTTCCAAGTAATGATGCATGGTCACCTTCCCTGGTCTCGTTTTCTTCCACACCTGCCTTTGTATGACTGTTGAGTACCTGGACAACATTTTAACGTATGACCAACTGAGTGGACAAGAGGTAATTAAATGGGAAGTTCACGGACCAACTAAATGTTCATCGAACTTTTTTTCATACCCCTTCACTAGTGATTCCATTCTGAGACATATCATTTGCTTCAATTGCATCCTCACGCTTCTCTTCAGGCTTGACATCAGCCACGACTTCCTCACCTCTTTACCATTTGTTTCAGAATCCTCTGATCCCATGGAACTTTCTTTTGCTTGGACATCTGAAAAAACTTCATATGCATTTGCACTTTTGCTTAACACAAAGCCAGATGCTTCTTCTGTGGGAATTTTGATTTCTGTGTTTTCTGGCACTGTAATGAAACTTGTGGCATTGAACTCATCAGTGGTACAGGCTTCAGTAATGATCTCCTTCTCAATGTCTTTGGTTGCATCTTCAGTTTTTGAAACAGAGACGCTGTCTTTTAGCCTGTCATGAATCTTGCTTTCACTGGATTGAATTTCCTCATCATCTGCATGTCTCGCTTTTGCCAGTTCAACTTGATCTGTTGCTTCAGTAACTTCAACTAATGCTTTGCCTGAGTCTTTCTTCTGTATTACAAATAAAGTTATATTATCATGTTCATGGCAAAAAGATAATAGCAACCTGTAAGCATTCTCAAGAAAAAATATAATTATTTGCGCACACTGACCTCACTGATGTTGCAGCTCTCAAGCAGTGGTGCCTTCACATGTTCGTCAGTCATCTGTATGACAAGTGGCAAATGTGACTAACAAAACATTGAATAATTGGTGGACAACATAATGGAAAATCCAATGAAGATCAACTAAATTTTTGTCAACTTTTCTTCATACCCCTTCATTAATTATTGCATTCTGTGACATATCAATTTCTTCAATTCCATCATCACACTTCTCTGCAGGCTCGACATCAGCAGTGACTGCCTCCACTCTCATAGTATTCATGTCAGCATCTTCCTTCGGAATGCTAATTTCGGCAGCTGTTTCCACAGTGGCTATGGTAGTGACATTAAGCTCATCAAGGGTATCTGTTTTCTTTATGTTCTCGTCGAAGTCTTTGGTTGGATCTTCAGTTTTTGAAACAGAAATACCGTCCTTTAGCTTGTCACTATTTTGCTCTGTATCTGCATTTCCTGCTTGTGCTTGTTCATCTTGATCTTTCGCTTCAGTATTTTCAGCGAGTATGGGGCCGAAGTAGTCTTTCGTCTGTTCAATAGAAAAAAGCTACATAACCATGATTGTGGATAGTAATGTAATATACATATGTGAGCATTCTTAAGGAAAGCTATAGTTTATGAGCTCATACTAACCTCACTGATTTTGGTATCACCTTCTCCATTCCATGTTGTTCCCCATGTTGAGTTTCTTCTGACTTTTTATTTTCATCAGTCACCTGCACAACACATTTCCATGTATGACTAACAGAACATTGGATAAATCATACGAGGTGAAGAGTCTATGGGAAAATCATACCCCTTCGTTAATTATTCCATTCTGTGACATTTTATTTGCTTCAATTGCATCCTCACACTTCTCTTCAGACTTGACATCAGCAGCGACTGCCTCAACTTTCATACCTTTCATTTCATCATGCTCCAATTCTATTGAACTTCCATTTTCTTGAGCATCTGACATCACTTCATGTGCAATTTCATTAAAGACACCACTAGATGCTTCCTTTGCGGGAATGCCAATTTCTTCAGTTTCAAGTGCAGCTGTAGTCAGGTCATTGAAATGATCAAGGGTTGCTGTTTCCTTCACAACCTCCTTCTCAATGTCTTTGGTGGCATCTGCAGTTTTTGAAGTAGAGATGCTTTCACCATCATTCTCTATTTTGCTGATTTGAATTTCCTCATTATCTACATTTCCTGCTTGTGCTTGTTCAGCTTGATCTATTGCTTGAGAATCTTCTAGTACGGGGACAAAGTCCTTCATCTGTTGCACATAAATATACATCTCATTTTTTTGGATAGGAAGATTATAGCAACATGTGACAGCATTCTCCAGCAAAGCTAGTGTTTGTGCTCGCATACTAACCTCACCAATTTTGCAGCTTTTGAGTAATAATTTCTTATCACCTTCCCCTGTCTCAAGTTCTTCCTCATTTTGAGTCTCTTCTGCCTTTAATTGTCCCTGAAGCACCTGTACAACATATTCATGAATGACTAACAGACATTTGGCAAGAGATTAAAAATGTGAAATTCATGGATCAACTCATCAAATTTTCTGCATACCACTTCATTAGTGATTGCATTCTGCGAGATATCAATTGCTTCAATCGCATCCTCACACTTCTGTTCAGGCTTGACATCAGCAATGGTCGCCTCCACTTCCAGGCCTTTCAAATCAACATCCTCTAATCTTGTGAAACTTTCATTTGTCTGAATATCTGGCACGACTTCATGCGCATTTTCACTTTTGCTTGATACAATGCTAGATGCTTCCTCTGTGATAACACTAACTTTGGCAGTGGTATTATCGACCTCTGGAGAATCAGGATTTGTGCTCTTGCTTTCTTTTTCCTGAGTCTCTACTTTCAGAACTTCCTCTCCATGAGTGCAGTCATTTTTCTGTCCATTTGGAATGTCTTTTTCACCCTCAGAATCTTCACTGTCTATTTCTGAGACTCCATCCTTATTGGTCTCTTTCTTATCAAAGCATGCTTCCTCTGTCTGCACTGTACCTGAAGATAATCGTAGATTCTCATTCAATTGCATTTCAACCTCCTCTTCTTTGTCATCTTTAATCTTCTCATCTGCAGTTTTAGGTCCATCTTCTTTTTCTTCCAGAAGAGACACTGAAGCTGGTGTCAGGAGCTCAAGTGTTGATTCTCGAGGGGTAGTCTGATCAGGTGTGCTTCCATCTTTCACTGCTTCTCCATTTTGGGTAGAGGATGTAGCTAGCCTTTCAGAAATTTCTTCAAGCTTTTCTGTTTCTTCTGCATCTGCGTTCTCAATAGATGTGCAGTTCTCTGTTTCGGTACTTTCTTTAGCATCTGAAGCTCTTGTTTCATCCTTTTTATCTGAAGGTAGCTCAATTTCTTCTGTTGTAGTTGGATTTTCAACAACAGTAATCTCTCGCTGTGCGCTCTTAGTATCGCTTTCTGAAGATTTAGGCAGCAAGTTGGTGGAAATTTCATTATACTCTGTTCCATCAATCTCTTCACCATGGTCAATTTCTGTTCTTTCTGGAAGCCCCATGTCCGAGCAAATACCAGATGCCATATTGGGTCTGTCATCTAGCTGTTTTTTTGTTGGTCTCACCTCTTCCTGTCCGATTTCCACAGCAGCAATATCCCTATTGATAGCACTGTCTGGTTCCTTGATTGTATCCTCCTTGATTATTTCCACCGGTGTGATGACGAGACCAACTGGATCTTCTTTATCTCGGTACTGTACCTCTTCTTCCACTTCCCCTGCAATACATGTCTCCTTTTCCAATCTCGAATGTTCTTCAATCTCCATGTTCGTTGTCTCTGTCTTTTCAGTCAACTCCATTGTTTTGAGATTTTGAGTGGATGTCGTGTCAGCAGCTCCTTTCTGTTAATTATGGTAGCTTAAGTCACCCTCTGACAATAAATAATCACTAGTAGAATTTTAGTACTATGTGGATGCATACTAGGCTTTGACTTCAACAATAACTCCATCTGGAGTTTATATTCATCTATGTTGGTTACTTCCTCTATAAGCCATTCTTTTACCTTTCATTAGCATTTTCATAACACTATTCAGTTGTTCAACAAGATATAGACAAAAAGAAATGGAAATAGAATTGGAAATTCAAACTTTTTTCACCTCTTATTCTCACAAACTGTTATCATTATCTGACTCATTTTGTTGACACGATGTTATAAATTTATGGCCATCTTGTATCCAATGTAGAACAAGTCTCTAGTCTTGAGTTCATGTTCTCCTTGTTTTTTCCTTAATTAGTCCTATTCTTGTCCCGCCACGTGGACATAAGATTGGGATGTTAAAGTCACTGCAATGTGTGATATCATGCTTCTCAAATTTTTAGATCGCTTTCTTAGTAGTTTCTGACAGTTTATTTTCATTTTTCATACATTTTTTTAATTAAGTGCTGTATCTATCCTCATAATTGGTTGAAATATTTGCTCTAATCTCTTAGTAGCAGAGAACAAAAAGTCATCTCTACCAATTTATGTCAGCATCTTCACATTTGTTGTGCGCATATTGGCACTCAAGTAGTGATGTGAAATAAATTTTTGGCTGTATAATTTAGCTGTCTTATGGAGTGTGGTGTCATCTATCTCAAGCTTTTCAATATGATATAATTTCAGAAATGGGAAATGTGTTCAATTACTGCTGCAGATCCTTTAAACAGAATTAAGTCATCAATTTCCAAGTTGCAATTGAAGCTGCATATTCCATCTAGTGTATGATGACATTAAAGAAAACAACACTCTTTACCTCTTCTGTAATGGGAGTACTGATTTCGGAGTGGAATGCTGCTTTATCTGGCACAGAATCTTCCTTTAAGTTGTCCTCGGCATTCTCTGTGGAAACCTTTCCTTCCAGGGTTCTGTTCTTAATATCTGTCTCAGGTGCAAATGATTCCTGGTGCTTCAAGGCTTCATCATGGGTCTCACCTTCAATTTCCTTCATTTCTAAATATGTATTTACAGATCTCTCATCTGATATAGCATTATGTTGGTCCACCTGAATCTGATTTTCTGTTTCTTCTGTTCCATTGGAGGCTGGGATATATGTGCCTCTTGCAATATTGAGATCAGCAAAATGCACCTCAGGAGCAATGTGTAGATCTTCACTCACTTCCTTTTGAGCACTCCTCTTTGCAGTTTCAACCTCCTCAGATTCAGAGACTGTGTTTGTAGATTCATCGTCTTGTGGCATCAAGACACCTTCGGTCGAATGAGCACCAAATAGATGTCCTTCATTCTTGTCTGGGCCTTCATATTCTGCAGAAGCCTCGCATTCTTCCTCACCAGCTTCAGTTTTCAGGATTGAACAGGGGCTTCCTTCTGAAATGTCCACAGCAGGTTTTTCAGTAGTGCCTAAATCTTTAAAATCTTTAGGTTCTTTATCCAATATTTCAGACTCTGTCAATTCTTTTGTTGCAACAGCTGATACTGGAGTCTCCCCTTTTTCCTGACCTGAGTCAGTCAAGTCATCTTCCTTCACATTGCTGTCTGTATCTTCCAACCTTCTGTCCTGCTTCGCCAATGTTGGAAGCTCATCTACTGCTGAAACAAAATCAGCACTTCCAGCATGATTTTTTGCTTCCGATTCATTATCATTGGCGGGAACGCCATCTTCTATGCCAGAAACTTGGGTAGCTTGGGAACCGCTAGCAGAAGGCACTTCTAAGCTCTCAGCTGCTCCATTGACCTCGGAACTGGTTTCAGGGGGTGCACAAGGGGAGTCTGATCGGTAATATTCATCATGCTCCTTAGGCGGCGTTTCTTTTTCTGAGCATTTATCAATGCTGGTAGAGTGGATTGTATTACATGTCTCTGTATTGTCCTTTTCGGTGTTGGCAGTATTTTCAGTTGAGCGTGCTGCTTCCATCTGTTCTGTGAAGTCCTTCACGTCCTTATCCTGTTGAGTATAATTTGTCAGCTAGCCTTATGGACATCAAATGACAGGGAATGGTTTCAGAGACATTTAATGCGATCTCACCTCTTCTTTTAAGGAGATTGCATCAATCATAAACTTTGACTTCTGGTTTTCACTCTCTTGTTCATCCACTGCAGGAGAGAGCTTGGATTTTGCATCTTCCTCTCGTTCATCTGTTTTCTCGCATGAAGTGAATGTAACTGATTGCATGGGTACCTGGACAAGATTGATAGATATTATCATGTTAATGGGATGGAAAACTTGTTTGAGAAAAATACAAATTTTAGTTTGATTGTCTGTACTGGAATATAAAAGCTTTTGTGTTTCTTTTGTCGCTAAAACTGTTCTTCACAATTTGATTCGTCACATAAATTGATACTAGACCTTGTGGTAGTTCAAGCATTTATTATGTGGATGTAGATAAAATAAATCTGAGGAGGATTGCTTAAGATGGCATTTTGTTAAGGGAATGGTTAGTATGTGTTGTTTAGGTAGGTTAGCATAAAAATGCACCTGGTGCCTATCAAGCAAAAGATGATAGAAGGAATTTGTCCATAGTTCCTTCAACCACATAGTAGAACTTGAAGCTATTAGCTTCTGTCATGTGCATTAATTATACTCTGTGGAAAGTCATGAGAACCTAGAAGCTTTTTTAGGAGACTACTGAAGTTGATAGACCATGTGGAAGATGGAATTCTTGTAATATTCAAAAAGGATGTGAAGAAATCAAGTTTTGATGTAGCCAACCTCCTCGTTATTTTCTTCTTCTCGATCATCTTTTGAAGGTCTGCCTTCACTAATCCCCTCTGCACTTACCTCAAAGTCTCTTGCTTTGTTTGTTTCCTCTGTGATGTCTTTGGTGTAGTCCGCTTCTTCAGTTGATGGATTGATCTGGCATCCCTGTTGCAATTAGTGGTTTATGATAGGCCAAAGGTAATAGAAAAAAGCACACACATTGAGATTGCAGAGACACAATGGAGCGTTCATGTCTTCTGTGCATAGGAGGGGGTTCAAGTCATTATTCGACATTATGGAGGCAATTCAATAATCGGGTGCTTCTGGGTGTACCATCGCATTGTCCTCTCCATGGGCTATTGCTTCAGTAGTCCTCTCTTGAATAGGATCCTCTTCAATCAAGTCTGGTGCTGTAGATTCTCGAGCCTCCGTGTTGGCTTTAAGCAGAATTATTTCTTCCAAAGCCTCAGTTGTGCTAGCTCTCCCTGTTTGCTCATAGATCTGCACACCAGGGGAAGTTTGTTCATGTATACAAATCAAAGGGACTTGACAAAGATGCATAAAATTTGCTTTGACTATTTTGAGGAATGGATCACGTAGAGAGTAATTCCCTACACATGCATACTAAGCGTTACTCAAGGGCACAAGTATGATATCATTCGACAGAGAATCATTTGCTTCCATCTTGATGGAGACAAAGTGAAATGAACTTCATTATGTTTACCTTGTTTATCTCATTTTGTTCGTACTTGGCATTGTCCTCATCATTTCCTTTTGCTGATAATTCTTCATGGCATAGAATGGTTCCATCCGTTTTTGCACCATCAGTACTATCTGCCTCAGTTGGTTCAGGTATCTCATTTAACGACCTTTGGAACTCTTTTGCCCCTTCATTCTTGTTCAATGTTTCTTCAGAATCATTTTCAGGTGTCGATGCTTGCTCTATAACCTTGTCCAGCGCAGTGACGCTGCTGTTATCAGCTAAAATGACATCAGATGTCCCTTTTTCTTCTCCTTCCACTTCCCGTGTCATTTCCCCATGCGTCGGCGGTGGAATCTGAGGAGACGTCTCAGAGCTTTCATTGTCTTCAGGTGCATCGCCTTCCAAACTCCTGTCTGCCCCAGCTGCTTCAGACTCCTCCGATAACTGTGTTTAATTGAGTTTTCAAGTTACTTTTGTCGTACAAAAAATAACACATCTTGATCAACACAAATTGCTATGAAGCTAACCTTGATTTCATATTCATTTTCCTTCTGTGCAGTATCTGAGTTCTCAGCCGGACTTGTTCCGATAGTTTCTTCTGTGAGGTCTGTGAGGTCTGTGGTATTGCAGGACTTTGCCTTGAGTTCTTCATTTTCGTCCACTTCTGTAGCTTGTTCCTTCTTTTCACAACAGCTGTCGTGTTCAGCTCTGCTTGTTGGAGTAGTTTCCAGAACGATTTCTGGTTCAAAAGTCGGTTGAAGCATGTCATCAGTGGCACTTTCCGTACTGCAGATATCACCTGAGGCAGCTATATCAGTTGCTACATCTTCAGGATCATGTCCTGCACGTTTCCCAAGCCATCAGTACCTGACCATCTCTCTCTCTCACGCATCATTGCCGATTAGGTTGCAATCATGGGGTGTTAAAGCTGTTTATCTCAAATCTGATTCTTCCAGAAATTTGCTTATAAACATATTCTGATGCCTAGAGTTTGAGCACATCGTCTCTATGGTTTTCATAGGGTTGGTTATTGACAAAACCATGCAAATATTTTCAAAATGCTTCATTTAGGTTATGATTGTCCAATGTGAAGTCTGGATTGAGGCCTTTAGCACTGGTTTGGTTGTTGGAATAAAGCCAGTGAAATGGGAAGTGGTTCTTTTATCTCCCTTTTTTACTTTCATTTGGTTACTTGGAATTGAGATGGATATAGAATGTGGAAACAAACAGTGCTTCTTTACCATCTTTTTTCCATGATGGGCTTATGCGAGTATGGATAGGAATGAATGAATAGGAGTAAAAAGACTCAACAGAAAACTCATCTCTACACGTGAATTGACAATTTGGAGTTGGCTTTGGAAACTTTTGTGAGCAGAGATTTTTGAGATGGCAATAATATCTTCGTAAACTAATGGATAAGCTTCTTTACCATGTTGAATAGGATCCTCTTCGATCAAGTCTGGTGCTGTGGATTCTCCAGTCTCCTTGTTGGCTTTAAGCAGAATTATTTCTTCTGGACCCTCAGTTGTGCTAGATCTTCCGGTTTGCTCATAGATCTGCACACAGGAATTTTGTTCATGGATACGAACCAGAAGGACTTGACAGAGATGCTTAAAATTAGCTTTGACTATTTTGAGGAATGGATCATGTAGAGTTAAGAGTAATTCCCTACGTATGCATACTAAGGGTTACTCAAGGGCGCAAGTATGATATCATTTGACAGAGAATCATTTGTCTTAATTTTGTCTCCATCTTGATGGAGACAGACAAAGTGAAATGAACTTCATTATGTTTACCTTGTTTATCTCATTTTGTTCGTACTTGGCATTGTCCTCATCATTTCCTTTTGCTGATAATTCTTCATGGCATAGAATGGTTCCTTCTGTTTTTGCACTTTCAGTACTATCTGCCTCAGTTGGTTCAGGTTTCTCATTTAACGATCTTTTGAGCTCATTTGCTGCTTCATTCTTGTTCACTATTTCTTCAGAATCTTTTTCAGGCATCGATGCTTGCTCTATAACCTTGTCCAGCCTAGTGATGCTGCTGTTATCAGCTAAACTGACATCACATGTCCCTTTTTCTTCTCCTTCCACTTCCCATGTCATTTCCCCATGCGTCGGTGGTGGAATCTGAGGAGACATCTCAGAGCATTTATTGTCGTGAGGTGCATCGCCTTCCACACTCCTATCTGCCCCATCTGCTTCAGACTCCTCCGATAACTGTGTTTAATTGAGTTTTCAGGTTACTTTTGTCATACAAAAAATAACACATCTTGATCCACACATATTGCTATGAAGCTAACCTTGATTTCGCATTCATTTTCCTTCTGTGTGGTATCAGAGTTCTCAGCCGGACTTGTTCCGATGGTTTCTTCTGTGAGGTCTGTGGTATTGCAGGACTTTGCCTTGACTTCTTCATTTACGTCCACTGCTGCAGCTTGTTCCTTGTCTCCACAATAGCTGTCGGGTTCTGCTCTGCTTGTTGGAGCTGTTTTCAGAACGATTTCTGGTTCAAAAGTCGGTTGAAGTATCGCATCAGTGACTCTTTCTGTACTGTAGATATCACCTGAGGCAGATATATCAGTTGCTACATCTTCAGGATCATGTCCTGCACATGTTTCCCAAGCCATCAGTACCCAACCATCTCTCTCTCTCTCTCTCTCTCTCTCTCTCTCTCTCACGCATCATTGCCAATTAGGTTGCAATCATGGGGGGTTGAAGCTGTTTATCTCAAATCTGATTCTTCCAGAAATTTGCCTATAAACATATTCTGATGCCTAGAGTTTGAGCACATCGTCTCTGTGGTTTTCATAGGGTTGATTATTGACCAAACCATGCAAATATTTTCAAAATGCTTCATTTAGGTTATGATTGTTCAATGTGAAGTCTGGATTGAGGCCTTTAGCACTGGTTTGGTTGTTGGAACAAAGCTAGTGAAATGGGAAGTGGTTCTTTTATCTCCCTTTTTTACTTTCATTTGGTTACTTGGAATTGAGATGGATATAGAATGTGGAAACAAACAGTGCTTCTTTACCATCTTTTTTCCATGATGGGCTTATGCGAGTATGGATAGGAATGAATGAATAGGAGTAAAAAGACTCAACAGAAAACTCATCTCTACACGTGAATCGACAATTTGGAGTTGGCTTTGGAAAATTTTGTGAGCAGAGATTTTTGAGATGGCTATAATATCTTCGTAAACTAATGGATATGCTTCTTTACCATGTTGAATAGGATCCTCTTCGATCAAGTCTGGTGCTGTGGATTCTCCAGTCTCCTTGTTGGCTTTAAGCAGAATTATTTCTTCTGGACCCTCAGTTGTGCTAGATCTTCCGGTTTGCTCATAGATCTGCACACAGGAAGTTTGTTCATGGATACGAACCAGAAGGACTTGACAGAGATGCTTAAAATTAGCTTTGACTATTTTGAGGAATGGATCATGTAGAGTTAAGAGTAATTCCCTACATATGCATACTAAGGGTTACTCAAGGGCACAAGTATGATATCATTTGACAGAGAATCATTTGTCTCCACTTTGTCTCCATCTTGATGGAGACAAAGTGAAATGAACTTCATTATGTTTACCTTGTTTATCTCATTTTGTTCGTACTTGGCATTGTCCTCATCATTTCCTTTTGCTGATAATTCTTCATGGCATAGAATGGTTCCATCCGTTTTTGCACTATCGGTACTATCTGCCTCAGTTGGTTCAGGTATCTCATTTAACGACCTTTGGAACTCTTTTGCCCCTTCATTCTTGTTCAATGTTTCTTCAGAATCATTTTCAGGTGTCAATGCTTGCTCTATAACCTTGTCCAGCACAGTGACACTGCTGTTATCAGCTAAAATGACATCAGATGTCCCTTTTTCTTCTCCTTTCACTTCCCGTGTCATTTCCCCATGCGTGGGCGGTGGAATCTGAGGAGACTTCTCGGAGCTTTCATTGTCTTCAGGTGCATCGCCTTCCAAACTCCTATCTGCCCCAGCTGCTTCAGACTCCTCCAATAACTGTGTTTAATTGAGTTTTCAGGTTACTTTTGTCATACAAAAAATAACACATCTTGATCCACACATATTGCTATGATGCTAACCTTGATTTCACATTCATTTTCCTCCTGTGTGGTATCAGAGTTCTCAGCCGGACTTGTTCCGATGGTTTCTTCTGTGAGGTCTGTGGTATTGCAGGACTTTGCCTTGACTTCTTCATTTTCATCCACTTCTGTAGCTTGTTCCTTCTTTCCACAGCAGCTGTCGTGTTCAGCTCTGCTTGTTGGAGCAGTTTCCAGAACGATTTCTGGTTCAAAAGTCGGTTGAAGCATGTCATCAGTGGCACTTTCTGTACTGTAGATATCACCTGAGGCAGCTATATCAGTTGCCACATCTTCAGGATCATGTCCTGCACGTTTCGCAAGCCATCAGTACCTGACCATCTCTCTCTCTCTCTCTCTCTCTCTCTCTCTCTCTCACGCATCATTGCCAATTAGGTTGCAATCATGGGGGGTTGAAGCTGTTTATCTCAAATCTGATTCTTCCAGAAATTTGCCTATAAACATATTCTGATGCCTAGAGTTTGAGCACATCGTCTCTATGGTTTTCATAGGGTTGATTATTGACAAAACCATTCAAATATTTTCAAAATGCTTCATTTAGGTTATGATTGTTCAATGTGAAGTCTGGATTGAGGCCTTTAGCACTGGTTTGGTTGTTGGAATAAAGCCAGTGAAATGGGAAGTGGTTCTTTTATCTCCCTTTTTTACTTTCATTTGGTTACTTGGAATTGAGATGGATATAGAATGTGGAAACAAACAGTGCTTCTTTACCATCTTTTTTCCATGATGGGCTTATGCGAGTATGGATAGGAATGAATGAATAGGAGTAAAAAGACTCAACAGAAAACTCATCTCTACACGTGAATCGACAATTTGGAGTTGGCTTTGGAAACTTTTGTGAGCAGAGATTTTTGAGATGGCTATAATATCTTCGTAAACTAATGGATATGCTTCTTTACCATGTTGAATAGGATCCTCTTCGATCAAGTCTGGTGCTGTGGATTCTCCAGTCTCCTTGTTGGCTTTAACCAGAATTATTTCTTCCGGACCCTCAGCTGTGCTAGATCTCCCCATTTGCTCGTAGATCTGCACAAGGGAATTTTGTTCATGGATACGAATCAGAGGGACTTGACAAAGATGCTTAAAATTAACTTCGATTATATTGAGGGATGGACCACGTAAAGTTGGAGTTAATTCTCTACATATGCATACTAAGGGTTACTCAAGGGCACAAGTATGATATCATTTGGCAGAGATTCATTTGTCTCCACTTTGTCTCCATCTTGATGGAGACAAAGTGAAATGAACTTCATTATGTTTACCTTGTTTATCTCATTTTGTTCGTACTTGGCATTGTCCTCATCATTTCCTTTTGCTGATAATTCTTCATGGCATAGAATGGTTCCATCCGTTTTTGCACTATCGGTACTATCTGCCTCAGTTGGTTCAGGTATCTCATCTAACGATCTTTTGAACTCATTTGCCCCTTCATTCTTGTTCACCATTTCTTCAGAATCTTTTTTGGGCATCGACGCTTGCTCTATAACCTTGTCCAGCCCAGTGACGTTGCTGTTATCAGCTAAAATGACATCAGATTTCTCTTTTTCTTCTCCTTCCACTTCAAGTGTCATTTCCCCATGCGTGGGCGGTGGAATCTGAGGAGACTTCTCGGAGCTTTCATTGTCTTCAGGTGCATCGCCTTCCAAACTCCTATCTGCCCCAGCTGCTTCAGACTCCTCCGATAACTGTGTTTTATTGAGTTTTCAGGTTACTTTTGTCATACAAAAAATAACACATCTTGATCCACACATATTGCTATGAAGCTTACCTTGATTTCACATTCATTTTCCTCCTGTGTGGTATCAGAGTTCTCAGCCGGACTTGTTCCGATGGTTTCTTCTGTGAGGTCTGTGAGGTTTGTGGTATTGCAGGACTTTTCCTTGACTTCTTCATTTTCATCCACTTCTGTAGTTTGTTCCTTGTCTCCACAACAGCTGTCGGGTTCCGCTCTGCTTGTTGGAGCTGTTTCCAGAACGATTTCTGGTTCAAAAGTCGGTTGAAGTATCGCATCAGCGAAAACACTTTCTGTACTGTAGATATCACCTGAGGCAGCTATATCAGTTGCCACATCTTCAGGATCATGTCCTGCACATGTTTCCCAAGCCATCAGTACCCGACCAACTCCCTCCCTCCCTCTCTCTCTCTCGCATCATTGCCAATTAGGTTGCAATCATGGGGTGTTGAAGCTGTTAATCTCAAATCTGATTCTTTCCAGAAATTTGCTTATAAACATATTCTGATGCCTAGAGTTTGAGCACATCATCTCTATGGTTTTCATCAGGTTGATTATGGGAAACCAATGACAAAACCATGCAAATATTTTCGAAATGCTTCATTTAGGTTATGAATGTCCAATGTGAAGTCTGGTTTGAAGCCTTTAAGCACCAGTTTGGTTGTTGGAATAAAGCCAGAGAAATGGGAAGTGGTTCTTTTATCTCCCTTTTTCACTTTCATTTGGTTACTTGGAATTGAGATGGATATAGAATGTGGAAACAAATAGCGCTTCTTTACCATAATTTTTTCATGATGGGCTTATATGAGTATGGATAGGAATGAATGAATAGGAGTAAAAAGACTCAACAGAAAACTCATCTCTGCACGTGAATCAACAATTTGGAGTTGGCTTTGAAAACTTTTGTGAGCAGAGATGTTTGACATGGCAATAATATCTTTGTAAACTAAATAAATTTGCTTCTTTACCTTGTTGAATAGGATCCTCTTCGATCAAGTCCGGTACCATGGATTCTCCAGTCTCCTTGTTGGCTTTAAGCAGAATTATTTCTTCTGGACCCTCAGTTGTGCTAGATCTCCCCGTTTGCTCATAGATCTGCACACGGGAAGTTTGTTCATGGATACGACAAAGGGACTTAACAAAGATGCTTAAAATTAGCTTTGACTAATTTGAGGAATAGACCATGTAGAGTTAGAGTAATTCCCTACATATGCATACTAAGGGTTACTCAAGGGCACAAGTATGATATAAATTGACAGAGAATCATTTGTCTCTGTCTTGATGTAGACAGAGTGAAATGAACTTCATTACTTTTACCTTGTTTGTCTCATTTTGTTCATACTTGGCATTGTCCTCATCATTTCCTTTTGCTGATAATTCTTCATGGCATAGAATGGTTCCATCCGTTTTTGCACTATCGGTACTATCTGCCTCAGTTGGTTCAGGTATCTCATCTAACGATCTTTTGAACTCATTTGCCCCTTCATCCTTGTTCACTATTTCTTCAGAATCTTTTTTGGGCATCGACGCTTGCTCTATAACCTTGTCCAGCCCAGTGACGCTGCTGTTATCAGCTAAAATGACATTAGATTTCCCTTTTTCTTCTCCTTCCACTTCAAGTGTCATTTCCCCATGCGTGGGCGGTGGAATCTGAGGAGACTTCTCGGAGCTTTCATTGTCTTCAGGTGCATCGCCTTCCAAACTCCTATCTGCCCCATCTGCTTCAGACTCCTCCGATAACTGTGTTTAATTGAGTTTTCAGGTTACTTTTGTCATACAAAAAATAACACATCTTGATCCACACATATTGCTATGAAGCTAACCTTGATTTCACATTCATTTTCCTCCTGTGTGGTATCAGAGTTCTCAGCCGGACTTGTTCCAATGGTTTCTTCTGTGAAGTCTGTGAGGTCTGTGGTATTGCAGGACTTTGCCTTGACTTCTTCATTTTCGTCCACTTCTGTAGCTTTTTCCTTGTCTCCACAACAGCTGTCAGGTTCAGCTCTGCTTGTTGGAGCAGTTTCCAGAACGATTTCTGGTTCAAAAGTCGGTTGAACTATCGCATCAGCGTCACTTTGTGTACTGTAGATATCACCTGGGGCAGCTATATCAGTTGCCACATCTTCAGGATCATGTCCTGCACACGTTTTCCAAGCCATCAGTACCCACTCAACTCTCTCTCTTTCTCTCTCTCTCACTCTCTCTGCGTATGCATGTACATACATTGTATCCTCATCCGCACACGCATATCACTGTATGCATCATTGCTGATTAGGTTGCAATCATGGGGTGTTGGAGCTGTTAATCTCAAGTCTGATTCTTTCCCCATATTTGCTTATAAACATAATCTGATGCCTAGAGTTTGAGCACATTGGCTCTATGGTTTTCATCAGGTTGATTATAGCAAACCAATGAAAAAAACATGCAAATATTTTCGAAATACTTCATTTAGGTTATGAATGTCCAATGTGAAGTCAGGATTGAGGCCTTTAAGCACTGGTTTGGTTGTTGGAATAAAGCCAGAGAAATGGGAAGCGATTCTTTTATCTCCTGTTTTTACTTTCATTTGGTTGCTTGGAATTGAGATGGACATATAATGTGGACACAAATAGTGCCTCTTTACCATCTTTTTCCATGATGACTTATGTGAGTATGGACAGGAATTAACGAATAGGAGTAAGAAGACTCAACAGAAAAGTCATGTCTGCACATGAATCAAGAATTTGGGGTTGGCTTTGGAAACTTTTGTAAGCAGAGATGTTTGACATTGCAATAATATCTTCATAAAATAATAGATATGCTTCTTTACCATGTTGAATAGGATCCTCTTCAATCAAGTCTGGTACTGTGGATTCTCCAGTTTCCTTGTTGGCTTTAAGCAGAATTAGATCTTCTGGACCCTCCTTTGTGCTAGATCTCCCTGTTTGCTCGTAAATCTGCATACAGGGGAGTTTGTTCATGGATACAAATCATAGGGACTTGACAAAGATGCTTAAAATTATCTTTGACTATTTTGAGGAGTGGACCTTGTAGATGTTACAGTTATTTCCCATATATGCATACTAACAATTACATAAGGGCACAAGTACGATCTCATTTGACAGAGAAATCATTTTTCTGCATCTTGATAGAGAAAAGGTGGAATAAAATGCATTACTTTTACCTTGTTTGTCTCATTTTGTTCATAGTTGACATTGTCCTCATTATTTCCTTCTGCTGACAATTCTTCATGGCAAAGAATGGTTCCGTCTGTTTTTGGACTTTTGGTAATATCTGCCTCAGTTGGTTCGGGTGTCTCATTTAACGATCTTTTGAACTCTTTTGCCCCTTCATTCTTGTTCACTGTTTCTTCAGAATCTTTTTCAGGCGTTGGTGCTTCTTCTATAACCTTCTCCAGCCCAGTGATGCTGCTGTTATCAGCTAAATTGACAGTAGATGTCCCTTTCTCTTCTCCTTCCACTTCCCGTGTCATTTCCCCATGCGTCGGTGGTGGAATTTGAAGAGACGTCTCAGAGCTTTCATTGTCTTGAGGTGCATTGTCCTCCAAACTCTTATCTGCTCCAGCTGGTTCAGACTCCTCTGATAACTGTGTTTGATTGAGTTTTCAGGTTACTTCTGTTATACAAAAAATAACACATTTGATCCACACGTATTGCTATGAAGCTAACCTTGATTTCACATTCATTTTCCTTCTGCATAGCATCAGAGAACTCAGCTGGACTTGTTCCGATGGTTTCTTCTGTGAGGTCTGTGGTATTGCAGGACTTTGCCTTGAGTTCTTCATTTTTGTCCACTTCTGTAGCTTGTTCCTTGTCTCCACAACAGCTGCCAGGTTCAGCTCTGCTTGCTGGAGCTGTTTCCAGAACGATTTCTGGTTCAAAAGTCGGTTGGAGTGTCACATCAGCGACACTTTCTGTACTGTAGATATCACCTGGGGCAGCTATGTCAGTTGCCACATCTTTAGGATCATGTCCTGCACACGTTTTCCAAGCCATCAGTACCCAATCAACTCTCTCTCTCTCTCTCTCTCTCTCTCTCTCTCCACGCACGCTAGTGTGCATATGCGCGTGCATGCATTGTATTTACATCTTTCATGCATATCATTGTATGCATCATTGCTGATTAGGTTGCATTAATGGGGTGTAAGAGTTATTAACAGCTTCTCAAGTCTGATTCCTTCCAAAAATTTGCTCATAAACATATTCTGATGCCAAGAGTTTGAGCACATCATCTCTATGGTTTCATTGACAGCCAATGACAACACCACGCAAATATTTTCAAAATGCTTCGTTTAGGTTATGATTGTCGGATGCGAAGCCTGGATTGAGGCCCTTAAGCAATGCTTTGGTTGTTGGGATAAAGCTATTGGAATGGGAAGTAGTTCACCTCCTTTTTTTACATTCATTCGACTACTTGAAATTGAGATGGATATCAAATCTGGAAACAAAAAGTGCTTCTTTACCATCTTTTTTCCATAATAGGCTTACGCGGGTATGGATAGGAATGAAACAGTAGGAGTAAGAAGACTCAACAGAAAAGTCCTGTCTGCACTTGAATCGACAATTTGGGATTGGCTTTGGAAACTTTTCTAAGCAGAGATATTTGACATGGCAATAATATCTTCATAAGCTAAAGGATTCTCTAATATATATAGTAGTTCGCAGTTGTGAATGATAACCTTAATAAAGATCTTATTCTTATTTCAAAGTATCTGCAGACATGGCAATTTGGACATTAACTACCATTCAGTTTTTTTTATTTTCATTCTATTTCTAATATCCTCTTCTGGCTGTCTCATTCCCCATAATCAGACAGGTGATATATGAAACCTTGACAATAAAGTGATGATATCAAACCTCGCATTCGGTATATATGCAAATTACAACGTATTCTCTTCTATCTAGTCCCTAACTCAGTTGGTCGCTTATCAGAGACGCTTGCATTTATTGAAGTTGTAACTGCATATTACAGGCCACTTGTCTGGGAACTAACCTTCTCTAGATGGATGTGCTGCATCCTGAAATTCTCTGCTACTGCATGCTTCAGATTCATCTTCAGTTTTTGTTTCCTTTGGCTTGCATGACTCTCCAGTAACATTTTCACATTTGACTTCCAGATCAGCCGCTTCAGTTCTTTGTTCGTCCCCTTCTGGATTTAGTGGAGAGTTCTGCAAATAAAATGTACACTCTTAGGCTTTGGAATTTGAATTGTGCCAATGTTGTGGATAATTTTAAAGGTTCTGAATTAGATTTTAAAAGTATGAAAGTAAAACCTCTTGTATTTCTCCATCGTTTGGCGAGTCATCCACAGATTTGTCTCCATCTGCATTTTGGGTAAAGCCACCTTCACAGCTCTTGCTTTGTGCCTCCTCTTTGATACATGAAACTGCTTTCTGTTGCACCACAGTATTAATTTCAGGTTGCTCATTGCCCAATAGACTTGGTTGTAAGAAACTTCCCTCTGCTTCTGCTTCAACTGATGGTATTTCCTTTGCAATGTGATCTTTAGCATCAGTTATTCCTTGACGACTGGCGTCCATGACCACCTCACCTGTCAAATATCCACTATCATTTCTCTCTCCTTCTGAAGCTTCCGTACTAAACAGATTGCTATAATCTCTCTGCGCAGACTCTTCATGTTTTGCTGGTGAATTGTCAAGGTTGTCTTTTCGGTCCATGCCATCCTCATCTTTTGCCAAGGTATTCTGAACAACTTGGATAATTGTCTCCTGAGTCAAATCATTTGCTTCCTCCACATCCATTTTGAGTGCAACCCCTTCGTCAATTTGATGCGAGCTATGTGCTACTGGTTCTATGATAACAGCAGAACCTGTTGAGTTGCTTTTGTTTTCTTCATTTTCTCCTTCTGGCATCAATTGTTTCATTTCTGCACTTAATTCAGTCAGATCTCGGCTTTCAGTACTGGTGGTTTCTTTGAGCTCTACCGTACCCACTCCATGTTCATGCTTCATTGACATGTCTGCAGCCACTGTGGTGGATGACTCATCAGGCATTTTGTCTCCCTCATCTCTGATTATGGTGTCATCATTTGGAGTGTCTGAACTTGCTGCTACTGCTGCTATGGAGGCATCTCTGGCTCCATTCTGTATGATATTGTCGATCTCGACCTTTTCATTTTCTTTTTGTTTGCATATATCCAGTGACTGTGGGGCCTTTTGTTCAGCTGGTAAATCCAACAATTTCTCTGATACTTCACTCTCTACGTCGAAGATGTTGTCTCCTACGCTTTTGGGTACAAATGTAGGATCCATATTCGCAATATTGTCTGTGCAGTCAACTTTAGGACCACAGCCCGTGTCGACATTTTGGTCCAAGACTTCATTGGTTGTTTGCTCTTCAATTATATTGAAATTTGCTTCCACCGTCTTTGCAACGCGGGAAACAGCACTTGTGACATCATCAGTATCATAATCCTTGTCACCCTTCTCTTCTTGGAAATGCTTCTCCTCATCTGTCGTCCTGTCATCAGTTTCTAATGTTTCAGCTCTCAGTAGTTGTTTGCTATCCTCTGCCATAACAATTGCTGCTTCAGAAGACGATTCTAAAAACTTCTCCCCCTCTGAAGCTCTGTCGATGTCTTTTCTGTCCGCATGGGTGCTTTCTGCAAACTCACAACTTGAATGCACGTCTTCTGCATGGAGTTCGCTAATTTCAGCAGGCAGGTCCTGCATGCCTGGGGATTTCTTTGGTTCCTCTGAGGAAAATTTGTTTGGGATTGGATCGAGGAGCTCACATGTGATGCTTCTCTTTTCCAGTTCACTTTCCTACAAACAGAGTCCTCGATTATTTATAAAGATAGAACTTTGATTACCTCCACTCTAAATAGATAGGACACCTTTCTAAGCCACGATTGTGAGAGATAGCAGTTTTCTCTAAGCCATGTAAAACATATTTAAGACAAATGAAAGGGTTAAGTTAGTTTTTCCTGAACTCAAGAAGATTAAAGGTTTACTCAAGCTAGATTACACAGTTTTATCAGTCTAATAGTTAAATGAAATTTCTCTGGAGGTGTCATGACACACTCTTGTGACTTGACCTATGGATTTTATGCTTTTGTTGGTCTCGATAGTGTCAGTTAGCCTGATTTAGTTGCTTCTGCTCAAATCGAAGTTGGAAATATATGCCCTCAGAGTTTAAACTCAAAAATGGAAAATAATGACATCTTTGGAGATTACATACTGTCCATATATCATTATGCATGCTGGTTTGTCTGTAAAATCTCTTTTGAATCCAGTAGTATGGTTTAACATGCGAACTGATGTTTTCCACTGAAATACTAACGACCATTTAGATACAATATTGCTACGAAAGAAATCACAGGATCATTATTACTAGTCTTAACTGTTAGCAAAAAAGTCCTCATGCAGCATAAACGTATTGTATGTGAACAAAGTTATGCATACACTTCAAACTCGCCACTGTGAGAATGAAGTAAAGAAATCAGTGATGTACCCCACAAAGAGATTGTGACGCTTTTCTTTAATTTAAACGGAGCATGGCCACTTTGCAGGTAGAATTCGTAATGACTGATATTTTATTGTAATCACATAATAATCTGTAATTTAGGCGTCTCCTATTTTGTATTTGCATAAGTTTTTGCTGGTCGGAAAAATCAGTATAGCTAATCATCAAGTGGAGTTTTTGTGCAGCTGAATGGATCTATGCTCAATTCTTAGTAAAAAGGCACTGCCTGGCATCTCAGTTGTCTTTGTTTTCTTCTTTAATCAAAAGATGCAAAAATTTCTTGAGATTTTAGATTAGCTTGTTCATGTCTGGCACTCCGGTCACTAAGGTTTATCTACTGTAGACTTTTCTCATATGGAGAAACTGAGACTGAGGACATTGCTGGATCTCCCGCTATGTTTGATGTCATGAGAAATGTTATGAGTGAAGACAAAAGGTGGGAAACCTCAGATCAACATCAGTCACAAATTAGATCGACTAATTCGCTTGTTATTCCTCTGATTAGTGAACTATGGTGCATATACTCCTTTTCTGCGTCACTGGTGTCAACAAACAGCTTGAGTTTAGTGCAGTATTAAAGCTCAGTGACTGAGCTAAATATCCCATTATACTTAAAAAGTTTCTATCTCTCGTGAAGTTCAATTCTGATTGAGATTTCTAGAGTTCCAACATCTATGACAAATCCAAGTGATGATATTGCCGACTTGTCGACCTGTCTTATGCATGCTAACAAGGAAAGTTTGCTCGCAGAAGCATCGAGAAGCTAAATACAGCGAGAGACAATTAAAATGCAGTCCCAATGACACCATGATGATATGTTCAAGCAGACATGTCATACGCAGAAGAAGATCTTCCTTACCATCGTTAGCACTTCTGCAATCTTGTTTTCCGTCGCCATCTTTCATGTACTCTCACTCCGGGTGGTGGATTATCATGAACTCTGCATGTGGTAATCCTCTTGAAGTGAGCCAACAGTTTTCTTTTTTATTTTTCTTTTCTATGACCATTCTTGAGGCTGAGCTGAAAGAATTTAAAGATCATTAGATCGCTGTTATTATTCAATGATGGGTATAGCAAAAGTAGGCGAGAACAGACAAAATGCCACTTGATATATGCTATAATTTTGGTGAGTTGGCCAAGCATGTGATGGTCCTACTGATTGATGTTGCGACGACTTAAGAGATTAATTCCACTTTACTAAAAAGGGTCGGCTTCAGTTAAATCAACCGCATAACACTTCCAGCTTTTTCTATTACTTTAACCGATCGTAACAAGCGGTACTACTACTCTCACTTTTTCCCCATTTATCGAAGATAAGTTACTATTAATCTGTCCCTTATGAAATGTTCTGTTGAAGGTTGTTTTCTGGGAGGATGTCCCTTTCGACTTAACCATCCGCTTTCATTCCACAGTTCTGCCCAGAAGGGCTTATGAACAGTACGTGGTGAAAGATAAAAAGACCCTGTTCAGCGATGCACCGATCGATCATGGAACTGCATTTTCTTGTCAGAGTCACATGAGCATTTGCTGCTGCTGAACAGATTGAAACGTCTTCAAGAAGCACAAAAGAAGAAATGGTGAGGGGAGGTAAATGTCCCCTGTTATCTCAAACGAACTGTTTCCAGTTCTCAGGCTGCTGTTGCTTGCGTATGGGCATCTGTCACCTCCTCCGGTATTGCATCAGTGAAACATTTCAAATCAGGCATTCTCATCTTATTTTCTAAAAGCAAATGAGTAAAGATGACAGAAGACCTTGAAAAATTTCCGGGTGGTTTTTAATTGGCTAATCTTTTTCAACCGTGGATTTTGGGTCCTTAATGATGATTAACGATAAGATAGATGATGAGGTTGCTTGGACTTTTCAAGCACCATGCTCAGAAATTCTCGTGGGCGGGATGTACCAACATAAATAATATCGATATGGTAGGTATGCCTCCTAATCATGTATTTTAGAACCTTAATCCATCAGAACCTTGATGCATTACGTGGATCATGAGGTGCATTATTGCAGAATACACACAGTTTAACCCATTAGGTCAGGGTCGGCTGCTGGGCGGTTCGTGGGGGGTCCAATCAATTAGACATCTTGAGAATAAGACGCACCACACCGAATACAAACTGCCTGAGGCAATTTTGTCTGGCATTCGACTACCATGACATCAATTCTACTACATCTAGCATCGATCAAAAACTCCGTGGATTCGTGATCATATATACTCGATTGATTATTTTCCTCTCTTTCTCGATATCAATTCATCGAATATGATTTCGAGATCCAGTCAAGATTCCGGCGTAGATGTATAGTGATCTATGTGTAACATGGGGGCGTGTGCACATGCTGTGAAGGAGATCAATCATGCAAAGTGGGAAACCCCCCACGTGGACATGGGTCCACAAGTATCGAGCCATCGGTAAAACATTGGTTCTTTTTTTTTTTTGACATTAAACATTGGTTCTTTTAATGGCTTCTTTATTGCCGTATATCCAGCTTAGTAACGCTATTCGATATTCTGGCCATTTCCAAATCATGTCGCTCGGGGGAAAGGAGATAGTGCCTTCCTACGTGGAAAGAGTGTACAAGATGACAAGGAAACAATCTCAATCGAACCGCCCAAGCTTTTGAACATTATTGACATTCTCCGCCGCCCATTGAGATGGACGGATGGACGGATGGATGGATGGGCGGTCGCATCCTCAGCTTGACCCGATTTGAAATTCTGCCCCGTTTGATGACGAAACGAACGTGGTACGACCACAGAGATGTCGCATTTCGGCCCTAGTTCATACCATGGGATGCATGATTTGTCGTAAACGATTGGCATTCTGATTCTCGAGGATCCGAGCATTTGCTGACTGAGGCATCGCCGACCCTTGGGAATCCGACGGGTCGAGAAGCGACGGCCATTGGGTTTTCTTCTGATTCGTCAGTCGATTCCATTTGATTTAGAATAGCACGATGGGTTAAGCCACCGGACGTGGGATTCCATATGGGGAACCTTCGAGTCTTGTGATCACGGACTCTCTATGCATTTCGCGTGGCCAAATTTCAAATATGAAGGTGAAAGGAGAGGCGGGTCTTCCCATTTTACGTGGTCCTTTTTTTTTTCTATTTTTTAAATGGAAAAATGTAGACCAATTGAGAGAATGAAAGAGTTTGCTTCTAAGGCAGAATCTCCACCAAGGCAATTCTTTATAAAGAATCTTTTGAATTGCGCATCATTGATTGCATGATTCAAATTAGGTACGCATCCACCAAAATTGCGTTGTCAAACCCTTTTCACTAGAATGATGGACAATTGAATTCTACTAGTTTGATACGTATCGGACTTGAATTGCTTCGAGTCTATCTCATCTGCATGGCCAGCGCAAAAGGGTCTTAGTCTCTGGGCTTTTTTTGCTCGTGAAGATCGAGCTGAGCTTGCAGCTTTGACTGGTGGATATGTGTATTTTCTCCTCCCCTTTTGTTGACTTTATAGATAGAAAAGATTGGTGGTTTTTATCGTTGTTTTGGCTGCTGAGCTATAATAGATTGGTAGGTGAGAGAGGCTGGCTGAAGCTCTTCTTCCATGCATCTCGATTTTTCTTTTTCTTCTCTCTTCTTTCTTGTTGGTTCTCTTTTGGGGTGTGCTATCTTTGGACATTGGAATTGGCTGATCTGGACATGCACTATCGGTGACAGAGAGATCATGAAAGTGAAGGGGAAAGGAGGAGACAGGATAAAATTGCAGATGCAATATTTGCATCTGCGTTCTAGTGATGGTGTATGTTCATGTTCTTTAGTAGGGACCCCCTTGGTTATTTTTTCCCGGTTAAAATTTTAAAGCCGAGCCCTATGGTTTCAACTTAGGAACATTTTCAATGCAAAGTCAAAATCCGAATCAACTTTTATCATAAGTTAAACGAGTCGTAACTTTGATCTGTTATGGCTCAATTCCATCTGGACTGCTGGTGATAGGTTTGCATTTAGGTCAAAAAAGGCCAAACTATTAGAACCTCGAAGGAGTTCGTGAAGTGATTGAGTACTTGATTCGAATGCAATCGGTAAAATTTTAGGATGTCTCACTTAAAGTAAAATCTATGGTTATGTCCATCATCATGTTGGAAGTTTGGAGTACCTTATGGGAACATGGTAAGAATTCTATAAGTTGTGATGGGAAAAAATAACATATAGATAAGTGTGTCAAAAATCCTAAAACTTATTATAAAAGTGTAATTAAATCATAAACTTTAAAAAAATGCAATAAATTCTTAAAATTTATCAATTGGTTCAATTTAATTCTTCTGTTAACTCCGTCCAACTTGATTAATGGAACAATATTGACATGTCTTTTTTTTTTTTTTATTATTTTCTCCCTCCTACGTGACATTAACATAGCTAGAACATGAAAGACAAAGGCATTATGACGTTGTTTTCATTCAAATCTGATTTTTAATCCAAATATATGGCCAAAGGTCGCCACCCCACCCCTGCCATTGGCGGCCCTTGCCTGCAGTCGGCTATGGTTGCTAACCACTACCCAGGGCAAGCCGACCTTGCCCCACCATTGCTACCCTTTCAGGCAATGGTGGGGTGGTAGCAATGTTAGCATTGCAAGCTAGATTAAAAAAAATCATATTTGAATCAAAATGACATCATTTTGGTCTTGTCCTTAATATTTTAGCCATGTTAATGCCATATAGGAGATAGAAAATAAAAAAAGAAGCCATATCGGTATTTTCCATTAGCGAAGCCAGACGAAATTAACGAAAGAACTTGATTATATCAATTTGATAAGTTTTAGAATCTGATTGCACTTTGTAAAATTTTATGACTCAATTGCACTTTCAGATAAATTTTAAGATTTTTAGTGCACTTATCCTGAAAAAGATATCAAGTTGGTCAATTTAGATATTAAATTTTATGTTCACACATTTTGAGGGCTTTTGGCTAATAAGAATTTTTAGTCCAAATTTGGGGACAATTACAACAATTTATAAACATGTTAAATGTGTGTCAATTCAGTTATAAAATTTTTAATTATGTCAATTTATTATTAAACAATTTTCGTGTTTTACTTATTAAATCCGTCCGGCTAATTTTGATCAAATGTGCTAATGTGGACACCAATGATCCTATATAATACAGTCGATGCTGATATTGAAATTTTATGTAAAAAGATTTCTAATTTCTTAATTTTTTTGTTTTTTCTCTTTTTTTCTGTTGTTTTCTTTACTTCGTTTCACCCTCACCAGCACTAGGCAAACATCTCCCCTGTAGTCAAGGACTCTTGCCCCTCAGTTAAAAAAAGAAAAGAAAAGAAAAATGCAAAGAGATATTACTTTTTGCTAATTCGAATCAGTTAAAATAATCTCAAATGCGATGTCAGGAGAAATGAGTATGAAACTCCGATTCGACGACGAGGGATAGCCAAAAGCCATCAGCGTCGGTTATCCCCTTTCGATCCTTTTAAAAAGAAATGCCCACATTTTTTTGTTTTATATAAAGTTTTCCGTTCACCTTTCTTTTCATTTCACTTTTTTCCATCCTAGGAGACAACGACCCGCACCCGCAAGTGACAAGACACATAATAATAAGACCGCCCCGTTGATGAATAACCCAAAAAAAAAAAAATCACCAGAATGAGATGGTCCAATTATCTACGTGGCAACATGTAAGCGCTTACTTCATGCTCCCAATTTTCATTGGACAGTCGTGGTTGGCGAAGAATGCCGCCATTGAAGCCAAGACAGCCAAGAGCGGCCAGGTGATCGTTTTGTCATTCGTCAATGCGTGGCGTTGCACATTCGTCTGCTTCGTAACATTCTTTTTCTCTTCTCTCTTTTTGGTTGCACCGACTCTATCATTTGCTCCGGATAAGAATATTAAAAGCATCATAATCTTCTTACGGTGCTTATTTGAATACTATTACTTTTTTTCAATCACCTAATTATCACATGGGTGTAAAATTTTTCACTAAAATACCGTTTCTCTCGTATAATCCTTTCCATTCGAACGTGAAATTTATAAATAAATTAAAGCCCGATATAACAAGAGTACAAATAAACTACATTGTTTCTTTCTCTCTTTAAGTGCTTCCACACATAAACAAAGCTGTTTTCAATATTTCTGTCTTTTTCAAATATCCATGTTTTTCCTCTCTCAACGCTTTGTCCTCCTACACCCATAGATCATAGAACAAAGCAAATCGAGCTCTCTTTCTATTAGGGCTTTGTATTCTCCTCTACTCACATGCTCACTCTCTATTCATGAAGTGAGCTCTTATTCGTTCAGTGTCATCCTCTTTCGCCAACAGCCCGAACCTTTTTTGTCTAAACAATTCTTGTTGGACTTCGCAAGCTACGATAGCAAAAATATGACTTTCATATTCACTTGTTGATGGAGCCGTGAGCCACTCCTATTGCTTCTACTGCCCATTGCAAATTTGATGAGATGATTTGCCCCAATGTGAAGAATTAGGGTTTTGGTTCAATTAGAGTCCTTGAAGATCAAAATTGAATTTTGCTCCAATTTTTTTTAAGTGAGGCTAGGGTTGTTCAATTAGATAAATAAGCAATTTCATTTACCTTCTAAATTGCCATCTTCAACAACTTATCGGCATGTCACCTCGGATTTTTCAAAGAAACAAATTAGTAATGGCACTTAAATGATTAATTTTTAAAATTTGCGGCACTCAAGTCAGTGCCATACGAAAGTTAGAATACTCTTAATATCTTTTTCCATTTTCTCCATACATATTCCCTTTTGGCCCAAAAAGCATTTGGCAAATAGCATTACCAGATTATTTCTTTTAGTCAATATGCAACGGTTGATGAAATAGAAGGTTTTATTATCTTTAACCTTGAGAGTTTTGGCTCAGTCGAAACGAATGAGATCATCGCATTTCTCGATGCACAAAGACCAAGTTCAATTAGTTTCTCGATATTGACCTCTATTCATTCGATCACGCCAATTATCTTCTTTCGTTCCTTTTTTTTTTTTCCCTTTTATAAAAAGTTTCTCTCGTTTGCGCCTCGAAACGCCCCCTTCCCCCAGGATAGTAAACAAGGCAATCCACATCCAATGTCAATGACATAACTCGGCTTGGATCGATCGCACGTCGAGACCGCGATGTACCGAATGCATTAATACCTTCTCCACTCGAACCCCATCACAAACTAGGACTGGGGCCACGTATTTCTGGTCGCTCCAAAACAGGTGTTCGGATTTTCTCGCAAGGGTTCATTATTATACGGAGAAAGGGGGATTCCCCAGCTTGGACCAGTCTATGGAGTCGGACCATTGAATGGCGCTATTCAGTGTGGCCTCATGCAGATCAATGATTGCGTCGGTGGGACGTGTCCGGCCGCGACGCTCGATGCCAATCAGTACAGCTTTTGCTCGACTTGCAGTGGGCTGTTGAATTGGGCATTTTGTCCTGAGATTTCGTCGAGTCGTGATCCCAGACAAGTTTATTTTAGAATGTCTGGCTTGCATATGCATATATTATGTCCAAAAGAAAGGTAAGTATGCATGTCTGGCTTGCATATGCATATATTGTGTCCAAAAGAAAGGTAAGTATGCATATTGGGTTGTAGATATCTCAGATCTGTACGTATATGTATATACATATAGTTTTTTTCTTCTTTTCATATTAGTTTTGAGACTTTATGTGAAAAATTACCTATGCCGTCAGATAAGGTGGTGGTTCCCATCCGGCCTCTTAGGTCCATTTGCAGCTCGGGGTTTTGACATAACAAGACCTGTGGATGAATGATGGTAAATTCGCCATCTCATTTCAAGTTCCGATCTGGAAACCAACTGAAAAGGAAATGCAGAATAACCAGGCTAGATCAAAGAAATTTCTTGCATTCCTAGATGGATAGAATATATGGCAAAGATTCAAGTACGTAGTATACTAAAATAAATTATTTCTAGAAAAATGCTAGAACTTCAAAATTAAATTTAGAACCAGTGCGAAATGTTGATGTATGGCCACTCACATAGATAATTACGCATCTTTTTTATGTCAAGTTATCTCAATGTACAACATCACTAGCATTCTCGCAATGTCATTGAGAAGAGAACTATAATAAAGATTAAAGAAATCTGGACAATGTGGTTCATTCATCTTTCTGGAAGGGGATAAAGAAGAATTCATCCATGAGTACTCTTACACACTTTTTAAATGATCAAATAAAGAATAGCACACCACTTTTCGCCTGTTATATGTAAACAATATTTTGGAAATCGAACTATGGTTAATCACACACGTCTAGTAAGGGCCTCGGCAGCAGTTGCACCATGTTCCATTTAAATTAAGCACGCTTACGTGGAAAATGATATGGTCTTTTATTTTTATTTTGTTTGGGGATATTACGAGATATTGGGATGTAAAATTGGTGGGAAAATGTCAAATGGGTTTTTCTCTTTATTTTGATTCGGGTATGTCCACGGTGATTGGGCCCGGACTGGCATCTCCACTTCCCCAAAATGGATAAAAGCAGAGCCCGAGAAAAATGATGTCAGAGAGAGAGAGGGGGAAAAATCAGAAGGGGCGCGAGGAGGGGCAAAATGGGGAATCGACCGAAATTTCCGCCAGAGCGCGGGAAATAGAGCCGTTGCAAGCCCGAGCCAAAGCCCCTTTGGCGCCAAAACCCTACCCCTTCACTCGGTTTCTCGCCTCTCCTGCCCGAGAAATCCCCGGGCAGCTCTCTCTCTCTCTTTTTTTTTTTTTTTTTTTTTTCTCGGATATCAATTCTTTCTCCTCTGGCCGTAAAAGATGTATTTTATTCTCTCTCTTTCTGGGCAGAAGGAGAATTTCTCGTAAACGAGAGCAATAAAAGTTTCCCGCTTTTGTAATCAATTTGTTTACTTTTGACTTTCTTTTCTTATCCTTTTTATTGTTAACGCGTGATCTTATACAATTTTTCATATTTTTTTTAGAATTTAAAATGCTTTCTTCGTTTTACACAAATCTTCAGAGAGAAATTTTCTTCTTAAGCGTGTTCAAAATATACAAAAATAATAATTACATGCATAGCGTCTCACTTTCTCTCTCTCTCTCCACCCAATCCTCCCTTACCTCACGGGCACTCTCTTTTCTTCACCGTTCGCACCGTCAAAATATTTATTATATAATCTCTCTCTTTCTCGCCTTGGTAATCTCTTTCTCATTTTCACACACATTCTCTCTCTCTCTCTCTCGCCGAGACCCTTTTCTCTCATTCCTCCTCCTCCCAAAGCCCGTCCAGCTTCTCCATTTTGTTCTGATTCCCGAACTTAAACAAAAAAAATTCCAGCTTTTGCTCTTTACTTTGGGCTTGCTCTGTTCTTCCCCTGCTCTAGGCTCGAAAGAGGAAAAGCTCTCTTTTTCTCTCGGGCTTTCTTACAATTTCTTTCTCGCCGGTTCTCTCTTTCCTCCACGCTGAAGGGTCATGGGTTTCTCTGAGAAGCCACAGGTGGGGGGCGCGTGCTTAGAATCCGAGGGAAACAAGAAGTGGGTGATCGCCGGAATCTCCATACGAGCCTCGCTCAAGCCTGTGAGCACCGAGCCGAAGCCCAGGACGAACAGAGACGACGCCGACGAGGAAGAGAGGGAGACGCCCTCCACGACCCCGACGTCGAAAGAATCCAGGATGCCCGAGAAACTGCAGTGCCCGCCCGCCCCGAGAAAGAGGAGGCCCTCGTCGTCGAGGTGTCATTTCAATGGCGTCAGAGAGTTCTTCAATCCTCCCGACTTGGAATCAGTGTTCAAGCGCCATGTCGAGAGGACAAACTGAAGAAGAAGAAGAAGAAGAAGAAAGTAGTTTTCGTTAATTTTTAGGAGGAAGCAGTTTTTTCTTTCTTCTTTTTTTTTTTTTTTTTTTTTGGAGTCATGAGTTTCTACTGATTGTTCCTTTGTTTTTGTAATCTCCTCTGCAGAGAGAAGCTGACGGTGTACTATAGATTTATTACGTCATAATGACTTCGTGAGATAATTGTGGTTAGTTTGTATTAGTCAACAGGCTTGCTTTTTATGGAAAATTTTGGGGTGCTTTACTTGACCTTCGTGGGTTTTTCCTCTGCTTTTTTTTTTTTCGTCTTATTTTGGATTGTGGATGTTTTCGTTTCATTTTTTGTTTTCTTGACCATCCCAAAATTTCCCCTCATTCACAAATACCTCTCAAAAAGTTTTATTCATGATGATTGAGCAAATGGAAATTAAAAATTGGTTCGATGGTTTGTTTGTCGAATTTAGTTAATTGGTAGGACCAAAATTACCACAAATCAACTAAACCTATTGATTCAACGGTAATAGGAATCAAAGAGCTTGAGTATAAGAATTTGACATCACTCTAATAGTTCAAATTTGTGAGGGAAAATTTCAAATAAAGATCCAAAGTGCATTTATTTTTTCTAAAGAGGATATGAAGTGGAGTTTGTTTTAAATAAGGATTCAAAGTGGTAATTTAATCTCAAAGAATGATCTCACTTGCCGGTGCATCTCTGATGCATATTCTGATGACTTGATCAGAGTATTTTTGTCCAATTTTTTTTTTTTCATTTTCGGTTGTCCCGTTCCTTTTTTTTCTTTTTTGGTCAATGGTTGTGTTGTTCATCATATTCTTCATCCCTAGTTCGTCTTCTTTTTGCCTAGATCAAGAACATCGAATTTGGGAAGGGCCGGTAAGCGCCAACCGCTGGTAAGGGCTGGCGAGGGCTCGACGCCCATTGCCGGCAACGAGCGAGGGCCGCCGAGCCCTCACTAGTCAAGTGCTCAATTTTAGATTGATATCACGATCAAATAATTTCTCATTCCCTCATTTTATTGTTTTTCTTTTTATTATATCTGATAGATCTCAACAATTCTTTTACCCACGCACATCACTTAAACATGCCTAAGGACTTCATAATCAAATCATCTTTATCCTACGGAAAATATTTATATTTCGTGCCCTTAGCACTCCCTTCTAGAAAAGAAGAAGCCAGGTTGCCCCCCTCCCTTCTTATCCTCGGCCGCCTTCTTAGAATTCAAATGGCTTTGGCCATTGTTGCTACGGAAAAGACCAATCAACAAGTCAATATATTGACAGCCACATTGAAGCAAATTCCCTGGAAAAAAAAAGGTCCTTCCCTTAGAAGTAGCGAGGAATTATGACTAATTTTGGTTGGTTTTTTGTCAATGAAGAGTAAGGGAATTTTGGGCGTACAAGGAAAAGTCATTTTTTTCTCTTACCTTATTTCGAGTTGAATGAACGAAAGATCCTAAATTTATACTATATTTAATTCTAATCGAAAATTTTTTATATTATTTATATTCTATAATCGATCCATGCTTTTTTTCACGTAATAATTTTGCCAAATTATGCGATTTTCATCTTCTTCTTTTTTTCCTTTTTGTTATTTTTCCTTATTCATGTAATTTGTATGAGGATTTTCATTGGCCCAACTTTACATGTGAGGCCAAAATGAGTTGCCAAACGGCACAATTTTCATGTGGTTCCTTCAAACTTCCACTTTACCATTTCTTAGAAACAGATAGATATCAATTTTGAAATAATACCATCTCATTTCAACCAAAAAATAATAATAATACCATTTCAAGTAAACCAAGGGGCTAGCCACACACGTGATATCTACCGATGAAATTATCTAAATTTGTTCTCTTGAGATGTATAGAACATAATAAGATAAAATAGACTCTCTCGTTGAAATTAATCATGAGTTCCTCCTCAAGTGTTCGAGAATTCCTGAAAATTTTAGTCCTTGTCCTAATCATTTTTCTTGATACATCATGTCTATAGCGTCGTTCACTTCTCTTCTCTCTCCATAAAACATGAAAAATCGGCCCGAGAGACTCCTTTGTTTAATCTTTTGAAGTCTCCATTCCGTACCCGTTGCCGGTTTCACTAGACAGGATAAGGTTTAATTGATAATCTTCGTCCTCTTTCTCTCTCTCACTCGTTCTTGCCTATAGTAGTGTGCATGGAACTGCATAACAATCCAAAATTTTCTGGCCAAGTTGTTGCAAAGAATGGCCGACAAGTTTTCATAGTGAAAACGGTATGGCGGGCGATGGGAAATCTTATTCATGGCGGAGAGATGCTGCACGGAGACATCATTGTTAATTTGACTGTGAGACAAACCTCTCACTATCTTTATCAGTTCAAATGCACGAAGCACCACATTTCCATGGCCATCCACTATTTTTTCCTTCTCCCAATGCCCCACAAGCTCATGATGGGTCCGGCCTCAGATGGAATTATACATGTAGCAAAGCCCCAAAGTCCCTCCCGAGTCCTCATATCTGTTGTTACATATTATAAAAAATACAAACCCCAAACAGTGCCAATCTTTGAGAATCCTATGTGGGGTTGGGGGAGGTGTTCCAAATACACGCTTGAATCAAAGCGTTTTCAAGTGGACCTTTTCTCCTATGTGTTTTTTGGCTGTACTGCCGTGGAGTTGATGATTTGGGGAACATGTTCACTCAACAAAATATTTTCTATCATTTAGAGCGCAAACAACAACTATTCTATTTTTTAACATAATTTTTGGCAAGAAATATTTATGAATATATTCCTTAAATGAGTTTCTAAGCAAAAATATGCATTTGATAATGGCACAAAATTTATGCTATCAGGACATAAAAAATTTATCCCTCCCACGTAGCAAGCGGTGGCGGGTGGACAATTTACTAGTAAAGAGGGCAAGCGATGAAAAAAGTTTTTATTACCAAACGATTCTTATTTCAAACATGTTTTCAAGAACAGGAAAATAGATTCAACCAGAAACATAATGATTATCATGCACACCTTTAATATATTCAAGTTGAGATACTTATGTGATTTTGGTTGGTGTGGGGGGATAAGAGGCATGTTGACACGATGAAAGCGCCACCGAATAGTCTACTTGAGGGGGGAATATAGAACGATATTTGTGTGCATGAAGGAAGAATTTTGCTGAAAAAGTGGGTAATGAAAACCTGTTGACCTAATCTAGGGCTTTCGGTTTGGGCGTCGGAGTAAATATGCTTTGCTTTCTTGGGATTAGAACCCTTTTATCAAAGCAAGTAAGCCAAAAGTTGGAGTAGGCATATCTAAGGTTTTTGCTTTGTCTTGATTATATATGATCATGGTGCCTTGAATTGGATAAAATATGCATGTCCCATTTCTGCAGACATCTTTTGGGGCCAGTTTGCAGTTTGCATAGAACCTTTACGAGATACTTCATAGGTTCGTGTACATACATACATACATATATATGTGTGTGTGTAACAAAAAATTTATTGAGATCACATAGTTTTACATATTACCTAATATGAAGTTTAATATTTTAGTGAGGAATGTGAATCTTTTGAATTTAAGCTGGATATTTACATTATAAATTTATCTCTTTAAAAAGAGAAGCGCATGTCAATGTATCAAGTGATTTCTTCTCTTTTATGCATGGTCAGCTTCATTGCTTGTAGTCGCGCCACCTCTCCAGCATTAGCACCACCCCTCGCAGCCCCCATTCAGCCTCTCTCTCTCTCTCTCTCTCTCTCTCTCTCTCTCTCTCTTCTAACCCCGTCTTTCAAATGTCTTAAAACAATCACACGAAAAAGGGTCGTCTAGATAGAACAATTATTGGACCTTGACGTGGGTACGTGTGGGAAGAGCCCTAAGTCGTGCATAGAATGAGTTGGACAGATTGACTTATCATGGCAAGTTTTACAATCAATCTACGCCACTAATCATGGCATCAATCCTAACCCTTTTAACCAAAACCGGACGAGTTATCATTTCCAATTCCTGATCTGGTTCTGTTGACTCAGTTCAATACAAATTACACGGCCCGTGCAATCTGCGAATGTTCGTCGCCCGCACGCATCACGCAATCTGTCGGAACCTTTCCTGGGTTGATTCTTAAGCAATCATTTCCGAAGACGTGTTCCCTTTTTCTCAGTAACAAGACCAGGCAATGCCGCGTTAGAAGGATCTACCGGGTCCGTTGCCCTGGTCTGAACTTTATCATCATTTTGCTAATTGAAACCATAATTGTCGGTTAAACGTCAATCCTCTATAGCCTTTTCGGTGATCTTTCGGACTCTTCAACGATACACACGACACTGATGACGGGACCCAGAATTTTATTTTGGGAAATTAATTTGCTATCATAAAGAAAGAAGGCAATCGAAAATAGGATTATCCATTTATCGATGGGCGAAAGGGCCAAGACCACTGATGAGAAAGGTCCTCGCAAGAGTCGTAGCCTAACACCAGATGAAAAATAAGATTTCGTCCTTTTAACCTCGACCTTGTTTGACCCCATGTTCGGAGAGTCAGACAGCATCATCGTTTCACTCGAGCCACGTGATCAAATAATTGCAGGGTCCTGGGTAACTTTTCTTTTTAATTTCGGCGATCTCTTAGGGTCCTTGCACCATCATAACCCTCCAGGATACGATGAATAAACAAAGCGCAAGAAAATTGCAAATTTCGCGGCACGGACGTCTCAACAAGATACAGCACGCAGCAACGCCAAAAGGTACATGCAACACGTGCCCCCCCCCGTATGGCAAAACCCTAAAAATAGAAAATACCCCCAGTCGGTAAATTCTCCAGCAGTGCATGGCGTTGGCGTACGTGGGGACGGTGGTAGCCATTGGGGTCTGTGCAGAGTAGAGAGAGCATGGAATCCGATGCACGGAAGAGAGTCGTCCTGAGCACGCACACGCGGCGGGACTCCTGCATGGAATCCTATGAGGCGAGCGCGAGAGCGAGAGAGCGAGAGTTTCTAGGCTTTGATAATAATAAGGTTGAAAAGTACTATATCTCTCCGTCATTAGGACCAACCAAATCCAAGGAACCCCACGACCTTCAAAAGTTTCCTGCTTTGTCTTCGGGGGGGCCTTTTGAAGAAGACGACCGGAATTGATTGTTATCTCTTCCCCCTTTCCTTTTCTTTTTCTATTTTTTTATTGGCTGGGCTGAGGGGAGCTAATTATTCCACGCGGTTTCGGCCTGCCCCCAAAAGCCGAAGGGGCGCCACCGCCCACCCGCTCCCCAGACTTCGGTGCCTGCCCGAGCTGCCCGGATGTTTCTTTGCTTTTCTTCTTTTTTTTTGTTTATGGCGGGAAACTCCCAAAGGAAACGACGACGGTCCCGTTCCCGTTTTGAGTTGGCGCCAAAAAACGGAAGAGAGAGAGAGGGGGGCGAAACGGACGGATGAAAATGTTCAGAGTCTTTTCCCGGACCGGGTTCGCCTCCACCGTTCGTCGGGTAGGTCCGACCCCATAGGGTCTGCTGAGTCGGTACAAGATATTCCCTGGTGTGGCCATTTTGTGGCTTGAGCCATGTCCTCATTGCTCTAGCGGGATCATAACGACACCGGGTGTTTCAATTGTCGCTTCGTGATAGTGATTTTCTCAATACGCGGTGGTTATTTCTTGAACGGGTTATTAACTCGGTACCAATGACTCTTTTTGGTTAGATAGTCTCGTTTTGACCAAATAAAGCGATCAGTCCACAAAGTTAGCCTCCTCAACAGAGTGGGCGTGCTCTAGTTCTACCGAACGTTGTGGCCTAGGAAAATGGAAATGAATTCGTGAACTTCTCCTGCGGCGCGATCTTTCATTGTGGCCTATCCATCGTTGAAATAATTAAGCTTGCGGCACTCGCATCTCACTCTACCAATAGGCCAGTTTGGACGATTCCATTAGTTATGGTTTGCTAATGAGTATTGCATTCAAAATTACATTTTCTCGCAAGAAGTCACTAATCAAGTGAAAAGTTTATTCTTATTACCAATAGGTTAAATTTTACTTAGGCCCTATTTGGTTCGGCATTTGCAATAGGTTTTGAGATTTTAAAGTCTCTTGACCAAATGTAAACGCATTTGGTTCATGTTTTTGCTCAAATTTAGGAAAATACAATTACATCTCGAAATGGCTCTAAGAGCCTTTAGTACAAAGCAGGTCCGAGGTACTTTAGGGAAGTTGTATTTTCGGAATACAAGTTTTTGTCTCGATTACTATTAATCTTTTCCAAAGATTGTTGCACGAAAAAGCCGATTGAAGGCAAATGACCGCCGACCAAGAGGTTGCACACACTGGCGACCACCGCCTGAAGGTCGCCCGACCCAGGCGATTGATGGCCTAAATTGCGCAACCTAGGCAACCACCTAAGTCGCACGACCTTAGGCAAGGCTATCCAGCGGTCCGACGGCTAGATCTAGCCGATCAGTGGCTAAATTTCAAAAAAAAATTACAAAAATCTTTATTTTTCTTAATTTAGTAAAAGTCCTTTACAAATGCAATTTTTACAAAACGGCATTTTAACCAAAGTTGTTTCCCAATGCACTTTAATATTACAATTCACCAAACATTATTTGCATTTCGAAAAACTCCCTTAACCCAAAGGTATTTACATTTTCCCAAAAACATTCTCCCAAAGCCTAACCAAACGGGGTCTTATTGTCAAGTGGAGTCATTACCAGAGTAGCAAATATTATTTTTCTTTCAACTTCCTAGCAGGGTTGGAAAATTACTTATAAATTGAGATACGTTGATATATTACGTATATGACTATCAGGCTATCAGTATATAAAATACCAGTAATTAATACCTTCTTCATGCGCTCGGCGACTTCTTTAATAAAAAAGCATATATACATGTGTGTGCGTGTGAGACTAGTACCTTATCCGTTGAATTCCCTAATTAAAGCACAGAAATATGACTTCCAACTCGTTCAGGCCTATCAACTAGGGATACAATGTGAGCAGCTGGTTGATAGCCCAATCTTTCCCGGACGGGGGCTTCGCACGGACCGGGTTCGCCTCCACCGTTCGTCGCGTAGGTCCGACCCCATAGGGTCTGCTGAGTCGGTACAAGATATTCCCCGGTGTGACCATTTTGTGGCTCGAGCCGTGTCCTCATTGCTCTAGCGGGTCGTATTGCTATGTCGGACATTGCATCACTGCAACGGCACTGTGTGTTTCAATTTTCGGGTCGTGATAGTGATATTCTCAATACGTGGTAGTAATTTCTTGAACGGGTTAAGTGCCAATGACTCTTTTTGTTTAGATAGTCTCATTTTGACCAAATAAAGCGATCAATTCACAAAGTTAGCCTCCTCAAAAGAGCTAGGAAGTACTGACACTCTTCAAAAGTTTTTGTGTCGTGCCGAGCACTCCGATGCGTGTACAACACTCCCGGACATTCGGTCAATATGTGTCGGAAAATCCAACACTTGGTCAACTTTCTCGATGTTTTCCAACACTCGAGTCGAAATTCCGATATACAAGTTTCCGATATGTGATTCCAACATGCAAGGTCAATTTTAAAATTTTTCAATAAATAAGAGTTCAAAATGTATATATGTCGAAAAAATAAATAAAAAACATTAATAAGAATAATAAATGGGGAAAGAATAAAAACTTAATTTTCTCTTCTAACTCTCACTTCCCGTGATATATAATTTACCCTCAAGTTTTTTTTTCTTCTCTTATGATACATCTAACACGTGAGTCCATAATGTGAATTGCTTAATTTTTTTCTCCAAGTTTTATGAATTATTGGAATGGAGTTGAATTTATCAAATTGAAACAATGAATGATATTAATAAATTGTGGATTAATTTTTTAATGTAAATTCACTATAGGCCTTTTTATTATTTATTTATTTGTAAATTTTATTAAAATAATCAGAAAAATGATAATTTATTATGTATATATAAAAATATATATTTAATATACAACGTATCCCAAAATGTCATAATTCTTTGTTTTTTGAAAAACGACGGGTCTACATATTGTGTCGTATCGCATCGGTATCGCGTGTCAATGTCAGTACTACTTAGCAAAAGAGTAGGCGTGCTCTAGTTCTACCGAACGTTGTGGCCTAGGAAAATGGAAATGAATTCGTGAACTTCTCCTGCCGCGCGTGGCCTATCCATCGTTGAAATGATTAAGCTTGCACCACTCGCATCTCACTCTACCAATAGGCCAGTTTGGGCGATTCCATTAGCAACATACAAAATCGCTTACTGTGGGTACAAGTTATGGTTTGCTAATGAGTATTGCATTCAAAATTACATTTTCTCGCGAGAAGTCACTAATCGAGTGAAAAATTTCTTATTATTACTGATAAGTTAAATTTTACTTCTTGTTGAGTGGAGTCATTACCAGAATAGCAAAAATTATTTTTCTTTCAACTTCCTAGCAGGGTTGGAAAATTACTTATAAATTGAGATAGATTGATATATTAATACCACTAATTAATACCTTCTTCATGCGCTTGGCGACTTCTTTAATAAAAAAAAGCATATATACATGTGTGCGTGTGAGACTAGTACCTTATCCACTGAATTTCCTAATTTAAGCACAGAAATATGACTTCCAACTCGTTTGGGCCTATCAACTAGGGATACAATGTGAGCAGCTGGTTGATAGTCCAAAGCGAAGCTCCACTCACCTTCTAGTGACTTTGACACCATCTTATTTCACCCCAGGCACGAAGAGCTATCATACTCTCCCACCTGGTAGTAGCCAGCATCGTACTATTGACATGGTGTCTTCTTTCACCACCGGTAGGCCTCTTGATTCTCACCAAATTTTTTCTTCCAAGATGAATGGGAAAACAAGAAGTGGCATTATTATGGGGTCTCCTACCTTAGGGCGGATCTCCCGCTTGTTTTTTTCTCTCTTAAGTCTTTTAAGGACCTACTTAGGTCCAGTGGTTAGTAACTATTCACATTAAAAAATAATTATCCAGGCATGATTAATAGAAAATAAGTCTGCGCCTGAAAATTAGTCATTGCAATAAATTTCATGTGTAATTTGTCCACGTGACTTGGTAACTTCCAAAAGAGAGAGCAAATTAATCAGAATATCTATTCTACGAAGCCCAATATCAGGCCTGCTTTGTTATCCAAATTTGACCCAACAAAGGAGCCCGTGGGCTTTTACATTCAGACCATCGTGATACATAGTATAAAAACCCAAAACCAGTATACGGGTCACAAATTTTTTTTTAATTAATTTTTTTATTACAAAAAACCCCAACATTCGCGTATCTGCGATAATTTACACCAAAGTATATATTATGACTATAAAAAGAAAAATCTTAAATTTGTACATATATGACAAATTTACTATCTGTTAATTTCTGTTAAATTGAATTAATATCACAAAAAATAACAAACCACACTTGCGACAAGCATAGGATAAAATCTCTAACTAGTATATCCATTAATTATCACTTGTCATCAAACTCAGTAATTTAATAGTAAAATTTAACGAAAACTGACGAAATCAAAAAATTAATTTAGGATAAATAGTTCAAATGTATATTAGTTTGAGATTTTTCGTGGTATTAATTTTCTTTTTTATTTAAATAAGCTTAAATGACAAATATTGTCATTAGGCTGTTTGAGACTCTTTGCAATCCGATTAATCTTAAATGGGTGGGACCATCTCTTGTTTCCCATTTACGATGAGTGTTTATCGAATGACTCTTGTTTACGCATGCAAGTAGTTAGAAAATACAATTTCTATGATTTCAAATCATGCGTTGTGTAAGTAATTGAGCGATTCTCAAACTTATATTTGTTTCGTGAAAAATTCAAAACTTAAAAAAGATTTTTTTTTTAAAGAAAAAGAGCTAATAAAAAAACACTTTTATCATGGCGATAATCTTTAACTAATTTTTTTTTATTGATAATTAAACATATTTTCGTTATATTCTCGTGGAATAATTGTACAGTACAAAAGAAATGGAAATAAATCAAACCAGTCACTCCCAGTCCCAGCTACACTGGTTTATGCACAAGGCGCTCCTCTCCCTCGGAAGATCATCATGGAGTACAAACGCTCACCTGATCATCAACGATAACCTTCTCCTTCCAAAGCTTAGCTCGGCGCCGGAGAAGCTCCGATCGTCGTTCGACGCCGCCGATGTCGTTCGCCACTCGCTCCAGCAGCTTCTCTCTCCACGACAACCGTCGGTTCCCGCATCGCCGTCGCTCCGCCTCCGGAGCCAGGCCGCACCGCCTCTCGTTCCCGGCCAAGCGCCAGAAGTTCGTCGTACTCCGCCGCCTCGGGAGCGTCGGCGCATCGTTCTCGGTCCATTTCTCGCTGCATAGCCAGGGAAGCGGAGCTGAATGCGGCGTCGGCTTCGGGAGCGCTCGGAGTCGGTGGCGGTCGGTCGCTTCGTTTCTGCCCGGAGGCGGTTGGTGGACCTTGCGTGGTGACTCGGAGGACGCGGGAGCTGCAGATGCCAAGTCGGTCTCGGTGGTGACCGCTCTGCGCTGGATTTGGGGCTTGATTGCTGAAGATAGATTGGTGATTTATGTCGCATTTGGCTCTCTCGCAGTCGCTGCGGTACGCGATTCGTTTTCCCTGGAGGAGGTTGCGTTGCTTGGCTTGATGAATGTAAACTCATTTGAATGGAAGAACTAGCGCATTGGTCGTTTCCGGAATAGCTGAAGCTGAAGCTGAAGCACAAATACGAACATTGAAATGCATTCCGCTTTTGTGATGCTCGTGTCATTGATTCGTTTGTCAAATTAAGATGCTTATATGTGGATTGTTCCAGCGTGTCCTTTTGTTGTTATTGAGAATGCACGATCTTAACATCTTAGTACTGGTTGGTTCAAGTAGGGAGAAGTGCCTATTTATGTTGCTTTTGTAGCTACCACGTGAAATTAGATTTGGCCATTCTCTTACATGCCTGCTGGATGTATGGGACGTAAATTTTACAGAGGATCCTCTTTAGTCCTGTCAATTTGATTGCTTTGGAAATAATGGCAATTGGTGAATATTGTTTGATCGGCTGTTTCCTACTTTCTTTTCAAATTCTGCTCAAATTTCGGTGGTGAAGTTTGCTTTCCATGCAGCTTTCAGAAATCACAATGCCAAGCCTACTGGCAGCTTCCCTATTCACTGCACAGAGTGGTTGCAGAGACCTGTTTTATAGACAGGTTCAGCTTTTGGGTATATTGTGTTGCACTTCAGGAATATGCAGGTCAGTTTGCTTCATGTTTATGTTTTGTATTCGCCAATACGATAGCCACAGTCACCTGTAAGGTGAACTTTTTCCCGTTAAAGTTATGTCCAAAAGATCATTGTTGACGGACAAAAACCTGAACTGAATGCTTGGTTAGGTCGATGTAACCCCAAGCTATCTATTTATAATAAAGCCAACAGGTGAAAATTATAATATGACTTTTATTGCTGTCATACATAAAAATAATAAAAGAAATAGACAAATATGCCCCGTTAGCCAAATACTCTTAACACTCCCCCTCAAGCTAGCGTGTAGATATCACACATGCCCAACTTGACTAAAATTGAATGAAGCGATTTACCCCTAATCCTTTAGTGAACACATTAGCAAGTTGATCACCGGACTGAACAAACGGTATACATATTAAACCACTCTCCAATTTCTCCTTGATAAAGTGTCCATCAATCTGACTGAACAAAGGGTATACATATTAAAGCACTCTCCAGTTTCTCCTTGATAAAGTGTCCATCAATCTCCACATGTTTCGTACGACCATGCTTTACAGGATTGTGAGCAATACTAATGGCAGCCATGGGATTCCAACTTACTCTTAGAGGTGGTGTAATGAGCATAATAAACACAACAAAAAATTTTGGAGGAAGAATAAAAGTTGACGATCCCTGTAAAACTTCAATGGGTGTGCGGAAATCAAGAATTTTATTCAGTATTCGATTGATTAATAGGCAACAGTTAAGAGACTAGAAGAACCTGTCATGTGATCCTGTCATGTGATCTATAGCCCCTAATCAATGATTCATGGACTAGAAACAGCAGATGTATTAAACCCCCAAAGAAGATACTTGAAGTGGCTAAGTTTGAAGCAAAAGGGGAAGACAAATTAGTAATCGTGGAGGAGGCAGCAGCAGAAGCTTTAAATAGATGTCGAAATGCCTGGAGTTCTTCCTGGGATAGATCAACATTAGTACTAGGTGCAGGGGAAACAATTTCAGTATGGCTTACCCTGTTTTTTGCGTTTCTTTGTGCCCTTTTTGCTCAAAATCTGCATGTTTTCCATGTAACTTCCAGCAAATAGCCTTAGCATGATACACAGCCTACAACAATGTTCACACTTCACAGACTTCTTAGAGGTATCATCAAATCGAGAGGACGAAACAGATTTGGTAATAGTGCCAGCAATGGTTTGTAGAGCAGATCGATCGATAGTAGAGGGATGGAGCATTGCTGTCCTATGGTTTTCTTCCGAGTGAACTAGGGCATAGGACTATTCCAGAATAGGGAATTGAGATTGGCTAAGGACTTGAACACATATCTGATCATATTCATCATTCAATCCTGCCGAGAAATCATAAACTTTGATCTTGTCCACATGGTTCTTGTAGGTAGCAATATTTGCAACATTGGTTGGTTGATAATCAGCATAATGATCTAGCTCTTGCCACAAACTCCGAAGCTTAGCATAATATTGAGATATAGTCATCTCCTTCTGAGTGGTGTTATGAGCCATTTTTGAAAGTTTATACCTTGTATATCATTCCCGAGTTGACCATAAGTATCCCTTGCAGCCAACCAAATCTGTGCTGCAGTATCAAGAAGCAAATATCCTTTTGCAATGCGTGGTTACATCGAGTTAAGCAAAAAAGACTTTACCAAAGAGTCATTGAGATCCACTTGTCCTGAGTAGTACCTGATGCATCTGGCTTCACAAAAAGTGCCGTTCATATGTTCCCCAGGCCCACAGCATCCAATGCTCAAGAATACTGATCGAGACCATATCAACTAATTTGTGCTGTCAAGCTTCACATAGATAATAGCAAAAGTAATATATTCTATACGGCCATCTCGTATAGTTGGAGAGCTTACAATTGAACCCTCAGACTTTGTGTCTTAGCAATTAACTCAAAAATTGTGAAAGGATCAACCAAACCACCAAAACTGGCCAGAAAAAGCCAAAAATTGGATCGAAGTCCTCTAGTAGTAGGCTGAAGCTGTCGTCCAAAAATCAGCCAAATCAAATCAAGGGAAGGCAAAATTAATTTTTGCAAGGTTTTGAAAACCTAAAAAAATCGATACTTCTGCTTATCCCTGAAGAATCTGCAAAGGAAAAATATGTTGGTCCATGAACTACAATACTTTGGTCTTCACACACGAGAGCCAACGGTAAGGCAGAAACAATTTCAAACAAGAAGATCCAAAAAATTGCAGAAGAGGTTGAACCACTTGTAGCAGATTGCAATGAAGTTTTAGTTTATCCTTTGAAGGTGAGGTTTAGGTCAGACACGAGTTTTGAAGAATCACCTCATTAGTGCTGCCCTACACTATGAAAGAGAGCAAAGAAGAAGGTGAGAAAGAACTGCAGTGGGAGAGGGTGAAGGTGAGAAGAGAGAGAGAAAAGTAAGGTTGCGTAGAAAAGAGATTGGGGTTAGGGTTTCGGTTTAGCCCCTGCTATGATATCATGTTAAGAGACAAAAAAAACTGAATTGAATGCTTGATTAGGTCGATGTGATCCAGGCTAACTATTTATAATGAAGTCAAGAGGCCAAAATTACAATATAACCCTAATTACCGCCAGATAAGATAATAAAAGAAATAGGTAAATATGCCCCCATTGGCCCAATACTCTCAACAAACATAAATGGCTTTCTCATCTAGGTGCACTTTTGTATTCTGGATGTCTAGATCCAGAGTCAGTAGTAATGATGGAGACTTCATGCTTACTTTTTTGTGATATGATCTGCTAGGAAAAATATTTTGTGTATTTGGATGTACAATCAGTTGGTGCCTCTCTGATAACATTGTCTTTTGAAATTACAGTGGCTTGCGCAGTGGATGCTTTGCTGTCGCAAATACAATCTTGGTAAGTCAATTGCTTTAAGTGCTCTCTATTCCATTGTGAATTTCTTGTTCTCTTATATGTGAATTCAAGTCAAATGAAGAAACCGAACCTATGTATTCTCCCTGCTAAAGGGGTGTTTATAGGGTTGAACTCTAGAAATGGATTAGTTAAGATAGATGGGGGCCATTGGCTTATAAAGGACTAAGATCCCAAACAATGTGGTGCTATTTCCCATAAATGCATATGTTATTTCAACATAGCAATTTGTGACCTGTGGATTTTGAGTGGTTCCTACTGGGATAGATGACTGACTTAATAGTGTTCTTTTTGTATTAGAGAGAGCTTGAGCAAGCCCTTTGATTTAATTTGGTGCCTTTTACTTGCCTACTGGTTCAGAAGCATAGGTAAGTAGAAGGGAAACTCTCGAGCAATGATACAGTTTAATCATCAATGACTAGTTCTTTCCTATTGAGAGAATTCTTCTGAACAAAGATGCAATTGCTATCTTCATTTGAAGTTGATGTGATGACAAAGCTGTGAAAATGAGTGGTCAAAGTATTGTTGAAGTTGTTTACTCTTCAGGGGAAAAAGTTGTAGGGGCAGCTTGCTATAAGTTCTTATAGGAGTACATGGAAGACCATTCCTACTTCTTTGAGAACACTGTTGCCTTTCCTCTCCATTAGCTATTCCGTCCATGAAGTCCCTTGACTGCTGTTTAGTTCGTCTTCATCAGTTGAAGAGGAATCTCTGTGTGACATAAGAAGTTTATTCATCTCTTTCGTTAAGTGATATTATTGGTGCACGGATCTTTCAATTTGTGCCCTTGGTTTCCTAATAGAGTAGAGGTGGTGCTTGCTATGTCCTTGCAGGTCAAGCGTCTCCAGGAAACTATATTTTCAACACTCGTTTTTCAGGTTCATGTTCCTTTTAATAGTTGTAATAGTTGTAGAGCTTTGCATCTCGGGGACAAGCTCCACACTAGAGAAGTTACATCTTCTAATTTTCAGCTGTTTGTTACTTTTCTTTGGGAGACTAATATAATTTTTCCAATTTTTTTGGCCCAGGATATAGGTTTTTTTGACACAAAATCAGTTGGTGATCTAATGAGTAGGCTAGGATCAGATTGCCAAAGACTCTCTCATGTTATTGGAAATGATATGAACCTAATAATACGCAATGTTCTTCAGGTTGGACACAGATTGCTATTTAAATTTTGCATGAAAGCTTAAACGTCAGTGTGTTGCCTTTTTATGTTTAGGGGACGGGAGCTTTGGTTAATTTACTGAGCTTGTCATGGCCCCTTACAATGTCAACGTTGGTTATATGCTCAGTTCTATCTGCAGTTTTTTTGGTTTATGGCCGGTAAGCTTTTTCTCCAACCTAAATTTAGTTATCTTAAGAATGATCTTTTTCCTTTTCTAATTGCAGACTTACGCATTACCTTTTCATATTGTTCTGTGCACTGGCGGATCAGGAATGTTTATGCTTTCATGATAAATCCAGAAAAAAGAAGTATTTATTGTCAAGTATGGGCATATGGTTTTATATCGTGGACTGCCTCCTTTCCCACTTCATCTCAAGCGAAGCTGCAAATAGTAGTTCTATTAACCTTCGTTTGTGAGGATAATGCAGAATTATTATGTGATTATGTGCCTATGTATGAGTTCTTGAACCATACATTGCATATTTTATTGCTCGTATTTGGTATGCTTTCTCCACTTGTTTCAATTCTTGATATTTTGGTAGGTACCAGAAGAATGCTGCGAAGTTAAGCCAAGAATTTACTGCTAAAGCCAACGAAGTATAGGCGGAAAAATTTTCTTAGTTCTAACTACTTTGCCACCTTTGCAATTTCTTGATGTAGTGCTATTGCATTTTATTTAAAGGTTGCTGAAGACACTCTTACCCTGATGAAGACTGTCCGAGTTTATGGAACAGAAGGAATGGAAATTGGAAGGCAATGATTCCCACTAGTAATTGCCTAACAAGTGTTTTTGTTTTTACCGATTTATTTAATTTACGCGGTGACCTTATGCAACTTACCTGATTCCGTGGCTAAACTATTGCAAGCCTTTCATTTGTGTTGCACTAGGTATAAGCTATTGCTTGAGAGGTTAGGTTCTGTAAGCATTCGTGAAGCTGCGGCTTATGGATTATGGAATCTGAGTTTCCACACCCTTTATCGTTTGACACAGGTTTGAATTTTTCCTTTTGGTTGGAACCCAAACTTTTCTAAAAATTTCATTGTTCCCATGTTCATGCTGCTAATTGGCTTTATAACAGTACTCAGTGGATATTTCTGTCTCCAATTAATCTAGAATTCATATATTATTCATCGATGATACTCTGGTAGAAAATTTTCATGCATCATCCAGATCAGAAGCATAGTGCAAAGTCAGTTCTCATTGATGATCTATGTAGTCGGGAATTCTAAATCTTGATGTCTTTGGTTCAGTTGTAATGTACTGCAGATTAATGTTGAATATGACGCTGTTTGTACGGACACATATCCAGATGCTGCATGATTACCATCTTTGTGAAAGTCAATGATCTCACTATGATTTTTGTTGTGAAATCTAATTCTAGGTTTTGGCACTGCTATTAGGAGGATTGTCCATTCTGACAGGTTACGTGTCCCCTGAGCAACTTACTAAGTATATCTTGTACTGCGAGTGGATGATTTATGCAACTTGGAGGTTGGCGGATAGCTTAACGTCATTGTTGCAGTCCATTGGAGCTAGTGAAGAGGTTTTTCATCTAATGAGTCTGTCACCAAGTCATCAGTACCTGTCAAAAGGTAAGCACACTGAAGAGAATGCAACTGTTCATGAAAAAGCTGAAGAAGGAATTGATGCTTAGTAGTCTGTTAACATTGCAGATTAAAATTCAAATCAAATAAGCATCTGAGACCATGTTTAAAGTCCTCATACTACTTGGGTTTATGTTAAAATTGTTAACATGTATCCACGAGCTTTGGAGTCCGTTAATGTGCATCTCAACGTGCAGACTCTCTTTGCATGTTTGGCACATTCAACATTCTTACTTGAACCCTTAACCCATGCTTCAAATCATAACTGAAATTTTTTGCATGTAAGACAAACAGACAAATGGCTTTGCCGTAGTTTTCCATGTCCATAGCACATCTTACCCAATGCCTTCTCTTTTGGGTAAAACATTCAGTGGGCAACCAGCCTATAGTAATCCGTAAACTTCCGTGATGTTTTGTTAGCTGAGCCCTTTGCATTGACTGTACGAACTTTGCAGGAATTGTACTTTCTTTGTTAATCTCGCATAACTTTCTTGTGCAGGAATTACTGTTAATTAATTGCTACCTTCTATATTAATCCAATGCTTTCTCTGCCATATCTATTGTACACAGGGTTGAAAATACGAAAGCTAAGGGGACACATTCAGTTCGTTGATGTATCTTTCCAGTATCCTTCAAGGATTACGGTATATATTAAGTCAGTCAACCTTGTAATCCACTGTTGAATATTTTCTCCTCTATGAAGTGCAAAGTCGAATATGTCTACGTCAACCTCTCTTCCTTTTGCTGGTCATCTACTAACCATTTCAATTAAATTGAGAAAACCAGGTCCTATACAACTACTAGTGATGCTCAATCCCTTCGACTAGGTAGGATTTGTATGTCGCTTTATAGTTGGAGGGGCTATTTACTAGTTCTGGAGGTTGTGGACTTGGCCCAATTTGATTGATCAAGACTTACACCCATACTATCACAGTGCTTGACTTTTAAATTGTTGATAGGATTTAAGTATATGATGTCATGCGTTTTTATTCTTTGAAGCAGAAAACTGACTTAAATAGTATTCTAATTGTTTGGCTAAATTAACAGGTACCAGCTCTAGCAAACGTTGACTTCTCTATACAACCAAATGAAGTGGTTGCAATCGTAAGAGACTGTGCCTTTGGAGTAACTTTTTTCCTTTTCTGAGGGTTGATCGTGATCGATGTGTTGCGTTCTATTTGACTAGGTTGGCGCAAGTGGTTGTGGGAAAAGCTCGTTAGTTAGTCTCTTGCTTCGTTTATATGATCCGGTTGATGGTCAGGTAAGCTGCACTAATATTGAGCATATGTTGAATCAGGAAATCTCAATGAACTTGGCAGTAATGACTTTTTCTCTGCATCGTAGATTTATATTAGCTCCATGGTTATTAAAATTCCCAAATTTGCAGATTTATATTGACGGTTTCCCCATAAAGGAGTTGGATATAAGGTGTCTCAGAGAAAAAATTGGATTCGTGGGACAGGTTAGGCATACAATTATATTTCAATGGGATGAAACTTATCTCAGGCTCTGCACCGGTCTGTAAGTACCAGCTATGTATCATTGACAGGAACCGCATCTCTTTCACATGGATATCTCATCAAACATTAGCTATGGATGCTCTGGAAAGGTCAATCAGGAAGATGTAGAGTTGGCTGCAAGCCAAGCTGGTGCCCACGATTTTATTTCAACTCTTCCTGATGGATACCAGACTGTCGTTCATGATGGCTTGCTCAGTGGCGGACAGAAGCAGAGAATCGCTATTGCTAGAGCCATCCTGAGAGATCCTGCTATTCTGATCCTGGATGAAGCGACCAGTGCCCTGGATGTGGAAAACGAACGGCGAATCAAGGTATTTATATTAAAACATTTGTCCCTCTTGTACAAGCGGTTGTAAGGGAATGTGCGGAATCAAAATAACATGTGGACGTTAAAGCCGAGTGATCGTGTTTAACGTGTGATTTGCCATGTCATTAGGGCCTAATCTTCAATCAAACAGGGAGAACCGTCATCGTCATAGCACACAGGTGAGTCGCTCACACCACAGCCATCGCCTGTCTGTCTTCGCTCATGGCTTACGAGATGGGAGTTACCTATCTGGGTTGCTGGCTGTTTGCAGGCTCGGTACTGTTGAAAATGCCGATAGAATCATCGTAATGCATGGCGGTCGAGTTGTGGAGGTAAGGGTGCTTATCTAGTTCCAAATTGGAAATTCTCATTCATCCACGAAAGCAAGAGTAAAACAAACAGGTTCTCTTTTGCGTCATATCTCGGAGGCGCTCGAGAACGGAAAGTAATATATATATATAGGCAAATCCACATAACCTGTCCATAACTTATTGCTATGCTGCGCGGGATAGACTAGACCTGCCTCCGTAAGCAGCTGCCGCGACGATTCCATAGAACATCTTGTATACCTTTGGCGTGGCCTGTTCCATAGGCCGATGCATGACGGGTATGCCGAATTAATCGCACGCACCCCGCAGGTGGGAACGCACAAGGAACTCCTCAGGGACGGCTTCTACGCTCGTCTGATCAGAAATCGGGAAGATTCAATTGGGTTCTGACTTGGGAATGATGTTGGAAGAACGAGCAAATGGGAACTTTCAACCATAGGTGCGCGGCTTTAAACGGCCTATTGATAGGCTCAGTCCTTGTTTCTTTCTTCGTTTTCTTTTCTGTATCGTCATTAGCGGCAAGTTGGAAATGGTGGAAAAGGTGGATTGCTTCAAAAAGGCATCCCGAACGCAAATAGGATTGCTTCACCCATGTATAGTCCACCTCTTCTCATTGTAGTTGGTACGATGTCCTATTCTGGTAACATGAAATGATTTCCGTAGGGGCATCTATTACGCTTGCCCCTTAATTTGCATCGGGAGAAAAATTCCTCCAATTAAATCCACGGTCATTTGCAATATCAGCCTCCTAAAGAATAAAATCGACGGTTGATGGGGCCTAGACACCAAAGTGACAAAAAACTATTAGACCTAACACCTTTCTACAAAAAGCAGAAGATAGTATTGCACTGTTGCTAGGTCTACATAGATGATCATTCTACAAAGCATAAGATACAGTCTTGCACCGTTGGTGGGTCTGGATGGATTATCATTTTACTTGGACAGGTTATAGAATACATGTGTGCGTGCGTGAGAGAGAGAGAGAGAGAGAGAGAGAGAGAGAGATCAGAGTCTCTCGAGGGCTTCGGAGGAAAAATCTCCAGGTTGAGGAACTTGCTGGTGAGGGAGACCCTTCACCTGTGTTGCTTCATCGCCCGTCTTGTCTATCTCTCGCGGGTTACGAGCCTTCGGCGGTGATGGTGGCGGGTCGTCCACTGCTCCTTTAATTTCCTTCACCGTTCTCTTGTCACTCTCTTGTTGTTTTTGTCGATCTCTCTGTATCCGGTCGTCCATGGCAAATTCCTCCTCTTCCTCCTCCGTTTGCCACGCCGTTTGCCAACTGAAAACAGAGCTTCTTCCGCCGGTTGCGCATGCAGACATGGTGACACGACGTGCATTTCTGCAGGACACGTGTGGCTCCGTTTTTCTGTCTGCTCTCATTTCACCGGACTAAGCAAATCATATGTCGAGGAAAATAGAATTTCAAGCAGTGACGCAGCTGCTCTAGGAGCACAGAGGCACGTAGCCAACTCTGTACTGTAGCAGTCTCGGCTTGGACTAACTCGATCTTGGTGGACTCTCTAGTCAAAATTTGACATGTGTCCGTTTAACCATCTAACTGTTACAAAACCCATGTCCCAAATCTGTCTATTAACGATGTAGCCACGTGTCAGGTTTTAAGATGGAGATTCTGCAGAAGATAGTGAACCCGTGATGCACCTCGAATTGGGTGGATCTCGCAGGTAAAGCAGGTGAATTCATTCGATTGAATGGTTCGGATGGATAGCTGGATATGCTGTTGGAGGCAGAACGGATGACATTATTCCTGACCATAGAGAGCATGTTAATTAAAAAGGAATGGCATTACTGAGGGCACTCGCACGTCATCATCTGGCCATAAATCGATTTAACTCAACAGCGCCAATCAGAAAAAAAAAAAAGGAAGGAATAACTTAACAAGGCAAGGACACAATCTTTGATAGCCCAGGCAATAGCGATGGATGAGGGGATCGATTAGTCTGTCTGACGTGCTTCTCTCCTCCTTCGATGTCCCAAGGCTTCCATATTTCTTTGGATTTACTAGTGATAGCGAGGCAGGCACCTTGCCTTTCGTAGTAAGCAACTCCTTGCCTTTTGTAGTAAGCAACTCTCTTTCTATCAAGCTTGGTCCGTCGTCTCGCTCCATTCCCTGAACTAGAGGGAACTTTCCCCATCTCACAAGGCAAGTCTATTAAATTTAGTTGAGAGGATTAAGGTAGCGGTTAACTCTTATTGGCTAACCAATCCTTTGTTCGAGAGCTTGAACAACGAAGTGAAATGCTTGACTTATGGGCATTCATCATCATCAATAGAAAGATGGAAGTGTTTTATTTTTCCATTTTTTTGCATACAATTTTCATTTCTACTCCACCTTTGAATCATCTAAAATCCAATATTTTATCTACTGTTTCCATTTCAAATTGATAGTTACTATCAATATTTACCCTTAGGTTCTCAAAGTGCATTGTTCTGCTTTGGCATTTCAATTAAAATATTTCAGTGATTTTGTTATAATTATATAAGTATTGATGGAAAGAATAGGATGAATGAACTTTAAATATATTTTCAATTCAGTTTAGCCATTTAGAGATGCACTATACAAGAGCAAAAGTTCAATTTCTTTCATCATTAAAAATATTGTTGGTTTTTTATCATATTACACGAAACAAGGATGAAGAAGCATGTTAGCATAATTCCAATGAGCATTACAGCTTATCTAATTCTTACTATTCTCTGTTCAACAATTTGCCAAGTACTGTAACTATATTTATGTTCCCCTTATTGAAGAGGTTTATCTACTTCCGATGTTTTCAGATGATAAAAAAAAAAAAATTGGATCTTCCATGCATACTTTTTGCATTTCGAGTTTTCATGTACATTAGTTCTATGATCCTTTTATTTATCTATTTTTTTCCTCAAAATTCTCCTAAAAAATTCAAATCCTCCCGCGTATTTATCTATTATACTTTCTACAGTCGAATTGATGACCCACGACACAGTGAAAAGGTAAAAGAAAAAAAGTAACAAGAAACAGAGGACATGCAAATGACCAAAGAGCTACAAAGCTATCTTTTGGAATTACTGGTTGTCTCTAAACTCGGTTCTTGCGATGTCAACTCTTTATCCTTTCAACAGAAAAAAAGCCCCCACAAAAGATGAAACAGCATTTTTACAGCCCTGCTCTGCCCTTGCTTCTCTCTTCCTAACGTTGTTTTTTTTCATCTCTTTTCCTCCAAAAGAGCACGGACCGAATCATTTCATCCAATGATCCTTCGACGTAATCAGATCCTGATTGGATTCTCTCTCTCTCTTGTGGGGGCGTTTGTCCCGAAAGTTTTAGCCTCCAGCGTGAGCCGCTACCGAGCAAAAAAATTTGCTCAAAAACGAGCTCGTGCAGGCGCGCATTGTCTGCCGCCACCTGCATAAGAGTTCACGAAAACAGGAACAGATCACTCTCTCTCTCTGTCTGATTTGTACCCAGAATAAACCATTGAGCAAGACGCCACCTTGATGGCGACTTTCGGGATCTCGCCAGAGCTGGATTGCTTGAGATCCTCCCGATCACGACGAAAAGATTGGCTGCCAGCGCTTCCTTCGTGAAAAGGGGATAGACCATCGTCTCTTTCGTTTTGGTCGTATCGGCTTGACACCGAAACACGCTCCATTCTCTTGTTTCGATCCAAACGAAGAGACCCTTCACGTCAAACCTCCGAAAAAATATCGTTTTAACGCTTCCCTCGTTCGGTCATGGGGTCTCTAGCCGTATTTCTCCTTCTTCTGAGCTATTCGCGAGTCTCTGTTCTCTCTGAGCTTGCACTTTGCTCTGTTCAGGTACTCTCCCTCTCTCTTTCTCTCTGTGCCGGGCGTCTTCCCGTTGTGTTTTTCTTGAACGTAATGAACCGAATCTGAATTCTGGCCGGGGTGAAATTAGATTCTTGTTCATGTGGGCTCTTGGTTTTGACAATCCTAGTGTTCCTAGACTGCGACACGATTCTAAAGAAAAGCAAAAGATTGTATTGTTTTTGCTCTTGCTTCTTTTCTTCAGGAGCTGTTTCCTTGATGAGCTCCGTATAGAACGGCCTTGACTTGTCATGCAGTGGTTAATGTGTCTTGGGTTTCTTCCACGGAATTGGCAATTGGGTTTGGACGTCGACCAGACGTCGACCTTCAGCGGAGGATAATTCAGGTCTTCCACGCATATGGGATTTTAGTTGGGATGGTTATGGGAAAATCATATCTACTTAAGTCACTTCTCTGCTTACTTTGATAAAACGTATAAGTTTCTGCAACTCCCGCGTAGGCATGTGCTCTTTGAACAATTCTCATCAGTTCCAGAAGTTTTCTTCGCATAGCGAGTCGGTTAAGTTGACAATTCTTCGATCAATGACTTCGGAACGCGGGAGATTACCAGTTGTTGATTGCTACATCATTGAATATTGCTGTAGTTACCTGGAGTTAAGCTACTCTTACATGATATCAACAGATGCATTTTATTTTGTTTCTCAAAGAACTCATCTTCGCCCACAGGAAAAAGTTCTTCGATGTCGGGAGCTCCTCAGCTTTATCCTTCAACACCTAGAGCCAGAGAATCCCGGAATCTGTCTTCTTCCACTTCCTCTGCTCCAGCAACTCTCGTCGGGTGTGAAATAAAGCCCATTTACCACCAAAAGCTTTTCACAGATGATGACCAGCCGATCTTGGAAACAGCACATGATAGCACGCAAAGTGATGAAGTGCCCTGCTTGGCACAGCAATTTTATGTCTCAGAAAAGGGACTGGAGAACCTGAATAGTTTTTTTGATAAGAAAGTGGAGATCTCTTCTGGAAAAGGCACGACGGTGATGAAAGCCGACTCAGACACTGAGCGTCCTCCAGATGATTCCGGGAGTTCCAGTTCGGGTGATGTTGTGGATGGAAGCCATAATTCAAGTGATTGCAAAGTAGTTTCTCAGGAGTCTTCAAGTCAGTCTCTGGCTCAGTCCAAGTCCTTATGTCCAAGTCCTGAAGGCTGCTTACGCTCTTCTGCTCCTTATGTGGGAGCCAAAGAAAGTTTTGCCGGCGCTGAATTGAGTGAGTGCACAGATAGCAACAAGAAGTCCAGCGAAAGGGAAGTTGCCAAACCATGCGTCGTGACCAATAGCAGGAACACCAGCATTGCGAGTGATTTCAGTGATAAGAGCAGATCCAGCAATTTTAGCAGCATTATGAGCAAGCCGCGTAAGGCAAGAGATAGAAGATGGGAAGCAATCCAGGCCGCTGAATCACGTCATGGCCTACTGGGCTTAGAGCACTTCAGGCTGCTGAAGAAGTTGGGTTGTGGCGATATCGGGAGTGTGTACCTATCGGAGCTGAAGGACAGTGGGAGTTACTTCGCCGTGAAGGTTATGGATAAACCAGCTCTGACTAATCGGAAGAAACTCTCGAGGGCACAGATGGAGAGGGAGATATTGCAGTCTTTGGATCATCCTTTCTTACCTACTTTATACATGCACTTTGAGACGGAGAAATTTTCTTGCTTGGTGTTGGAGTTTTGCCCAGGAGGAGACTTGCACAAGCTTAGGCAAAGGCAACCTGGGAAGTATTTCCTAGAGCGCGCAGCCAGGTCGAATGCTGTTGTACTTTTCTCTTCTTTGTGTTTTCCATTTCCATATTGCCAGCCGTCGAGTAGATCAAGTTTGCGAGGAGAAATCTAGCTGAACGCATCCCGTGCATCTGCAGAGAGTTCTTTTATTTCAGCTAATACTGATCATATGCTGCAGGTTCTATGCAGCTGAAGTCCTCCTAGCTTTGGAGTACTTGCACATGCTTGGCATCATATACAGGGACCTCAAGCCGGAAAACGTTCTGGTCCAAGAGGACGGGCACATAATGCTCGTGGATTTCGACCTCTCTCTAAGATGCTCTGTCAGCCCGACTCTGGTCGAGTCCTCTAACTCGATCTCCGAGACGGGGAGCGCGACCTCCTGTGCACAGCCTTCTTGTTTCATGCCACGCTTCTTCCTGCGTAAGCCCAGAAAGGATAACAAGTCCATGCAAAAGCCCGAGCTCGTGGCCGAACCCTCGGATGCTCGATCAATGTCCTTTGTTGGTACCCACGAGTACTTGGCGCCCGAGATCATCAAAAGCGAGGGCCATGGAAGTGCTGTGGACTGGTGGACGTTCGGCATATTTCTTTACGAGCTCATGTTCGGCAGGACTCCCTTTAAGGGTGCTGGGAACAGAAGCACTCTATTAAACATCATCAGGCAGCACTTGAAGTTCCCGGAATCGCCGCCCGTGAGCTTCGCCGCCAGAGACTTGATCCAGAGCTTGCTCGTGAAAGATCCGAAACACCGCCTCGGTTACAGTCGCGGAGCCGCCGAAGTCAAACAGCATCAGTTCTTCAGGAGCATCAACTGGGCACTGATTCGGTGTGCCAGTCCGCCGCTGGTGCCCAGGCAAGTGACGGACGGGCTCATGAAGGACGCAACAAAGCGAGCGCACGGTGTTGGCGCCGACATCGATGCAGAATCCGTCGGTAATCGTTCAGATTTCGATATTTTCTAGTTCTCTGATCCTCTTTCCTTTGTTACCTCGAAACCGGCTTTATATATCTTGTCATCTAGGCTCCTCTACATAGAAGAACAGCAAATGCACCGCAACAAAGCGTGGCATTCCATTGAAAAAGAAGAAGAATCGGTTGATTCTCTAAACTTCTTTCCCATTCCCACGCTTCTCCTGTCCTAATCTGAAGCATTCTTTCTCGGCTTCCCTTTGGCGCCGCGGCTTAGCATGGTTCCCGTGGTTCTGTTTTGAAGCCAACCTTCCGTCAGCCTCTAAGTTCATTTAGATCATTGTAAGTGTGAAGCTCAAGTCCCGCTCGCAACGATATTGTCCACTTTAGGTCGAAGTCCGCACAGTCTTTATTCTTCTGGCCAGAAAAGACCCCGTTACAAGTGAGGATAAGTGTCATCTCATGTATGGCACTTTACCTGACCACACTCAAACGATATGGGATTTGATTCATTTCTGTCTCTTTCGCCATCCTCGAGTGGGAGCCCTACTTTGTCGGAGCCGAGCCCACACTGGCTCTGGCAATCACTTTTGCCTTCAACGGACCAGGCCGTTACACTAGGTAACGGTATCGGAAATGGTGGGGCTCGAACAAAGGATTGAGTTTGAGGGGTCGAAGTATCACGTGAACTTTGTACAAAGTGGGACAGGAACGAGGGCGCAGCCCCACCGCTGTCCTTCCCTGGTCGTAAGCGCTCGCGTCATCCCGCCGGGAACTAGAGATTCTCTTCAAGGAAGGGGGAGGATTATTTAACTATTTCGACTTTTAATCATACAAAAAATTTGGTGGGCGGTCCATTAAGTTTTCCTTTTGATTTTTTTCATTTTGCGGCTTTGGTTTTCGCCCACGTGGTAGGCTCAGCTTATTTCCTGAAAAATATATGATTTAAAAATCATTTTTAAAAAATAGTTACTTGTATTGTTGAAAATAATTAATCAATGAAAAACAGTTTTTATTATGGATAATAATTTATGTCTAAGTATTTTTGTGAATGACATAGTTTTTTTATTTTTGTGAGTGATTTAAGAAATTAATTTTAGGAAAATGTGTTCAAGATCTTTCATTTTACGCTAAGCAAACTTACTTATCTTCTGTTTTTTTTTTTTTTTTTCCTTTTTGCTAATAACGATTGTCTTTTTGATTTGATTGGTAGAACCTTCTGCAGCCGACGACCATCTTTGCGTGTGTGGAATCAATTCATTACTCAATTTACATTTATAATAACGTTTGGGGAGCCGAATTATTATAAATTGTGCGAATTCTATGTGAGTTCTAAAATGACGGAAGAATATTTCCATCTTACGGAACAACTTATGACCTCGAGAATTTACACAAAAAAGTTTCCGTAATGTTCATGCCGGAGTCACAAAAAAAAATGGTGCTCTGAAATTTTCAACATAACAGTGGTGCTATCTCATACAATCATTGCCTGATATTATTCAAAATTAAATTTATTTATTTTTACTTATTAATGTCTTTGCACATATATGTACGCCTGCTTTTCGTAGAGAAATAAGACTGAAGACAGTGAATAAATTTACGTAAACGGAGACGCGATGGTACAACTACGACTACTGCTGTTGCTCCCATGTCTGATCCCATAAAACGCAAACTATTCACGCAGAGTACCGAAAAAACTTGCAAGGAATTAGTTCGCCGTGACCCGATCTTGCGAAAGCCGGGCCCCCGGGTTCGCTCTCGCTGAGCTATAGCCATGGCGATTGACGATCGAGCCTCGGCTAAACCTCTTCTCCGGCAACGAGATGGCGCCGTCGGCTTGGAGAATTTGTGCAGTCGAGTTCGGTTTTTTTAAAGAGGGTGACGAGACTTAACCTGAAATCTACACTTCTTTGCGTCGGCGACGCCGCAAGTTGCAAGGCGTTGGGGGGGGGGACCTTCCCTCTCCAGTTCTTGTCGTGCACGCAAAACCTGAACCTTGTATTTTAACCATTTCATTGACGATGATGTCGACAAAACGAATGGACCTTAATATGATAAGAAAAACGAGAATCTTGAAAGTGGGAACTTTCGGGTCGTGATGTCAATTATGATTCCGAAATTTGCGACAACCAAAGAAAATTACAACTCAACAATGTCCTTCTTACCATCGGAAATAAGCTAGAAGATGTGCACTTTTCCATTAAGAAAATTATCAAAAAAGCTCTAAACTTATTACATTCGTACCAATTCAGTCATAAATCTTTCAGTTTGATCAATTTAGTATTAAATCTTTTGACAATTTATCAATTGAGTCATAAGCATTTTGATTATGCCAATTTAATTTTAAATTTTTTTAAAAATTTAGTTCTTCTAGTAAATTTTAACTGAAAAATACTGACGTGGCAATCTAGTCAACGCTAAGCATCCTACTTAGCCAACGCTTATGTATACTAATTTTTGCATTATTTTAAAACTTTTTATGAATTTTTTATTCTTTTTTCTTTCCTTTTTTTTTTTGGCTAATGAGAGTGCGGAGATTGTTGGTGAGGGTCATCTAACCTAAACGTCAGCTGGCAACCTTGCTAGCCAAGAGTTGGCAAAAGAAAAGGAAAATAAAAAATAAAAAATGCAAAAAATTATGCACATTAATGTTGATTTTGCCATATAGAATAGTCAATACTGACTAGACCGTCATATTAGTACTTTTTAGCCAAAATTGGTTTGAATGACTAAATTGACAAATTATTAAAAGATTTAAGATAAAATTGACAAATCGTCATAAAGTTTCTAACTAAATTAATACAATTGAAAAGTTTAAAACCCAATTGGCAAATTATCAAAAAGTTTATAATTGAATTGATATAATCGAAAAATTTATGATTGAATTTGTACGAGCGTAATGAGTTTATCATCTTTTTGGTAATTTCTCCTATTTTCAAAGCAATTCGATACGCATCCCATTTAATCCTTAACAGGTGTTTCTACAATGCAAACTTTTGATAGGTGAAATATGATCGCACCCGTGCCTATTGCCAACTACCTTTTCAACTCCTTTCTCCTCTTGCTCCCTTGAAGCAAGACTCCCACCTTTTCTTTTATTTTTATATAGGTCAAATCAAAGTGAAAGAAATTTCCGAAAAATGTTTTTTTTTTGTACTAATAAGTGCTTTTAGAGAGTGATTTTTCGAATTTAAGCAAAATCAAAAGGTACGTTTTTCATATTTCTCGCCGAATGATTTGGTTTATTATTCAAATTCTCAAAAGTTGTGGGAAAAATTAGGTGTAAATCTATGAGTTTATATCTGCATATCACGAAGGTTTTGAGTTTTTCAAGTCATGGAAAAGTTAAAGCGGATGCCCTTTGAAATCATATCAGCTCACGAAAAAGAAGAAGGTAAAATTGAATTCACATTCCCCCTAGACCAACCAAAGAGAAAAATAGGGAAAATTATACTAAAGGGAAAAATGTTTGACCCAACCACAACGAAGTCCTAAATATTGGACAACGTACAATTAGGTCCTAAGTCGACATGGCATGTCATAATTTAACGTGGTGTTTTTTTAATACTTTATGAGGTATTGCTGCTCTCTCTCTTTCTCTCAAACTCGGTTTTGTTCGATTTTCTCCAAACTTTTCTTCTAAAAATCTCGATTATCCCAACCCACGTTATCTCCACGTATACCTAAAAGTATCTAAAGAAACCGCGATAGATTCCAACGTACTGCATTAGTATATTTGCTCGAGCAATTATGAGGAAGGATCTAGTCCCATTAAATTGAAAAAAATTTAGAATTTGATTGTGCATCGGACAAAATATTCTAGGATTTCCTAGCGCGGTCTTCTCTGTGAAAAAAAAAAAAAAAAAAAAAGGCCCTTTTGAGACATTTTGAAAATGAACTTTAAATAGGGAGAAAGAAATGCACGTGATCTTTCTTAATATTACCGGGGGGCAAATCTAAGAAATAGGATGTGTCAAAAAAAAAAAAAATCTAAGAAATAGGAGGAAAGTAGTTGGCACGTGCCGGCCGAACGACCCGCAAAATACGGACCTTCCGTCAGAGACCCGGCCATAAAAGAAAGCATTGACCCGGCCCATCTCAATAATTATTCCCCCGATTTTTCTATTTTTTATTTTTTCCGCTCCCGATTATCAAGATATTTAAAAAAAGGGAAAGGAAAATTCAAAAATGCATTTACACTATCTCCTCGGTCGCTCTCTCATTTTCGCAGCCGAAGGTCATCGTCATCTCCATCTCCATCGCACCTCCCTCCTCCTCCCCGCCGCCCCCACCGCCGCCGCACGCCGCCGCCTCCGCCTCCGCCTCCGCCTCCTCCTCCGGACGCCACCGTCTCCGTCCGCAGCCCGATCCATGGCCGCCGCCGCCGACAACCCCGCGACGATCTCCGCCGACGACGAGGCGAAGTTCGGCTTCCAGCGGCCGGAGATGTACAAGGGCACGCTCGCCAACACCGTCGACCCGCCCTACGACCGCCACGTGTTCCTCTGCTTCAAGGGCCCCGAGTCGTGGACCCCGAAGGTCGAGGACGCCGACACGGAGATGCTCCCCAAGCTGCTCGGGTCTGCTCTCAAGGCCCGCAAGAGCGACATCCCCGTCAAGGTCAGTTCGGATTCGGGCCGAGGTCTTGTGCTCTTTGCGCGCGTGCTTGGTGTCTTTGTTGGGTGGAAATCGGGGTTTTGGGAGCTGGGTTTTTGGATTCTGGATCTGAGGAGGAATGTTCGTCGATGATTTGGGTTTTCTTGCATTTTGACTCTGTGGGTTTTTTCTGCAGACGAGGCTGACTATGTGTGGAGGATGCAATGGGATCGACTGCTCGGATGGGGATGTGTTGATTTTCCCTGAAATGATCAAATACAAGTGAGTTCTTGCCTCTGTCTGTTTCTTGAAGGAGGAGTTTTACACCTGCCAGTCTCCATCTGTGAGATGGTCAACTTTTGTTTTGGTATCTGATTTGGCTTTCCTTATGGAAATTTTACGCGATGACAAGCACAGCGCGCGTATTGAAAGTTTTTCGTTTTGGGTTTAATGTCGTGCCGAGATGCGGGAAGATGATGCTGTGGAATTTCCTTTTGGTTGTTGGGCTCTGAGAATTCATCCTGTCTATGGACACAGTAGTTAATTTTTTTCTGAATAATTACTTCTTTCCTTTTGCGCTTGCGGAGTAGTCACTGATATTAATAGGCAAATTTATATCGTGGTTCTCCATCCCCATTACCCTCCCCACTGGCGTACCCTAAAAGGGAAAAAAACCCTTAACACCAATTAGACTGTGAAACAGATTGACTCATCACGCCATTGTTTTCTATATTTTTCTGGGTTTCCCTCAAAGGGGCCTTTTCTTGATCAATCTGAAGATATTTTTGCTTTCATGACAGGGGTCTGACTGAATCAGGCGTGGATAGCTTTGTTGAGGATGTGCTTGTGAATGGAAAACCTTGGGCTTCTGGTGTGCCGGAGAAACTGACTGGTTCCCATATATTTGTCTGCGCTCATGGCAGTCGAGACCGGAGATGCGGTGTTTGTGGACCTCCTCTCATGGAAAAACTAAACGAGGAGATTGAGTCTCGTCAACTGAAGGACCAGGTGTTTGTTAGCCCATGCTCTCACATTGGTGGCCACAAATATGCTGGGAATTTGATAGTCTTCTCTCCAGATTCTGAGGGAACAATCACGGGTCATTGGTCAGTCCTGGTTTAAACTTTCTTTCTTTCTCGAGCTTTAGAAACTACGAGATATTCGCTCAAATAGCATTATGTGAGTTGACTTTATGATCTGATTGCAGGTATGGCTATGTAACCCCCGATGATGTGCCTGAAATTCTCGAGCAGCATATTGGGCAAGGAAAAGTGATAGAGAGGCTTTGGAGGTTTGCTCTTTTGCTCTCTGTGCATAGGATGTGTAATGAGTTAATTTTGTTCTTTATGCTCACCAATACTGAAAAATATCAGTAGTAATTATCAAATGCTGTAGCTAGTGATGTTAACTATAAGGACTCATTGGTTGTCTTTAGCCAATTGATCACTTTAAGCAGCTATTTTTGCTTGAAATTGTCTCATATTGGTCTTATCTTTGTTGATGGTCCTCCTTGCAAATGATAGTTGCTACCGCTGGTGTTTGATGCTGTCATATGGTCGGGTTCAGCTGATTATTGCTTGTAAACCGAATTTTTTTTTTTTTTTAAATTATGATTGAGAGTCTAATAATTACATGTCTCAAGTCATTGCTGAAACTTACAGTAAATTACCTGATGATAATGCTTGCCTTCATTCACTTACAAAAAAATGAACGCTTTTCTTCACTTACCAATGGGATTTGATTGGTGCGTAGAATCTGCCCACTATCACAGAAAGTGGGAATTAGCCTTGTCATGTTCATAGATGTGTTCGGAAGTTTCTCATCTGACCTATCAGTTAAGGCACCTAAGCATGTCAAAGCAGCTGCAAGCAGAAAGCATCTGGTCGTGTTGTTCACTTCTTTTCTTCAGTTTTTAATAATTTTGCAGAAAGGAGCAGCACTTGTGTGGAGTAGAATTTCAGTTTTCTCTTGATCATTCCCTGCTTATTGTAGTGCAGCCTTCTTTTGCTTGAAATGCTTCTTAATACTCTTCTTCTGGTCAGTCTTGCAACTTTTTGAGCTGGAGGGATCACTTTTCTAAATAGTTTTGAAAAATCTACTGGTTATTTTACGTCCTAAGGTGGTGTTGCTGTTTGTTACCATTAGAGTTTGAGCATTACAGTGAATATGGTATTGTATGGGTTGTCAGTGGCAAACTGTAGGCAGTTTACTTCCTTGCTTCTGTGTCTCTTGCTGTGTCAAACATGGGCCACTTTGTTTATCACTGGGTAGTGCAAGCTTAGGAATAAGTTGTAACTGGCAAGTTGTAGGCTGTAGTTCAATCTCTTGCTGTGTCAAACATGGGCCACTTTGTATGGGTTGTGGTGGTAGGCTGTAGACTCTAGTTCACTTCCTTGCCTCTATGTCTCTTACTGTGTCAAATATGGGCCACTTTCTTAGTTTCATATCACCGGTTATTGCAAGCTGAGGAATGAGCTGATTTGTGAAATCTTTGTTGTTCCTTACTAGTATAGCCTTTTCTTAATCACTCTTTGTGCTCTATTTTCCACTCACATTTGTCACCGAAAAGGGTATTGTGTGTGCTGTCATACATAACTGTGCAAGATATTAATGGTGAGTGGATGCAGGGGGCAAATGGGAGCATCCGCTGGTGAAGGTCAAAAGGCTGATGAGCAGAAACTTCCAAATGGAACAGATCACAAGGAAAGCAGAAAGCATGAAGAGAGCATTGTGGAGGAGAAAAAGGAACCTGCATCTGGATGTTGCCAGGGAGTCAATGGCTTTTCTTGTTGCAGAGATGGAAACTTGGATCAGAGTAGCACAAGTGAGGAAAAGAAGCAGGAGAAGAAGTTTTCCTTCTTGGTGGGAAAGTGGGAACAAAGTGAAGTTCTCACCGCTGCAGCTATCGTAGGAGCTGTGGCGACTGTTGCAGTGGCCTACAGCTTCTATAGGAGGTCTTGCTAAGTATAATATATTCAAGTAATTCGTTAGTAATCATCGATGGATTGGTTCCCCTGCTTTCTCTCATTTTAATAGCATGATCCAATAAGTCCTTGGAACCATGTGGTTTGGGAGGAAATATATGTGTACGCCCCCAAAATCCTGCGCGTTCTGCTTGTTTGCGCAGAATCAAGCAGGAGATGCATGTTTTCGGTTCCTGATACGAAAGCACAGGCTAATACTGTTGTTTTATATCGCGTTTGGTGTTTCTCCGACTTTGAATCGAGCTGCTTAGTGATGTACCCCTTATGGAATATTGCTGGTTTTTAGTGATGTGTGGAGTGAACATGTGCTCTGCAGCTTGTGCTACGGCTAGATTCTTCCCTGCTGAATTCTTTGTTATGGCTAAGATTCGCCTGTACTGCTTCTTTGTGACGACAAAAGCTGGTATCTCTGCACATGATCCGATCAAACAAAGTGTCTTGTCTCTTTACAGATGGGAACCTTTTGCTTGGTTCTTTTACCTCGCGCCACATGCGTTTGATCAGCATCTATTTTGTCGTTTATGGGGATTCTTTAGTGCGGAGTGAAATGATAAACGACTGATATTGGATGGAGACTGCTTAATCAGAATTCAAAACAGGAAATGAATCGAGCGAGCGATCGAGTTGCTAGTTGTGTTTCCGAGATCGCGAGACATTCATGAAGACATCTTTATTGCAGAATTCTGTGTGGACGTTGAGCTGGGATTTCGGTAAGACGGAGAGTATAGGACTCGAAAGAGGAGCCTCGTGATTAATATTGACTCGAGCCGAAGGAAGAAGTGCGCCATTAAAGAACAAACGTAAGTCTCCAAGTCCTTTGTCTTCAATTGATGGCGAGAATCAGATGCGATACTTGCTACTATTGCGCGATGCCGCATGCCAATTCGATGGTAATCACTTTTTGATCCTCATGGGAAATTATATTCAAGTAGAAATGAGGACATACTTAGGCTTAAATAAGAAAACCAACTCTGAAATTCATTTAGGTTTTTTTGGATCTGGTTGAACATTCATCACCAAGGTGTTGACTAGAAACGACCAAAAATGAGATATTTTTGTAGATCCAGCGGCCACTATAAAATTTAAGAAAAATGGGAAGGAAACAACCGGAAAGAGAAGAAAGAGAGGAAGACATCAGGGATTGACTGGGGAAGGTTCGACTTCGGGACACCTAAGTTCGGCGGCCGTGTCGACACTTATATATTTTTTGTCCAAATTAATATAGAAATGAATAAAGAAATTAGGGAAAGAGCCAATAAGCAGCACTTGTCACTTGTTATTAATCGCCACGATGCACTCCCATAATTGACTAAAGGGTTCTTCCTTCCAACTTTTTTTCGAAATATATATAATATATTATTTTACGACAAAATTAAAACATGGCTTTATAAATTTGCTTCTTTCGGACGATTTTCGGAGTTCACACGTTTCCAGAGCAATTAGTGGGGAGAGTGGACCCTGGACCATCGACGGCCTACACTGATATTGCGGTGGATCCTTTGAGATCGATTTGATGATGACGTTTAGCCTTAGTTTAGCGTTGCGTTTAGACCGCGTGCAGAGTGTTACTTTTTTTTAACCTTCTAAAATTCCCTCGTTTTCCCTTTTTCTGTGTAAGGACGAGAGAAGAATTCAGCCCGACCAAAAAAGCCTGGAATCTTGTAAAACGTCATTAAATGAGGACGAGATTGAGAAGAAGATAAGAAGAAGATGAGCTTCTCTGCAAGAAAAGCTAAAAAAGGTTGTTGTTCTCTTCGTTACCGTTCGTTTTTCACGAAAGGTATGCCATATTCTACCCTCTCCTTTTTCTATATTCCCCCCCAAGAAATAAGAAATTCTTTTTTAAATCTTTTTAAAAAACCCAAAATTAGAAAGTTGGCCGAAAGTTCCTCCAGCCATTTCTTATTGGAGTTTCGTGGCCATACCGGTCCTGCGTCCAATTAAAGCAAATTCATTCTACCGTCTAATTTTTGCTCTTTTTTTCACTTAAGCACAAAACAAAGCATATGCTTTGAGTTTCTTAATATGCTTCTCCAATTCTGATGCCCTCTTAATTGAGTCAAGCTTAAGTAGAACACTCGGACTAGTTCGTCCATTTCATTTCTTACGGAACAACTTGATATGATGTACCGTGATTTCCTTTGTCGATGTTACTTGACTACATTATTTGAACTTAAATTGTTGTCCACCGTTTTAAAAACCTAAACTTTTGATTGGGTTTTAACGATTTTTTTACTTTTATTTTTTTAAATTAATAGTAATAGGGAAAGAAAAATCTTTTGACAAATTCGAGGAGAGGTGATATGAAGGGTAGTAAGTACTGTACTTACCTATTCGATCAGGCAATTACTTCTTTTTAGTTGGTTTCAGTTGGGTGCATGCAAATCAATATACATATAACTTTCGAGTTGGTCATCTTATTAAATAAATCTCTTACAAGACACGCGTTGAATAATCGATGCACTGAGGAGAAGGTACTGCATACGATTCATTGTCAGTGTAGAGTCACGCTGGCGTTGCATCAGATATGCCTAATGTAGATCATATTTACTGGCCAATGCCATCATCGACAGGGGGAGGGAACCGCTTTGAGATTGGAACAGATGGTGCAATGAGAAGAGCTTGGACATGGAGAAACCTGACATTCACTTTTTGCATGATGAAAGGATCTACGAAAAAGAGGATTATAGAGTCAATCATATGTACAGAGAACCCAATCAATCAGTGCGCGGATAAGCCAGCTAAGGATGGCGATTGAAGGAACCTCTCGGAAGGAAGGAAGTTTGCTTTTCCTGGTCATTGTACTTGGCGACGTTAAGCCTCTGTTTTTACCGATACGAATAGAACAGGGGCCATTAACCATGGTTAGGCCCACTGTGAAATTGTCCTAACTGCCGTAAGTAGTACAGTACTTTTGATTAGTCGCCGAAGGGAAATCCTCTGCCTACCAGGGAAAAGGAAAGGGGCGCACTTGCATGCTCCTCCTCTCAAGGTCCGATAGAGACGCAACGAAACGAAGCACAGCATCCGATGACAAAAGCGTAGTTGCCTTTTTGTTTTATCTTTTTTCTGGTTTTTAAATATTACCCACCATCCCTCTCTCTCTCTCTCTTTCTCCCCTTCCTTCCTCTCGCTTGCCGAGACGTGTATGGTGCGTTCCTGTTTGCATACATATTGTTAATATATAAAAGGATCGATCGAGTGTAGCAATATCAGCAGCCTCTGACGTGCTTGGAGTTGGTGGGTGGTTGGGTCTCCGAAATTCGAAGCCGATAACAACAAACTATATAATATAAACATTTGGCAAACAAATGTGAGCTTACTCATCTCTGTTTCATCTCCATCTCGTATTAATCAAAACCACTGTCTGTTCTGTTCGTGTTTGGGTCACTCTTTTTCTCCTTTTTAGTTTCCCTTTTCATTTCGTTTCGTTTCGTTTCGAGGCTTGAACTGTCGTCAACTTGCGAAAAGGAAAGTTTTTGAGAGTTGGGTTCTTTGTTTTTCGCGTTTTTGTTGGTGGGTTTTGGTGAATGAGAAGTTGGGTGTTCGTTTGGTTAGCTTCTGTTGAGTTTTGATGTACAGCTGGAGTGGAACAAAGGGAAAGCGAACCCATTCGTGAGCAAGATCAAAGCGGGGCTGAGGCAAAGGCGACCCTCGACGATGCCCTTGAATTTGGTTCACGCTTCTGATGGATGGCCCCGTGTTCACTTGACTGGGCCATCTGGTTCATCTGCTGAGGTTAGTCCGTTAGTTCCTGGATACTCTTCTTTTTTCGTTCTCTCTTTTTGGATTTTTTTTTTTTTTTTATGAGCTTGATTGGAGGGGTTAAAATGATATGTAGACATTGTTGTGGGGAAAGTTTTGTATTATATCCCTATTTATTTTTGTTGTTTGAGGTCTTAAATCTTAGGAAAGATAGGGGACGGAATTGCTGTATGAATAAAGAACTTGTTTTTTATGATTTGAGTTTTGCTTGGTTCACTGTAATTAATGCCAAAGTAGATGTGTGAAACGGTATGCAAATACATGATTAGTTCCGTATGATGTTCCCAAGAACATCTGTATGAGTCGTGTATGTGATGTCTATGGAAGCAATCTGTCGGATCTGGAAGGTCGTCTAAGGTTTTAGTGATGGATCTGAAGATGGTTATGTCATGTTTGAACTTTGACTGAAGCATCTGGCTCTCAGATAAATGAGTTTCTTTTGTTGGATCAGTTGTCTCCACTTCAGGAAGACTGGGACCTTTTGACTAGAAGAATGAGCTTTGCTAATATTGCAAACTACGACTTTTCCCCATAGAGTCTTCAGAAAACTGTTGTTAGTTGTGGCCTGTCACCTACTGATTGAAATTAATGACTTCAGGTGCTTCTCTATGGGGGGCAGGTTGTTTCTTGGAAGAATGAACGAAGAGAGGAGCTCCTCTTTACTAGCAGTAAGGTAAACCTAGGGCCACATATTTGCATCTGGATTCCATACTAGAGTTGTATACGTGCATATAAGTAAATGCACGAATTTATGAACATATGATTTTGTTGTGGAAGCATGAGGAATGTTGAATTGACGGCCAGCTTCTATCTAACTGAAAGGGAATCTTCTTCATTGTAGAGGAGATAGATAGCCAAGCTTCTAAAGTTATTGAATAGCTTTTTTATGGATTTGTCATATTTATATCAAAGTGATAACTATTGAGGTCATGAATGCTTGATAAAACCATAGTGTCGGCCATCAAAGGGAGAATATGTATAGAGGGAATTGCATGTACAGAGTTTTCTTTTCTCACCGATCATTAGTATTTTCAGTACCATCTTTTATAAGTCTTCCAGATGTCTTCATGAACTTAATACTTTGGTTTTCTGCTTTTTTCTGCACATATCTGTTCCTCAATGTTTCTTGAGAAGAAATATGTACCTGGTGTTTGTATGCATGAACTGGGGGCTTTTCATGTCAAATTTGCACTGCATTTAGTTAATTGATCTCTCTTGAAACATCAGTTCTCTTAATGACTTCTTTAATCTTTTGTAGGCCATCTTTAAGCCACCTAAAGCAATTAGGGGAGGTATACCTGTTTGCTTTCCTCAGGTGAGCAATTGGGAAAATAAGCATTCCCAGCGAACAAATGATTAACGTTTGGGAATTGTTATACTGACTGTTGCTTCCTTGTTCAGTTTGGAACATTTGGTTCTCTGGAGCAACATGGATTTGCAAGGAATAGAGTGTGGTCTGTCGATAGCGATCCTTCACCTCTACCTCCAGCTGACAGCCAGTCAGTGGATCTGATACTTAAGTCTACAGAAGAGGACCTCAAAACATGGCCGCGTAGGTATGCTTGCGAACCTTGATATTTCTGCCAGATGTGTCGCTGTGAAGCCTTCCTAGAGGTCTGTGGTTCTAAGCTTTTGGATTATTATCTGGTGTCCGCCAACAGCTTCGAGCTCCGACTTCGCGTTTCTCTGGGTGCTGGAAAGCTCACTTTGATCCCCCGTGTGAGAAATACTGACAGCAAGGCCTTATCGTTTACATTTGCTCTCACAAACTACCTCTCTGTCTCGGACATCAGGTTTGCTTGCCTTCTCATGCAAAAACTCTACCTTTGCCTGTTACTTTTAGTGCCATTTCCTGTAAATCACATTGTACTTTCTCAATCCTTTGATGTCAAGATACTAATGTCTAGAGCTATTGTCTTTCTTTTCTTCTTTTTTTTCCGATCAAGCTTCTAGCGCTATAATTATATTTCATATCATAACTTCAAAATCTTAAAGCCTGTAGTTGGTTCATGTTTGTTAGTAGCTGAACACAGAGATTCAATTTGCAGTGAAGTGCGCGTCGAAGGCTTAGAGACGCTTGATTACTTTGATAATTTGATGCGAAGAGAAAGGTTCACAGAGCAGGCTGATGCAATCACATTCGACGGCGAGGTTATGCTCTTTTCATGCTAATCCGATTAGGATGCCTACAGGATTTAAGTTCATTCTTGAGTTTAGCTTCCCATGTTACATGTGTTTTATTACTTGCACATCATTGATCTTTCTCATTCAACATTTGTGTTAATTATCTAAAACCTTTGTATATGTGGAAGATTTACTGGTTTATGTATTCTTAGATTGACAGAGTTTATTTGAGCACCCCAACAAAGATTGCTATCATAGACCACGAGAAGAAGAGAACCTTGGTGCTCCGGAAGGATGGCATGCCAGATGCAGGTAAATGATGTCCAAAAGTCTGTTTCCTTTTGTGGTTCCTTCGCTATGTGTGACAATTCATTCTTCACCTTAATCGTCTGGGTAAATGGTCATATGCTTACAGTGGTATGGAATCCTTGGGACAAAAAGGCAAAGGCACTTTCTGACATGGGTGATGAGGAGTACAAAACTATGCTGTGTGTGGATTCTGCTGCTATTGAAACACCGATAGTTTTGAAACCCTTTGAAGAGTGGAGAGGCCGTCAAGAACTTTCTACTGTTTCATCAAGTTATTACAGTGGGCAATTAGACCCTCGAAATGTTCTTCGTGGCTTTCACTGAATCTCAGCATGTTTTTAGATAATTTATATAAGCTGCACGCCCTGTAAATGTGTCCATTTCTTTTCTTTGTTGAGAAACCAAAACAGCCCTAAGTGATAGTTGACTGCGTTTTCCTAGGTCGGTCAAGCTATCAGAGGGTTTAGAAACATAAAAGTGTTCTATGTCAATCCGTCTGGCATGTGAGAGTGCCTCTTGTTTAGTGATGTTTTCATACCTTATGCTGCTGTGCATCGTGATATTTGTCGGAGTAATGTTTTGCATCTAGAGGGGGAGGAGGATTGAACAATCAACTCATTGCCCTTTGATTAATTGAGGCATCCTCCCCAACGTTTCCTCTCTCTCTCTCTGTGGGCGCATGCGTGCACTGCACATGCATGCAAACAGTCATGCAAGTGCACACACGCTTTCTTTGTTTTTCTCTTCTTTACACATGCCTCAGATGTTAACGAAGTTGGCAGCTTTATGTTAATGAATTACCAGTACAAATGTAAACTCAAGAGAGATTGCTTGGAACATGTGTGAAAACCAATATTATTGTAGAGCCATGTGATGATATTTGCTGCTGTAGCAATATTTGGATACATTTCAGAAATTGGAGTAATAAGTTCGTTAACATAATCTTACTGCTTCATTGGGCAGAGGAGGAAAACCGGTGCACTGCCCTTATTTCCATTTGTGTTCTTCCATCACGCCTCTAGAAAAGCTTGAGCATGGACATCCCAAACTTTTCTCTGGCATCCATGTCGAATGTGTTGTCTCCGAGATACGTATAGATGTAGGCCCTGCATAGAAGTTCGCTCTGTATCTTGCTCACCACCTTATCCGTCACTGCACCCCATAAATTCTTTCTTCAGGTACTAATTCAGGATTAGGAACATACATATCCTTTTCTGTTCACTGTGTTCTTACATCTTACCTTTCATTTGGAAAGTATATCCTGGAAGGCGAGAAATCTCCATTACAGAACCAGATGTTAGTTTGATATCATCAGATGATTCATCCAGGATCCTGCCATAAATGCTCTAGAGATGTCACGATAGGGGACAAGTTATCAGAAAGTTCACGCTTGTCGTGGTTTGTATATATGTCTAATGAATAAAGGGCTGTCGCATAATTACTTGTTTGTGAGATCCTCATGCTTCTTCCCACCGGCGAGCTTCTTAATGGCTCCTCCAAGGCCTTCGCCGAAGTTTTTTCTCATCATGCTCATGGTGAGGCCAGAAAATACTATCACCATTCTCACCGTCATTCCCACATCACTGTCTATTACCTTCTGGTACATTTCCTTTGTTGGCGTTGCCGGGGCCTCCCTGAACTCGGACTTCAGCAAATCTCTCAGCTTCTCATTATCTGCATATATACCTGCAATATGGGGAAAGTCAATGGGTGTATTTGCTTCGAGTAAAAAGGTAATGCCATCCATTATGTAACATCATGACTGAGCCTCCGAGTCGAAACGTCTACAAGAGTTTCAAGAATCCAGAATCCCATTCACTTCGGATGAGTAGCGAGGCTGTCGTTTCTTACACGTCTTCAGTGTATTAGTCTACTACAATTAAATAATTATGTCTTTTAGTTCTTCTTGAGTCAGATGATCAGCAGAGGGTTTATCTTTTATGCTCTTACTGCTAGACAAGCAAGACATCACTTGATCATCTTGCCCGGGATGACGCGGTTCATTCAGCAGCTGGTCAGTCGCAAGTTCAGCAGCGGACTAGATCTAATCCATCTATCTAGCGACTGTCACCGATTTTTTGCTGCTCTGAAAGTGAAGAAGATCGACACCTATCTGAATTGTGGAAAAATCGCGCGAGGGCGACATGAAGATGCTGTTGTGCATATTCAGGCATGTTTGATAGTATGTACTCACCAAAGCCAAAGATCTTGAGTCCCAGCCCGAGCATGGACTTCTTCCTCAAACCTACGGAGTTCAATTGCTTCCCATCCTCTAGTCTGACTGGGAATGAGACCCCAGTCCTTGGCTCCACTTCAACTCCCACCTTCTCCTCTCTCTTCGCCCCGGGAACCTCCACTCCGTCCCCGCTCGCTTTCCCCTCGGCCCGTTTCTCCTCTCCCGAAGCTACATCATTCTTCGACTCGACCTTTGACTCCGCCGTGGTTGCCATTTGCTCTGGCCCAAAGTAGGAAAATGGGTGTGCTTGCGATGTGATGGGAATGCAGTAGGGGGTGGCGTTGTATTTAACATGAGATTGTGCTACATGTTTGATGGCAATACGAGGCGTCGGCAAAAGTAGGTGAGGGTGAAGTCAGTACAAGTGAGCTGCTTTAGCTTGCTATTGAATTGCGGTGGGATCCCTGATTTCGATGTGTGCCAATTACTACGATTCGCCCGTTCCGAGCACGATGATTTGACTCGACGTGTATTTAAAGAAGGCGGTTGGAACTTGATGGCCGTCGCTTGTGGTTGGGAGACACTCGGATGTACCACAAGTTACCCGCACTTGGCTCGTTGAATGTTTGAGCTAGGGGTTTAGTTCTCGCCAACTTTCGAGTGTCGGATCGAATCCGGTCTTTCACTTCTTAATTTTAAACCGATGTGGGCTACCATATGCATCTCGCTTTCCCGAACCGAAAATTACAAAAGTGGTTTTCTTTCTCCTTCTTGGAGTGGAGAGTTTTTGTGCACGTGAAATTGTTGTTGTTTTTCCTTTGTTATCTTGGTTATTTATGAAAGGATTTTCTAGAGTAATCCTAAGTATGGATAGCAACTAAGTTGTTGTTCAATGAGGCTACAAAATGATGCTGACTTAGGGCGCGTTTGGTAACGATTACATTCCCTAAACAAATTCGATCGAAATGATTATTTTTATTCTGTTTAAACCGATTCGAGTAAAAGAACGCGTTTGATAACCGTACAAAATTTCGATTCGGAATAGAATTGCGTTTGATGCAGTGTTCATTGATTCATTCCAAATCAATTTATTTTAATTTTTAAATAATTTTTATAATTTTTCCTTTTTTCCTTTTTTTTTTTTTTTTTTATTTTTTCCTTTTATTTTTTTTATTTTTTCCTTTTATTTTTTTATTTTTATTCTTTTTTCTTTTTTTCTTTTTTTTTTTTTTTTCCTTTTCTTTTTCTTTTTCCGGAACCGGTGTCGTCGAACGGCGGCGGACAGTGGTCGCGGGATGGCAGTTGATGAAGAAGAAGAAAAGAGAAGAAGAAAGTTTTGATTCTCAATTTTGTTCCTGGATCAAGAATCAACCTTTTTTTTAATTCTTGATTCTCGTAATTTGTTCCCAGGAACAAAAATTTTACCAAACGCGATTCTCGTCCCAAACCGATTCTCAAAACAAAAATCGGAATCCGTCAGATCTATTGGGATGGTTACCAAACATGCCCTTATTGCTTTGTGCGTGTCTAATAAGTTTGAGTTAAAATCGATATTCAATAAGAGCCTACCACATCACTTAATAAATTAGCACTTATCCACTTAAGCAATGCCCGATCAAAATTATAAAGTTTAGGATCTGTTTGAAAAATCTTTATATAAATTGACGCGATTAAAATATGTATGACTAAATTGACAAATTATCATAAAGTTTTAGAGTTGAATTGGTCACGGTATAATAAATTCAGGACTTTTTTTTGACAATTTTTACTGTTTCCATGCTCACGACCAGAGCCTATGTTGGACGAGTGATTCAATCGTTTGGGCCTGTTTCCCTTCTTGTTCGGTTCTTCTTCCAGGAATCCACCGAAAGCCCTACCCCCCATCAAGAGCGGCTCAAGAACGCTCCCTCTCCCACGAGTCGGACAGTTCGTGATGGAGACACAACGGAGCAGAAACCGTAAGGGCGCCAAGCGTCGCAGAGCTCAAGGCAACGAGCAAAACCGCGATGCTAAGAAGAGCAAATCGGAGCCTCCCGGTTCCAGCTTCCTCGAAAAGGTCCCCTTTTTCTTCGTGGGTCTTTGTCTATCTTTCCGATTTCTTAGAATTGGTTTGTGGGTTGGCGGTAGCTTTGATTTCTTGAGTGGAGACTCTGCTTTCTTGAAGTCTCTGGAATCTGTGTCGAGAGCTTGCGGTGACGAACGCGGATGGATTTTGATTAGCTCACCGGTTGATTCTGCTGGGTTTCTGCAGATGAAAGCGAAGTTATCCGGTGGGCATTTTAGGATGATCAACGAGAAGCTATACACCTGCACGTACGTTGTTTCTCTCTATTCGGATTTGTCTTGTGATTCTCGACGTCTTGTTTTAGTGTGCATTATAGTCGCGTTGAGGGCGGATGAACATGATTGATAGAGCCGAAACGCTTGCTTAACTAGTGAATTTGTACTATCTTTTCAGCGGAGAAGAAGCACTTGATTATTTTAAGGAGGACCCATCTCTTTTTAATGTGGTAAGATGCTCTCCTTTTCAATGAAAAGGTCATCCAGTCGATAAACAAGTCTTCACTTCTCTGCTCTTTTACGCTTCAATGGCTGCATTGTGTATGTGGACTTTTTAGATAAAAAGCTTGCATTGCTTAGGTGATGAAAGGAATCGGCTATTGAGCATCACCTATCACCTTCATCTCACTTATTTGTGTGAGGAGAAAAATTAGTCTCAGTGGAGTAAATCAATTGGGAATGAAAACAAGTTTTAAACTTACTTATCTGCGAGTCGGCGTCTGTGACAGAGTAACTATGTGTAAGTTTCTGCGAGTCAGAAAACTATATCAAATTGAATGTGTGACCAAATTTCAGTCTTTCCGAATCTGTGTTCCACAAGACCAAATGATCAAGGTGTTCCTGTTGTTGGTCTGCTGGGGGAATCAAGATTTGGAGTGAGCTACTAATCCCGCTGTGCAATAGCTTATTGATTCAGTTATCAGGGAAATACCAAGTGTACTACCGCCAAATTTTAACTTTAGTCAAGAGACTTGTTTTGGCTTTTGTTGACCATGGTGGAATGAGTTCATTTTGCTCAAATAACTTCCTGGAAGAGCAACTTGCTTAGTACTGATAAAAAGAAGGAAAAATAAGCTGCTTAGCAACGCCATCGTCAGTGATGAATATGTTATTCGACTTCATATCAGTTTCTTGATCATCCTGCTAGGATTTGTTTCTGTGAAATGTACATATCAGGGTCTAGATCTTCATATCAACCTTCTGAGAAGATGAGGCAATAAAGATTGGTCATTTGGATATAACAGAGTAAAAACAGGTTTCTGGTTGTTCTCAACGAGAATTGCATGGAATTAGTTTCTTCTAGGAAGGATAACTGTCCATCATATTTTTGTGCTTTGAAATAAAAATTGCCATCTCAAATAAGTTATTCTTGCATGAAATTTGTCTGCACATCACTTTATCAGTATGGATGCTATAGTCTAAGTTAATTTCGGTTACACAATGATTTTGCTTTTCCAAAGGTTGTTTTAACTCTTTTTGACTTAATTTTCCAGTATCATGCAGGATATCAGGCTCAAATGTCTCAATGGCCTGAACAGCCTGTTCATAAGATAATAGAATGGCTTCAAGCTCGCAGTCCTTCATTGACCGTGGCTGATTTTGGCTGTGGTGAGAGTTAACTGGATAGGTTCTGCAATGACTACATTTTAGTTTTAACATCAGATGCACTGACCATTATCAAAATGTCTGGACTAATTTGAAATGCTACTTACGCTTTGTTACTATTTCCAGGAGATGCCAGGGTAGCTAAAAGTGTGAAGAACAAAGTTTTCTCATTTGATCTCGTCTCAAATGATCCTGATGTGATAGCCGGTGATATGTCAAATGTATGGATTTCTCCTATTCAACTATGCAAGTACGAGTTAAAATTGTTTGTGGTAACTTCCATGTCAAAATTGTATGCCATCACTTGTTTATGATTCACGGTTAGAGATGTGTTCTGTGGATCCTTTTTTGGCATCATCTTCCCATTATACACCAATACCTTCCTTGTTGCGCAGGACTATGCAAACTGTAAGTAGCATGTTGATCCTTTCTGTGTAGGAACTTTTGTTTTCCGGTAGAGTACTACAAATGCGAATCAGCAAACAACTATGAATTTGTATTTCATAGTTAATACTATCTTGCGGATTTACTTTTAAATGTATTAGTTGTTGGTCTGTGCGTGGTCCAGAGTTAGTTGAATGAGGATTCCATTTATTTTCTTCCTGCAGACATGCCTTGATTCTTCTTCTGTTGATGTTGCTATCTTCTGCCTTTCCCTCATGGGGGTTAATTACCCAAATTTCCTTAAGGAAGCACACAGAGTTCTCAAACCAAGGTGTGTTGAACACTTTCCCTGGGTTCTTTTGGATTGAAAACGTTGACAAATCTGTGTGCATCATTGGGCTCATCAAGATTCTTTACAGTGGATGGCTTCTTATAGCAGAAGTAAAGAGCAGATTGGATCCAAAAACGGGCGGAGCTGATCCTAATAAATTCATAAAAGCTGTTTGTGAGCTAGGATTCACCCAAGTGTCAAAGGTCAGTTTTTGCTCCTTTCATTCTCACTGATTATTTGCCTTTCAGTTTTTGACTTCTTGGTAAACATGTGCAGGACTTCACAAACAAAATGTTCGTTCTATTTCACTTCACAAAGCAGGTATGCTTTGTCTTGGCAACAAGGGCACTCTGTGGAGACCCAGAACTGTGTTAAGCCAAAAAGAAAAACTCATTATCTTTGTTTTTTGTAGGAGAAGCCAATTTCAAAGAGGAAGGAAATCGCGTGGCCAGAGTTGAAGCCTTGCATATACAAGCGTCGCTGATGTCAAAGCCTTTGATCTATACATGTTGTTCGAGAGTTACTTCTGTTTTGTCGTCAATTGTCATAGATTACAGCTCGGCTAATGTTGATCTCGACCTGCGGTACATAATTATGGAAATCATGGGCAATCTGATATGCAGAAGGATTCTTTTTGTTCTGAGGTCGTTATTGCAAGGATTTAGGCAGGAAAATTGAGCTGGTGTATGTTAGCTGAGCATGAAAAAGATAGCTTTTTGGTGCACGAAGTGAATCTGCCAGGGGATCTTTATATTTATTTCTCTGCTTACAATGCTATAGATTACAGGTAAGAGTTAGGCTGCTCAGTTTGATTTTTTTTTGGCCCCCTCTTCGGGTACAGAGGAAAACAATAATTAATGTGCTCCAATTAAATGTGAATTATTGGCTAATGTTTGTTGTAATATTTGTTCTTAGACCAGCGCCGTAATATGATTTGCATGAGTTTTTTGCTCAAGATTCATTTCAATTCGGTGACCACTCATTTTTTAGCTTTCATTTATCTCATGAAAAATAAGTAATTTAAAAAATATTTTCATAAATATGATTGTTTTTATTATTTAAAATAATTAGTTAGTAGAAAATGTTTTCATTGTGAAAATGTTTTCATTATCAACAATGACGGCAATGAAAATATTTTTCATTTATCTATTTTTGTAAGTGATGATTTTTATGATTTTTTTTTTTTTTTGGTAAATATATGAAGTCTCTAGTTTTATCTTTTTTTGTCCCTTAGCAATTGTGACCAAGGAGCTATCACGTCCTACCTAAACAATTAGTTATCTTTAAATAATTTGGCTAAAGTAGATTAATGTAATTGAGATGAATTATTTAGTGAGAATATGCGGACACGATGTTGCTAAGGTTTGATGGCACTGAGGATGCCAGTGAATGCGGTATGGGCTGAAAGGTGATGGCGAGGAGGCCTGACCTGACTAATTCATTTTGTTGCAGTCTTGGTTTAGCCTAGATTTTGTGAATCCAAAGGTGTTTATGCCATGATTGATTGAACGACTTGTCATCGTTCCTTGTGCTTACTTGAAATTCTTTAGTCGGAGATTACAAACATTTTTCCGTGCTATTTGTTGGAAAACAAGAATAAGAAAAGGAAGGAAATGGAAAAATTCACACTTAAAAATGCAAGAAAGTAATTATTTCATAGCCTTGTATTGCGAAGAGAAGTTTCGTCACTGCGATAGTTTCCTTTGGAGTTGTCAAAAAAGCCTGAGCCAATCCGATCCGACTTGTGTTTACAATTTGGGTCATATGCAATTTGGGTGAGAGAGAGCACTAATCTCTTATTAGTCGGGTTGGATTGAAGTAGCATGGAAATTCGACTTGATTCGATTCATTGACACTCCTAAGTTTCCTATTAAGCTCGCAGCTTGCTTTGGGGCCTCCGTTGGCCGGTGCATGAAAACTTAGCACTCAAAAGCCAAGACATTTGAAAGCTCATAATTTTTATATTATGACAAAAAAGTTGTCAATGTGATGAGAAATTTAGTAACTTACAATCCTGTTATCACAATAAAGTCATCTACTCATTACTTTATAAGTAATTTTCTTTTTTAATTTTGTTAAGTAGATTTATGAAGTAGGAAAATATTTAGTTGCACGGCTATCTAGCAAAAGATTAATGATTTGACAAGACATTGCTTGAATTAGGCTATAATAATAAATAAGGGTCTGTTTGGCAACTTGCCAAACAATGATAATTTCTGTTTTTTTATTTTCGGAAATAGATTTGGAGTAGAAATCCGTTTGATAAAATTTTTGTTCCCAAGAATAAATTTTATTTTTTTGTTATAGAAAGTGATTTGGAAAGAATTGAGAAGTAAAAAAAAATTGATTCTTTGTTCTTGAGAAAATTTTAGAATCAACCAACCTATTTTTTCTCTTTTCTTTTCTCTTTTCTTGTTCTTCTTCTCTCTTTCTTCTTCTTCAATTGCCATCGTTACCGTCACCGCCACCGCTGTCCATCGCCCACCGCCGCTGGTCGCCGATGATCGATTAGGCGAGATTCGGTGAGCTCGTCGGAGGCTCGCCAAGCCAAGGTGAGGTTTAGCAAGCTTGTCGATGGCTAAGTGGCCTCACCCCGGGCCTCCCCCGACCACTAGTGAGCCTTGCTTGGCTAAGTGAGACTCGGCCCAGCCGCCGACAGGGCTCAACTTTGCTCGGCCACTGCGAGGTCAGCGTCGCCTTGGCCGGGCGAGACTGACCTTATGGTGGCCTAGCGAGGTCGAGCCTCACCGGCGGCTAGGCAAGGCGCCGACGAGGCTCCGCCGCCAAGGGTCAATGACGCTCTAGTGAGGTCGCCGCCCTCATCTAGCTAGTCGCCGGTCATCCCAAGGCCGACAACCAAAGAACCTTGAAGAAGAAGAAGAAGAAGAAGAAGAGAAAGGAAGGGAAAAAGAAAAAAAGAAGAAAAAGAAGAAAAGGAAAAAGGTAATAAAATTATTTAAAAATTAAAAGAAAATGATTTGAAGTATAAATTTTGAAGACAATCTTAAAAACGTAATTTTATTCGAGAATTAAAATTTTAAACAAATCACAAAACGATTTAGAAATTGTTCCCGAAAACAAAATAAAAAAGAATAATTTCTTTTTATAGATTATTCCCTTAATAGAAATGTTCTGCCAAACGCGTCATAAAGTAACTTAATTTATTGTTACCAACGAAAATATTTAAATCTCAAATAAAAGTTGATATAGAAAACATGTTGTTGGCAATTTTTTTTAAAAGGCACTAACAGTCTTCTTTGTTTTTCCGCAAAACAAGAGGATTTGACGCTGGAATTTTCCAATTAAAGAAGTACTAATAGCGGGAAACAAAGCCAAAAAATAAAAATAAAAAATAAAAAAAATTATTTAAAAAAAAAAAAAAAAACCAGAGGGCCAGTGGTCTCTGCTTGAAGAAGACCTGCTTAAACCCTAAAACCTGGAAGGAAGAACCCTCCTAAGAAGAGAGCTTTCCATTGATCCGACCGAAAGCTGCTAATTCAATGGAAGTATAGAGTAACAGGCTTCGCCGGACGTCGGAAATGTTCGCGGCGACTGCCCGGAACCTCCAAAGGCATTCCTTGAAGACCCTCTCCTCCATTTTCCTCGCCAATCACTCCAGGTACTTTCTCTCTCTATCTCTCTCTCTCTCTCTATTGCCAATCTTCCTTTTCAGCTGACCCAAGTCGGCATATTTGTAGCACATAGATGTTCCACTTCCTTAGATAGAACATGGGTTCTGGGTTTTATTCCCGATCGAGTTTGGCCCTGAATTGTGGTCTCTGTGGTTGGCTGCTGCTCATTTCTTGGGCCAATTCATCGAAATCGTCAAGAATCGGATTGCATTGTCAGTTTCATTTCCAGTTTAAGGCACCAATATGGTGTCTGCATTTTCAGTTTTTGTGTTATGGTTTGTTGTTGTTAGCTAATGTTCTTCGCGTCGAGACGGTGGAGCAATCTAGGGGGAGAAAAAAGAAGACGTGAAAGTGCTCATTGATCTATGACTTCTGCTTGCATTTCGTCACATGCTATTTACTATTTGTCCTGTCCAGGAATGCGATTCTTCTTAATGATGATCCTGCAAAGCTAATGTCGAGGAGTGCGGTTCAGCCGATTGTAAATGGTGAAGACCGTCTGCATTCCTCGTTCGTGGCGCTCAATCCCTTGAGCAGTTGGTCCCGTTCAATGTCGACCAAAGGGAGGAGTATGCGGAGCAAGGTAGAGAGTAGAATGCGCAAGGAGTCCGGTAAAACCTTGAGGGAGATTCGAAGGGCTAAGAAATTGAGAAAGAAGCTGATGACCGATGAGGAGAGGCTTATCTATAATCTGAAAAGGGTATGTTTTTTTTTCTTTATGAAAGCATGTGAGAAGGGTGTAAAATCATGTCCTTACGAGTTACATTTACTTGTAAGCTTAGATGGTTTAAGCTTCTCTTGTCACTGCAGCGCCTTAATTTTGAAATTTTGGGTTCTTGTAATTTTGGATTGACTCCAGTTTTCAAATTGATTGGCTGTTGATGGTCATGATAAAGCACATCTAAGAGTTTCTGCATTTGGTAAGTGAACAGGATAGATTTAAATGGTCTCAGTATCAAGAAGTCTTAAAAGACCTATGGGGTTGAAGCATGCCAAGGGCGTACATCCCTTCCTGTTTAAATTTTTTCTCAGATCTGCCAAAGCAAAATTTTCTGGAGCAAGTGTGGGCTGATTAAGTCTAGCTAATGTGTTCCATCTAAACTATCATAGGAGGGTAGCAGCACATTGTATATGTTTTTTTTTTTTTTTTTGGTGCTGGAGGAACCGGCTTGCAGCCGACAGCCGCGCCGTAAACCCCCAGGTGACACTTAAGCAGGAGGACCCACCACCCCTGAGTCACACTTAATACACCTAGCGCCTCCCCTGGGTTTTGAACCCTTCACCTCTGGGTTGAGGATCAGCAGGGCCTTATCCAGCGGAGCCACCGCGGCCGGTGGTTGTATATGTTCATCTTCTTATAAACCACATATTCTGGTGACTTCCCTTTTCATCTAAAAGTTTCATTCATCTTGTGACAGTTTGAGAGAATTAAGATCTTCATCTGTGTATAGGCACTTCAATTAGGATGTTCTGGCAAAAAAGAGTTTTTTTGTTGTTGTACTGTTTGCTCTGTCATAAATTCTAGAACCTGTAAATTACTTATTTTTATCACCGGTTGATTATCTTCAGTTACATGAGGATCATGTGCATGAATGATCGTAGAGCTTGCTAGTTAATGGAGTGTCAAGAACTCCTGTTAAGAAGCTAGAATTTTTTTTTTTTTTTTTTTTTTTAATGGAAAAATTTCCTTCAAGCTCAGGTTTTTTTGTTTATTACTTAGTGGCCTCTGTAGTAAGTTCAATAGGACCTCTATTGTTCCATTTGCTTTTAATATATCTCTATGATGTAATTGATGAGTGTTTGAATTTGAATGGGTATGCTGAGTCTGTAACTTTATAATGTCCCGAGTCTTAAGAGACTGGATTCTTCCTCGTTTTCTTAGCTGCTTAGACACTTTATTTATGGTTTCTAGCAATTCTCAATTTATTTGTTGTCTCTATTCTAATTTGTCCAGGCCAAGAAGAAAGTGGCACTGCTCCTGCAGAAGCTTAAAAAATATGAGTTACCTGAGCTGCCACCCCCGCGGCATGATCCTGAACTACTGACCCCTGAGCAGCTTCAGGCATTTAAAAAGATTGGCTTCAGAAACAAAAACTATGTTCCTGTTGGTGTCAGGGGAGTCTTCGGAGGAGTAGTACAAAATATGCATCTGCACTGGAAGTTTCATGAGACTGTGCAAGTTTGCTGTGATAATTTTCCCAAGGAGAAAATCAAAGAAATGGCAACCATGATTGCAAGGCTGAGTGGTGGCATTGTTATCAACATACATAATGTGAAGACAATTATCATGTTCCGTGGAAGAAACTATCGCCAGCCAAAAAATTTGATTCCGATCAACACACTCACGAAACGAAAGGTGAGTAAACATATAATGTCTTCGAATTGTCATTCATTCAAATTGCAATAAGTTCAAGAAGTTGGGGTTCTAAGACTATGTGACCCTGCAATAACCTTGCAACTCCCCCCCTTCCCCTTCTCTCTTTCCCAAAAAAAAAAAAAAAAAACACACCTGAAGGAGAGAGAGGGGGGAGAGAGTCACCTCATGTGAGGGTTCCCTTCTCTCTTTCCCAAAAAGAAAATAAAAAACACACCTGAAGGAGAGAGAGAGGGAGGGAGAGTCACCTCATGTGAGGGTTCCCTTCTCACTTAGGTTATGGCTTTAGCCTTGAGTTGAGAGTCTTGCACTTTCTCCAGCTGGACCAGCTAGGCCCTATGTGCAAAGAAAAAGATGAAAATGTCCTCGGAGTTGATCTCTGATCTACAAATTATCTCTGACAAATCCACTGGTTGTTAATTTTTCATTCAAAAGTGGGTGGTCAAACTGAATTCCGTACCAATTTTCTATATGAAGCTTATAATTTCAGCTTCATCCCCTGATATCTGTTATTATTTTTACTATATGAGTTGCATTTACAAAAATTTGTCTATGCAGGCACTGTTCAAGGCCCGATTTGAACAAGCTCTAGAATCTCAAAAGTTGAACATAAAGAAGTTCGAACAGCAGCTGCGTCGAATGGGTGTTAATCCTGAGGATCCAGTTGCCATGGCCAGCATCCAGAGAGTTGCTTCCACATTCTTTAATGCAATCGACAAAAAGAAGGAAGCCCGTATGTTTTTCAAGATGATAGACAATCAGAAGCTGAGTCAATGCATGACATTCAGCTGTCTGCACCTGCTGCTGATAGTGACCAGGAGGAGTTGGACAGATTCATAGCCGAGATAGAGGATGCAGCAGACAAGGAATGGGCTGCAGAAGAAGCTGCAGAAAACGAAGAGGCAGGAAAAATTAGGTATTGGAACAGAGAAGAATTTGGAGGACGATTCAAGAGACCGGAATATGGGGGAGGCAATGAACCTGATAGTGAGAGTAGAGGGCCAAGGAATTGGAAGGATCATCGTGGCAAGCAAGCTATTGATAGTGATGAAGACGAAGATGATGAATGGGATTCTGACGATGCAGAAGAAGCAAGTGATGTTGAAAATGTTAATGATGATTCTGATGAGGAGCTTGAGATCTAGAGTATTTAGGCAAAAGAATGAGAGGACGAGGAAGCCTAAGAATTATCAAACTCCCCCTAGAAATGCTAGACCTAGTGTTAGAAATAATATGGTTGTAAAAGAATCCGAGTGTGACAGTATGTTTAGCGATCTTGAAAATGTTATGTGGGACTCTGATGAAGGGGAAGGTCGGGATTCAAGACAATCACAAACTAGTGCCAGCCGTAATTACCAGAGCAGCAGTGATGAAGATGAGAATCTTCATCAACCTTTGCAGAGTGACCAAAATAGATTCCACAGTTCACGTGATGAAGATGACCAGTCTGATGATGATATGGACGGATCTGATACATTCGAAATGGCAAACGGGAAGCAGGAAAAGTACACTAGAACCAGTATTCAGGGACATAACTGGAGAAATGCCAAGTCCAGCAGAAGGATGATCAAAGATAATTCTGCATGGGATGAGTCAGTTAGTGATTCAGAAGTCCCAATGCAAGGATCAGACATGGACGAATACTCATTGTCAAGGGGAGGGGATCATGAGCACAGAGGAGACAACGAAGGAGATAATAATGTCAATATAGATGAGCAAAACAGGAGAGAGGTTAAAAAAGGTAAGACACGGAAGCAGGTGGATGACTCCTGGGATAGTGATTAGCTCTTCTTCTGGAGCAGTTATTCTTTTGCAAGTTCCTGTGAAATTTGATTGGACTTGCATGTTAAGTTTAAAATGCAAGGTTGAGTTTTGTTGAATGGTACAAGAACAGCGGCATTATTGATGTTCGCATGGTGAGAAAATGTAGACTCTGCATTCATAAACACGTTCATGCTGGTCTGCTAGTCCTAGCCATTCTTGTGAATACTTTTCACCCTTTATCATTTTACAAGTAGAAGGTGATGGACCTGCCATTGGGTAGACTACACCTAATTTGTAGTTTGGTGGAAAATAAATGGGCCTATTCTATTGTATATCATCTTCTTGACAAAATTTGATAAACTAAATATTTGAGGGAGGTTGATCCAGACAATTAAATGTAGAAACTTTCATCAACTGAACAATGTGTTGTGGTAATTTCTCATATCAAATTGATTGAGAACCAACGTATAGGATTTGACAGTTGAAGGCACGACCCCATTGCAATGGATCCATTGCTGTCGAGGGGGTCTTCAAGATGACCTAGGAAATGAGAAAGAAGAATGCCTCAAACTAGGGGGTAGTGATCTTGTTCTAAACAGTTAATTTTATGCATTGTGGTGCTGATATTGGGGCAAAAATAGAGAATCCATGTCTTTCGGTGCTTTATTCACTTGGGTTGGGGTTGGATTAAGACATAGGAATGCAAATCAGGACATAAGAATGGTAAGAATATTCACAGCATGCCTCTTTCTGTCGGTTGGCTTGAATCGATAATTATTCTCACAGTGAAGGGATTCCATTGATTTTGTTGGTGGGTTTCCGAGAAATTGCTCCTCTCTCTCTCTCTCTCTCTATACCCTCCCAAAATCCATGAGCTTAATAAGAACAGATCTCATGAGGATGCTTGAGTCTGGAGGAACTGTAGTCCTTGAATTAGCATAGCATGATTCTCTATCTAGCTTACTATGCAGTCAAAGCAGAAAGATAATGTAATGTGATGCATCTTGATCAGACTGTCTAGTGCAGAAACGTATTTTTCTGCAAAAGCAGATACTTACTCTCATTTAATCATGATCATGGTTGGATGAATCTTTTTCTCGTTGTCATCTTTATGGGTGGATTTGATCCCTCAAATTAGATATGCAATAGTTAAGAGAGGCAAGATTTAGCATATAACGAGTTGAGTGAATTTGAAATTACTCATCTTTATCTAAAATTTGTCATGTAAGACCTTTTGTTAATTAAAAAAACTGTGTTCCCCTGGTCTTTAATCAAATAACACTAATTTTAAGAGGATGGGAAATTTATACATGAACAAGACTGTATTCAGAAGCAATTATGATTGCTTATATAGGTGAACATCACGTCAAATCCGCCGTCACTATCAAAGATCGCGATCACTCTTATTTTCTAAATAAACATATTTCACATTAACTTTGTAGGATTTTAATTTATTATTTCCCCTAACAAGTGCGTTGCTACAGAGTAGGATCAAATCATAATCAATTTAAAAAATTGCCCATGAAGCTAACGATTCGCACGCCCGAACGAATTGTCAAGGAAAAATTGGCCTGCAGATAAAGCGAAATTTGCTTACCAAGCATCCATCCCAGAACTCCGTATGCCGCTGGCCATTGATCCACGTGTCAAATTTCCTAGAAGGTTTCGCTAATGTAACATTTTTTGAACTACAGTAAGAATAGCAGTTTATTGTGAATAACAAATTTGGAAGTGAATAAGCCCCATAATAATTTATAATTATTTATTATTTAATTTCTTTGTTCATAAGAGATTATTATTTTTATAATAGATTAAAAATCATCAGCTAATTATTTCTTTTTTCCAAATATTATAGTCTCCTCAAGTACTTGTAAGTTGTAAAGTACTTCTCTTGTACTGCACAAAAGTCTAAGGATTGGTTGACTCGGTCAACCATAATGGGTATCATGCGGGGAGTGGGACACTGCACTTTTGGCATACGGTATATTCCACGAGAAATAGCAACAAAAATCGTATGGGACGCGCCTTTCTTTCCCACCCCTGTTTGCCCTTTCAAAGAGAAAGGGTCTCCTATCGAAATGGTGGTTCGGTCATAGCGAGTCAATATCCAAGAAATACATCGAGGCGGGTTGTACAAGGTCATTTGAAACATTGGTTAACTAGTCGACTCGGCATATGTCCCTGATAGTTGAAAAGGTATAGGATGAATTGCGAAAAAGGAGGTCCTATGAATGCCTTTTCCACGGGGGTATGAAGTTAACAATCAAAGACGTGCGCGCGGCTAGACACAACCGACATACGGATCAAATTGACTGAGAAACTTTCACGAACTAAACTCAATATTTGAGGGAGGTTGATGCAGACGGTTAAATGGAGAGACTTTCATGAACTAAACGATGTGTCGTAGTAATTCCTTCCATCAAATTGATCGAGAGCCAACGTGCAGATTGGATCCATCACCGTTGAATGGTGCAAATGAGAAAGGTGAATGCCTCAAACTAGAGAGTGAATAATCTTGTTCAAAACCACTAATTTTATGCACTCTTGTATTGATATTTGGACTGAGAGAGAGAGAATCCATGTCTTTTGGTGCTTTATTAATGGGGGTTGGATTAGGACATATCCTTATGCAATGCAAATCAGGAGATTAGATGGGTATTCACAGCATGGCCCTCTGTCTGTCTGTTTTTTTTTTTTTTGGTTGCTAAAACAAACCTTCCATTCCAAAAGTAGTCGAAATACTACAAAGAAGAACCGGAGCGTACGTTGAAATGATTAAAAAAAAATCCACTAACATTATATCTTTAATTCTTGAAGATAGATAATTTTTTTTATGAAAAGAAGTGTGGGTCCTATCTGATGAAAAGTCTGATTTGCAAGCTCATGAGCAGCATCGTTGTTAAGTTTACTAGTCCACTTCAAACTCCATCTTGGACTGTTGTTAAATAGGAAGTGAAAGTTCGAGACAAAAGGATGACTACTTTAAAGACAAAGTCGGTTGTCTCAAAATAGCTTGTTAAATTGATAATCGTTCTCACAGTGAAGGCATTCCCTTGATTCTGCTAGTGGGTTTATGAGAAATTGCTCTCTCATATTTATGAGCTTAATAAGAATCGATCTCATTAGGATGCATGAGTCTGGAGGAGCTGTAGTCCTTGAATTAGTGTTGCCTAATTCTCCATCTAGCTTACTGTGCAGTTAAAGTAGTAAGATAACGCAAGGTGATGTATGTCGATCAGACTGTCAAATGCAAAAACGTAGCCCTGGCAATAAATTATTAAATAAATAAAATCTGCAAAAACAGCTGCATACTTTCATGTAATCATAATCACGTTTGATGAATTAATGGCTAATTGTCATCTTTATAGTTGGATTTCATCCCTCAAATTAGATGCAGAATAATTAGAGGAAGGGGAATATTAATATGACCAAGATTATATTCAGAAGCATTCAAAACTACTAGATATATGTGAAAGTCTTGTGAAATCCTTCATCATTATCAAAGATTGTGATCAATCTAATTCTCTAAATAAAAACATTTCATCTATGCTCATAGGGCTTATATTATTCTTATTTCCCCTAGCAAGTTTGTAACTACAAAGTAGGATCAAATCATAATCAATCCAAAAATGTCAAGATTATATGAGTGTTGAAGTATCGCTCAGTATCACTTGATTACGAGTCCTAAATACTTTTTATATTTATGCGATTTCTCTCCATCTATCAACTTAAATTTTTAGGTTGCACGTAAGAGTGAGTGTTGAAATATTGTCCCACTTATACGATTGGTACCGGATTTTAAATGCTCATGATAATTGAAGTTTTTGGATTGGATTTTACAAAGAAAAAGTAAAAGATTGGAGCTCGGCACTCCTAATTTCCTGATGACGTTCGCCTCATGAAGTGCTTCTCGTGTAATGCCTAAATGTCTAAAAAAGGGTTGACTCCGTATTGTCAAATACTGGGTCAACTGTAAATGGTATCGCATGGGAGGGGACACTATGCTTTGGTTCATAATATATTCCACGAGAAACAGCAACAAAAATTAAAAAATTAAAAAAAAAATCTTGTGGAATGACTAGAAATGGTGACTTGGTACAGCGGATGGGGTTTCGATCATATCAATTCGATATCTAAAAAAAACATTGCAGGGGTTTTATAGGGTCATTTAAAACGTCGATTGACTAGTCCACCCGACGTATGTTTGGACAGCTGAAAAGGAAAAAGCATGAATTGCAAAAAGGAGGTCCCTGAGTACTTTTCAATGTCGATAAGACGCATGCGCAACTAAGCACAACCAATTTCTTTTTCTAGATTCCAAAAGGTCGCGGTGAATTAGATGGATGATTTGTGCCTTGAGCATTAACGAAAAGAAAAATAATATAAAAGATCTATAGATTTTAATTCTATATGTAATGTTGTTTCCGAACTTTTAATTTGTTCAATTTAATCATTAAACTTTAGCACAACATGTACTGACATCCATTAACTTTTAATTTATTCAATATGGTACATGAATTTTTAAAACATGTTCAATTTAACCTCGGACTATATGAACATATTCAATATTGTCATTAAACTCAAATTAATTGAAGGATTACATTAAATATTTTCATACAATATAGTTAAATTGAAAATTTATAAAAATTCATAAATCACATCAAATAAATTAAAAGTCCATGAATGATATTACACGTCGAGTTAAAGTTCGGGAACTACAATAAACAAATTAAAAGTTCAGGGATGACACAATTTGTATAATTATCCCTCAAAGAAAAATACTAGAAAGTCTTATCACCTGTGGTGGCGGCGTAGTGGTTAAGCGCAGGATCCTTTCGGGAGAGGTTCTGAGTTCGAATCCCTGCGTCGTCTGCCTTGCGAGAAAGAAACCCACGACTTACCCGGGGCAGTAAGGGCGGTGGTGACTCTAACTCTTCCTTAAGGTTTACTTCGCCGCGAAGCGGCGATCGGGGTTCTCTGGGTAACCAAAAATAAAATACTAGAAACCGTTCGCTTGGCTAAAGATAGGGTGATTTGGTTGGGATGAGAGATGACTCAAGGGTAATAAAAACAAATTTGAGAGTTCAACAACCCAATTATGTCCAAAATGATAATGTTAAAATCTGTAGGTTTGAGGATCGCGCATGGTGACAATATTTTAACAGCAAAGCTGTGTGGTTTTCTTCCTGGGCAGCGGTTTTTGAAGACTCCGAGGTCGGAGTCGAACTGGAAAATAAGGGATCGGCTTGTGGGGCGGGTTGTATTGCGTGAGGCACCTCCTCGTGAGGGTTGTACTGAACCGAACTGAGTACAAGTCAACGGGGTTGGTGTGAACGTATGAACTGGCACGTTCCCCGAATGGTCGTCATCCCCCGATCGTTCTTCTAACGTGTGTGATGGATTACGGGGGGCGTTCGTCAAGGATGCGAGGGTTTTTCTGTTGACGAGAATTGAAAAGGAAAGTGGCATCTTGCGCTTGGATTTTGCCTGATTGGCAGGAAAGCGCAGTGAAAAAGACGGTGGTTGCCCGGTTGGTCGAGGACGTTTGCTTTCGGGACATAAAGAAAGACTGACTTCTTCTTTCCCGAGTAATTTGGAAATCTTTTAATCTCTATTGATGGCGAGTCGCCTTGTCGAGATGTGTTCTTGTTCTTAACTGTTGCACCAAGCCATCCATCTCCTCTACTTGATTGACCATCGGTCGGAATGCCGAGAATCGGGCTACCCTTGAAGATAGCCTCCGTAACTATAAGGATTATGGTTGCACACAGGACATCAAGCTGATAAAATCCGTGCAGTTCCATTGGCCTGATGAATTTTACACTTGGTACCCAAGGTCTTCGGTAATCTATATTAAAAAAACCGATTGAGGCTTAGCTCATTTTTTATTTTGTTCTTCAAAATGAGCTTCCCATAGATTACTGCTCTCGGGAGCCGGTTTGCCCCTTAAGACCTGTTCTTCTTCCGGGGCGGACGGATTAAGAACAGAAAGTTGCCAAGTGCTTTGTATATGGAAAGTTGACTCTGTTGTGAGTCCCCAATGAAAGCAAGAGGTAGCGACTGATTCCACGCCACTTCACGCGGTGAAATGAATGGATTGATTGACTCTCATCGATGACCATCTATACTTTAGTTCTTTAATGCCGAGCGAGCGGTGGGAGACACCATGATCATCACCATCATGATGGAGACTCCACGCACAGACACGCACAGAGAGAAAGAACTTTGTAATTGGAAGACTGGAGGATAGACGTTCACGACAACTTTAAACGAATGCTTTGTGCGTCATCTGTCAATTCCCATGTTGCAGATATTTTTTATCTGCAGGAGGTCTTGACCGGTTTTTTGGTTTTATACCCTCACGGAAACTTCAAGCCTCCAGGGTGGCAATCAAGAGATGTGCTTCCCCCAGAAGACATCTCCTCCGTGCACAACCTCGAAAAGCCAGCACAAGAGTTGACGAACCGAGTAGCAAATAGATGCGTACGATCACCCGTTTGCGAATTTGAACCTCATACAAGACAACCCATTTGGTCTGGTTAGGAGATTGGTCAAGAATACATTAAGAAAGATTCGCCAGATGAGACTAACAGCGCAAAATTTGATAATGCAAGCCATGCAATTCGAATGGAAAAATAAATTGGAATTTGCAAAAGATAGAAGAGAGTTTAGGAGGAAATCATAATATACAAATGATCATCTAGTCTAGAACAATAGGCGGTATGCACAAGATCTTCCACAGCCTCAAGAGCTAAGCTATTCTCTGCAAAGTGGATTCTTCTCAGGGAAAATTGATAAGAACCGCAGTTCGAGAACCTCAAGCTGGGAGAGTGAATAGACATACACAACAGATTCTCCTCGATAAACAACTATTTGTCTGGTTCTTCCAAAATACTACCCTGAATGATGTATCATATCTGATGCACCCTTTGCGAAACAAATCATCTTCAATGCTGTAGAGAGAGAGCCTCAATAATCGAAAGAATCTCATCAGTCACTCTCCTTCCCTTTTGCAGTTTCCAGGCAACAAAAATTTGTACTCTTCTGCATGGTTAAGCAAGTAAGCAGGGAGATGAACGGCAGACTTAGAAGGAGGAATCGGCCCCATCTTCCCAATTATCTCCTTAAACGTGTATTCCTGGGGCAGCATGTCGAACAAACTGGCGCCTCTGCAAATAACATCCTGAATCCTCTTCGGGCTCAAATAATGGGAAAACCTAACCCGATCGTTATGGCTGTAAGCTTTCATCTTAAATATGAACTGGCTAATGTGGCGGAAACAGAAGCTACAGTGCCAACCTGCATCAGCAAGTAGGTCGTCGGTCCGCCGAAGATGTGCATATATGGTCTTGCCCTTCTGGTAGCGGTGAACTGAAGCCCTCCAACTCTTGTTATCCTGATGAAACTCAAAAGAGTACAAGTAGTTTTTCATCTGCAAATGAAGAATAGGTGGGATACCATCACACCATCTCAAAAGATCGATTGTGTGGCCACTGGGGATTTCGTCAACATCCGACATTATCAACAAGTCATCATCTTTGATGCCGGCTTTTTTAAGTAGGATGTCTAGGGCTACTCTTTGATATGCCTCTTCGACAAATGGGTTCAACCCCTTGTTGAATCCTCCCGAAATCTTTCCATAGGTCAACCGAGGTCCAATAAACTTGAACCTGTCCCTGTTGTTATTGAAATGCAGCTCCTTAGGCAAGCCGGTGAATGTAGAGTTCGATTCGAGGAGAACAAACTCTGTGACATAGGGACTCAGCTCATTCCACCGAATATTGAGGATGTCAAGTTCATTGCTGAACAGAACAGCATCAAACACCCGCCTTGGAGATTCACGTTCTCTCCAACCATGAAGTTCACACAGCGTCGCCTTAGACACGTTCTCATTGTAGTAATGCGGGATCACGTGAAATGGCTTAGGCGGAGATTCCCACAGAGGTCTGAGAAAAGACGAGATCTTCTGTCCTTGCAAATGCACAGTGAAAATGCTGAGAGGGATCAGGACTAACAAGAGAACACACGACCTGAGATCCAGACCTCGCAACATACAACGCAGCCTGGACATGCTCAATCCTGCATGAACCTGCGCAGAACCACAAAACAAAAAGGAATCACACAATGTCCAGCAGCAGGAGATGAGGGTAGCAAGCACATCATCTCATCCACCATCCGTAACATTACAATTCAAACAACCCAACATATCGTCCAGCAAAGTCAATAAACAGACGACCCGGCTTAATTCATCGACCCCCGTAAGATATTCCAACGTATACACATGTTCATTCATCACATTCAAGGCACCAAATCCACATCGTCACGTTCACGTCCCCCAGGCCACGACGCCGATATTCCCCCCTCCTCCCCTTATTGGATACACAGTTCAATCAACACACGGCAAGATGAACATGAGGCGGAAATAAAGACGACCCACGTCAATTCAAACTCAAAAAGCTGCAAAAACGAAATTTTTCTAGGGTTCACAAACATCGACACCCGAAAGGCACGGACGAATTACCTCGCCGCAAACGTCCTCGCATATATCATCGGTCTTCTTCGAACTGTAGTACCCCTCGGACATCGTGAGAGAGGGGAAACGACACCCACCTGGGGACTGGGAGAATTGGGGACAAGAAGCCGAGAAGCCAAACGTTACCTTCGATCCTCTTCCAATGCCCTACCCGAATTTCCCCTTCGGCTTCGATTTATAACCAAAACTGTCGCGCAACCCAGAAACGCCTAAACCCCCATCGAAAGTTATTAAAAAAAGAAGAAGAAAAATATAAGATTTTTAACAGAAAAACCTCTAATTTCGTCTACCCAATTCGCTGTCGAGATTGGCGAACAAAGATCAAGCCCCTTTCTCTCTCTCTCTCTCTCTCTCTCTCTCTCCCCTCTGTGCGTTTGAGTTGTGATGGGGAAGGGAAGAACCTGCGAACGTTAATTATAGCCGTTTGCGTTGGTTTCTCGCTCGTTCACCAGATAACACTGTTCCAAACCCCCAAAAAAAAAAAATAACGTAGAGAGAAAGAGAGAGAGAGAGAGAGAGAGGCATTTCGTTTAATTCTTGGAATTCTCATTTTCTTTCTTTTCCCAACAATGATTCGGAATATCCGAGAGAGGAAGAAGAAAAAAAGGGGAAAAAGGTGGTGGCGACCGGTGAGTGGTGGGGGTGGAGCAGCCTACATACCTCCTCCCCTTCACGAAACCGACAGGAACGTAGTGGCCGTCGATGCGGAGGCGGATCCGACGGCGCAGAGAGGGGGAGCATGGGTGCTTCCGTGGGTGCCGTCGAACTTGGTCACGCACTTAATTTCTTTTTTTTATTTTTTTCATTTTGGAGGGAGAGAGCCGGCGGCATGAGGCATGTGCTCATCCGCCAAAATAGAGTCCGTTGGTCGCACCAACATAAATCATACGTAGTGCTGGTTTTTTTTTTTTGGGTGTTTGGATAATTAATGGTCTAAAAACCTTATTAATGGTACTCCAATTGGGCCCCAACACTGGTCCCCTCTTCTTTTGATTTTTGAAATACCTCATGAGCGGCTATCTATCGAGACATTTTCAAATTCAACTTGTGAAATTGTTAGAAGAAGAAAATGTCTATCGAGTTTGTGGCCTTTTCATTGGAGAAAAATGCGCAAAAGCTAAGACGTTGAGTTAGAAGGAAAAAAACACACCTTCCGGAAGTGACGTAACACAAAAAAAAAGGTCCATATATGAACAAAGAATTGATCCGAATCTAGGATTTTGGTTCTCTTCGGAATGAGTTTCTTATGGTTCCTGTAGTATGTAAAACAATGGGATTATCATGGGTCGATTTGAATTGTTCAATTCGATCTTGAGTGATGAACTCAAACCAACACAATGACACGAATTCAAAAAAAAAAAAAAAAAAATCGTTTAAGAAACTGAAACAACTAGGGAAGATTAAATCAATTTAGAAAAAGAGAATCCCTAGAAGATCAATTGAGCTTACGAGCTTCGATTGATTGCCCCAAGGAGAAAAGCTCCTTTAATGGATCCATCATCTCCAAATGGCTTTCATCAAAGCAGCACACCTCATACTTATTGCCATTATTGATTTATGACTTTTCGTTTTTGATGTTATCTATAACATAACAGAACGTTACATGCAATTTATATATTTATTATTATTACTACTACTACTACTACTATATTGGTCACTTCTCTTGATTGGAAAATTAAACACCATTCAAACAACACTTGTCGCTTCTTGACATCGACTGCAACGTGTGCTACTCGAGTTTGGTTATGAGTAGGAGGAAGCAACTAAAGGTTAGCTAGATATTTCATCAACAAGGGAGCCGAACCAGGCCAAGATGAAATATGAATTCCGTCGCCATCCCGAAAACCGCATCTCCTTAAAGTAGCATATTCCATGCTTGTATAGCCATTGCAGTCGAACTTTCGCATCAATCCATTTCCACCCTCATATGATTGCTACCGAGTGTCGCATCAACCATTTTTTTTTTCGTGCACTCATCAAAGGAGATCTGAACCGGATGGGCCCGTTGACGCCTCCACCCCCATGCGGATCGACATTTGATATTGGACGATGAGTGGGCTAGGAGATCAATAGACTACTAAGGCCCATGGTCCCAAACGGGCCCAATCCAATCCTGCAACAAGTTATCCCGCCTGAGCATTGCGTTCACGTCATCTTCTTTTCTTGTTTTTTTCCTTCCGGGCTTGTGCTCAAGTGCTAAGCTCGCGCACAATCGGGGAAAAAAGGAGAAAAGAAAAAAAAGAATAGAAGCATCCATCGTATCAGCAAAATCCAATCTCCAGGAGAAGCTCAACCTCAGCTCTGATCACAAAAAGCTTTAAATTAATGCATTTGTGATAAATTTATTTAAGATTAATTTATTCAACCGTCAAAAATCCAAAATTGATATATTTATAATAAATACTATTAAATTGGATTAATACAAAAAAAAAAATCAAAAAAATGGTACAACTGTGATAAATAGAAAGTAAAATCCTGAATTAACATACCGGTTAATTATCGTGTATCATCTAATACAAGTAATTTGACAAAGAAAATTTAACTAAACTAATGAACAATAAATTTGCCTCGAGTATATTAATTTGGGGTAAATTAATAAAAGATGCACTATTTTGGAGTTTTTGGTAGTTAAAAAAATAATTTTGAGTATATATTGTCATAAGTATACTAGTTTGAGATTTTTTAAATAATTAACCTTTATTGTGACGATGGTGGTGGTTGTGGTGGTGGTGGTGGTCACTTCTCTTGATTGGAAAATTAAACACCATTCAAACTACACTCGGCACTTTTTGACACCGACTGCAACGTATGCTACTCAAGTTTGGTTATGAGTAGAGGGAAGCTACTAAAGGTTGGTTAGATATTTCGTAGTGCTGGTTTTTTTTTTTGGGTGTTTGGATGACTAAGGGTCTAAAAACCTTATTAATGCTACTCCAAATGGTCCCCAGCACTTGTCCCCCCTCCTTTTGATTTTTGAAAGGCCTCATGTGCGGCGGTCTATCCAGACATTTTCAAATTCAACTTGTGAAATTGTTAGTGATGAGTCCGTGGCCTTTTAATTGGAGAAAAAATGCGCAAAAGCTAAGACGTTGAGTTAGAAGGAAAAAAAAAAAAAAAACCTTCGGGAGTGACGTCACAAAAAAAAAAAAAGGTCCAAATCTGAACGAAGAATTGATTCGAGTCTAGGATTTTGGTTCTCTTTGGAATGAGTTTCTTCTGGTTCCAATAATATGTAAAATAATGGGATTACGACGGGTCGATTTGAATCGTTCAATTCGGTCTCGCGTGATAAACTCAAACTAACACAATGACATGAATTAAAAAAAATCGTTTCAGAAACCGAAACAACTAGGGAAGATTAAATCAATTTAGAAAAAGAGAATCTCTAGAAGATCAATTAAGAATATGAGCTTCAATCGATTGCCCCAAGGGCAAAATCTCCAAAGGGCGTTCATTAAAACAGCACATCTCATACTCCTTGTCATTATTGATTTATGACTTTTCGTTCTTAATGTTATCTATAACGTGACAGACCGTCATACGCAATTTATATATTTATTACTATCATTATTGTTCTTGATTTTATCTATAACGCGAGTCACACGCAATTTATATCTTTGTTATTACCATTATCGTTGATAGACCGTCACACGCAATTTATATATTTATTATTATCATTATCATTTTTGATGTTATTTATAACGCGACAGACTGTTACCCATTTTTCTGTAGGTTATATATTCACATTTAGAGTTTCCATTCGATTTCGAAATTTTTTGTTCAAGTTGTTCTTTTTTTGGACGGAGACATCGTAAATTGGTCTGCGGGCATCGCGATAAGTCCTCTGTCCTACTATAGGTGCTGCGACAACCTTTACCAAGTCCGAACAATATTTTCGGTATTTACATAATGAAACAACTCGTAGTGGCACTCTTTGGTCCGTTAAACCAACTCCAACCAAGAGTTGGCCCTTTACCAAAGACGAGATTGCACAACTTCAACGCACAGCGCTGCCCATTAAAGGTAGCGGACAGCGATGCTGACGGATTAAGTCATAACACCTGAACATCAGACCCTATTTCTTTGTTAAACTTAAAACACTGGTCTTTCCGATCAGGACGTAGACTTTGGTCGTAGTCAGTTCAAACACATAAACCCAGTCCACTTGCAGCCATGTTGATCAAAATGACTAAGTTTCATGACTTGACCAGTCACTCGGCTTCGTATTAAAAGATCATCTCACCCTGTGGTCGACATTCCATTCCCCTTAGTCGGAGATGCTCGTTCTATAGTCTGATACAAGATTTCTCTCTTATCTTTTTCCTTTTTTTCTTGTCTTGCTCTTTGGGAGATAATCCCAAATAAACAGAACAGGTATGGAAGCTATAATTGTAAAGCACGATCAAATTTATGGAAGCATTGGTTTATACATTCCTCTTAGTCTCGACTCTAGGGATAATTTTTTTCACTATCTTTTTTCGAGAACCACCTAAAGTTCCACTCCAGTCACTAGCCCTGCCTTCGGCATCCCCCTCCTTGCGGTTAAGGTAACGACTTCGGGCATGGCCAGCAAGTCTGACGTGCTAGCTCAATGTTGTTCATTCTTTGCTAAAGAAATAGGGCTTTTTCACTATAATGTGACAGACCTTTACACGCAATTTATATATTTGTTATTATCATTACTGTTGACAGATAATCACATGTAATTTATATATTTATTATTATCATTATCGTTTTTTATGTTATCTATAACGCGGCAAACCGTCACATGCAATTTATATATTTATTATCATTATCGTTTTTGATGTTATTTATAACGCGATAAATCGTCACACACAATTTATATATTTATTATTATCATTATCGTTTTTGATTTTATCTATAACGCGACAGACTGTCACACGCAATTTATATCTTTGTTATTATCATTATCGTTCTTGATATTATCTATAACGTGACAGACCCGTCACACGCAATTTATATATTTATTATTGTTATCTATACCGTCTTAATGTTATCTATACCGTCATGTGTAATTTATATCTTTATTATTATCAGTATTATTATTACTATTACTACTATGTTGGTCAGAAAATTAAACACCATTCATACTACACTGTCACTTTTTGACATCGACTGTAACGTGTGCTACTCGAGTTTGGTTATGAGTAGAGGGAAGCTACTAAAGGTTAGCTAGATATTTCACCAACAAGAGAGCCGAATCAGGCCAAGATGAAATATGAATTCCGTCACCATCTCGGAAACCGCATCTCCTTAAAGTAGCATATTCTATGCTTGTGTAGGCACTGCAGTCGAACTTTCGCATCAGTCCATTTCCACCCTCATATGATTGCTACCGAGTGTCGCATCAACCATTTTTTTTCCATGCACTTATCAAAGGAGATCTGAACCGGATGGGCCCGTTGACACCTCCACCCCAATGCGGATCGACATTTGATATTGGACGATGAGTGGGCTAGGAGATCAATAGACTACTAAGGCCCATGGGCCCAACTGGGCCCAATCCAATCCTGCAACAAGTTATCCCACCCGAGCATTGCGTTCACGTCATCTTCTTTTCTTGTTTTTTTTTTTTTTTTTGGAAAAATGTCACAAATGGTCCTTATACTATTACTTAATATGCAATTTGATCCTTGAACTTTCGATCGGCTTAATTTGGTCAATAAACCATTGATAAATGCCTGATTTGGTTCCTAAACTTTCAATCTACCAATTTTTGGTCGTTCAACTATTGATAAATGTCCGATCAATCATTCGTTACTATTTTTCCTTTCCTTTTTTTTTTTTTTTTTTGTTACTATTTTTTATTTTTTTCTTTTTCGTTATTATTATTTTAATTTTTTTCGTTACTATTTTTTTTTTTTTTTTTTTGTTATTATTTTTTTCTTTTTTTTTTTCGTTACTATTTAAAAAAAAAAAATTCGTTATTTTTTTTTATTTTTTCAATTTCGTTTCTATAAGCAAAAAAAAAAAAAAAAAAAAAAAAGGAAAAATAGTAACGAAGGACTAAATTGGACATTTAGCAATAGTTCGGGGACCAAATTGAGCCGATCGAAAATTCGGGGACAAAATCGGGCATTTATCAATAGTTCATGGACCAAATTGAGCCGATCGAAAGTTCGGGAACCAAATCGTTAAGTAATAGTATAGGGACCATTTGTGACATTTTCCCTCTTGTTTTTTTTTCCTTCCGGGCTTGTGCTCAAGTGCTAAGCTCGCGCACAATCGGGAAAAAAAGGAGAAAAGAAAATGAAAAAGAAAAGAAGCATCCATCGTATCAGCAAAATCCAATCCCCAGGAGAAGCTCGACCTCAGCTCTGATCGCAAAAAGCCTTAAATTAATACATTCGTGATGAATTTATTTAAGATTAATTTGTTCAAATTTGTCAAAAATCCAAAATTGATATATTTATATTAAATATCATTAAATTGGATTAATACATAAAAAAAAAATGATACAACTATGATAAATAGAGAATAAAATCCTGAACTAATGTATCGATCAATCATCATGTATCATTTAATACAATAATTTGACCGTAAAATTTAACAAAACTAATAAACAATAATTTTGCCTTAAGTATATTAGTTTGGGGTAAAATTATTAAAAATGCACTAATTTGGAGTTTTTGATAGTTAAAAAAATAATTTTGAGTATATTTGTCATGGATATACTAATTTGGGATTTTTAAAGAATTAACCTTTATAATGATGATGGTGGTGATGGTTGTGGTGGTGGTGGTGGTGGTGGTCACTTCTCTTGATTGGAAAATGGAACACCATTTAGACTACACTTGTAGCTTTTTGACACTTGACTACGATGTGTGTTGCTCGAGTTTAGTTACAAGTAAAGGGAAGCCACTAAAGGTGGCAAGATACTTGGCCAACAAGAGAGCCAAATCAAGCCAAAATTCCATCATCATCCCGAAAACCTCATATCCTTGAAGGAGCATATTCCATGCTTGTATAGTCATCACAATTTCAACTTTCGCATCAATCCATTCCCACCTTCACTATGGTTGCTATCACTTGTCACGTCAATCAACCATTTTTCTCTCAATGGATCATCATGGGTAGCGAAAAACACGTACTCCTCACGTATGGACAAGGTCGGGGACCCGTGGATATCCGAACCAAATCGGGCCGTCGACACCTCCACCTCGATGTGGACCGACATCTGAAATCGGATGACGAGTGGGCTAGGCGATCAATGGGCCAGGCCCATGGGCCCAAGCGGGCCCAATCCAATCCGGCAACGAGCGATCCCCACCCGAGCATTATTGCGTTCACGTCCTCTCCTTTTCTCTTCTTCGTTTTTCGTTTCCCGTCTCTTGCTCGATCGCCTGATCAGCGACTGAAACGTCGAATTGGGGACCCAGCTCCAGCGCTAAGCTCGCGCACAAATCCATTACGTCAGCAAATCGAATCACCGCGGAAAGCTCGACCTGGGCGCTGATCGGGTACGTCGAGGTCAATCTCGGTCGCTCCTTTCGCGCGTCGATCCGGTGGGCCGCTTCGTTTTCTACTGCAGGTGCGTGGTTTTCCTTCATTGCGTACGGGGAAGTTCACGTGACGCCGCCGCGATTGGACTGTTCGAAGCCCGAGTTTCATTTTGATTAGACCGGCCGGAGAATCGGAAGAAGTCGAGTTGATCGATTTTTTTTTTTTTTTTTTTTTTTTTTTTTGGGGGGGGAGCCCAGGCATTGGCCGATTCGCGATTCCGATCGATTGAGTGAGCTCGGGAAGTGACGTTAGGAGGAGAGGATGGATTTGGCATCGAGATACAAGGTATTTTGTTGTGGTTTTTGGGGGTTTATTTTGTGTAAACGTTGGAGTTGCACGTGGCACTTCTGGGCATTTTGCACTGGGGCTGCTGGATGCTGGCCGTCGCGAAATGGTGTTGGATTGTTGCTTGTCCTCGATAAAATCTACGTTCGCCTGACAAAAAGGGTTTTTGCGCAGGGTGTTGTCGGGCTTGTTTTCGGCAATGACAACTCTTCTTCCACTGAAGACAGGTAGGCTTCTCATCAGCTGCGACGATGGTATTGAATTTGGAAGTGAGATATGAATGTTTGTGAATTTACGAACCTTACCCCTCGCCATTGCAGCAGACTTGTGTTCTCGTGACAATGATGACTTTAGGAGTTCATAGGAAGGACTACTGTTTTTTTTAGATTCCAAGTTGTTTAGGGTATGAGTTCATGCTGGGTGTAATTTGTAAGACTTATACTCATTAATTAGCATCAAAACCCGATGATTATGTGGTAGTGCAAACTTATGTCTTCATGCCCTCTTTTTCCTAGGACCATAAAGCACTACATGATTATTTTTAGCAGTTTTTGGGAGACCATTATATAAGTTAGTAATTGCAAACTTTTTGTATTCAAATGGTTGTTGCATTCAAATTCCATTGCTTGCATCACTAGCCTTCCATAGTGCTGGTTTAGGAGTAGTCACTGTAATCATCGCTTGCCAGTGCATTCCTTGTGTTCTGGAATTTTGGTTTCTGTACTCGTTTTCACTGCGTTATATTATGAAAGTGGTTGTGCAAACTTATGTCTTCACGCCCTCTTTTTCCTAGGACCATAAAGCACTACTGATTATTTTTAGCTGTTTTTGGGAGACCATTATATAAGTTACTAATTGCAAACTTTTTGTATTCAAATGGTTGCTGCGTTCGAATTCCATTGCTTGCATTGCTAGCCCTCCATAGTGTTGGTTTAAGAGTAGTTACTGGAATCATTGCTTGCCAGTGCATTACTTGTGTTTTGGAATTTTGATTTGTGTACTCGTTTTCACCGCGTTATATTTCAAGCTATATCTTAGACATGCGAGGACTTATTTTGTGCAAGGTGGGCCTGTCTTTCCTTCAAAGTTGCTTTTCATGTCCACTTTGTGATGTAAAGAACTTCAAAGTTAAAGAATTGCAAAGTGTCTCCAATTACCATTTTGTTTCATGCTCTTTGGAAAAATGTTTTGCAGATATACAGGCCATTTGGCATACCCATAGTCATAATGGGTGTGTATGTTGTATGTTATTTATCCTTGTAGATCAGGAAGCTCCCGCCTCTTTAAGTTTGTTTAGGATCCTTGATGTTTATTTGAAATGCCATGTGAGCAGTTAATCAATAGCCAGATATTGAATTGGTGGTTTAAATGCTTCAAATTAATCCAAAAGGAATTTCTTTTTCTCCCATTGTGCTTGTCTGTGCTTATTATGATGCAAACTTAGTTTGGTCAAAATATTTGTTAACCAGAAAATTCCTTGTCGGAGAAAGATAGTATCTTCATCAAGTGGTCATTTTTTTTTGCTTCAGATTTTGTGCCTTTAATTCCAGAGGGTGAAAATGATAATAAAATTTTTCTCACCTAAGTTATAACTCACCTTGCTCTCTGAGTCATCACATGTTCCATGTTTTCGCAGTAGAGAGTTCTGTTGCTTTTTCACTTTTCTAATGCCTTTACCACATTACTAGTTATGTGGAACGCTTGCTGGACCGCATTAGCAATGGTGTCCTGGCTGAGGATCGCCGCACGGCCATTTCAGATCTCCAGTCGATCGTAGCAGAAAGTCGTGCTGCTCAGCTAGCCTTCGGTGCAATGGGTAAGATCTCGTGTCATTTCTTATTTGGGTGCTGAGTACTATAGTATAGAATCGGTTATGTATGAGTTTTTTTTTATCTACTTTCTACAGGTTTTCCTGTACTTATGGGGGTCCTGAAGGAAGAACGGGAGGATGTTGAAATGGTTTGATTCACTACTTGCCTTTTTATCTTTCTTCTGTTTGGGGGTTTTACTTTCTAAATTTCTGCCTATTCATAATTCTGAAAAACATCGAGTGCTTTATTGGATACTTTATTTGTCAGTTTGCTTTTTTGAGTCGCTGATGTGTAAATCTTTTTGTTTGTTTACTCATTGGCATTTCATAAAGATCAAATTTCGGATTAATGATAATTTGTTTGGGAAATTAAGATATGCAGCATGTTCGGTAGGATGTACTGGATAATTTTAAGACATTGACTTCAAACTATTATAACCAAAGCAAGCTGGATAGTTGCTCAACCATTTCATATGGACTTATGGTTGTGAATTCACTGGCTCACATGCTGCTTGCAGATTTAGTACGGACATCAAGTTAATATTATATCTTCCATTATTGTCCTTAAGAGACCCATCAATGGAAAAAAAAAAAAAATCTATTGTCCGTGGCGTCTGTTACTGTTTTATGCTTAATGTTTATGAAATGTTATATAAATTTGCACTTTGTTTGTAGATTGTTATCAGATGGTCCTTTTAATGCCATCAAATACTTGTATGAGACTGATATCACTCCCGGAGGATCTTCTCTTCCTTTTCTCAACCCAGGAGAAGATGCTTGTTGTTTGCAGTAGAATTATTTATTAGTGGAAATACTCAATGCCCTTGCCCAGTTCTTAGTTCAATTGTTTTCATTTCCATGCTCCTAAATTTGGGAGATGTTGCTGAAATCATGTGCATTACATCACTCGTGCAGGTTCGAGGTGCCCTTGAGACTCTTGTAGGTGCCTTAACTCCTATTGATCATGTGAAAGGGCCAACAAATGAGGTTCAAGCAGCTTTGATGAATGCTGATTTGCTGTCTAGAGAACCAGAGAGCATTTCCCTTATTCTCAGTTTGTTGGTGAGGACTTTTGGATCTAATGTTGGAGAGATATCTTATCTATAGATTATTGTTCATATTCATGCTGCTCAACAAATTCTCTATTTTGCTTTGTTTGCAGTCAGAGGAGGATTTTTATGTGCGATATTACACTCTTCAACTTCTAACAGCCCTTCTCACAAGTTCTCCAAATAGGTATCTGTTTGTGGCTATGCACCTTGTTCCATGTCTGAGCTTTGCTGCTTGATAGAATGCTTATCAAGTTCTCTTTTCAGGTTACAGGAAGCTATTCTGACCATTCCTCGTGGTATAACTCGGCTTATGGATATGCTTATGGATCGTGAGGTAAAGAACTGATGTCCCTTACAAAATTTATGATTTGAGTTTGACCTTGTGTGAGTGCTGTTCTTTCTAGATGGAATTATCATGTATCATGCTTAAATTTTCTTTTCACTGGTCGTTCTTGCTTGGCCTATTGGAAGCTTTGAAGCTTTCAAATTCTCACAGAGGATTATAATTTGCAGTCAGAGTTTGATCAGTTCGCACTGCTTCTCATTATACTGATGATCTGCAGCTTATTTTTTTCTTTTATTATAGGTTATACGGAATGAGGCCTTACTACTCCTTACATATCTGACTCGTGAAGCTGAAGTGAGTATCTTGATACTTCTCTTGCTTTTCTTTTGTTCGGATGAACATGAACTAAATGGTTTCTGATTCTAGGAAATTCAAAAAATCGTTGTATTTGAAGGCGCATTCGAGAAAATATTTAGCATCATTAAAGAGGAAGGGGGATCGGAAGGTGGTGTGGTTGTGCAGGTGATTATTGCCTACCTTGTTCAAGCTTATTGATGAGCCAGTCTACTCCCCTGGCTATATCAACTATTGTGTACCTCAGCATTGCTGTGGTCGTGTTTTACTGTTTTCTTGGAAGACCTTGTTTGGCCTTATTGTGATTTTTTTTTTTAATTCAAATGAAGAATTCAGAAATTTGTTATTCTTTGTGACGGCAGAACTTTCTGTTTGCAGGATTGTCTTGAATTGTTGAACAATATTCTCCGCCATAATGCATCTAATCAGGTATGCTGCTTTACTTTGACCTTTTTTTTAAAAAAATTTTCTCACAGGGTTTCTCCTACCAGTAAGGCAGAACTATTTTGTATAGATACTTCTAAGGAGACTATCGGCTTCGATCCATTGATATCGATTTTGAAGCTACGAGCAAATACATACAGTTTTACACAGCAGAAGGTAAGTTATTCCTATTTTGATTTGTCGTACTATTATGTGGTACTTTTTGTGAATACGCCCTTATTCTCATTGTTGTCTTTGTTTTCACTTGCAACAAATACTATGTAGTAGACAATTAATCTTCTGAGCGTGTTGGAAACCATTAGTCTGTTGATATCGGGAGGTCCAGATACTGACCCCTCAAAGGATTCCAACAGGACAACAAATAAAGCAGTCTTAGTCCAGGTCAATGTTCAAACTCCTCACGTGTTACACATCCTTGAAAATGACTGGTTCACTTCTCTTACAATGTCATTCCATTTGTCCACAGAACAAGGTATTGGATCATCTTCTTATGCTGGGAATTGAAAGCCAATGGGCTCCTGTCTCTGTCCGTTGTGCGGTAAGACGTACTTACTTTTAAATAATACTTCAATGTGTTCTCTCATGCATGAGCATGCATGTGACACATACTCCTCTGCATGATAATGAAACATAATAGGATGGCTTCTTGCTTTCCTAACCCACCCATGAAAAATAATTTACTGTCTCAGGCTTTTGGCTATTAAGATGAAGTCTATGGGTATCTGTTCTTGGGCTCAGAGATTTAATGGAAGAATTCGCAATGAATGCAACTTATATTTGTGTTTTTTGAGATCGATTAGTATGAACTCCTGTAGTTCATGTCTTCATTGATTAGCCATTGCATGGATAGAATTACAACCAGAAGTGGCATCTGTCGAATTTAGAATCTAATAATGAGTTTTTGGTAGTGGTTAAAATAGATCAGAGTGCTTGATCTTTCACTTTTAGTAACCGCTTTTTGATTTGCTATGTAAAATGAAGGCCGTATGTCCAAGGCACTTTTTTCCTATTTCCTGCCACCTGAGCTCAAGAAACCAACTCTACAATGGTCTGTTAGCCACTTCTAGTAACCCTTACTGAGACAAAAGTGTCATGTGAGCTGCTAAATTCTTGGACTCTTTGCAGAGCCAAAATTTTTTGACTAAAGACCACTAGCTGTGAAAATACTTCACCATTCCCTAGGTATTATTCGATACCTAAACGATCTCGCCCTGAGAAGATCCTTTTCCTATCAAATTTAAATTGATCTTAGGTCTGAATGTCTGATCTGTTGCATCCGTTAAATAACTGTATTTTGTCCATAGTTTTAGTTGTAAACCATTTTTTCCTGCAACTTTCACTGTATACATAATTAGAGAGATCTTATGCTTGAGGAGAAATTCATCTTTTCTTCTGTCTTTTTGTGTTTTGTGCTGGCTGTTTGTAGGCGTTAAGGTGCATTGGCGATCTGATTGCTGGACACTCTAAGAATCTTGATGCCCTAGCAAGCAAAGTTCTTGGAGAGGAGCGTCAAGTAGAACCTGCTTTGAATTCTATTCTCCGAATCATTTTGAGGACATCCAGTATGCAAGAGTTTACTGCAGCTGATTATGTTTTTAAATGCTTTTGTGAGGTTGATCTGGTCATCCGCTTACAATTTCTGTGAATATTTTATTCTTCCATGAATTGTTCTTCCTCTATCATGTTCTGTATACTTATTCAGCGTTTTACTCAGAATAATGGTGATGGTCAAAGAATGCTGGCTTCCACGCTGATTCCACAACCGCATTCAATGACACAATCTCCCCTGGAGGAGGATGTGAACATGTCTTTTGGAAGGTACATCTTGAGAACATGTTAATTACTACTTTTGATTGACCAATGCAGTGCTGTGTTTGCTATTGACATATATTTATGTCAAACCCAGATGTATAATCTTTAAAAGAGTTAAGACCATACCCTTTATGTCTAAAAATAATTGGCTTGTCTGGCAGCATGCTGTTACGTGGTCTCACATTGACTGAAAATGAAGGCGATCTTGAGGTGACAATTGGTTTTGCTCCCTTTAATTTTGCAATTACTGTTTAGCTGCCTGAAAGAGTCAAAGCATCTAGTATTTAATCGATGCAATGTCCATGTGTGTATGTAATTTGGTACAATGCTTCCACTTGGTGAGGCTAATATTTGGTTGATATTTACCTGCAGAGTTGTTGCAGGGCTGCCAGCGTGCTGTCACACATGTTAAAGGATAACATCCAGTGTAAGGAAAAGGTGTGAATTCTAACACATTTTCTCTCGCATCAACTTCCACTCTGATCTCTTCTAGTATCTGAGAGTGGCTGGGTATCATGTTGTCATTATAGCTGCATATACTCCACACATATTCCAATTATATCGTCATGTTTACTCGAGTCTTGCATCACGTGGTTACATGTGGATTGGAAGAATATATATGGATTTAAGGCTAAAATGAATCTATTAACCAGTGCAAGTTAGACCTCTGCTCTTGTCAACACTTGCGGCTATATAGGTGTCAATTCCAATTGCAGACATATCCTCCTTCCCCCCGCCCCACTCATCAGGCAGCAGAGCAAGAGAGAGGGAGAGAATGGAGAGGAGTTGAATGGTGCTGGTCTGTTATTGCAGAAAGGCTTTTAAACAAAGAGCTGACGATAAGAATCTCAGTTTTTATTGCAAATTATAATCATCTTTTCCATTTCGGTATAAAGAAATATATATATATATATTTAAAATGGAACATGGACAGCTAATTGTAGAACCTTTAGAAATGCTGGTTTTTTTATTGCGATTCTCTGAGTAAATGATTGCTACTTCTTCACATGACAATGATATCACAAAATTTAATTTGCAGGTTATTCCAATTGAACTTGAGGCTCCTACACCATCATTAGGAGCTCCAGAACCATTACTCCATCGCATGGTCAAATACTTAGCTCTTGCTTCTTCCATGAAAAGTAAAGATGGAAAGTCAAACACGGGACATATATTTGTTCAACCGATCATCTTGAAATTGCTGGTGACCTGGCTTGCCAACTGTCCAAGTGCAGTACACTCCTTCCTAGATTCACGTCACCACCTTACATGCCTGCTGGAGCTTGTATCAAATCCATCGGCAACTGTGTGCACGAAGGGTTTGGCAGCGATTTTGTTAGGAGAGTGCGTTCTCTACAACAAGTCCAGTGAAAATGGAAGGGATGCCTTTACGGTAGTTGACACCGTAAGCCAAAAAATCGGGCTTACAGCTTACTTACTAACATTTGATGAGATGCAGAGGAGTAGTATTTTCACCTCTATAAAGTCAAGCCAGCCCCGGAGGCCATTGACAAGGTCCAATGCTGCTAGCATGGCAGACATTGAGGATGTTGACGAGAATGATTTGTCTGATAAAAAGAACAATGATCATCCAATTCTCTCAGTGATATTTGATGCACATTTTGTTAACTTCATCAAGGGTTTGGAGGAAAATATTAGGGAAAGCATTGTAGAGGTCTACAGCCATCCAAAGAGTCAGGTAGCTGTGGTGCCAGCAGAATTGGAGCAGAAGAATGGGGAGAGTGACAAGGAGTACGTTGAACGGCTGAAAATGTTTGTGGAGAAGCAGTGTTTTGAAATACAGGTATCTATGTTGCAATTTACTGCAGATGTGTTATTAAGTTGGCATTTCCTTTGTTGGTTTCTCACTTTGTCCCTGTGTTGGTTCTTTGAAAATGTTTCGTTTGCTTATCATTATATTGGTAACAAGAATATGACTGCAGTTGTATTATGGGTTACCTCTAAGCTAATGTTAACTGGCTAATGACTAGTACCTGCGCTTGGTGGGTTCGACCTAACACTATTTTTAGTGTAAATTTATCCTGTCACAGTTCACAAATAGTTCTATGTTAAACATGCCTTACTATTAATATCAAGAGGTGCTAGAGTAGTATTTCCCAATTTATCCAAGGAGAGAGGTGTACGGAGAGATTCTTCCATCATAAATATGGTTTCTTTGGTGTTTCTCATTTCATTCTATTTGGTCAAATAAGTAGAAATTACTAGTTGGGTTTGTGGAGCAGATATTTTAGATTACGGCTTATTTATGCTACACAAAGGGCCAATTCATCTTTACACTTATACTCCACATGCTGCAGTTTGTAGTTTTGCACTCTGATGCCACAAGTACAGCTGTTCCCTTCATGCCCATGATATGGCCATACTAACTGGTCAATTACAGTGTAATCTTTCAAGTGGTTGCAACAGACTGGGTGTTGGAAATTTTTGAACTTCTATAGTATATTTTTCTCCCATCATGCATTTTACTTGACTTGTCGTTTTATTCTCCTGCTAAAGGGGCTGCTTGGACGCAATTCGACTCTGGCAGAGGAATTGGCCAAGACCGGGGGTGGCGGCAGTGGTTCATCCCAAGCTGAGCAGAGGGGAGGTGGCATTTCGGAGAGAGTCCAAGTAGACACTCTGAGAAGAGATCTCCAAGAGTCATCTCAACGCCTAGAGTTTCTCAAGGCGGAGAAAGCCAAGGCCGAATCCGATTTATCCATGTACCGTAATACGGTGGGTAAGCTGGAATCCGATCTGAAGAGCCTATCTGATGCCTACAACAGTCTCGAACAGGCCAACTTCAGTCTCGAAGCAGAAGTGAAAGCTTTGAGGAACGGGGACACTGCGCCATTCCCTGATCTTGAGACCGTGAAGGCAGAAGCGAGGGAAGAGGCGCAGAAGGAGAGCGAGGTCGAGCTGAATGATTTGCTTGTGTGTCTTGGTCAAGAACAGAGCAAGGTGGAGAGGCTGAGCTCAAGGTTGGAGGAATTGGGAGAAGACGTGGATAAGCTGCTCGAAGGTATTGGAGACGAAGCGGGGCTTCCTGAAGGTGAAGAGGAAGAAGAGTGATGGGTGATTTATCTGTGTTGGTTCTGAGTCTGTTTAGTTATGGAACTGCCTTTCTTCATCTTACTTCCAAGGCATCAACAATGGGATTTGACTTGCAAGTCTGTACATTTCCAGTAAATTGTACAGTCTCCTCTAATTCTTTGCTGGTGAAATGCTGGATCATTCGTCCAAAAAAAAAAAAAATGCTGGATCATTGCCGTCCTCTGTTCTTACGTTAGTATAATTAGTTTGTTCCTTTAGGAGGTGCCTAGTTCCATATTATTGTGATTTAGAGTTAATTGATTTAAATTATTTTCTTTCGAATTCTTACACAGAGTTATGATAAATTTGGACTTTAAATTCATTACCTACAAATTAAGTCCTGAAACACGTTATAAATTTAAATAAATAAGGTATAGTTTCTTGGTGAAAAAAGAGAGAAGAAATACGGATCATCTTTAAAACATAATAAATATCAAATGAAATTTTATTCGGAAAAAAAGGGGTCATCCTTCAATGTGTCCCTAAGCTATTGGTGAATGTTTAGTGTAGTTTTTAATCTATATGAAAATATTTAAAAGTTCTGGGATTAAACATCGGACTAAAGTTTATAGATGATACGGAATAAATTAAAAATTCAGAAATGACATTATATATTAAAACAAAATTCATATATTAAAATAAAATTCATGGATCATTTGTATTATTATTCCAAGTTGAAAAAAATCTAGCATGTGCACGATAGCTATCTATGTATTCATTTAAATTATCTACAAAGGGAGAGATTTTAGATCTTAATAAATCCTTAAACCACTACATCTAAATCTCGAGACATTAAAATGAAGTCGGGTATTGCCTAAGGCTAGGCAAGAAAAAGAATTGAGGTATGATTGGAAAAGTGATTTCTCATGAAAATGATTATTTTAACTTCAATTGTAATTTTCTCGAAAATTTCTCACATTTCTTTTTCATGCGTTCTTTTCTTCATTGCTAGCTTATTTAAATATCATTGTCACCGACATCAACTTATCAATATGACTTTACGAGAGCCCCTAATTACACACGCGTGGAAATCCTTGATCGTATTTTTTTTATAAAATAAAAAGTCTCATTTACCTGACCCTTCTACATTGCGAAATCATCTCTTTAATAAAGAGCATTAGAAGTTGAGATAATCACGACTCTCTCTCTGACGACAATATACGCACCTATCCATAAAAAACGCACGCCACGTCATCAAAACGTCGACTTTCCATGAAAAGCGACGGACCAGGACCAGCTGACGTGGCCAGATGACACCGACAGCTCATCCTCAACGCAGAGTCCAAACAAACATAGTAGTAAATAGTAATCATCAAATCGGCAGCGAACTCTCCTCTCTCTCTCCCCTCTCTCTCTCTCTCTCTCTCTAGCTCTCGCACCGACGTGCCATGGACGGCGCCAAATTCCCGGCCGCTTCCGACGCCGCGGCGGCGGCGGCGGCGGAGATCGAGCACAAGGTCTACGCCCGCGTCGGCCTCCTGGGGAACCCCAGCGACGTATACTACGGCCGCGCCATCTCCCTCAGCCTCGCCAACTTCTGGGCTGCCGTCCGCCTGCGCCCCTCCGAGGAGCTCGTCATCGCGCCTCACCCCGTCCACGACCTCGTCCAATTCGACTCTCTCCATCACCTGGTAAGGTCGCGATCTCGGGTTTTTCTCGGTTTGTCTGGTTCTTCTGGAACGGCGTCTGTTGACGGACGCTGCTGCTGCTGAGAAAGCTTGTGTCGGCCTCCTTTTTTCTTGCTGTGATCCCGTCTTGAATCTAGCTCGCATTTCTTTCCTCTGTCGCGATCTGGGTCTGTTTCGATTCTCTTAGTTCGCGCTTGAGTTTTGGAAATGCGGTCGCAAGTTGTGCTCTTGATGATGAGTCGATGAGTGATGCCGAAGCAACGTTTTGTGGCCGGTGTATTCAACTGCATTTTGAGAGATCCTGCTGAGTTGTTTGTATGTTCTCGCTGCCTGAGAGGATTGATTCAAAATGGGTGCGAGCGCAGGTGAATCGGCTGCAGAGTGAAGGGTACTATGGAGGAGTTCGTTTGCTCATGGCACTCTGTAAAGTGTTTCACAGTTATTGCAAGGATCATAGCATCGATCTTCATGAAGGGAATTTCACTCTTTCTTATGAGACTAATATACCTCGTCAGGTACAGTGTTCGGAATGTTTTTATTTGCTGAAGTTGCTTATATGGGTTGTTGGGATAATTATTTCACCTGATGTGTGAAATTGCTGAAAAATTAGATTCTTTTTAGAATCCTTCCTGTCATTCGAATTATATGGGTGAATTTTCCTGGAAAAGGTCGATAGCTTATAACCCACAAGTCATATCCTAGAGTTTTCGTTAGGTTGACTATGCTTAGACTATCTCTAGTTACTGACTAATTAGTGTTGTGGCTTCTTGCTGTTTTCACATTAGCAAGTTTACTGCCTCACCCTCGCTCCCTCTCTATGAGTTATTTATGAAGGACAGTGAGAGTTGCTTTGTCAATGTATAGGGGTGGCGCACAAAAGAAAATAGCTATTAGAGTCGGCAGATATTGTATATTGCCCAAGTTTTATAAGGCTGACCTAATGATGCTATTTAGATCTTGCATATGTATAAGCTGTATCCTTTCCCGACCTGGAACTGCCCTATCTTTCCTACCCAATTTGAAGTATCTGCCACCACTGTGATTATCGATTTTGAGTAAAAAGGAAGAGCTGTAATGAGAGAAGCTTGAGCAAAAATTGTTGTCAATTGCTCTTTGTTAACTTACATTCCAACATTTTTCCTATAGGAGTAGTATTTTTCTGCATCGATATCAATTGTTCGTAAGCTTGTCATTACGTCTTTTCATCTCTTGTTATCTAAAATGAGATAGCCTTTTTTCTGGTTGTTCTAGATTGTTTGAATCACATGTGATTTAACTAAATTATCTCTTCCAGGTTCCTTTTGAGACCCTTTCATTTTTAGAACAAAACTAAGTTCATCTTTTCATTCTTCTCTCTTAATTATATTGCTGAACTGTAACTTTGTTTTCTCAGACAGGGCTTTCAGGTTCGAGTGCTATAGTGTGTGCTGCTTTAAATTGCCTTCTTGACTTCTATAATGTCAGGCATTTGGTAAAAGTGGAAGTTAGACCAAATCTTGTTCTTAATGCTGAAAAGGAATTGGGAATCGTTGCTGGCCTCCAGGATCGGGTTGCCCAGGTATATGGGGGCCTCGTTTACATGGTATGTGCTCACCATCTTCTTGCAAAGCAATGCATATGTTGTACGAACCACTGTAAAATTGTAGCTTATTTCTTTTCTCCTGGTAGGATTTCAGCAAGGAAAACATGGAGAAGTCGGGCATGGCATCTATATTCCAATGGATATAAGTCTACTGCCTCCTTTATATCTCATTTATGCTGAAAATCCAAGTGATTCTGGAAAGGTTAGCATAACATGATATATTACCTGGACTTCTTACTCACATGTTTGGTTTGCATTTTTTTCCTTCCAATTTTCCTCATTCCTCTAAATATGTAGGCTACTAGAGATTACAACTCATAAGCAATTGCGTTTGCTATTCCAAAGTGCTTGCTACTTAGTTGGCAGGGCCATGCCTTCTGGCAATCATGGCAACCATTGATGTTCCTAGATTCTTTATCTGCATGTTATTTCATAATGTGTTTTCTGTTAAATGTGAAGCAAGAGCTATTAGTCATTACTAGCCAGCTTGATGAGTTAAATCATGGCCTAGCAGAGGCTTGTAATTTTTGTCAACCCCAGTGATCAAAACTTTCCATTTGAATTGTGGAGACACTTCTCCTGTTGAATTTGCTGTATATTTTGAGGTTTGACAAAGCATAAAATCAATGTGAACTCAATACTGATGCTTAAAACTATGATTCAACTTGTAAGGTGGTTCCTAATCGCTACTCTCCATTTTGAATCAGTATTTAGCTTAATAATGTTCTCTGCCTATTCTTAATATAAATATATGCAAAAATTTCAACTACCTTTGAGATGCATATATCTGATTTTTTTTTGGTGGATGCAGGTGCACAGCACAGTTCGACAGAGGTGGCTGAATGGAGATAAGTTCATAATTACATCCATGGATGAAGTTGCAAGTATACCCTTAAAAGGGAGGGAAGCATTGCTGGAAAAGGACTATGCCAAGCTTGCAAAGCTCATGAATCATAATTTTGACCTACGAAGGTAAAATGGTTTTGTTCTGGATGGAGAACTCTTCCCATGAGAAGTACCCAGCGATCCGTACTATTGTACTTCCCACTTTACTGAGGAACAGTCTGTAAGGTGTTTTATCAACACCTGGCAGAAAAAGCTAGCTAGGAAATTAATTTTGCACCATTTTATCGCTGCTTGAAATCGATTGGGTGGACAATTGCTTAGCTTTCATCTTTCAATGAGCTTATGTAAATTTAGAATGGTGCCCCCTAGCACAGCCTGCCTGCAAGGTTTGAAATATTCTGCTGGTCAAGTTACTTGAGCTGAATGCAGCCTCACGGGCTATGGGAACTAAGTTTTGTTTGTGGTTTTATTCAGGAGTATGTTTGGAGATGAATGCCTCGGTGCTTTAAACATAGAGATGGTGGAGGTGGCCCGACGAGTGGGTGCTGCATCAAAGTTCACTGGCAGTGGAGGAGCTGTGGTTGCTTTCTGCCCTGATGGGCCATTGCAGGCAAAGCTTCTGGAGGATGAATGTCGAAGAGCTGGATTCATCCTCAAACCAATACAAGTAGTTCCATCCCGTTTGAATGACGTCGATCTCAACGCATTGAAGAATTAAGTTAGCACTGATGAGTCCTGGCGGATTGGGAATTTATTTCATTTATTGATTACCATTGCTTCATGCACCGAAATGTCTAGTGATGTGGTAGTCGGCCATTCATCCTCTTGCAATGCCTGCTTGTTCAATGAAATGGCCACCTCAACAATAAGTTTGCGAATGTTCAATGAAATGGCCATTTTGAAACCCAAATATGTGCTCTAAAGTTATGCTTTAAGTGAAGAACGCATCTCCACAATGCCTAATTCATTATGAAGAAGACCACATACTGAAGCTAGCTCCGGGTTGCCTTTAGAGGCTCCATTAGTATTGAGTTTGATAGGAGGGATGGTCCAACTCACAAATATATCCATTTCTCCCTCAATTTGTTCTCACTCATACGAGCTGAAAAGATGTTCTTGACACATCCCAAAAATCAGGCCCATAAGGGTGCTAAAAAGAGAGATATCCATTTGAAATAATCTCCTGTTTCTCCAATTCCAAAATGCCAATTAGTTACCCCAAAACTAGTTGGCAGTTAACTTCTTTTACCAGAGTTTTTGAAGTAGATAGGTTTGCCAATAACCACTAATGTCCATGGGCAAAGAATTTGCCCCTCAAGCTTGTTGTAAAATCTTTTGCCAAATGGCCTTTGCATACTTACAATTCCCATGTATGAGTATAATTGCGGACAAAAACTCAAAACGGAATTCATAGTGGTTTGACTTCGGAGCCTTTCGTAATTAGTAAATAGGCATAGGTGAGAAACCAACCACACTCTTGATTGAAACAGCTTGGTGATCCCTATTATGGTAATACGGAATCTGAGAGTGTGCCCCTTCCCAGCCTGTATCGTCTCACGGAATGTTCAGTCCGCTGCAAGACGGTTATTTAAAGGCGAGAATGTATCCTATTTCCTCCAACATTCAGACCATGCCCAATTTAAATATTTTGGAAGATTAAGAGACTGACAATGACGTGCACCAAGCAAGTCGCATTCTATTGAATAGGCTGAGACCTATTTACGCAGAGGATAGAACAAGATCAAAATTCGACCTTGCTCAGATTAAAATGGAAGCCATGGACTTATCGTACCTAAACATAATCAGACTTTTCTGAACTTTTTTTAAGTGAAATAGGGTGGCATCGCTCGCTGGTGCTTCAAACAAATATAAATGAAAAGAGAAAGACCCTTTCCTTCCGAGAAATGCATCTCTGTTTTCAGGTTAGAGCTAGATCAGCGAATTGTCAAGACCTGCCATTGCACCTCACCTTTTTGCCAGTGAATTACAGTCGCATTCCAATAGGGTGCTGCGGGTGCGCTAAACTGATCATTTCACATACATCACCCAGATTCATAACTCGAGGTTGAGCTCTGGGATGGTTTTTACCGCTGAAAGTTGACTAGGGGATTACTAGAAATTCACTGTTAGCCAAAAGGAAATCATGACGCTCCATGTAAGCAACCTCGCAATAACCTGGTCTCCTTACAACACGGAGCCAAATCTTGGCTGTTTATCACCAAGCTTAGCAAGGTAAACAAATTTCAGTTCACAAGTATGACATAGACAAAGCCTTCTACTTTCAATGATATCCCCTTCTCAATATCATGCACACACTCTATGTTGCCTTCTGAATACCAAGTACAAAGATAAAGACTAGTTCTCCAATTTCTCAATCAAGTCAATTGATCTCCCCATAAATGCTTCGGAATACCTATTCCAGTCACTCATTCTACATATGATAAGTCGCAAGCAGATTCAACATTGGATGAGAAGTGAAAAGCCATCCAAGAATGCATTCACTCTTTGAAAAGAAGAATATTACATTCTTACACATGATTGGGTTAGATTAGGGTCCTTTAAAATTAACAAGAACCAGTAAATTAACACCGTCGGAACACCCAATTGTAAAACTCGTGCTGCAGAGGCTCACTAATCAACAACCCATGAGGCTTACTCATCACATGCTGCTGCCATGAGCTCACTTAGGGAATCCCATATAGGAAGACTAAACAACGGACTGTTCTAACCATCCCTCTTGTACATCATACGGCGCTTCAGCTAATATCACAAAGATTTGAGATGTTGCACACAATTGCTTCTTGCAATTCAGCCTGCAAGACCAAGAATGATGAAATGCAATGCATCATTTACATATATAAGATTTCCCTCTTTATTCTTCAATCTATAATTTCCTTTGGGCCATATTCAATCTGTACTCCATTGAGAACAGAGAAGAAGGGGGCAAAAGAAGAAAAAGAATAGCATCCTCTACTTTCAGCGAAGGCATGAATGCCATTAGACAGATCCTAACATAGTTTCACTATTCCCTATTTGTACCTTCCGCCACAGAAAAAGATGAAACTGAAAAAGTCATGAAGTCAAAGATATCCCAGGTCATATCAATTACCAGCCAGTTAAGAAATTAACAGCAAGTGAAGAAATGGAGAAAGCATTACTAGAACTGATTGGTGAATATAGCAGATAAATTTAAATCAAAACTCAGAACATGTCTTCACGTGGCTCTTTTTGGAGGAAATGGAAGATTGGACAAAGAAGTGATATGTCCATGTATGGACTTTGTGAATGACAATCATCTTGCATTGATTTGTGTAGCCATGTCTGCATATGTTAAATGCAAAAGAAGTCTCTCAATGGTCTATCAAGTTTCAATTGTTCAGAGGTATCTTCTGGAGAAAAACCTGCTCACTGCTCCCGGGCTTCAGATCAGCTGATCTAGGGCTAATTTTTTCAAACCACCGTAGACTTTTATGAACAAGCAGAGTCCAAGCAGATCTCAGAGGACAAACACAGCGACATAACAGCATCTCATAGTCTAGTAGAGATTAATAGCAGAAATCAAGCAGTAAACTGAAAATGCCAAAAACTGGACCAGAACTCAAAGAAATAGGATATACAGATGAGGGATAATTGGAGATTGAGAAGATTATTGTGATTCGCGAACAATTTTCTTCCTAGAATGTTCCGCCAACAGAAGTCCTGTCAAAATGAAATATGCAGGCTCATGATGCTCAATGTGCTGACTGCTGAAACCAGACAAGTAGAACCATAGGAAAGATAAAGATCCGTCAAAGATCAATTGCTATTTCAAACCTAAGTGGGGCGATCCTACTTTAAATTGTGTCACAATACACTTTTGCTGTTACTCATTCATTTAGACGACGCAGTTCCAAGCAAAGATAAATTACAGAAGAAAGGAAAGGAAAGAAGGAACAACAAGAATATATTCACTCAATTACACAAGAAGGATTATACAAATGGTTAGCTAACGCTACAGCCCTCTAAGTCAATAATGCAATTGTACAATATCAACCTCACGAGTGGTAGACCCGTCCTCAATTTCATGCTACAAAAGCTAAACAATCACCAACCTAAGAAGCTTACTCATCACATAGTGCCGCCATGAGCTCTTGTGGGGAAGCCCAAACTGGAAGATCAAACAAAGACTGTTTTAATTGTTCCTCTTGTACACTAGACAGTGATTCAGCTACATCGCAGAGATTTGAGACGTCATTGATTAATGCTTCTTGTGCTTCCGCCTGCAATTTGAAGACCGAGATTATGTTGGGATCTTATAAAGGAAAGGAAGCTTCAAGCTCATGCCGCCATAAAAATTTTAGAACTTCCAAAGAATAGAACCTATTTATAAATCCCCACCACTACACAGGAATTTGCATTTATGCTCTCTATCAAAGTGACAAAAATGAGAAGAAAGACAAATCAAGGGCAATGCGCATACAGGAAACAACCCTTCTGAGAAGACATAACAACCAACAAGAGAAAAGAATACAAGACAAGGATTCTACAGTACAAAGCCAAAAGGGACAGACATAGGCAACGACTGGAGAGCTTAAGATATATGCATCACTATAATCTCAGCAAGCGCCGACTGTACAAAAATATTAGCCAAAGCACTGACAAGTCCCAACCTAGCACACCTATAAGCGGAGATAACAGCACCACCGACTCTCGGAAATGCAGAAAAAAACACCAAGTGCAGATCCTACCGAGCAAGAGAAGTATTAAGGTCAAGCGATTCCTAAAGACCCAAAGTGTCAATTGAAGTGGAATTGAACAAATGAGAAAATGGAATCAGATCTCAGAGAACAAAAATAGCCACATAACAACAGCTCACATCAAACCCTAAAGGGTTAGCTGAAACCTGAGAAAGATCAACCAAGTCGAAGGACTGAATTCAAGGATGTGCTCATTTTCCCCCATTTCCTCCCCATTACTCAACACCCCAAGAAACCCTAATTCAACCAGCTCGAACGCACGGAAACCCCCAATTACCTGCAAGAGAAGCTTGTCAATGGTGGACCCAAATTCGCTCCTCTGCCGGTCAAGCTCCTCGTCGGCCGACCCACTCGACGACGCCGCCGCCGCCGCCCGCTCTTTCTCCCTCTCCTGCTCTAGCTGAAGCTCCCGCGCCTTCTCTTGCATCGCCCGGCAGGTGCTCGACAGGTGTTCCCAGCGCGCGAGCTCTTCCCGGTACCGACCCTTTATCTTCAAGAGCGCCTTCCTCCTGCGTTCCCTCCGATGCCTCTCCTCCTCAAGAGGGTCCGGCGGCGGCGGCGGAGGAGGATGCGCCGCCGCCGCCGCCGCCGCGGCGGAGGGGTCGAGGCGCCGCTTCTTGCGCTTGTAAATGAAGCCGTCGTCGTTGCAGAGCTCCCACTCGTCGTCGGCTTCGGCCGCCGGTGACGGGGTCGCCAGGTCCATGAGCGAGACGGCGAGGCGGCGGCGAGAGCGGGCCGGACCCCAATTAGCGGGAAAAAACGCTCTTTTTTTTTCGGGGAATTTCTTGGAGGGATTTCGAAGCTTTGCGGATTCAAATATTTCTTTCGGGTTCGCTCGCTTGCGATAAAGACAGCTCTTTTATTTCTCTCCTTTTTCCAATTAATAATCGTCGTCCTCTCCGCTCCTCTCCGTCGCCTTTTAAATTACCATAACTTAAAAAACCGCTGAGCTACCGAAAACCAGACAGACTTCAGTGAGCGGATCGTAAAGGTGATTCTTGATGGCTGTTTCTCGCGATAATTACAGATTCTAGATTGACATGCAGCTGATTAATGGGTGGGTGTTCTACATAGATCTGATTCTACCGGCTGCACCAAACCAATTTGAAAGATGACAGAGCTTTTAGCGCCACTCCAAAGTGTTATATAGTAAGGATAAGCATGCTGCTCTGGAACCAAAAATTATCCATGAGTTTCAAAAAATTAAAATTGAGAATCATTCATTTGATCCTATGGTCCATTAGGGAATCGGATCGCCGGTCTAGTCCAACCGGTCCTCAACCCCAATCCCTCATCATCACTTTCGCATCCCTCACATGCTTCGAGTAGGATGGAGTACGATGGAGTAACTGAGATGCTAAGATGTGGGCAACACCCACCTCTCACCACCGCTTTCACCACAGGCATCAAACGAGGTCTCCTCCATTGGATGGTGTTCTCCAACTCTTGCAACTAATAGAGACTTTTTAATGGATCGGCAAGAAGAATTTAAGGAATTGAATACAAGACATCATGACTTCATTTTCACATAAAATAGAGCCAGCAATTGATTACTTAAGAAGTATAATTTCTACCTGATTAATGACATGAAATGTATTTGAGTACTTGACATTCTGAATTGTGAGTGCACTTTATATATCCAATCCGATCTGAGTGAGTGGTTTCATGCTTGAAATCGAAAATTGGACCGATACACACTAATTTCAGTATTTAAAATCAAGAATCAAATCAATCCTTATGAGAATAGCTGGTTCTAGGTCAATCCAGTGCGACTCCAAACAGTTTCTAATTTCTTTGCACACTTTGATTATATGGGATCACCCCTTGTGGTTAATTAGTATACTGACACGAAAGTGAGTTTTTTTTTTTTTTTAATCGTTAATCAACCGTTCAGGTTGTCAAATTAAAGTCATGATCTACTGATACAGATCGACAACAATACAAGGCGCCGCCCCAACTCGGCATGTTAGCGAGAAAGGCTCGTGCAAAGTAGTTCTTACAGACATGGTTCAATCACTCTTGATCTCTCGCACTCACCACGCTGTATCTGCCAAATTAATCTGACCTTTTACGAGCAAAACCATGCTGGTCTTCAACAGTGGCAACCGTGAAGAAGACCTCAGAGAATGCCCCCAGAACACCTTCAAGCCTCTTGGATACCAAAAGAGACCTTTGATCATTGACAAAACACCAACCAAAAACAGATCCTTGGGATTTCTCAAGCTCATTAAGTTACAATGAGGTTACATAACCATCAGCCAACTAAAGGTCATAACCCTACAGAGGACACCATCTGCCGTTGTCCGCATCGTGCCCGCTTAACGGGCCGTGGAATTAGGAGGGTCCATTCCCATGGCCAGGAAATAGGCCCTCTCTGCGCCTGCCAATCGTTCTTGGAACATTGCCCACTCTCTCCTACATCTCTCTCTGACCTGAAGAAAAATGCAACCAGAACCTTAGATATTCATATCAGATGAGATCAGTACCGAAAAGAAATTGGGATTGGATACCAACCCCTTCCCATGGTGCCTTTCCACTCTCTGCTTGCCCCTATCAAAAGTTCAAAGGATAACAACAATTAACAACATCCACAGTACGTAAGCCACTTGCCAACGTGTAAAACTATTCACCAACCTGGTTGCCGAGGGATGGCACACCTTGATGCACAATCCATTGAGCATCGACAACTCCTATTTTCTCATGAGCAGGCTGTCTCCATAGAAAAGAAAGAAATTGTCAGTGGACCAGCCTGTTAACCTCTCCATATAGGTATATTCAGTAGGAGAGGGAGAAATTGCAAACCTCCACGCATTTTCTCAAAGCAAAGTCCAGACCCCATCCATGAACCAAGTCATTCTGCACATCAACATGAAGGTTTGTCAAGCATGCAGAGCAAGAGCACAAGCTAGAGTAACGACTAAAAAGCAGCAACAGCTGCTGTTAGTTTTGGATGAGGAAAGAGGGATGCTTATCCATCACTTACCTGAATCATGTGCCAAACACAACGCCAGGCCTCTCGAGAAAACACAGGTGCCATGATCTCCACAAATCTGCAAATTAAGGGGTGAGAAAATAATGTTTTGCCTAATTTGATTGTCCTTTAGATTAAATTATGAGTACGTACGCTGCACAAGGTGGCAAGTGGGGATCACTGCACCAGCCAGGTCTCTCCTCTGTAACTCTGCAGGTGGAAACAAAAAGCAAATCACAAGGAGCTTTAAGGCACAAGAATATATACTGATATATAAGAGGCCAAACATGAAGTATGAAGTGGCACTGTTCTCACTTGTGAACTTCACTGTCTCCTCTCCTCTTGTCATCTGCCATGTCAAGCCACTGTTTGGTTCTAAACCAGGCTGGGAAATTTCTAAGCCATGCTTCTTTATCAATTTTATGTACCTAGAATGTCCGTGAAACCTCAATTTATTTAAAAGTAGAAATAGTGTTGGGAAGATACACATGCATAATCAAATTCAAATGACTAGAGAGATGGATGCCAAAAAACAAAATACTCACTCCTCTGCATCAAAATGCTCCACTCCCAGGTCCTCATCCCACATAAATATGTAATCATATGCCGCCACAACATTAGGATGCAGAAAACGTTTGGCATACCACCTAGGAACATGATTTAGAGAATGTAAGTAAATAGGCTGCTTCTCGGAGTTAGTTGTTCATTGAAAATTGTCATGCACAAGCCAAGAACAGATGTGGAGGTGTCACCTAATAGACTCACCATTTAGTTTGCTTCCGTACACTAACATGAATAGCTGTCTTTGACCACTCAAATTCATCCCATTCAGTTGTTCGACCATCATAGTGGAATAACATGATGGTGAAATCTTTTGAAAACTGTCCAAAAACAACATTCGTCATTCTTTAAATTCCTTTTCCTGTGTGTGTGCGTGAGAGAGAGAGAGAGAGAGAGAGAGAGAGAGAGAGAGAGACCTTCTTAACTGCTGCATCAATGTTTTTCCTCTGTTCATAGCCAACGGTAAAGGTCACAAGATACTTTGGTTTGGTCATTAAGTCCTGCATCAAGACCTCAGTCAAGCATCCAACTTAAAAAGTATTTTCTCAATATTTCTCAAAACTAGGTCAGTGCTTGATAACTTCTCCATGCATCTTTTTAAGTTGGAACTACGGAATGATTGAGCACGTATCAGGATCATAGAGTGCAAATGCATGCATTCTGGACACCCCGGGTGTTCCATGGTAAAAGATACAAACCTCACTGGGTAGACCCCATAGTCTGCGTAGATAGAAGTCTGACTCAGCAGCAATGATCCCAGGGGGAAGTCTTTCAGCACCTCGAGGGTTTGTTGGAACCCAAATCTACAGTAGTGACAGTGAGTCAGCAAAATGAGATTATCCTAAGTGGTTACTTACTGCATTGTGAAATGAAGAAACAGAGAGAACACTGCAATTTTAACACAGACGGAAGTATACCAGATCATGCAGCAAGATAGGGATGACATGAGAAGGTTAGATATACCTTTGAGCTATTAAATTCTACAATTGAGCTTGCACTCCTCCATTTCCTTCAACGAAGACCAGGCATTCAAAAGCGCCTGAGTTGAAAGGCCTGAGTATTTGTCTTCGATATATGCGAAATCAATTGAAGGAAAAAGTGCCGATGGGAGATTTAACTAAAAATTAAAATATGCATCCATGAGTGGTGCCATACAAAGAAAATATAGGAAGAAGCTGACCATCCAATAAAAAACAACGGAAAGACTGAAAAAGTTGTTAGTTGTTAGTACAGAGGGTAACAATCTTGTACCTTGGTCAATGAGAGCGTTGGAAAGGAAACACCAAGGAAGAAGCCAAAAACAACTCCCATGAAAGTCGTAACCAGAAGCCTCATTGTTTCATTTGGCTTTCTTATATTTCCACTGCACATTTTATATAGATTAATAAAAACAGATATGTTGCTTTACTGTAATCAGAGACCGTGAACTCGTGAAACTCCAAATAAAACTTCAAGAGCATTGTCTAGCATAAGAAAAATAATGAAACTTGCATACATGCGTATGGGGGTTCCCATTTGAAGTCAATCTGCACAAACTCAAGTCACAGAGCTAGAAGTTGCAAAAAGACCAGCCACAACTATCCAAAAAGTCATCAAGTTCCAATGTTCCTGCTTCAAGAATATATGCCCACCCTCATGACCAGAGACCCTGAATCATGGGAGAAATATCTTAGGTTTTGGACAAGAGTGCAAATTAGACACAAAACGTGCAGACTGCAGACTCATCCTTAACAAAAATTTCACAAGCAAGGACGACATATAAAGTGTTGAAAGCCACTTCAATATTATTATTCTTGATATCAACGGGCCTTAATTATCCAAAGCTGGTTATTGCATAAAACAACAAAAAGAGTGTTGAACTGATAGACATGAGGATGATATTGGACAGCTAATGCCATACTACTCTACTAGCAAATATTTCTTTAACAACCTTCAAAGCATCGAATGTGAACTGGATCACTCATTACATTCACAAACAGATTGCCAATCAACAGAAAGATTTTAGAAAAGAATCAGGAGCTTCTGCACAAAAACTAAAAGGCATTTGAAGTTAAGCAAAAAGAGTTAAATAAAGAAGCACATTGGAACTGAGAAATTCATCCATCTAACAGCTACGGCAGCCAAATTACTGTGCATCATCTTGTAAGCAATGAATACGAACTCACTTATTTACAACAGTGACAATGCAACCAAGAAAAAAAAATCTCACTCACAACAGTGAAATTCCATTGTGTTAACAATGAACCTTTTGAAAAATATCTTATTTATTGCAGTGAAGTTCCATTGTATTACACCTCTTATGATTTCAGCTAAAGATGATAATTGGGAAATTCCAGCTGTGAGTAATAGATTGATATCAAGAATTTCAAAATGGTAAACCATTGTACAATTATAGCGTGAAGGCTTGCAAATGGATACTAAACACCAGCTCAAGTGGAAATCTATTCAAAGCCCCTTTTCTTCCAATGAACCTGTGTTCTCTCACCTAGAACCCCAAAAATGCAAAAAAAAAAAATCCACAATAGAACCACCAGTGTCGCACCTGCCACAGATATCTTCTCTCTAAAGATAAACAGAAGAAACCCATCGACATACGCAGCCAAAACATTCTAAAAACATAAAAACTGAAGCTACAAAAGAGCTGGCCAGGCTCAACCAAGTCCTCGAGTGATCTTACTCAAAAGGGAAAACTTTGTTGATCAAATGCCTCGTACACTCTCCACCAACGAATCACCAAATCAAAAGATTGATCGAACGGGTCAAACAAGCAAAATTCGTAGCAATCGAGCTAAACCCACATCGGTACTCCCGAAGAGAACTACGAAGAAGAAGAGACCAGCTTAATCCGTCTCTCTGGCTACAATCCCTTTCCACAAAAACCCACACCCAGAATTGGTGACCGATTCACCAAAACCCACCCGAATCAATCACGAGCACGAACCCAAATGGGAAACGAAAATTCACCCAGAATAGAAAATGCAAAAAACAGCCAGCCCCATAAGTGAACGACCTCGGATCAACCCAGAAGAAGCACAACCCCCCCGGAGCTTTTAATGAATTTTGAATCTCCCCAAGAACGCGGTCTTCGACTGGTCCGAAGAGGGTCTCTATCGGGCAATCAAATCGGCCACTGACCTTCCGGAAAAGCAAAGAGTCGCAGGCGAGGCGCTGCTGCGGAATCGACGACGTCGGATTGAACGAACGAAGAAAAGGGTGCGCGCCGCTTCTCTCGTGAATCTCCAGGGGAAAGCAAGATTTGAACTTTCTCCAATTGGCGATGCCTGCTGCTGCTGCTGTCGTGGGGGCCTTGGATCGATCGATGTTCCCCCCGCCGGGCGTGGGTCCCGCAGAGGCTGGGGCGGTGAAGATCGGACGGCTGGCGGGGGACGGCGCCTGAAACTTTTGAGCGTGCGATCGGAGCGGAATTCGAAACTTTTTTCGTCAGAAAGGTGCTTACTTTCTCCTCGGATTTTGGACTTCGGCTTTTGGAGGGTGGCGTTTTCGGTGATGTTTACGTCCTAGGAATCGAGAAGGCTTTTTTTATCTTCTTTTTTTTTTTTTTATTAAATGCGGGATGAAGGACCACGGCTGGCTGTCGGAATTTTCAAAATTTCAATAATTCCGGTGATTGATTGGCCAATTATATAAAGTTCATCAGAAGCGATTCGTGATCATTGCCCCGAAGGCAGAACCGATAGTTTGAATTTGTCTCTTGCTTTATCAGTCGTGCTAATAAGTGGAGTTTTTCTATATAAAGTAGCAAACTTGGACTGATTTCACGATAAATAATATTAAGATTTGAATTCCACTAACTAATGTTTAGAATGCCTCGTGCGTAAATTCTAATGTAATATTGGTGTGATATTTTTTAATAATTTATGGATCTTATTTGATAAATTAAAAGTCTAATGACCATATAACATAGTGAATTAAATTTGGGAGATCATTCGTGTTATTATCCCAAAACTTTATAATAATAATACTAAAGATATAGTGAAAGGCCCACTTTCCTTCAAGATCATTATGATTTTTCACGGTGATCAAGTCCCTTGTTACTTTTCACTTCAGTCCAACCATTTCATTTCGTTGCCTTAACAAAATGTAAGAGAAAATCTAGGACTTCTATTTAGGACTTTCCAACGCTTATTTAAACGACATACGATTTCCGAAAGCATCATGCTCGAGAGGCTCGGCGGACTTTTGGAGGTAGCGAAAGCACTTGTTCGGCCCCAACCCACGAAACAAATACATGTACGGTGGTCGGATTATGTGGATTCTCCATCATCCACTACTACCCATTCACGATAGATTTGAGTCCAAGCAGAGTGTTTCACCGAGCGACGGAATTTTACTTTTCCTGCCGGGATTCCATCAGTTTTTTGTTATGAAAGTGGTGCAATCTGTAGTTATGAAGCTCGAGTACTGTCATTTTGTAAGATAGAGAAGTGGATGGATGAGAAGATGATACCGATTTATCTTGGTTCTGTGACAGTCTTGAGTTGATACTTGCTAGAGCTCCCATCAGCAAAAACCAAACCATTGACAACTCTGGTCAATGCCCACAAAAAGGTAGTGTAACCCTCTATGCCCACTGACTAACTATTTCATCACCTTTTTTTTACTCAGTTTTTCTCAGCCACTTCTCTGCTTCATAGTGAAGCAGAAAATGTCTAGCGCGTAAGTCTATCTGCGAATAGGCACTGATGGATTTGCGATGACCACACCGGTAAGTAAAGAAGATAAATCTTGAAAGATGACACCAATGCTGATACATCCATTGTCAACACATTGCTCTCTCACAATTTGACAGCTTAAATGCTCTCGGATGGTTCGATTGAGATGAGATGGGTTACCTCAACTTCTCGAAACATTTCGGCATGGTACTAGCGATACAATTAAATTATAGACCATCTTAATTCTGGAAGCTTCTTTACTCTCTTATTGCCATAATCACTACACCGCATGCAGCGCACGTGCACTCTAATGCCGGTGACATGCTTGAGTGACTGGAATTGGTGGATCAGACAGCGAACCATTGAGTATGCGATCGGTGACCCAGTGGTTTGTGGCCTCAGAATAATGGACCCTGTCCCAGCTGATAGAAGTAGCAGGATCCTTGCAAGAGCCACCGAAAACCGCGGTGCCGTTGACACTCCCTTTATTTCCGCACCAGATATGGTCGTAATTCTCATGATATCCACAGCAAACCTTGAAGGGGTCAACAAATCCTGCAAAGGGAGGACAGAGAATGAAGCTAAAACTAGAGATAAGTCTCATAAGAGCCGCCAATGTGATCTCACAATATAGCAAGCACCAAAAAGCCAGTTTAATGTAAGTCAAGACAGTGCAACATCAGTTATCTTCCACCATCCACAACATCAGTTGACCATCAGTAGTGCTTCGTGGATTCGTGAGGAACAAATAATGTCAGGTAAGTAACCATGTCACAACTGTAAATTGTCCTGGCTGATCATAATAGGGGGGAAACGATGCACACCACAATTCAAGCAAATTCCCACAGCAGAATGTGCTCCGCCAAATCGTTTAAAATACAGGAGATTGCATAAAATTTCCCCTGAAGACTCCACTAACAAACTGAGCTAGCCATCATGTACAGAGTGCAAAGATCCAAACTTTACCTTCGCTCTTATAATTGCCGATAAGCCCAAACTTTGCAGCATAAACATCGACATAAGTAATGGCAGCCTCAGGGAGCTCTTTGCCTCAGCTTGATCACCCTTTCTTTGAGCTGCCTATTGAACTCAACGGCCATTTCATTCTGAGTCTTCACACACCCGTGATCATCCAAATATCCAGCTGGCGGATTGTGATTGTAGAAAAAGTTCACCGGCAAGCACCCAATTGGCCCAGTATTATGAATCCAAAATGACCTCCCCCCATTTCGATATATATTCTGAAGAAAGGTTAGAAAGACCCGAAATCATCAACACCCGCAAATTTTATAGCAAAGATTTGATATCATCATTAAAACAGTCTCAGAATTCAAATTACTTGAACAGCTGAAGCTAACTTGTTAACTATATCCGGCAATGCCGCTTTGAGCTGATCGGAGCTCAGCTTCCTGAACCCAACAGAGAGATCATTTTGCCCAATATCAAACGTGTATAGCGCCTGTGCAAATTCCTCCTGCACCGGCAATTTGCTTTTCTCCGAAGCATCCGTGGCTGGTCGATTACATCAACAAATAATAATTCAAGAATTGAACAGCTATAAGAGATCAGAGAGATCATGTCTACTTAATTAGGGAGATTCTGGCCTTAGCACCTTGGCTGAATAGTTCGGCGGTCCGTCGCTTGAATTGATCATATTGCACGATCTGCATATCAAGTGAAATGGGCTGATTCCATACTCAAATATGGTCTCGTTTTGCCTCCTAATGGTCGATCCGCCTGTCGCGAAGTTCGCACCGTGCCTGTAATTTGTTCCTAGGGAGTTCAGGTAGGCACTCAAATATGGCAGCTTCAGCTTCTCAGCTGCCAAAGAAGAACACGAAACCAAAATAAAGTGAAAGAAACATAAGTTTAGCTCAAATCTGCTCTGCTTTTAGCATTTATCTGTTGAGTTTCAGGACCCATCACAGTAGGTAGGATAAAGATCAGAACAAATCAACTCCATCTAACTGAGTGTTAACAGGGTACGCCAAAACAAAGAACTTACCAATGAAGTCTACGATGAGACGGCCATCGCAGTCACGGCCGGCCGGCTTGTGGAAGAAGCCGGCACCGTACGGCGAGGGATGGGGTCGAAGGCGGCGGAGATGCCGCCGGTGTCGGAGTTGGAGTCGCCGAAGTTGTACATCGCCGGGAAACGACAGTCGGGCAATGCATCATCGGCCTCCACCCTCAGTACCCACGAAGAGAAAGAACAAGCCAAGGCTACTACAAGCAGCCAAGGAACCAGAACTCCCCAAAACCCATTAACAAGGAATGCGCTAGCTAAAATTTTCACACTGCAGTCGTGGCTGATTAGCCTGAGCTATATATGAAAAATGAAAATGGGTGTGTGGACACTGTGCTCACGTCTGACATCAACTAGGGTACTTTTCGACAAAAAAAAAAAAAAAAAAAAAAACAAACTTGGGCACTTTTTTCCTCCTAGGTAATTCAATCGGCGTGCGCATGAGGACAAACAGCGCAATTGTGGGGCTGCCATGGACAGAGAAAAGAGGAGAGAGATAGAGAGAGAGAGAGAGAGAGAGAGAGAGTCGGCTTGGGTTTTGGCTAGGCTGGATGCCATTCACTTCTGCAAGCACCGACTTGAAAAGGAGAAGGACAACGTCGCTTTCCTAAATTAAAATCATTTTACAAGACTTAACTGGGATAAGGACGGATTATGGCAAATCGTTGGTTTCAATTCATTTTTTGACCAAAACCCGTCTGAATTGGCAAAGAAAAAGAGCAAATCAGGAAAATCTTGATTCCCCCATGTTCAATGTTGTGTTCCACGGATCATCCTTCCGCGTCTTTGCGTTTGCTTGTTACGTGATCCACCATCCGACCGTCTATTATTGGGAAGCGGAGGAAAGTTGGACCAGAATTAATTGCTTAGGATATGGCGACAAGAAGCAAAGTCTTGCTGTCGTCGGGGTCTCACGTGACGTGTATTTTGTCTTGATGTTGGGAAATTTGAACTGATGAATGCTGCATCCCATGTTACGTGTCCGCGGCCCGTGGTTAGGTAGGGTTTTTGATCAACGGGCCACCGTTAATAAGATAGTCGGTTCTCTGCATAAAAGTTGAGAAAGAAACAGGGTCCAGGATGCATACGAAGGACCAAAATCTTGATAAGATAATATCATCATGTGATACCAGAAGACAAGTTCAATTTAGGTGCGTTTGGTTGACTTATGGAAAAAATTTTGAGAAAAATTAAATGATTTTTAAGCTGGAGTTTTTAAATGTAAATTGCATTTGGTAAATTATAATTTAAAAATTCATTAAAAAGCACTTTTGAACAAAAATAGTGTTCAAGATATTTATCTTTATAAAAGATTTTTGTGATTAAAAAAAAAAAAAAGGTCGTTGGCTGGCAAAGGGTAAATGGCCATTGGCGCCGAAATCTTTTGCCTACGACCGACGTATCAAAGCCTGCAAGATCTCAAGAGCCATCGGGGACAACATCTTCTCCCCTTCATCTTAACCACCATCATCTTCTCCTCCATCTTCTTCTCTACATCTCAATCTCTCTTCTCGAGGACCATGAAGAAGCAGAACCCCGGTTGACTCCGACACCAGAGGGCTCCACCCTCTTCAACCTCTTGTCCGAGGAGATTGTGCTCTTGATCCTCGACTTCTCGATCGGGACTTGCTTGACCGCAAGTCCTCCCCTCGTCCTCCGCTCCTTCCACGCCAACAAGTCCCACCACCGCAAGTTCCTTTGCCCCTTTCGCACGAGCACCTCCCCACTGCCCTTGCTCTTTGCCCCAATGCTACTGCCCTCGATGTCTCCCTCTCGACCCCACATCACCAACACCTCCTTGCCATTGCCGCGCCACCGCCACCGCCACCGCCCGCAAGGATGCCCCCGCTCCCTCGCCTCCACGCATCGATTCTTCACCGCCATCGAGTTGATCTCGAGCGTGGTGAATCCAGATCCGGTCACTACAAACCTAGATCTAGTCATCCTAAACCTAGATCCGGGTCGCCTAAGTCGTCGCGACCACACCGCCGTCGCAACTCACAGTCTCGCGCGACGCCGAGACTCCGCGAAAGTCGCCAACCCCTCCGGCAACGGCGCTAGGTCGTCACGACCATGCCTGATCATCTCTAGCCATCGCCGCCCTCGCAACAAGTATAACCAAGTCACTCCGGCACCCTCAACAGAGAAGTGAACAGTATCACATAAAAATGGCATAACAAAAAACAAAAAGTTTGTGAGGACAATTTTGGGGGAAAAAAAGATTGACGTGGTAGCTGACTGACGGGCATGTCGAGAAAGCTTAAAGCCCAAGGCAGCCTAGGACTTGCCTTGGGCTTTCAACCTTCTAAATGCCCACATTTCTCCGATGGGGTTTGGTGTTTTGCCAAACATGCAATATTTGGCCATCCCTTTCAAATGCTACTCCCAAATACACCCTTACTAATGGGAATCCAGTGTGGTAGAGGGGCTTGAGAAGCAATTGAGGCCTCATAATTTTCATATGCCCGACAAATATTCGCGACCACACATGATTCCAATCGATCTGGTCGTTTCCACATGGAACTCTGTGGTACATAAACGGTCAAGATGCATTGGCCTCGCGAATATCCTGATCATCCAACACGAAATTTTAGAAATCTCGCTTTTGCGGCTTGTGTTTTAGTAGCCACATCGATCTTGATTCCGGATTTTCACTAAGTGATTCGGAAACGCAAGTGAGCCTAATGTATCTGAATCCTCAATTTTAATGTGTCGATCGTGGAATTTAATGAAGATGAACTGGATTCGCATGCACTAAGACCACGATGTCCACGGTGTCTCTTGGGCTCAAGACTTTGTTCCCGTGCCATGTTGACGTCATGAAAGTGATGTGGACCAAGGCTGTAGTGTTTGAAGCGAACGCGAGGCGATGGGAGACTTCCTCTTGTCTCTTATAAAAATTGACCGACGTCATTTTAATCTTGAGCAATCAAAACGGACGAAGATGGATCGATCGAGCATCCTGACCGTCATACCGTTCCTATCGTCCTTGATCATACTGAACCCGGCAAAATTGCTAAGTACTTGTTGGATGCAAAATGTGTAACCCAAGATTTCTATAACTGAACAAGAACCCACATAATTGAAGAGGGGGCGATTAACGCACTTATTTTCGTGATCTATTGTTCTTAAAGCGGAAACTAAAAGCGATATCACTAGCTTAATGAGACAGCCTCACCTTTAGTGCTAGGTAAACGCTCCTTATGTGAGGATATGTGTGAGAATTAGGGTTAGATGAGAGATTTGAACACTATTTATGTAGTTTCTAATCAAGCCCTCATTACGGCCAAAATCAACTCGGCCCACACTAAATCTAATCTCATATTGCATACTCATTAAAAACCTTCTATTTCACCTTAGACCAAATCCCATAAAATAAGTAAATTACAATATCAATTAATGTAGTCACATTAGGAAAACTCTTACGCATTCCTTGCGCATGTATGAACAAGATCGACGTGCTCATCCGCCGCACTCCACGCAATTGTGAGAGCGGCGTGCATGTTCGGGCAGTGTGATGACCGTATTCACATTTAGTCGCCATAGGATGTGTCGAGGACGTGTAATCAATCTTATACAAAAATCCTAGATTGTATAAAGAAATGGGCATAAGAAGTTTTAGAATCTTCTACCTTTGCTATTTGAAGAGGAAAATCACTGGTCTGATGTTCACGTCACTAATATTTCCCTGTTTTCTGCATCACGCGGTCAATGGAAGCTCATTGGTGACAAAGTTAAAGCCTATAACAGGCATGCGTGATTGGGACATTCGGCCGGCTCGGACAGCAAACCGATGATGTGCTCGAGATCCAAGTGGTTTGCCGCCCTTGTAGTGGACGCCGTCCCAAAATGACGTAAATCGAAGGGTCTTCGCAAGAACGAGCAACCACTTCGCTCCCGTTGATGCTCGCCCCGCCCGCACCACACATGCTTGTCCTCCCATTCATATCCACAAGCATATCTTCCCTGCTCAAATCCCGTCAAGAAAACTGGGATTTTCAGCTGTCCGGGATTCTTGCTCAAATGAGAATCGCGGATTTCCCAAATAATTTCGACCAAAGTTCGTGGAAGCAAAGCTACATCAGAGTGTTCTAACAAATATTTGTGCTTAGAAACCAAAAGAGTCGAGAGGATTCGGCTTTAACTCATCGTAACATTGCGAATTATGGGGAAAATTGTCCAAAAAGTCTCTAAACCTATTGCATTTTTAGCTGTTCTAAACCTTTTGGTCTTTACAATGGAAGTCCTAAACATTTTCATTTTTACATTCAGCCATCAAAGCCATTTTGGCTACGGAATGGATGCCGATGTGGATGGTACACGACTGGACTAATTGCTGACATTTTACAATTTTTAATAATATTTTAATATTTTGAATTTTTTTCTGTTTTTTGGCTTTTTTTTTTTGCCTTTTCCAACCGGCCACCATCGGCCACAGTAATGGCTCGGCCATCGTCCACAAACCTGGGCAACCTACTGCCTCACTCGCCATAGGCAAGGCCCGACTAGGAGAGGAGGAGCCCCCGCAAGGGGAGCCCCACCGCCATAGGCGAGGCCCGCCGGTGAGTAGGAGCCCCTACGAGGGAGCCCGCCCTGCGCGGCTTGGCTGCAGGCCGCCCGGCGAGGCCGACCCTCCCCTGCCAGTGGCGGCCTTGCTTTCTGCGACGGGCGACGCCGAGCGAGGCCGCCTGCCTTGGCGAGGGCCGATCTCGAGATCTCGGCGAGGGAGCCTCGCCGGGCTCACCGCCTAGGCGAGCATCAACCTCGCCTGCACCAAATCTCGTGAGGCTGCCTCGCCGGCTAGCCGGCGAGGCGTCGGCCACCGACCACAGCCCGCGCCCGCCTGGGCGAGGCCGCCGCCAAATCCGGGCCCAGGCGAGGCCGACGCTGCTCGGGGGTGGGGGAGGGCCTCGCAATCCC